>CM068824.1:4431394-5085780 GCA_028554795.2 Sinohyriopsis cumingii
TATAGAAATCTCCTTGCGTATTGAATAGTCAACATGTTTTATGTACTAACAAAGTTCACTGAACTTCATTGACAGTTAAAAGCATGGTGGCCGAACTGCTTCATAGCTAAAGAATTCATTTCCTGAGCAAAAGCACGTAGCTTCTCCAAATTTTCCATCATCAACAAAGCAATCATTCAACAGGTTACTAAACTTTGTAGATGTTCAGTTGTTTTTTTTTTCTTCTCATGTATACCAACCATATTGACCTAACCTCTCTTTCTCTCTCTCTCTCTCTCTCTCTCTCTCTCTCTCTGTGTGTGTGTGTGTGTGTGTGTGTGTGTTATTTAAATTTATAACGTAGCTTTAACAACTGAATTCTTTGAATCGATAGAATCCGCTTGGAGCACCAGTGCTGCATCTGCCATTACATTGCTGTGAAGCATCTTAAAGAAACTGAAACACTCAGATCTCACTGGACAGTTTATCTGGTGAATTTTCATCCGACAATGACCTATTGCAGACAAATGAGAATAATTTTACACTGAAGATACAAATAAAAACAAACTTATGATTTTTTCTTGAAAGCATACATGTGAGATTTTGGCTGCGGCAATCAGGTTTATTCATGATGCAACTGCTGGCTTTTATACTGAACCAACACTGCCACCAACCCCCAAATTTTACATTCATTTGACACCAAAGAGCTATTTTGAATATTTGCCTGTGACAAGACAGCTAAAAGATAGCTACGATGTCGTAGCCTCAACTTGGTTTGTTGTGGTTGAGGCTACGAACTGATCCCATATCATGTAATGGAGCATAAAAAATCATCACTAAAGTCAGAAAAACAAACAGTGTAGAAATCAACTACATAAGTATAATCATGTTGTAAAAGAAGTTTGGCTTATTTTGAATGTATTAAGCCCTTACACGATAAAATAAATTGGCATGGTTACTCTAACCCTTATCCTGTCCACCATGACAGATAACGCGAGACTCGCGCCGTGACCCCTTTTCTACGTAAGGCTTGCCAGACCATATTTTGGATATTCTACGCTATATTATTATCAACCAAGTGCGAATAATCGCTTCTTGGTGGAATTCCAAAGTTGCCGATAAACCGTATTTACTTTTATTGCGCAGAATTTCTGACCCAAACGGCGCCAGATTTTTACTACGATTTGTTTACATTTCCAAATAAGGCGTCAATGTCCTTATATGGCACACAAACAAACGAGGCTGAGAACGGAAGTAATCATTATTTGAAATAATATGGCGGACGATCTAAACGAAAATATCGGCTAAAAGAGGTAAACGAGATTTTACAACTATTTCTACAATGATTGTCGATATTTCCGGTATTAAATAAGAAGACTACTCAATTTATTGGATTATATGCAAGGAATATGTTTAAAGTGTTATTATTAGGCTAAAAGAGTGCCGGATGTGAACCAAACCCGGCTTGCTCCATTAACACGTATATGCTCATGTTAATACCCTGTCCACGAGGTACGAGTAAGGGTACTAATATTAGTACTAGCTAAAAGAATCATGATGTGCCTTATGCATGAATAAAGTTCACTAGTACTATAACAAATTAGCATACTTTTCTTCACCCCTCAACCATCTAGATTTTTAGATATTTACCTCTGTAACAGACACACGTAAATACGTAAGCCAAGTCGGCTGATTATTTGCAGCCCGATTTACACATCTGATATCCAATGCTCGTCTAACTGTGACAGGCAGTCACCAACAAGCCAACCTATTTCCAAGGATAACTTAAAGTAAATCTAAACCACATTACATATTTAGCTTCTGTGTGAATTTATAAATGCTAGGCTTGTGATAATTAGGTTCATGCCTTCTACCTTAAAAATTAGACAGGTGTCAAAATACGAAACTATCCAGTGAGACCTGAAATGTGAAATGTTTGAAGCGAGATGTTTAATGTCTGATATATTTTGCAATATAAATGAATGGACTGACGACATGAGAGAGTGGCCAAATGCGACCTTTACAACTATTTAATCTCTTTGAAAGCAATAGATGGAAAAGACCTTTAATGCTTACAAAGTTATAAATACTTCCAGAGTGGAAATGTCGATACAATTTTGCACGATACATCGACATTGGAGAATAAAATTATCGTGCAAGGAGAAATATGCTCATCACAATCAGTAAATAAAGTAAACGAAGCTTAATTTATTTGTACAATGGAGGGGTTTGTTAAGAATGGGTTGTGTGCATGTGTGCCGGGGAAAGGACAAAAAGTCTGCGTTTGCCGGGAGTTACTTGGATTTGTTTCGGTCAGCCTTCCATCGAAAATTTTTCTGAACAAACAAAAACCTTCTTAGGTAGTATTATTCTATTTAAAGTTTTCATCCACTCGAGTTTCAAGGGCCCATATGATGGCATAATGTGAAATTTGTAAGGAACTAAACATGCGCAGTCACTGTGGTTTTGTTTTTCATATAAGGGTTCTTTCCATCTATTTATTTATCTTGATTTGTTTGTACATCCACTGACTGAATGTAAGTTCCACTGTCTGTTTTGAACTTTGCTTTTATATCCGTCATAAAAACAACAATACATGTACAATCAACAAACGCTATATGTAAACACTAAGCATTGGCTACTGCGACAGAGGAATTCGCATGAGCGTAATGGCTGATGTACCATATGACAGAGAAGGGCAGCATCCATGAAAATTGGCTCAGTGTCAGATAAATCTGCGTATATCATTATGTCCCACCCAGTCACAATATCCTGACACCAGGCCGACCAGTCAATGCTGAGTGCCAAGCAAGGCAATTGATTTTTTATGTCTTTGGTATCACTTGGCAGAGGTTCGAACCCGCGAACTCCTACATCCGATGCGGACCTTTAGAATTGACAATAAATATCATGAAAAGACAAACGTACGTTCGAATCTGTCCACAGTGTTTGAGGTTAAGTGGTGTTATGTTATATAGAACAACATTATACGTTTACTTAATTGTAACTGCACTCAATGTCATTGAGTTCTTGTTCACTTAGACGGAACGATAGACATGAAGAAAATGTGACAGTGGGGTCATGAATTAATGAAAGGTTTAACATTACACTAACAAATACCCTACGATGATAAAATAAACGTGCTGCAGCGAATTATGGTCTTGGGCGTCTAACCTGAGTCGCGTAGCAAAGAGTGTCTGACAGAGCGAACTTTTGCGACACCTTCGAACATGATGGTAGTCCTGGGCAAAACTGCGCAATCGAGAGAGCCTAGCCTGCCAACAAAGGGATATATACCATTTACCTCGAATGGAGCCTGGCCTGAGCAAATAAAGGAGGCCTTGCCCCCCACCCCCATGGACGCCTGCACAAAGGGGCCAGGGGGCACATGCCCCATCTCCCGGGAACGGCCCCCCCCCGAAAAAGTTGAATGATTGGGAAGATAGCAGTAATATTAGCGCTTCAAACCAAACCCAACGCCTAGCCCTAACCAGAACTGCACTCTGGTGGCAGCTGATAGTTTTATAAATTGACTCGTTAATATTTTTAACTTTAGGTCGATGATGTGACTTTCTCATACGGGCCCCGAGTGGCCAAGTGGTCTAAAGCGCTCAGCGTTCCAGATCACTTCCATCTCACCTCTGTATGCTTGTGTTCGAGTCTTAGGCTCGGCTAACGTGGGTACGTGAGAAAGTTTGCAGTATCATCTCGTGGGTAGGTGGTTCTTCTCGGGATCTTCTAGGGTTCCTCCTCCACCATTTATACTTGCCGCCATGTATAGTCTATCATGTGCTGAAAATGGCGTTAAACCCTACAACAGCAACTTTTGCGGCTGTTATTGTTTAATAATTTTATAATATAGATATATTTGTAAATTCCGGTTTGCTTTGTTCTTGAAATTGTTGAGGCACGTTACCCCGCAGTATGTTGATAGTGAAATACCTATAGTCGGCTAAGAGAAAGGGCTAAGCCACCCACAGCAGTAGAGATATGGGTCAAGGCAGGTAGAATATCTCAGTGTGCTCCGGATGGCAACTATTTTGAGATGCATCAAGCTTACGTTTGCACTGTGAATATCGCTTAGTGCCAGAAATGACATTTGGACACGAAAAAGGCATGCATAAATTGGGGAAGGAGCTTATTTTACGTTAAATAATATTCTTGTTTTGTTTTGATATAGTTATCCTTTTTGACCTCAGTTGTGTATTTTATTTTTGTATAAATTGTTATATTAGGTATGTGGATGATCAGTTAAATTTGTGCATAGAACTGTATCTTAAATACCCAAGATTGCCAACGTGACGCCCTGTCATATCGATTTAGAAGAGGCACAAGCCTCTAAATGGTGGCGCTGGTGACCCAATGAAACGTTTGACGGTTACTTTTGAACCTTCCATCACCCATCACGGGTGGGGATGGTACTAAGCACCAGTGTTACTACTACCTTTCCCAAACTTGCTTCCAGAAAAGAAAAAAAAAAAAAAAAGAAGAAAAAACAGAAGATAAAGAAAAGAAAAGAAAAGGTATATAAGAAAATAAAGACATTATATAAGAAAATAAAGACATTTAAGAGACCGACCTTTAATCTGTAAGGGGGGACGGGAGGAACGGATGGGTAGGGAATATTTTGACAAGAATAATTACTAGCTTAAGATTAAAGAGAATGTCTTGGTTTTTAAAAAATCCACAGCCAGCAATCCTCCCCCCCCCCATTTTATATAGACGTAGTAAAATTAGCTCTGCCTCTGAGCAGCTAGTTCGCTGTGCTAACCTTTAGATCTTACTGTTTAAATCACAATATTTCAGTCTGACTTGGTTTTGTGGCAATTGTTACAATAGAGTTTAAAGGGGCTCCCATTACTTTGAGCTCCGTTTTGTTTTGGTGGAAGCGTACCATACCAGGATTTAACTTAATCTAAACAAAATAATTTAACGCTGAGCTTAATATAAGGTATGCAAATGAGAAAATATTTAATTCTTCCACTTCAAAATCTTACCCGTTTGGCACCTCTAAAATTTGCCTACCGTCTGACTCTAGAGTCACGTGGTTTTATTAGTAAACATCTGCCACGAAATGACAGGGTACAATTTAAGTCAAGGCCAACTTGTTTACATCTTACTGCTACATATGCTATGCCGCTTGCTTGTTATTAATAAAGATTTCTGTTATTGTCAAAAAACACGAAGCTGTTACCAACTCTGTTGTAATTTAGTGTCGTGACGATTCCCGGGCGAAGAATCGTACCACGTGCGATACATGAAGTTATATAAGAGAGCATTCTGACAAGAACTCTCAGTATTGCTTTCTAACAAGAACAAGAAGTGTTGTATTCCAACGCCGACCAAGTAAATTCATCGTGAGAAAGGAGCATATATTCACTGGAAAGTAAGTCTGTTTTTAATATGTTGTGAATGTTCTTTCTTTTAGAACTTGGAATACTTTGCAACAACATTGCCTAGCGCATTTATTAAACTTTTTATAGTGTCCGCTCATACAATGCGTCTGCAGATCGGGGATGGAGAGGTTCATATGCGACGTTTGTGCGCAGCTTGGCATGATTTTTAATTGCGCAGCATATTTTGTTATTAAAAATTGCTTTCGCGAAATGGCACTTAGTCCGTCGAAATTTTGTGAATGGGTTGTTGAACAAAATATTAAATGAGTATTTAAATTTTGTCCATGTTTTGGAAAGGAAATATTTTCATGGAGACTTGAAAAATGTAAACCAGTAATATATTGAATCGTTCATACAAAATGTTGATTTAATTAAGACAAATGGAGTATGCTGTGATTTTACACAAGCCGAAGTGAACTTGTAGCATGGCCCATCGATCGTTAACTGGAGCTATATTTAACGTCGCAAAAAAACAATGGATCAATTTTTTACCAAAATTTGGCACACATTTTTAAGCGCATACATGTTAATGGGCTATACTGGGGATGGCTTTCTTGCGTACAGACGGTTTGCAGATGCCGTGGCTCGAAACCACTTGGAAAGGTGAGATTCGCTAGGTGGAAAGACGAGCCTTAGACTAGTAAGTCACCCCCAGAGGCTAGCTAGTTGCTACAAAGAAAATTGGGAATATCCATTATATGCTCATTTTTTCCCCGTTAAATTTACAGTCAGAATCGTTCAGTATTTTACGATATTGCACTCGCGCTCAAATTCATATTGAACCTTGCGTGTGCCCAGTAGTGTATTAGGAACTACTTTGTAAACAAATTATGTACACTGTCGTAGTAGACGCTTTACGTTTTGGTTGATTAAATTTGTTTCTGAATGAACTAAACGAGATGTTTCGTAGACTGCCACGTAAAACTGCTTTGGCACATTCCGCGCTAACTTTTTTGATGGTGTTTCACATGTAGGCTAGCTATAGACACCAGACAGGGTCCTTTCAAATAACATGCAAGTGACAAGACATAAACAGTCTTTAGCTGGTAATAAGAATGGCAAAAAATATGCTTAGTTTTACATCCTGAATTTCTTAAAAATGTACTTCCGCAAATGCGAATTGCATAGTAACGTAGCCATGTTATGGGTTCTCAAGCTTGATTACAAATTTCGAAATTGTACGGTAATTTCGACTATATTCCAAGTACAGTTATATCCTCCTTACTGCACTCGAAATGAAATAAACATTGAATTCCATAGCGTCTTTTTGATAATTGCAATTAAGACTTCATATTTTTCCCGCGTGATTTAAAACATTCAATGACGGAACTGAAACGCACATGCAGATATCGGCAATCTTCCTCGCTACTTCATTCCGATGTATTTAATGTAGAATTGACAGATAAATCCAGGCCATAATCACGAAATTTCGTAGAATCGAAACAAATACCAAAATCTATTTATTCAAGATCAAGATTCACAATATAACTCCAAATTTCAATTTTAAGTAGAACAAAAGGCCATTTTCTTTCGAAAGTTGTCTAGCGCGCGACCACGTTCAGTTTTTTTTTTTTGTTTTTTTTGTCGTGCATGTTTATTTATATAATTAAGCCTGGGGTAGAATAAGAAAATGAGCATGTAATAAAAAGGTGACTGCATTTGTATGGGGAAAATATGAACTCGTTTTGTCGGATGGATATACTGCACTCAAAGGCCGTGCAGTATTTCCATCTGAAAAACTCGTTCATATTTTCCCATACAAATGCAGTAACCTAAATTATTATACGCTCAGACCTGGACAGATGTCGAGCACGCGACCCCTTGCATTACTTGGCTGATGCTTTGACAGCTTGCCAGTACGCGGTTCCTGACACGCGAGGATCCTAATCGATCACCAAGTCTTCACTTCGTTACAGTAAATGTTTTTATTTATTTGAAAAACGTGATTTTGCTTACCAAAGCAAGGGAATTAATATAGGATAAGTTTGATGAATCAGTGTTTCGTTTATGCCGAGTAATCTCCCTTGCAGATTTGTTTTAGCTATTTTAAAAAGGTTTGCTCTCCCCGTTACACAATTTTATTTAAGGATTTAAAAAAAAAAATGTCATTTCGAATGTTCAATGCAAGTTCTTTAAATTTCCAAAAGAAATCTACTTTGTGAATTTGAACTATTATTTCAAGTTTAATATTTAAAAAAATGAAAGAGTGATACGTAGCACCAGGCCCGACAAGAGGGAGGGGGGCAACCGGAGATAATCCAGCAAGAGGGTCCGGTCTGAACAACGCTTCGTAATTTTATAAAAGAAAAATTTTGTTTGAGCAAGAACTAGGAGAGGCCCGTGTATTTCTTACCCAAGGGCCCGCGATCGCTCTCTACTGCCCTGCGTAGCAGTTAACACGGCAAGTTGAAGGAGATGATGCAAATTATGGACCAGCTTAATATGGAAAGTGATGAAGTATACGAAATCATGATATTGCTGTATGGTTCCCGTACTTGGATGCTCAATATTCCACCCACTCGCGCCTCGTGTTTCCATTATATTTAGTTTTCGTTTTATTCGTATGGTTTGTTCATTGGGTATGCAGAACCCGTCGATATTTCAAACCTTGACAATACGAAATTTATTTTCAGCAGGCAAATGTACGTTTCATTTGCAATGACAATTTGTTTCAGACGCGAAATTCCGGAACAGTTTCTAGAAGTTGTGGGCTAAAATGGTACACTAGTGTACTTGTGTGAAAACCCTACCTATATCGCTATAAAAACATACAAAGGGAATCGTAATACCAATCACCCATATTGCCTTTCAGAAAACTGCTCTCGTTGACTTGAAATAACTGCTCATTTATCCAAAAATTTCCACTTTTCCAGTTTGCTATTAACAGATCGTTGACTGAAAAAATGTACATTCGTTTGCCCGCTAAAACAAGTGTTGAGAATTAAGTTGCAACTTTTAATTTGTAGAATGAATTGTGTACAGTGTTGAAAGAGAATTTAGTTTCAGCTAATACACACGGCAGCTTGTGCCCTCAACCGAATTTAAGAGCGAACAACATAGAGAACACAACAAAAGTGCCAAACTTTATCATTTCATTCATTGATTTATTCTTTGTAACTATCCTCACAACGTGGTCTGTTACAGTTATCGTCGTCGCGTTTTAAAGTAAACGGGAAAGAGCAATGTGAATGATGAGAAAACCTTTTCTAAACGATGGACGAGTTTAATTTTGGTGAAGGGGTGGATGCAAGCCTTACACGTGCGTATCAGGCAACGCAATTTCGTCTGCGTCCAATATATGGAATGTCTAATTCTAATATTTCCCCAGACAAAATTTAGAAAAGGCGAAATATGCCTTAACATCTGATGTTACAGAATTATTCGGAGCCTAACTCAACTACATCCATCTTATTTTGTAAACAACGATCGATGCAGTGTTGATGTTGAAGCTCCTTTAGGTTTGAAACGCGAAGAATACGATACTTTTTGGTGACCGCTTAGTAGTAGCCGATTTGGAAATTGTAAATCCATAGATTAAAGTAGTTTGGGGTCATCCATTTAGTACGTACGCAAAACTCTGGTAAAGCTCCACTCCGCCCCTCTCCCTGTACATGTGCGAAGACCCCACCCCCACCCCCCGCTTTAGCACCGCGGCAGCTAATATCGTGAGCCAACGGCAGTCCGCAGTGAGGCCAGATTGATGTGTAATCCAAGGGACAGGCGGCCATACTGTCAGACTCAATGCTGAGCTGCGTGACGACCAGCAATCAAGGGTACGGTGGCATACAAGTGACACCTCTTCCCCAGTGCTACTTCTCTCGGTAGCTGTGGCTCATTGGAAGGTCAGTGTAGAACAGTGCTGTCCAACCTTTTTGACACCATGGGCCACTGAAAAATGTTTTTGTTGAAGCCGAGAGCCGCAGCAGAAAACTGAAAAGCAACGACTATGTAGCTGCTCGACCTCTGGCAGGCCATTTAAAGACAGCCTGCGGGCCGCGGGTATGACAGAACTGCTGTAGACCAATTAATAGTATCGAGTCCCCCCCCCCCCCCCCCCGTTTCATATGCGTAAGTACATTATAAGTACACCCCACCCCACCCCAAGCAAGCGTATGCATTTGGGTTACTCCCCCTCCATGCGTACGTACTAAATGAACGGCCCCTTTTTGTAGTTTGTTTTATATCTTTGATGCCTTTCGTTTTTAAAGTGGGTGGGTATACAAGAATGCCCGATGCGGGGAGTCGGGCTGAAACCATAGAACAACACCTATTAACGACAATGCGAATTGCTTCGACTTTACGAAATGTACTAATGTTCGCTCATCAATTTCTTTAAAACTGTTAAAAAAATATATTCCGTTGGTATCTAATCTACTGCCGCTACTACTAATTATTTCAAATTTTTCAGAACATGGACAAGAGGGAGTTGAGAGAGTTTATGGGGCAGCCCCATTTTGCCCCAGAGAAGAATCTATCAAAAGACAAGCGAGGAATATCTGCGCCCAAGATTGACCTGTCCAAGGTGATTCCGAGACGGCACAGTATGGATTCCGATACGAGTTCTCCTGTAGGGTCCCCAACCAGCTCCACGATTGCTTCATCGCCCCAGCAAGGACCCTTCAGCTTGGCACATACAGTAAAATCAAGGAACAAGATACTTTTTAAGGAGTTCGACTTCAAGTGAACCAAGATCATCCTTGAACGGAGATCATACGGGTATCTTCTTGAAAATTAGGATCTCGTATACTTGACAACGCAGTAGAAGATCGTTCCGTGCTGTACAAATTCTTCATGTGACTGCGTTTTGTGATAGAACTCCTGTGTTAATCGAGAAGATTCTTGATAGTGTTTCTTAAGTTAAAAAGTTGCGTTCATTTGAATGGCAACGATTATAAATTCACATCTAATTTTTCGCATTGTGTATTTTGTTCAGGGCAATTTATTTCGTATTGTAAATATTTTGACGAGTGTTGACAAATAAAAATATAAAAACGTTGCATGATGTATTAAATTCACTAACGATAAGTCTCTCTCTCTCTCTCTCTCGCACACACACACGCACACAAACATGTATGTACTCACATGAACTGCCTTTTCTTGTATGGACAATTGAAATGCCTTCAAAACGGATACAGGACTCGAAAAACGTTCACTAGACGGAAGGATCACGTTTCCGATAGATAGCAGCAACAGTCGCCACGTGTAACTTGGAAAGTCGTAAGGATCATACCTCGAAAGTGTTGCCGTTTGGACCATATTAGTTATTCACGAAACCCGGATTGACCAATATTTTATTTTATTTGTTTATTTGCAAAGTTTTGGTCATTCCACTCGTGGTAATGTCAACGGTGGCTCAAATAGATCAAGGTTTAATTTTTACGAAGAAATATCTGGCGAATGTCTTTTGTTTTCAGTAAATGTTTACGCCAACATTCATCCTTGGCTTTTTTAAATTTTCACAGCAATAGCAGAGATGTTGCGCACGTATATCACGCCTAAAAATAGAGGCTAGTAGTGAAAACAAAAATTGGCAGGAATCTGTTTAAGAGCCACCCACCTCTTGTTTGGTTCCAGTAAAACCTTTATCGTGTGTGTCGGCATTGTGTACATGGACTTTGAAATAAGGGTCTGACTTCAAAATGCCAAGGGCCAGATAAGATGAATGATTTGAATCAAATTGTTCTTTCATATTTAGATAGTGTATTTAGTTTTTAAACTGCTTTTTGTGCGATTCGGTCGATCACACCTACCCCAATTAAAACGCATGTAGAGACGGTGCATACGTCCCCAGTGGCGGTTGATCCAGTACCTTAACCTATTAGACGTTGTTAAACGCACTCTAGTTGAATAAATGGCAACATTATGTGCTAACAGCTGTGCTTGTCATCGTTGATCATAAACTTTTAAAAAGTCTTTTAATAGTGTTGACGTCAAGAGTGACCACACACCTCAACAGCAAGTCCGCAAATTTGCATTATGAAACGGTCCTGCACTATTTGAAACCGCCAAACTTGATTGTGAACAAGCTTGATATTTCAAGAACAGGAGTGTGAAGCAATCTCTTTACAAAAACGTTAAAATTTCCATATGTTGTATTATCTACATGTATTCTAGCTTAAGTCTAGGGGCCCCGGGTGTCCGAGTGCTTGCCTTGACCGATCAGTGGCATCTCACTTGTCCATGTGAGTTCTAGTCTTGAGCTCGGCCAATGCAAGTATGAGAGAAACTCGGCTACTAGCTTCCCGTGGGTTGCTAGTTCTTGACGGGATTTTCCCTGGTTCTTCTGCAACAATCATACCGGCCGCCATGTATAGCCTATCCTCTGCTGAGAAACGGCGTTAAACCCCAAAACTACAGTGTACATGTTGCCCTTTTTAAGAAAAAAAAACGATTACAAATTTTTCTAATAAAGCATTGGTAATGGACTTAAAAGTTGTCGCAGCTTATTAAGAGTCGTTTTCGTTCTAATTACTCGGGTGGGGTGGGGGGTGCACAACCCCCGGTCCGCGAACGTGTTCTGTAAAAACAACACGCAAATCTGGCCCCTGAACGGTAATTATATTGAAGAAATGTTTGCGGACCTCGTATGGTCTTAGAAATTGCAATCTGAAACTTGGCCGAAAAAGGTTGTGCACCCCTGTAATTACTTAATTCTCATACGGCAGTTCAAAGTACGTATAAAGGAATAACACGTTGTACGAAATAGTCAAGTTGCATTATTGAAGATGGGAAGAGAGAAGGGATAAATAAACGGACAAACAAATGGGAAAGAAAACGACGATAATTAGGAATTCAAAAGGTACCAGTGCAGTTCACATCTTGCTACCAATGTCTGAAAATGTTCTTTTGTCCAAAAGTGCATCGAAAATTGCATAAAGTGTAAATGCCACAAAGTTTTAAATGGGAAGAAATAAGCAAATCCGCGTATCTGCCAAATATATTGCAAACTGAATGAAAATTCGCTATTTGTAGCAGAATCCCGGAGCTGTAGTCACCCTGAACGTCCGAGACCAAGTGGTCTGCAGCGTTGCTTTAAGGCTGTTAGCTGAATCGAGCAGTTGGATGTTCGAGCACACACGTGACCTTATCCAAGTCTTAATGAAAAATATAGTTACGATTCATAGCAACAACGACCACCCTTGGATTTCATGGCATCGTTTTCGTTGTATGAAGTTTAATGCCATTTTTCAGCACATATACATGATTGTCAGAATATTTTGGTAGGAAGGACCACCGAACCACTGAAAGCTACTGGCAAAGCTTTTTTTTTTTTTACATTCTTAGGGCCGGATCGAGGGGTGGGGTGGATTCTGCGGCTTAAAAAATACACAGAAACGTACACTCGCATGTCATTTGAAATTTGACCATCGTTTTTGTCTTGAGCACGATTATTGGGTTAAATGTACAACTTTAATAAATAGACACAGACGTTCGCTTGGGTGCCCATTAAGGGAAAGTAAGGCCCTTTTAAAGTTTAGGAAACACACCCTCAACACTTGACCTGATCATGCACTGAATACCCATGTTCGATCTAAGATTCAGATTAACTTGGACAGGTGAGTTGCATGAATGAGTTATAAAGGCGAGCACCTTGTACCACTCGACTATCCGCGGTCCCTTGTTTTGACCGAACTACGGATTGTCAGATAATAACTTTTTACAGTGTTAGTAGACACGTTTAATTATAAGCTAACATCTGCAGTAGCTAATTAGCAGCCACATTCTTAAAGGGGGCTCAACTGCATCAATTAGCAAAAAGGTTTGCTCTCATTTTCTGTTTAATTCAAATGTAGAACCATTTTTAAATTAAGCTGACGTTCAATCTGGTAAGGCTAAAAAGTGCATTTAAAGACGGCAGAACTTCTACGTACGTGAGGTATTCCGCTCTAAACAATAGAGCTTGACTACGCTAATATAACAAATCAAAATACTAATATATGGTGTAAACAATATGGGAGTGGATGTAGATGAGGGAGGGTGATGTGGGAGTGGGTGTTGATGCTTTCACCTTAATTTATGTGAATAAAAGGCTATGAACTAGGGTGGTCGATGGGAACAAATAATTTTAATACATAGTAACGAACTCTTCTTTAATTACGGCAGTTTTTGAGCAGTGGATAAAGCAAGTTGTTTAATGGGATCAATGTGTGATCTTCATTTGTTCCAGATTGAAAGATTACATTGTAGAATTCTCTCTCTCTCTCTCTCACACACACACAATTTTAAATAAAATAACAAGAAAGCGATCGAGATTTCTTTTTTATATTACACAAACATAATCATCCCAAATTCACACACAGTGCAAGCTTAATTTCAACAAGTGAAGTTTAGTTTTATTGTGCATATGTAAGACAGACAGATCCACAAACAGAGATTGATCCACAAACAGAGATTGATCCACAAACAGAGATAGATCCACAGAGATTGATCCACAAACAGAGATAGATCCACAAACAGAGATGGATCGACAAACAGAGATAGATCCACAAACAGAGATTGATCCACAAATAGAGATTGATCCACATCCAAAGTAAATCCCATATACCTCCTACGCAATGGCATGATATTATAAACGGAAATATTTGAATAGGTCGTAACTATTTACTCCTTTATAAACAATACAAATAATTATCAAGGGGGAAACGAAATATACTTTATAAGAACCATGGCTCACAAGGGTTCCATTGAAATAACAGTAAAAACAACGGTAAGATGCAGATTAAATTTGGTTTAGCGATTTTGTTCTTCTGTTTTGGCATTAAATTCCAGGACTGTCCATTTGTAGGCTTCATTTTGGGGGGAAGGGAGGAGGAGGAAGGGAACTGAATATATTAACACCAAAACTGTAAAATGCCCAACCTTCAGAAAACTTTGAAGAAATCTAGTTCTAATTTGTGGAAACGAACATATAATAACCAGTTTTATTAGGCAAATAGAATTAATTAACTTGATATATCAAAGAAAAATTGCATAGTTTGAAACCCAGTTCAAGGTCCCCACTCCTCCCATCTAAAATAATTGGTTTGTCCCTTGGCAGACAGTTTTTTGTTCTCCATAGATACAACAATTGTGTTTTTAAAGGTTGACTTTAAATTGCCAATAAAATTACCTGGCTGATATCAAAGATGATTGGCTGCAATGACGGCATGCAAAAAAAAAACATTAACTAAAACATGTCACATTTGAACATCTCTTGAAAGTTTGACAACATTAATAGAAGTGTTTCTGAAGATGTGAAAGTTATGTTTTTCGTCTGGCTGTCATATTAACACTTTTAAAAAAAATGCTACCAGTTTTTTTGGAGGTGGGGGCTTTTTTGGTGTGTGTGTGTGTGTGTGTGTGTGTGTAAAAACATAGTTTCTACTTGGTTGCTATAGAGATTTAATGGTTGCTATGTAAGCTGCCAAAATTAAACTTTTGAAATTTTGATTTCATTGTTTGAAATGTTTGCAGTCTACGGTATTTTGATTTCATAAGTGGGAAATTTATAATGAAACCAACAAGCTATCACCAGAACATCCAATGTAGAGAATTTCATTGCCGATCCCGCCCATGATAAATTAGTCCTTAAACATGGACGAGGTACTTGAACTTAACGAACATTATGGTCTTGTGTATGCCCATTAATTGTATATATAGTTCTAGGATGGAGATAGTAACAATTCCCATGATTTGAGCCAAGTAGTGCAAAATAAAATTATAACAAAGATATGTGGAAACAATTGGAATATATAGTCAAAGAAATTCAAAATCACAAGAACAAATACCCAAACGATTAGTAGATGAAACTAAACACGCAATCAAGAAGCAAATGAAAAACAAGTGTGCTGTAGTTTCTTATTAATAGACGCATGAAAGTGACAATTAAGTAATGGACTTCAGAGTCATTTTATAGAAAATGAACAACATTCACTATCATCGTCCTATAATGTTCACTATCCTCGTCCTGCAAGTCAGTTTAACGCTTCAGTTATGAGGGAAAGTGTGCAACTATTTCAAGATATTAAAATCAACTACACCGAAAAAAGTATTTCACATAAGGAATTAAATGTATGGTCACTATACTGTTAGACTTGAAATTGATGACGCTATAAACAGATACAGAGCAAAGTATGAAATTAGATTTTGATAGAATTTTGGTAGAATAAATTAACTGGGCAGTATGGATGGCCATACCTTTTCGGCCTTAAACATATCAAAGTGTACGAGAGCAAGTACAATGTGCGTACAGGTTTCATGTTTACGTTGAAATAGGTAAACACTAGTCCGAATGTGCAAATGTTAACGCAAACAATGGAAACATCAGCACGAAACAATTCTATAACAGCTAATCATGTAGTAAGAGTGGCATCTCATTAGATCATGCTTGACTGACAAAAAATGGATCTGAAAGACACAAAATAGTTCATCTACACCTGCTGGACTGTTTTAGGCTTCCATATGTCATTACGGATCAAGTACATCTAAATAATTCTTGATTGATGGAACTAACTGCTAACGATATATGAAAAGATGCGAGTATTAAGTCATTATGTGATATGTTTTGGGTGCTCATTTTAGAAATAGAATATCTGTTACATATCTATTCACTGGACAACAAATTTTTACAAAAGTCGTGTTACTGAAATAAAATTAGTCAATTCTTATAAATTTTTATGTGCTGAACACGAATATGACAGTCAAATTGCAAAATTGGCTCTAGTTTTTTTGTAATCTGCAAGAAATTAATGTTTACATAACGAAATGCATTCCAATAGTAAAAGGTCAACTGTAATAGCCTACCTATAAAAAATCAAGTCATTGACTACATCTTAGATTTCTTCGCCTGTCTCTTGTACAGCTGTTCGGGAGCATCTCTGAGGAGTGTCCAGCAGTAGTCAGCCAGCATTGTAGTGGACCATTTTCCCTGGTATCTTTGTTCCATTGTTGCGATATCTTGATGAAAACGTTTGCCGTGTTCATCACTAACAATACCACAGTTGCTAGGAAAGAAATCCAAATGGGAATGAAGGAAGTGAATCTTTAGAGACACATTGCAGCCAAGTTTCTTATACTTCATCAACATGTCTTCTACTAGTTCCTTATAGTTTTCTGCCCTAACATTTCCGAGGAAGTTTGTAGAAACTAGGCGAAAAGCATTCCATGCTTGTTTCGCGTCACCTTCCAGCAAGTTGTTGAACCGGTCATCTTTGAAAAGCTCTCGAATCTGAGGACCCACAAAAACTCCCTCTTTAATCTTTGCTTCGCTGAGTCGAGGGAATTTTTCATGCAGGTATCGGAATGCTGACAAAGTCCGGTCAATGGCTTTCACGAAGTTCTTCATCAAACCTAGTTTGATGTGAAGGGGTGGTAGCAAGATTTTCTGAGCCTCAACCAGAGCTGGGTGTTGGATATTCTTCTCTCCAATGGCTACATTCTGCCTGTGAGTCCATTCCTTCCTCATGTAGTGCATTTCCCTTGCTCGGCTATCCCACTCGCATAAGAAACACATGTATTTTGTATATCCTTGCTGCAGTCCCATTAAAAGGGCAACTACCTTCAAATCACCACAGAGGTGCCAGCTGTACTTGTTATACTCAATGGAATTCAGTAGCTGCCTTAAGTTATCATATGTCTCTTTCATGTGGACAGCATACGCTACTGGAATAGATGGAAGAATGTTTCCATTGTGCAAAAGCACAGCCTTGAGACTCAGTTTCGAAGAGTCCACAAATAGTCTCCATTCTTGTGGGTCATGAGTGATTTTTAAAGCATTCATGAGGCCCTCAATATCGGAACAGAATATCAGATTACTTTCCTTTCTGAAGAAAGGCTCCAATTGCTGGTGGCGCTTTCGATATGCAGTAATTGTGACATCTTCTTCTAGAAGATTCCATTGTTGGAGTCTTGATCCTAGCAATTCTGCCTTGTTCTTTGATAAGTCCAAATCACGAATCAGGTCATTTAGTTCTTCCTGTGTTATTCTGTGTGGGGTTGATGATGCACCACAGTGAAAATCTGGATCACTGCATGCTGATGGACCAGGAGAAGAACAGGTCGACTCACCTTTGTCTTCGTCAGATGAATCAAGAGAATATTCTGCTGGAGGTTCTGGAATAGGAAGTCCCTCACCATGTGGAACTGGTCTCAATGCAGACGGAATGTTTGGGTAGACTATTCTCGACTTCTTTCGCTTCGTTATTCCGCCGGAAAGAGGAGGAACCAAGCAGAAGTAACAGTCATTTAGGTGGTTGCTTGGCTCTCTCCACACCATTGGGACTGCAAACGGCATTGATGACCTTTTGCAATTCAACCACTGTGAAAGCTGTGTTGTACATGTAGCACAGCATATATGCGGAGCCCAAGGCTTGTCTTGGTCACCAACCTTGCATCCGAAGTAAAGATGATATGCCTTCTTCACTTGAGAATTGATACTTTTCTTCTGGTTGGCAAATGTCACTTCCCCACAAATATAGCAAAAATTGTCCGCGGTATTAACACACTTTCGAGGCATTACTGTTCTTTATTGTACGTAAATGGATAAAATAATAAGTTTTATGTAACAGTAGCTTGAACTGTCTCGCACAACGTCTAAAATATTTTAAATGCTGAACCTATCTGATTGGGCTTTATATAGTACACTGCTTACGTCAGCTTCAGCAGCAGCCTGGCATTAGTATAATAGGCCTACACATGCATAGTACACTGCTGACGTCACCTTACTTCAGCAGCCGCATGGCATTAGTATTGCACTGCATCAGAAAATGATGCAATCAACTGTGGATGATGTGAGCATGATGGTATTATGCAATGTTACATCATTATTCCAGATGTTGCTGCAGTCCTACTGGAGAAATTTACACAGTGAAACATAGAAAATGAGGTATATGAATATCTTCAAAACGAGAGCCAATACAAATTTTTCACGGTTATATTCGTGTTCGGCACACCAAAATACTACAGATTAGGGCCTTTTCAAGTCAGTAATGATTTCACTGTTGACCAGTGTTATTCACAGTTCAAGACTGTTATAAATTTATTTGAAAATGGAACAGAACATACGACGTAACAAAAATATGGTTCCGGCATTTGATAAATTCTACAACAATTCTCCAAAGATAACAATGGAACAGAAGAAGAGAACATGGGCAACAGTCTAATAATTATAACTGAATATAATTTAAGAGAAAAATATCATGAAACAGATAACCATCTATTGATAATCATGATGATCGCAGGAGCTGGCCTAATTTGCTTTTTGAAATAGGCTGTACGTTTTAAAAAAAAATATTTTTTTTACAGTGCCCACACCTATTGTCCAAACTACAAGTAATAAGCAACCTAATGGCGGAGTTAGCAGAAAGAATTATCAATCAAGAAGGGAATAACCTATCGAGCTGTTTTTAAAAACCAGCAAATCACACTGTCAATTATAACAGAAAATAAAGTCAATGCCTTTTTGGACAGTCGAAACAAATAGTGACAATATTTTTCGTGTCTTGTTCAACTTCATGCATGAATGAATCTGTGCTGTCTTTTCCACCACAACATTTGTGAGCACTTGTCCCTCCTACACCTGTTGTAAAACTTAAATGCCGTTTTTTATGGATGAAGTAAGCGTGTTGAAATCATACTTATAGCTATAACAATTGTAGTTAACTGTCACACCGTTTTCTCTAAACATGAGTTGTACCCTTTCACCTAGTGGTAATTTTCTTCCTGAGTTTGTTGTAATGATTTTTTTAATTATACTTCAACGTTATTTTAAACATCTATTCAATATCCTAATACATGTAGTCTTTCATTCCCATTACTTTCCAACAGTTCTTTTAATGTACCTGTTTTAGTTGCAAAGTTTTTTTTACTGATAGCTTTATTTGTATCCACAATATGTTTCCGTATGTTTCAACGGCTGATGTTCTCTTTTTTTAAATTGATACTTTCTTCAACATTTACATCGTCTCTTTTCTCTCGCACAGTAATACATATTCGCTCTGTAGTGGGAAGTTTTCCGCATTTAGTTATTTCATGTTAATAATCAATACTAGTCTCTATTTCTGTTCATATGCTGATCAAATAGTTTATTGTAGGCGTTTATATTTTTTCAGGAATTAGTATCTGATGTCTAAGGTTAACAGTAGTTGGTGGACAGGTGGATCTGAGCCACCATATTTAGCTAATGATTCTTGTTTCGTTTTTTTATTATAAAAAAATAATAGCTGCTTCACGTGCCACTGCACGCCGTGCAGCCAACCGCTTTGCTCCTCGCAGCACCCTTCTCACCAGCTCATAAACCCAATGCATTATCGCAAATATTAATTAATAGTACTGCCACACCTGAACACAGCTGAAATCATATCCTCCAATAACACACCATGCTTCGTTCAACAAAGACGTGTTAAGTCAATAGCTGATAATTTTATTATCAATTCAAGTCCTGTTAAGGATATTTAGATTAGAAATTGTAACAGTTCTACCACATTTACATTTACTTCAATTTCTTCCAGATGTTTATGTCTAAGAGAAACTTCACATTTAATTTTTTGGGTTGTTGTTTTTATGTATACTTTAAAATATACATTAAGCACAGCTTTCTTATCCATTGTAAGTGCTAAAATTTCTTTTTAACTTATTTATGTTATATGTAGCACAGCTGTTAGTACCATTTTTATAAGTCTTTGGTATTACTCATCTCTAACCACTAGGCCACTAGAGCAGTCACCGAATGAGCTGAATGTATCTAGTTGTCATCGCCGGGGCGGATGTGGGAGATAAGCACCCACTTCCCTTGGAAGTCTCCCAATGGCTTGCGTCTGATAGAGCCTCTGACAACCAAATCCAGCTCCAGGCCTTCACGAGTGGCGGAACCTGTTTAAACTGACTGGAGAAGGGATGACAGGCGAGTTTCTGGCTCCTCAAAACCAGATAATTCGGGCAGATGGGGCTTGTTAACCTTGGGTGGTCGCCCATCTAGAAGAAGGTAAACTCCGATTTCAAACTTTCGCTGCCTTACGACTATACCTTCTCATGGGAAAGGCTAAGGGAGTAAACCCCAAAAGAAAATCCGGAGACGGAGTCCCTAAGGCGACTTGGCATTGATTTCAGTGTCATCTCAGCAACTCCTGCGGCGCAGCTGGTGCCATGACGTATCGGCTTGTTCTTTCCCTTGGATCCATCAGCTGCGTGGAGAGGGGGGATCAGCTGCATGGGCAACAGTTGATTCTCCATATCACCCTGCCCAGGCTTGCGCCCTGGAGAGGACACTCCAGCTTCGCTCCACAGCGTCGACACAACACGGGAAGCAGCAGTTTACCGGTTACAAGTCACCGCTCGACTGGCGTAGAGCTTGACGCCAGGGGTTGCTTCTGACGGTGGGACAGACCAACAGGTTTCAATGGACAGCTACCGCCCGCCTCAAACTGGGCAGCCCCCAGCCAATAAGGTGCCATCCCGCCACAGTTCGCCTGCCTTGCTGGGTGCGTAAGGCTTAAGGTACCCGAGTACCTGACAAACGGACTGCAACTACTGCACCAAGAAATAACAAAATACAAATAAAAAAGAAGACTTCAATCCTCAAGCTAGGTACCTGGAATGTCCGGACCATGCTGACTGCGCTTTCCCATGATCTCCAGACAATCAGTGATGTTCGAAAGACTTCAGCCATCAACGACGAACTTGCAAGGCTCCAGGTAGACATCGCCTCACTACAGGAGACACTACTACCAGATTTCGGGTCCCTCAGAGAAATGAGCTAACATACTTCTGGCAAGGAAAGAGCGCCGACGAAGCCAGAGAGTTTGGTGTTGGATTCGCTGTCAGGAACACTCTGCTGGGTATGTTAGAACCCTGCCAACAAGGAAATGGAAGACTGCTATCCCTCCGCCTCCACACCACAAACGGGTCTGCCAACCTCATCAGCGTTTACGCTCCCACACTAAGATCCTCCACAGATACCAAGGATGAGTTTTACGATGAGTTAGACACGCTCATCGACAAAATTCACAAAGAAGAGAACTTGATTTTGCTGGGTGACTTCAATGCTAGGGTGGGTGCCCACCATGACTCTTGGCCCTCCTGTCTTGGCAGGTTTGGCGTTGGGAAGATGAATGAGAATGGGCAGCGCCTTCTAGAGATGTGCTCGTACCACTAACTCAGCATCACAATTTATTCTTTCAGACAGAGCCACAGCACAAAGTGTATTGGATGCATCCCCGGTCTAAACACTGGCACCAGCTGGATTTGATCATTACAAGACGGTCAGCCATAAAGGATGTGCTTCTTACCCGTACCTTCCACAGTGCTGACTGCGACACCGACCACTCGCTGGTGTGCTGCAAAATGAAGCTTCAGCCGAAGAAGATCCACCGCTCTAGGCAAGAGGGTAAACCACGCACTGATGTGAGCAAAACATCATATCCAGACAAGGCTGAGGAATTCACCTATGCTCTTTCCAAGATGTTTGATTCAGAACACCCCCCACCCCCACCCAACGGCACTGCCAAAGAAAGATGGGATCACATCAGAGAGACTGTGTACAGCACAGCCACACGGATCCTTGGTAAAAAGCAATCAAAGAACAATGACTGGTTTGAGGCTAACTCTGCCACACACATGCCAGCTATAGAAGAGCGTCGCAGTACTCATCTGCAATATAAGCGATCCCCCTGCCAGAAGACAATACATGCATACAGGTCTACCAGAAGCAAAGTGCAGAGATTAGCACGGCAGTTTGCCAATGAATAGTGGCATCAGCTCTGACAGAGCATCCAGGCAACAGCATATATTGGAAATATCAGAGGCATGTACGATGGCATAAAGAAAGCAATGGGTCCCACGAAGAAACTGACAGCACCATTGAAGTCTCCCATAGGCGATACCACCCACAACAAGGGCAAGCAGATGGAGCATTGGGTGGAATACTACTCCGAACTGCACTCCAAAGAGAACCACGTGACCAGTGATGCCATCAACACCATTGAAAACCTCCCTCTCATAGCCGAACTGGACGAGACACCTACTGTAGACGAACTAAAGAAGGCCTTAGAGAGAATGTCTCTAGGTAATGCCCCAGGGACGGATGGAATCACAGCAGAACTCATCAAGTGCGGATGTAGCGTGCTGCTCACACACCTGCTCGACCTCCTGTGCCAGTGCAGGGAAGAGGGTGCAGTGCCTCAGGACATGAGAGACGCTAACATCATAACCCTGTACAAGAACAAGGGCGCCAGAAGCAACTGCAACAACTACAGGGGAATATCACTTCTCAGCATCGTGGGTAAAGTTTTCGCACGCTTCATCCTGAACAGACCGCAGATGCTAACTGACAGAGTTTACCCGGAGTCGCAGTGCGGTTTCCGCTCAGAGAGGTCCACAATCGACATCATCTTCTTTGTCAGGCTACTGCAGAAAAAATGCAGAAAACAACACAGACCCCTCTTCCTGGCCTTTATAGACCTCACCAAGGCATACAATCTGGTCAGCAGAGACAGACTCTTCACAATTCTGGCGAAAATCGGTTGCCCTCCAAAGCTGCTAAGCATGATTTAGTCCTTCCACGATGGCATGAAAGGCACATCGCAGTACGATGGCTCAACATCCGACCCATTTGACATCCGCAGTGGAGTTAAACAGGGCTGCGTCCTTGCCCCCACGCTCTTCTGCATCTTCGTCGCTGTCCTGCTCAAGCACGCCTTTGGGACATCCACAGAAGGGATTTACCTGCACACGCGATCAGACGGCAGACTTCAACCTGGCACGAGTGAAGGCAAAGAGCAAAGTGCGTGAAGTAACCATCAGGGACATGCTCTTCGCAGACGATGCTGCTCTAGCCACCCACACAGAAGCTGAGCTTCAGCGCCTGATGGCCCGCTTTGATAAAGCATGCGTTGAGTTTGGGTTAACCATAAGCCTAAAGAAAACAAACGTGATGGTTCAGGACGCGGACCCCAAGCATCATTATCAACAACTACGAACTTGAGGTGGTGAGTCAGTTCATGTACCTCAGCTCTACCATCACCAACAACCTCTCACTCGATGCTGAGCTCAACAGGCGGATTGGAAAGGTATCAACAACTCTCTCCAGGTTGTCGCAGAGAGTGTGGAACAACAGCATGCTGACCCCGAACACTAGGATCACCGTGTACCGTGCCTGCGTGCTAAGCACTCTCATGTACGCCAGTGAAACCTGGACTCTGTACGCCTCACAAGAGAAAAGACTGAGCGCCTTTCACATGCGATACCTCCGACGCATACTCTGGATCACCCGCAGCTATCGAGTAACAAACAACGAGGTGCTTGAGCGTGCCAAGATTAACAGCATGATCACACTCCTCCGCAAACGGCGCATCAGATGGCTGGGCCATGTACGTCGGATGGATGACGGACGGATCCCCAAAGACATTCTTTATTCGGAACTCGCCTCTGGCAAAAGGTCGATCGGACGGCCACATCTCCACTTCAAGGATGTCTGCAAGCCCGACATGAAAGCCCTTGATATCGATGTCAACACCTGGGAAGAGCTCGCTCTAGACAGATCAAGCTGGCGACATGCTCTGATCACTGGTCTGAAAGCCGGAGAGGACAAGCTACGCTTGCTAGCTGATGAAAGACGATCGCAGAGGAAGAAGAAGCAGCTCCAACCAACACCAGACGCAACCTTCAAGTGCAGCATGTGCAGCAGGGACTGCCACTCCCGGATTGGACTACATAGCCACAGCAGACGCTGCACAACCACCAACTGGGACATCTCTCATGGGCGCAGTTCCATCGTCTCTCGAGACTAACGGATGCCAACAATGTAGAATGAGTGTTTCTGGGCAAATTGCATAATATAAGTTTTAAAGGTTATTTGAGATTTGACAGCTGGCTGTTTGTACTCATTAACTTCCTTCACTGTATGGAACCTAAAGACTGAAGTAAGGTACTAAAAACTTTATTTTACCATTCTGAAGTTCGTATGTTTCTTCGACTACCTTATGGTAATATAATTTCTTTCCCTCCAAGTTAATAAGGATTGATTTATTGATATGGTGTATAATTTGTGCCTAGCTATCCTTGTATTTCTCCATTAAAGGCACAGATACAGGAGTTTTGATGTTTCAACGTTGTCATATAAAATCACTTATGCAATATATTGTTTAGAGTGAAATCATCTCCACTTACTGTGTCATGGTTTGTGCATCGTAATCATTTTAATCGTAAACGGAATTTTCAAAATATATGATCAACCAACATTTTGCCAATTTAACCCAATGTAAATGGATCAAAACAATTTTAAAAAGAACTGGATTTCGCAAAAGCTAAAATAGCAGTACTTTTGTTTTCTCTGAAGTTACACGATACAAGCAAGAGGTAAACAAAAGTGTATCGACTGCAACCAACAAAGAGATTATGGGTTCAATTTTAGCCAAAAATTCTCCTCCGAAAATGGATGAAAAACAAATCCGAGAAACACATGCCACCTTTGTCAAGCTAAAATATGCAAGCTTTGTTAAGCTTTGTTAGCAGTAAAATTTTGAGGAACAAACTTCTGTTTAGTAATAATTTAAACGAATATAGCAACCGTTCGATAGCGATTGAATATCGTCGAAGGGTATTAGATACATCCGTTTCATTCAAGTTGGGATTTCCTCTATGCCTTTTGCTAACATTTAAAACATAAATTTCAACAAACCAAAAACGGAAATGTTAATCACAGAAAATGCTGTCAAATAAACGAATACTGGTTGCTTTATAATCATCCTCATTATTGATGTTATTACAATTGTAACGACTGTTGTTATTAATGGAGTGTCTGTCTATTACGTAGTTAAGTATTTGAGAGAAAGAAAACAATCTAGAAACAGACTAAACTTTCGATCGAGAATATCATTAAATGATATCGTTTGCATTTTTGAAGCTTTGTCTTTTTGTTTATCTATCTCTTACATTTTAACTTATTACGTCTAGCAGCAGAGAGGGTGAACAGACCATAGAATTCCGACAAAACAAGTAAAACAAACAAATAAAATCATCTCGTAGAAAGGTCCAGATTTTTACAAATGAACTTTTCCTTGAGATGTTTTATTTCTGTAATGACCGATTGTACTAATAAAACCTCAGTTCGAAATAGTAGCTGAAAAAATAAAGTACTCTACGTGTTTATTTATTTCTTGTTTGTTTCTCTGCTGCTATTAATTTACCACCATACCAAGTTTGATGAATATTTTTCAACGCGTTCTCGCTGTCGTTTTTCCTCATCTGTTTTATCTTCATCTGAATCTTCGGAATTTGTTCTATGTTTCAAGTAATATTCAAGTTCTGATGGTGGTTTTTCTATTTTTGGATTTATGTTCTTTCTTTTTCTGTAATAGTTCATCAAACTTCTGTATCGATCTCCACCGCAATTTTTGCAAATCTGATATAATCCTCTAACGCCGTTGTTACATCCAACACAACTTCGTGGACCAGCATGAAGGTTTTTCTTTATAAGATAATTATGTTTCTTGCAATATTCTCCACGGCACCTTTTGTTGCATTTATCTGTTGTTCCTTGACGCAGCCACGCACAGTTGTTCATTATATTAATGATATCTATTTAATTCAATTTAATTTTATCATCACCCCTGTTACCCAAATATTTTATCAAGACCCACACGATATCTTGTTCTTGGATCATGTAAATTTATTGTTATAAATCCATGCGGAGTAGCTTGCGCTCGTGAGAAGAAATTTTTGAATCTAATTATATCCATGTCACCACCACACCAAGTTTGATGAATATTTCGCAACGTGTGTGTGTCTACGCCATTAAACACAACTAAAATGTTGCAGTTGTCTCTGATCACCTTCGGAATTTGTGTATATCGTTGAGTAACATAGATCACGTCTGTATTTTTATGTCTACCTCGGGAAAATATTCTGGCTGTATTTGATTGTTTATCTAGCATCACATAGTCGTATACAACTAAATTATTAATAAATCCGTCTATGGAATCTACGGATGGTGCTTCATTAATATCTGTTATAAACTCTATAACATCATTATCTTCATCCAGTAATCGTGCGTTTTCATTGAAATCTTTAAGTACATCATAACATCGTTGATCATCAACGGATGGTGCTACTAAATATAATTTATCCCATTTCAACCATCTCATTATCAGATTAAGTAATAATTGCGTCTTACCCGATCCAGATGGTCCTATGATAATCATTCTGATGGAATTCGGTAGCGCAGGATGGTGTTTAACTGGCTCTCGTTGCCGAGTTGCTGAGAAATCAATTATATCCATATATGTTATAACATGAATCTATATTGTTTACGCTGTAAAGTTAAAACTCCAACCACTGATTTAGCTACGGTTACAACAAAAAATAAAAAAATAGTGTACGGTGGAAAATGTTCTATATGCGGTAGAAAGAAATTTTCGTTTTTACCTAATAAGCGCGGTGGTGATATTGCTAATTTGATGTCAAAGTTTCCAGGTGCTCCATGGGCTAAATACAGTGGAGAAAAACATCTACCAGGATATAATTATTGCGGTCCTGGTACTCGACTCGATATCAGGCTCGATAATCAGGATCAACCAAAACCAGACGAGGAACCAATAAACGCTATTGATTGAGCTTGTCATGCTCATGATGTAGCTTATAAAAGTCAAAATCTACAACATAGGCATATTGCAGATGTGAAATTAATTCATGCATTAAATTCTGTAAAAAATAAAAATATTAGAGAATCATTAGCTAATTGGTTAGTAAGATCCTCGATGAAAGGTAAATTAGCGCTAGGGGCTGGTAATTAATAATGGAATCGATTTATTATTCACCAAGAGGATACTGGAGAGGCAAAGCAGCAATTGGTAAACTCGCTGATGCAGCAGCGGTTAAACATTCTACTGCTAAAGCGTGGTTGTCCAGGCAGGCAATATGGCAAATTTATCTACCACGTCCTAAACAAATTCAGTACGCGTATTTCGATGTCAGTGTTCCTAATGAAGTTCATCAAGCTGATATTCTGTTTTTACCGCATGATACTGTGCGTAGAAAAACGTACAAATACGCGCTAACCGTAGTTGATGTTGCAAGTAGATATAAAGAAGCAGAGCCGCTATCAGCAAAAACATCATCTGAAGTAGCCGATGCGTTTGAACGAATTTATCAACGAGGACTCGGACCACAAGGTGGTCTGCGATGGCCACAGCTACTACAGGTTGATCCTGGTAAGGAATTTCTTGGTCCAGTATCATCACTGATGAAACGACATAATACCAAAATACGACGAGGTCATACTGCAATTCACCGTGATCAAGCAATTGTTGAGCGATTTAATCTAACACTTGCTGAGCGGTTATTTGGATATCAATACGCGAGGGAATTTATTCATGATAAAAGATCTCGCGAATGGGTGGCAAGATTACCAAACGTGATAGCTGCATTAAATAATGAGATCACACGAACAACCAACATGAAACCCATTAGCGCGGTCACAAAAAAAAATATACCAACACAACGAAAAGATGTTGGAAAACAAAAAATATTAGGTGATGTTACAGTCAGATATTTATATGAGCCTGGTGAACTTGAAGGTGGTAAACGAAGAGCGACTGATCCTATTTGGAGTGTTACCACACACAAAATATCTACCGTGACAAGATCCACTGGGAGAAACGCAGGCGTTTCCAGACCTGCAATCTACAGATTAGATTCAGCTGCTCCTCAACGTGGATTTGTACGTGAACAACTACAAATAATAGCCCCGGATACACAACTACCACCGCGATTACTTCAGTGATTTCGATCACTTAACTAGCACTAGCGCCTCTACGTCGATTACACTCAAGACAGGTTAACATGGTATTTTCTCGTGTATGACCGCGACTATTATCTTTTCTATCTACGGTGAATTGTCTTGAATCATTACTCGAATATCGCCATAACATTATACAATTACAACTTGCGCAATGATTGTTCTGCTGCTGTTTTAACTCAATAATAAATTCAACATCAAGATCAAAGTCGTGTTTATTTTTTTATCAGATTGTTTGTATCCGATTAATTTTTTTCTTATTATATCATCATCGATGATGTTAAATTTATCAACGATTTCAGGAATTATAATTCTACGTAATTGAGATATATTTCTGACCCTCGATACCGCTAAATAAACTAAATTTGACCACTCGATGCGATCGTCTACAATCCAGACTCGTGTATCAGAAATAGTTAATCCCTGAGACGAGTGGATTGTCATAGCGTATCCCAACACCCATGGAGATTTGTCAGCGTGTATTGCATCTTCGACCACACTGATATCAACGGCGACAATATCATTTAATACGAGATTCTGTTTCCTTGACTCTGTCAAGGGTCCTGGAATATCAACATTAATATTCTGTTTTTGTGTATCTGATGGTCTATAACACAACGGTACGGGTAATTCTGAGTGTTTTTCTTTATGCAGCTGAAATAACTGTTGTTGTAAAGCGTCTCTGATTATTTTTCTACTTGCTACGATCAAATCGGTGGGTCTCCATAATTTCAAAAAATCACTCATTGATGTCTCTGAGATCACTCCACGTATTATTTCACACTGAATTTTGTTTGATTGTAATCTGATTAATTTTTTAAATTCCTTCAAATTTGCATCAAGAGCTCTATGATCATCATCTATTTCTTCGTAATAATCAACGAAATTTTTTAACCAATCATGTGGAGATGGTCCAACAAAAGGCGGCGGTTGACCATGATCGCCACACATTATTATAGCGGTATTTTTCGTCAACAACCAATCAAGAAACTTTTTTAATGTATCCAATGAGACCGTGCATATCTCATCCCAAATAATTATTTTAGGTATATATTTTTCTCCCATCCGTTCAGGAGTCCATGTATCTCCGCGCCACCGAAAGAAACTATGATACGTACACGATTGTACTTGCCGCTGTTTCATCTCACGTGCAAGTCTATGTGTGGGTGTCAGCACGATCATATCTGAATTTCTAAAAACATTAATCGTTCGAGTTGTTTTGCCGCATCCACCAGGTCCATTGAGATATACTGTCTTATATCTGGTTATTGGATCACTCAACGATGGTGCTTTCGACATTTCTGATATTTTCATACCCTTACGATAAAAATCTCTCATTGGAACATCTGCTGATTCTGTATAATTGTGTAATAGTTCCTTTTTTATTCTCCACGAACCCCATCGTTCATCATTACTTGTAAATTTCATAACAGGTTCTAAATATTTACTTGAAATATAAAACGAATCCGTTGCGACTCTGACTGCGGTCTCAGGAAATCTATTAATCATCGATAATAAATTTATAGAAACATAAGCCAACATGGAAGATCTTAGATGAGTATATTGCGGGGAGACGTCATTTATGTAACTAACGATCGTACCTAATTTTGTTCCGTCGGATAAATAAACACTTTCTCGATTTACAAATATATTTTTCGCTGTTGTATCAGCGATTATAAAATCGTACTCGGCATCATCTAGAATTAATCGTGCGTGATGTCTTTTATAATCATATGCACCACCTTGAGTAAATTTACCTATAATTTTTCTACCGAGATCTTTTGCGGTTTTGAGTTTATTAGGAATATCATCTTCGGAAACATCAGGACATTTTTCCTTAAACTCGCTAATAACTTCAGAATCTGACATGGGCAACCAAACTTTGGTCTGTGCATGATATGATATAATTGCCTCACTGACCACCAACGATGTCAGTATCATACAATCTAGCATATATCGCAACAAAACTATAGGTGCCGAACGTTTTTCACAAAAATATCTACCAAACCAAACATAACAAATCTTGTGAAGATTTTCATTAAACTCGAATGATTCAATACAGGCGAATCCAGTCAGATCAAAATCAGGTAATGGTCCATTAATTGCCACTCGCGTCATCTCGTTTGTTGGGTGACCAAATCTTTCAAAGTACACAGAACAATCTCCGTATCCTAGAAAACTTCCCGGATAACATGCAACCATATCAACCGAAATAACATCATTGTAATTATATTTGGTATTCCATAATCCGCCATGTCCATATTCGACGCAACTTGCGCGTACGTCCTCGAGTAAATCAAATCGTGTTGGTTTCCATGAATTTCTCTCTCTGGCGAAATGAGCCGCAACAGATGGAACGGTAAAACAATTAGTTAGTAATTTTTCAGTATTTTCCGCGTGCTTGCACTGTAAAGACGTCGCGAGATTTTTCATCTCGTCATGGAGGGATTCTGTGCGATATATTTCACCGTTTGGTTTGACAAACTGATCAAATTCACCTTCTTCATTACTTTTAAATAACCATACCGATACAGGATCGGTTTTACTTATTTCGTTGATAAAATCAAACATGCCTCCATCAGAATTATCTGCCCCAGAATTATCTGGGGAGTAAAATCTAACAGTTCGATCACGTGGAAATATTGTTACTGCGTTAGTCCATGCGTGCGCGTTATGATCGATAATATTTATTGGAGCTCCTTTCGATTTATATTTCGATTGGTACAGTACTTCTCCCGTTATTGTCGCTACGGTTATTGGAAATTTTAATATTTTTCCTAACTCAGCAACATCTTTTATTGTAGCACCGGTATCCTTAACTGAATCAGCCCACGAGTTTATTTTTTCACGCCTTAAATCAGTTAATCCATTTCCACGCATCGCGTTTGTAAAGTGTTCTATTACTCGTTCGGCTACACAATTTAACCTTGAAAATTTCATCGGCGCTAGTTTATCAACGTTGGGTTTTTTATTTATCTCATAGATTCCATAAATAACCGCTGTTACAGGATATGCTCGCTCATAATACGATTTGTCAATACCCGTCAGTAGACCCGGTCTGGAATTTTTACTTAATATGACAGTTTTATTATTGCCAAGGACAGGATCGTATTTGTCACGGATAATCCAACTACCTGTTTCTGTTAATACAATAAATTTTACTCTGAAGAAATATTTTTGATTGCCCTCGTATTCAGCGATGTAGTTAATGATAGTTGCGCTCGCTTGTCGTTCATTGTGGCGTCCGTGACTTTGTCGACACTGACTTTGTCAGCTTTCTTGACTCCGTCAAGGCGTATGATCTTGAACGTTGACCATGTGTGAGATGCACCATCCGTGTAAAATTCTTTCTTGGCGTCGTGAATTTTCGAGATCAAACTTTTATTTTTCGGATCAACCAAATCTCGTACTGGCAAGCAAGAAGATAATCTGTCAAGGTTGAATTTATATTTAACAGGCCTAGTTTGGGATAATCTCTCTCAAACTCGTTCATATAATTAAAACAAATATTTAAATAAAGAAAATTATATATATATATATATATATATATATATATATATATATATATATATATATATATATATATATATATATATATATATATATATATATATATATATATATATATATATATATATATATATATATATATATATATATATATATATATATATATATATATATATATATATATATATATATATATATATATATATATATATATATATATATATATATATATATATATATATATATATATATATATATATATACAATGTCTCAATGCAGATGGTTGATGATCGGCTCAGTAAATCGATGCAACAAATCCTGCAGAAAGAAATTTTGTTGGATGCACTCACAAAACATACGACGAGGAAGTCTAGGACCAATACCATGTCTACGGTGTGGTATTGGAGTGCGAAGAAAAACAGAATTATGTGGAAAGTGCGGCGGAAAACGGTTCAGAGAACTTAAAAGATATTATGACAAAAAAAATAATAGCGGTGAAAACGCTATAAAATCCGTGGAGGATTATATATCAAGGTGTCAGACAAACAATGATTTAAACAAATAATATTATTATAATGGAGCAAAATATATTTGTCCCACATCCTGTCATAACAAACTATGAATCAAATATTAATGGTATCATCAGACACTGCAAGTTGAAGAGACCAGTTGGCGTTGTTTCTAATACTGGCTATCTAATGTTTACTGTTGGGAAGAAACATTATCTGTGTCATAGATTTACGTATGAATGTCATAATGGGATGATCAATGGCGGTCTTGTTATTGATCATATTGATGGAAATCCTCAAAACAATAATTTATCCAACCTTCGAGTTGTCACACGAAGCGTGAACTCTCCATGTGGTAATACAGGAAGATGTAAGACAGTTTCTAGAAGGGCGGTAAATTCCACAATTCAGAAACTGGCAAAGTAATTATATTTCAGTCTATGAACGCGGCTGCGAAATATTTTGATATTAACTCGCGTGTGGTAAAATACGTCGCAGAAAATATAACCAGATCTACTTTCTCGAAAAAATATAAACAGAAAATTACCTTTCAGTATCAATAATTATCATCACCACATTGAATTAATTTTTTTAATTTATGTCACAGTATGTCCTCCATACACTACTGAATTTTGATTATATAAAAGGGAGATTACTTTGTAATATATAGTTTTCTTCGTAGATTTTTGATTTTTTATGATCTTAATTAGTCAGTTTAACTAATTACATCGTAATTAATTACTCGTAGAAGTATTATTTATGGTTTTTAAATATTTCCCATCATACAACATTACGAGAAATCATGATAATGTTATTGATCCGCAAGGAAGCTGTGTAGGTACAGAACAGAAACCGTTGTCATGGTAATCGATCTGCAGGTGTGTTCATGCCACTGTTATTATTGATTCGCAGTCTGCTTAGGAAAACCGCTGTTTTATATTCAGAAACTGTTATTATTCAGAAACCGCTGTTTTATATTCAGAAACTGTTATTATTCAGAAACTGTTGTTATAAATACAGAAACTGTTATTATTCAGAAACCGCTGTTTTAGTGTAAATATTGGTTCCTTAGCTATATAGCTTAACTATATGTTAACTTCCGAAACATATGTTCGTAACAAGGTTTGATAGCTCAATCAGTATGGTATTGGGCTGTGACGCTCGCGGTCCAGGATTGAACCCCCATGGCTGACAATTTGTCGGTGGTGTGCGCATAATTGCGATTTTTATAATAGTGGGGGAACCGCAAAAACCCCCCGCTCAGCAAAATTCAACCACAATATTGACTTGTGGTTGATACATATTTTCGTATCATCCACTGGATTAATTATTGTGGGTGGGATTTTTGCTGAGCGTACATGTTTGTACTGTCCTTAGTTAAGTTATATGTTTGTGCCGTCCATGCATAATCTGAGCTCGCTAATACACTCGATAGGGGCTCTTCATTCATAATCTGAGCTCTCTAATACACTCGATAGGGGCTCTTCATTCATTGTATATAACCATTTCATTGTATATATCCATTTCATTGTATATATCCATTTCTTTAGTTAAGTTATATGTTTGTGCCGTCCAATGCATAATCTGAGCTCGCTAATACACTCGATAGGGGCTCTTCATTCATTGTATATAACCATTTCATTGTATATATCCATTTCCTTAGTTAAGTTATATGTTTGTGCCGTCCAATGCATAATCTGAGCTCGCTAATACACTCGATAGGGGCTCTTTCATTCATAATCTGAGCTCGCTAATACACTCGATAGGAGCTCTTCATTCATTGTATATGTTGTGCTGTCCCTGAAACATCCCGACGAACTCTCTAAACACTCGATAGGGGTTCTAGGGATATTTTTTTTTATTTTAAAGATTTATATATTATATAATAAACCATGAAAATATCAATGATGTAATTGTTGCTATTAAAAAATTGAAAAAAGATGGAATTAATATATCTGATGAACTTAATCCTGAAAAAATAGTTTCTGACTTTGAGATTTTACAAGAACGTAAAACCCACGGGACACACACACTATCATCTGAATACAGGCTCATGAAACGGATTCAGGCGGCAATGTTTCAGTCGCTAGCTACCGTAGAAGATGATCATGTGAAGGAGTTCGTTCCTCTCTCTGCCGCCGTAGAAAGAATTAAATCGTTATTATCCCACGAGTATGAGGAAAAGAAAACGATTAGTACCCGTATAAGACAATTAAGAAAAATTATGTTAGAAAGTAACTTCGTTCCTGGTGAAACGATCCAGAGTAACTTCGTTACTGGTGAAACGATCCAGAGTAACTTCGTCCAAAGTAGTAATTTTGAAGATGACTGAGATCTTTGATCAGAAATATTATTCTGAATTTGATGGGTTAGTTGGTACTTAGATTCATGCAATTTGCAATTTTGATGGGTGAGTTGGTACTCAGATTTATTATTTATTTCTGAATTAATTTATTTATTTACTGAATTAATTTGTTTTTTTTTACTGAAATTTAACAAAATTGTACAAATTTCTTAATTTTGACTACCATTTACCCCATCAAAAACATAAAATTGTACAAATTTCTTAATTTGAGTACCATTTACCCCATCAAAAGCATAAAATTGTACAAATTTCTTAATTTTGACTACCATTTACCCCATCAAAAGCATAAAATTGTACAAATTTCTTAATTTTACAAATTTTTTATTTCTGAATTATTATTTTATTTCTGAATTATTATTTATTTATAACTCTGATGGGTGAGTTGGTACTCAGATTTATGTGAAAATGATCAAATTTTCAGAAAAAAAATAAAACATTTTAAAAAAGATGAATTACCTCATCAGATATATTTATTCGACTTTGATGCAGGAGTGCGCCTGATCTCCGTTACAAATGATCTCGACGGAGTTCATCTAACTGTTCTTGTGTTAATAAGAAATCCTCGTTTCCGTGTTCATCAATGGCTAAATTGTGAAAACGCGCGTTTTCAAGTGTATAAAACCCTCACGTGCAGGTACATTACTGGATCTTTAAAATCAAAGATCTACGATAAAGTCTTACGACTTTACATACAGATTTATCACAAGTTCTTCTCCACGTATGTCAATTAAGCGATTAAGGTGGTCTGTGAGTTTAAAATTGATTCGTGTTAACATATTATTGTGACACCGCAAATACACAGGATTAGTTGGTTCTTGCACGATTAAACTTCCAGGGGGAACTTGTGGTGTGAACGTGTATAGGATGTATCCTTGTTGAGCCTGATTTGATCTTCCGAGATCTATTTGATAGCTGCCATCGATTTTGTAATCGGATAATTTTTCGTTCGTGCAAGTACATATTTTTTTTGTGATGATATTAAGCACACCTGCAATAGTTGTTGCTGCTGAAATACAAATAGTTACAGCTACTGGTGCCATCGTTGTCAACGCTGATAATATGACACCGGTTGCAGCAACAACAGCGGATACTGAATAAACAATCACATCAACGATAACCAATCGTCGTCGATATTTTTTTACTTTTACTGTATATTGATCGACTTGATCTTTTAGCGCCGCCTGCCATTCACGCGCTTGATTGTATCTGTATTGTGCACCGTCCATATATATTTTTATGCAGTAACCAACTGATGTGCTTCAGCTACAAATTCCAAACACCACCAGTAAGATGTTGCGGTTGATGTCTTATCAGCTGCTTCCAGAATAAATATTTCTTCGGTTCCGATATTTAATATAACAGATACAACCCCGGAAAACCTGTCGGTGGAATGACGCCATGGAAACGTTGTAAATATTTCAAATTTTGCAGCACTAAACACAGACAGCCTGTACACGCCAGTGACTGTTGCGGTATATTTGATAGTATTATTTTGTTTTGACCATGTTGCAAATCCCGATGATACCGTGCATACGATGTTTGTGATATGCCCGGGAGTTATTTCAGCTGGAATTTTAATCAAATTGGTTTTATTGATAATCTCAGGAATTCCCGCTACGATGTCTAGCTGTGTTCGTTTGATCGTGTCTAGGTTACTTTTGATATCAACGAGTTTCATGTCAATGACGGGAGGAGTTCCAAAGAACTTATTTATGGCATCATCGGTTTTTTGAAAATTTCTTCGAAGTCTTGTAAAACCGGTTACGTGAACATCATATTCGGCCCGCAGCGTGCATAGTTTTCCATCCACGTCGTCGACGTATAGTTTGTTTGCGACGTCGTTGTCAGATTTTGGAGCTGTTACAGCTACTATTTTGTTCCCGTTCATGCTAAGTTCACCTGTCATTGTGTCACCGGTGTTTCTCACGCGATTAGCAACACTTTTTGCAATTTCATCTCTGATGGTTTTAAGTGACATACTTGAATCTCTGATTCTACCACCGTCAGTAAACACGGGAATATTATCCGTAACTGCACCGAGTACTCGTCGAATTATATCATTCCATCTGATGTTGCTGGTTTTTAGTTTACCATATCGATCTTGAAAAATAACAACTTCATCTGGGTCAACTCCAGCCAGGTTCATGATATCAGCAAGGTCATCCTTAGTCGCATACTTCGACAGATCAACGTCGCCGGGCTTTTTCTTAACGCGTGAAGATCTTCCGTAAATGTCAACCATTATAATAAGACCCGTTGTTTAAAACGCCTTACGCGCAACAAATCGGTTGCTTGTATAATCGTGCACGACTTTATGTGGCAGCCTGGATGATTTTGATATAGCGTCGAGTACATTAATTACTTCACGGCCGCATATTGGCGGATCTGTCATTGTTTGTGTGGGTAGCGTTGAATACCAAACTCTGGTTGTTGCGTGAAGTGGTGCGACATACTTGATAAATTCAACAGGTGGAGCTAACCCGTATGAATCAAAATAAATGATTCCACGTGGATCAACCGCGTACGATACCCAATGAGTACCAGGTCCAGAACGTTCATCGAGATTAATAATACCTGTTTCTAGTTTGTTTGGTTGTTTCGGTAATTGATCTCGCATAAAAACACCTCTAAAGGCAGATATTTTTAATTTTTTAGCAGCATCAAGTAAATCAAAATTTGATGCTGGAACGTCTAACGAAGTGACCCTGGAAGCCTTAGGCCTCTCCCCCAACGAGATCCTGGCAATCTTAGACCGCGTCCCTTTTTTTTGCTATATCGTCCACCAGTAATTTTATCAAAAATTTTTTTACCCGCCGCTCCAGCAGCACCTAACGCGGCCGCTTTTGCTACGGCTGGAGCAGCAGCAGCTATTAATGCCGGAATGGCCGCAAGAAGTGGAAATATACCACCGGTTTTAACCATGTCTTTGATGGCGCTCGGGGAGAGATGGAATTGAACTCCAGTTTTTGATTCCAGAGCTTTATTGAAATGTTTAATCTGATTATTTGTCAACGATAATTTGTTTGGACCACCACTAATCTGATCTCGTTTTAGTGATATTTTAGTTCCGCATTTGTTGGCGGTTTTTGACTGAAGCTTTTTTACCTGACCGGGAGTCAGAGTAACATTAACATGACTATACGACATTTTTTATATAAATAATATTTTTTCTGAATAATTAAAGATTTTCCACTGGTGCATCAACAACTCTCATTCGACCACTACCACCTTCAAGTAACATGGCTTTGTCGCTAAGCATGACCGCGATCGCTCTGTAGAAAGCACCAGCACCTGGCGGGTTAGTAACATGAGCTCGAAAGTGTATATCAACGACAGATTGTTTGGATAAATCAAGATGTTCTAGTGAAAAATAATAAATCGAATATAGACCTGTAAAATCTAATTGTGATATTTGCAAACCGGTATCTATATTTTGATCACGTCCCATGAATGACATTAAACGATGATATGCGCGCGCTACATGATTTTGTGCATAATTTAGTTGTATATTTTCTGTTGGTTCTTGATGTCCATTTATCCGTAAGGAAACTTCATTAACTCCAAGGTTATCAAATATCATATGTGAACGTTGTTGATCATTTATCCGGTCAATATTTTGCAGTGCAATAAAAATATGTCGTGGTGCAGAAACACCCTGTTGTGATGCTATATGCCATGTAAATAAACCATTAATATTGCTTTGAGCAGCATCTGTGGTTACTGTTAACCATGATAGCAATGATTTACCACCTTGATCCATAAAAGATAGTAATTTTTGTTCTTCAGTAATAGATGGTGTCATTACTGGCATCCACAATGAAAGTTTTGTTATATCTACTTTACCAGCATCAGCAACACCAGCACCTCGCCAGATTGCATCATTATCATCTCCTTTTCTTACGAGCACAATTGTGTGTTTAGCTCAAAATATTACCTTTCTAACATTTCTGCAAAATCCAAAGACGTGAGATAATGGAATTGCACACGAAAAATTTCTATTATCTCCCGACAGCGCCGCTCGGCGTGCTGCAAACCCTAAGTTGTAAGTCGGGGCAATATCTTTTATGATTTCAAATTCGCCTGCTGGTCTACCTTCACGGTCTGGGTTGGCAGCTTCTGCCTGATTAGCAACAGAAGTATCCCGTGGTGTAAGTACCTTGATATACTGATTATGGTTAGCGTTGTCGGTGATATCTTTAGCGAACATCATTGTTGGACCAGCTGATCTTGTAAAGTCGTCAGAATATCTCGCCAGACCAATTATTGTTGAATTGATTCAATATTTTTTCCATCAATCATGTATGTGGCGCTATCAAACAGTGCCATAATTCCGTTGTTGACAAAACCAACACGCAAATTGGCACCATATGCCGTATCATCCCCCTTTACAAGTCTACCTTCTACTTCAATAAACGCCTCAGCGGGCAAGAAATATCTACTTGTATCATGAACCTGTAATTCGATTCTCCCTCGCTGATTTGGTAGTCTTGCGTCATAAGAATAAAATTGATAATCACGTATAGATTCATACTTAAGGACAGGTGCCTCCATATCAAATGCTGGGTCTGATTCGCGCCTGAACATTTTTATTATAATTATCATTTTTCCAAATGATGATCATCGTCGACGAAGACCGCTTCCTGCTATTAAATTTGCTGTTATATTTTTTTCTGCTTCTTCAGATATCGCCGCTAGTTTTTGATTTGCAGCTTGATTTATTATTTTACTTACGTCTGCGGGCATCACCTCAGTACTTGCCAGTTTCACCGGTGGTTGTTGTTTTCGTCGCAATAATCGTGCTAGTCTTTCTTTGATCGCCGAGAACGCCTTACCAGCAACATTGACAATTGCACCAGGAGCTTTATCACGAACAATATCAATAGCCTTCATCGATAATTGTTTTGCTACAGGTGCTACTTTTGGAGCTGTCCTTGTAAATAATCCCTGAATAACATCACCAAGTCCATTTCCGTAAATAACACTATAGATTGGTAATCGTGAGTTTACCGCTCTGACCTGTGCGGGTTTGCGATGATTATCATGCACAATCATCTTATTTTATTTACCATTTATCTAATCGCGGTGACTAATCATCAACGAGCTCATCAATAAGTTCTCGGTAAACGCCGATATCCATGATACCACCTTGAAATAGTCGCCGACAAATATCAGCTGCTTCATTGGTTATTTCTGGTGAATTATTTCCGGCACGTTTTCCTCCTATGAGAACTTCTAACCGTGACACGTCATTGATGATATTATCAGGACATAAACCAGATCCTGTTTTAGGTTCATCTTGAGGTGTTTTAAATACTGGTGGTTGCATTACCGGAGTAAGTACTTCAGTGGTGGCCGGGGGTGAGTCACCTTCTCGAAATCCATGTGGTGAATCTATCGGTGCAAATGTTATATCCGGTGCAGAAATTTTACGTAAAGGTGAAGGAAGTTTCCGCTGGGGTGATTTAAGTGACTCTTTAGTCCTTTTAATTTCCGACTTCAACCTTTGCTGCGGCGAAGAAGATTGCTGTTGTTCTATTTGTTGCAGAGGTGGAGGAAGCTGATACTGGGAGAGCCCTCCCTGTTCTGGTTGTTTCGGTCTCTCTCTGTAAAGTCTTTTTACTTCTTCATTAAGTCTTTTAAATTCTTGACCTCTAGCTTGTTTTTTGTTGTAATATACGCGATATATCCATTTAATGAAATCATCATCACCTGTTTTTCCATAAAAGGGTTTTAAAATATTAGATTTATCAGATATATTATCTAATATCATCTCAGGTAATTTCTCTCTTTCAGTATTTCTAATATCTTCAACAACTCCTTCGTTAAATCTTGCAATTAATTTTAAGCTTTCTCCTGCTGATTTGGATTTAGATGCAAGTTTTTTTCTCACATCGGCGACTTCAGTACGAAGTTCTCCAATACCTTCAAGTATTTCCTCACCAACAGGTGGAGGTTGAGCTGCAGCTATGTCAGTTGGAAGGTCTCGTAAAATCTTCTTTGCCTGTTTAGTTCTTCTTGCTATTTTTTCTGATACCGGAAGAAGATCTTCTTTGATGACAGTTGTAACTTTCTCAGTAGCTGCAGTGACGGGTTTAAATAGTTTTTTTAGTTTCTTCTTCATACTCAACTTGTGCTTCTTGCTGCGCTTGTAGATTTTTTCTAAATGAGTCTTTGACAGGAAGAAATTTTTTAATTGCTTCTAATCGTTCTCGAGCTGTTCTTGCAGTATGAGATTCTGGATGTATCATTTTATTATAACATAATAATTTAATTAATATCAGCAGAAGGGGAGCAGCAGAGAGGGTACCTACCAACGTTGGTCGTCAAAAAAATAAACAAGAAATAAATAAACACGTAGAGTACTTTATTTTTTCAGCTACTATTTCGAACTGAGGTTTTATTAGTACAATCGGTCATTACAGAAATAAAACATCTCAAGGAAAAGTTCATTTGTAAAAATCTTGACCTTTCTACGAGATGATTTTATTTGTTTGTTTTATTTGTTTTGTCGGAATTCTATGGTCTGTTCACCCTCTCTGCTGCTCGTCTGGACATGCTACCATATATTTATATATATCTTGTATTTGACCTGTGAAAATATGTTCTTTGCTGTTCAGATAAGTGAAAAACAAACACGGACCACACACGATCTACATCTAAATTATTATTAACACCTTCCAGTTTTTAAAGATTTAACTTCAATGATAACAATTTAATAGATTTTAAGATCGAGTCTTCTCAACCTTTTCAATGCTTACAAGTTCTGATTTTTTCTTCGATTCATCTTGAAGTTTTCATACTTTGTATTCATCACTGTATAAACTACTGCAGTCCCTACGATCTTTTCTCTAATTTTGGAAATAGTCTTTATTTCGTTCCATTGCAATTATTCGTACATACGTGTTGGCAGTAAATATGACCTGTACTAAACCGAGTTATGTTTCCCATTTTGTATTTTGTGCATCGCGTTACATTCACTATTAAAGACTAAAACATATATAACAAGAGCAAGTCTGTCAAATCGCCTGAGAAGACAAATTTAACAAAGAAAACGGTTCGATGGAATTTTGTACATAGAAGACATTTTGGAATGATTTGCGGGATGTATAACAGACAAAACAGAGATTAAGAAAACACGAAAAGTGATCAACTTTTATTCGAACACAGCATCAGAATCAGGATTAAAATAGGTCATGGTTAATCACTGACCGTCAAATAGCCACAACATCAGTGGAGGTACAATAGCCAACAGTCTTGTATTCATAGGAAGCAATTGTCTGTTTCAAGTCTTTGAAACCAATGCTGCAAATGAAAAGAGTATTAGTCGAAATAAGGCATATAAGAATTGAAAATGATGATTTTGCACTCATTTCTATTAGTCATCCCGAGAAAACATGACAACCTAAACTTTTTTACTTTCACCAGCCTTTAGATTGTACGCAAAATATGAGTATGCATATACTGCATTTATTTTGGTTAAAATTTATTTGAAGCTTCGCTCTGTTTTGTAGCTATTAAATAGCACGAAATGTATTGTACAAATACCTGACTCCCCACAAATAAAAAAAAAAAACCATTCCAGAGGGGATTATACAGTTTAATCCAACACATCAATTAATGAACACACTCTGAGTAATATTAACAATGAAACGCTTAATCCAACACATCAATTAATGAACACACTCAGAGTAACATTAACAATGAAACGCTTAATCCAACACATCAATTAATGAACACACTCTGAGTAATATTAACAATGAAACGCTCAATCCAACACATCAATTAATGAACACACTCTGAGTAATATTAACAATGAAACGCTCAATCCAACACATCAATTAATGAACACACTCTGAGTAATATTAACAATGAAACGCTTAATCCAACACATCAATTAATGAACATGCTCTGAGTAATATTAACAATGAAACATTAGCAGTTGGTAATACTTAAGCTGAGGACAATGCCTTGACTTGTACCTGGATTAAATTATATTATCCGATGTAAAGGTGAAAGATGATGCAGAGAACACAGTCTTAAACAATTATGAAACATGCTTTTTAACGACAGAAGATTTTCACGTGGTAGAGATACTCTTTTTAAGTTCAATGACTACAATATTCTCATAACGTACACTGGTTGGTTGTTAATAGTGGTTGCACGAACAAACATAATCGTGCAAAGTGTAATGTAAGGTATTTTTAGAAAGTTGAGACAACGAGAATGCTATGCACTCCACCCCCGACAATCTTTGTAGATGATGAAGTTTTAATTTTTTATTACACATTTCATTATCACTTTGCAGACGTTCTTTTCATTTTTATCAGTTCTGAAGAAATAGAGCTTATTTCTACGGCCACACAATTCTTATCTAGGCACACGAGAAAATTCATATTTGAAAAGTCATACAATCCCCATGTTCATTTGAGAAACATAGAATATATTAGTTATTTTTCCTTCACTTGTGCCACAAAACTCTGTTACCCTTTACTTCTTTCTAAACTTACTCTGTTACCCATTACTTATTTCTAAACTTACTGTTACCCATTACTTTTTTCTAAACTTACTCTGTTACCCATTACATCTTTCTAAACTTACTCTGTTACCCTTTACTTCTTTCTAAACTTACTATGTTACCCATTACTTATTTTTAAACTTACTCTGTTACCCTTTACTTCTTTCTAAACCTACTCTGTTACCCTTTACTTCTTTCTAAAGCTACTCTGTTAGCCTTTACTTCTTTCTAAACTTACTCTGTTACCCTTTATTTCTTTCTAAACTTACTCTGTTACCCTTTACTTCTTTCTAAATTTAATAGGTTAGCCTTTACTTCTTTCTAAACTTACTCTGTTACCCTTTACTTCTGTCTAAACTTACTCTGTTACCCTTTACTTCTTTCCAAACTTACTCTGTTACCCATTACTTCTGTCTAAACTTACTATGTTAGCCTTTACTTCTGTCTAAACTTACTCTGTTACCCTTTACTTCTGTCTAAACTTACTCTGTTACCCTTTAATTCTTTCTAAACGTTTCTGTTTCGACATGATAACCAATCTCATTTCATCAATTAATCTAATTGCACAAACAATATGTATGACTTTTGTTAATTTCGTTTTCTTGTTCTTTAAGCTAACAGCAAGTCAATTTTTGTTTAGAACTTTCTGTTTTTATGTTGTTGCAAAGACATCTTTTTTATTAGCTCATATTTGCACACTAGGTTTCTTGTGTAGCTTTCCTTAGGTTTCATGAACACTCTGATTGCTTTTTATCCAGAAATTAACATTCAGTTCGATGTAATTTTTTCACCTTGGTTTTTCAATAACAAAAATCTTTGTATATTCTTTAGTTCGGGGCCCCGAGTGGCCGAGTGGTCTAAAGCGCTGTCCGTTACGGATCCCTGCCATCTCACATCTGTCTGCTTGGGTTCGAGTCTCGGATTCAGCCAATGTGGATATGTGAGAAAGCTTGCCAGTAGCTTCTCGTGAGTCAGTGGTTCTTTTGGGTTTTCCCCGGGTTCTTCCTCCACCATTAGTACACAGCCTATCGTGTGCTGAAAAATGGCGTTAAACCCTACAACAACAACAACAACAACGCTATTCTTTAGTTTCAAACAATAAATCTTTTTTTATAGTTTCAAACTTAACGTACAAATTTAATTATGATAGTGGATAACATATCTATGTTGTTTAGCATACACACTGCTTTTGGTACTAACGATTTTGTACCCTTTTCTCCTTTAGGTACTAACGTTTTTTTTATATATACCCTTTTCTCCTTTAGGCACTAACGGTTTTGTCCTTAGGTACAAAAGGTTTTGTCCTTAGGTACAAACGGTTTTGTCCTTAGGTACTAACGGCTTTGTCCTTTTCTCCTTTTAAATTCTGACTGACTTGTTGATGAATCTCATTCTTGTGTGATTCATTTTGTATGGCACTCACGTGTAATCTTTAAAATAACAATGCTAGTATCATTCAATCTAATTATAAAAGACTAACAAAGCTTTCGTTTTCTTTCCCAGACATTACATTCATTATTGTTATACTTAATAAGTAGTTGCTTGGTTGTCTAATAAATGTTTAACTGGCATCATTCGACTCATGGCCCGCCACACAAGTACCTAAAAATGAATGACTTCCACCTTGACCTATCGCAATCTCCGTCAATTCTCAGGTTACCTTCATCAAGGACATTACAAATTTGCTAGAGATTATAATTATACTTATTATCATTACGATCTAAATCTAGTGCACTTCAATAATGTGTTAGATCTTAGAGATTCTAATTATAAAGTTTGCAATACGTATTATACACACTAGTAATCTAAGTGTGTTATCGTTGACGATCAAAGAATGGTATAAAATGTTATAGATCATTTTCAGATACTATTTTTAGCTGGCCAAACCTATCCCATAGCCTCATCCGGTACGATGATGCACATTTGATGTAGGGCAACTCAAGTGACCTACACTTCTTACATGAATATAACATTTGTCATTTTAGATCGCCGCAATAATATGGCAGCTCACAAGTAGAAGAGTTGAACTGTACGTTGTTAACAAGTACTTTTAACAATAAATGAGGATCTATTGCTTTATGTTACAGCATCGTGACTCTCAGCTTAACCCACCCACCCCACCCTTATGACTGCATGGTAATCAATAATCCGAAAATAAACAAGTTAAATTGCCTAATTAGCAGTAAACAATGCACACCAAAGGTGGCACATCACATAGTCACGAATTAAGCAGATTCCTCAAAGATTTGCCATTTAGTTAATAAATTAATGGGAATGAATGTGAATCCAAAACCAGCTTATGATACATTGGATTGGCTAAGGAATTTACTCTCTCTCTCTCTCTCTGTCTCTCTGTCTGTCTGTCTGTCTCTCTCTCTCTCTCTCTCCTTAGTTTGCTAACGCCTTGAACAAATATGGATAATAATGATGAGTTAACTCATCCTGCTATACACTGGCAACGGCCAGTTGCTACAGTACTATCAGCTATGTGTAACTCGTGTGGCTTCTCGGATTGGGCTTGGGATCTGATTACGTTGGCATTGATAATGCTGTGTTCACCTGTATGGATCCATCCACTATGAAATTAATTATATGCAACAAAGAGATTTGCAAGTCCTCGTGTTATTGTTAGTATATAGTCTTGAAGAGTCATCTACATACACGTCGATTTGTACAATTTGTAATTCTGGTGACAAATTCCGGGGGACCACAACGGTAGGGGGTCCACCGTTGTTTCAATTTGTGATTCGTTGGGGCCTACTGGATAATTTTTCCTAGGGCTCACACATCCTGTCTGCTGTTCTGGTCTTCTCTGATATTTTTTGTGCTCATATCTACTTTTCTGTTTTAGGCAGATTACTGAGCTATTCAGTCATGATTTTTAAACACACTATTTCTGTGAAGGGTGTACAGATGTCAAACCTTTATAAATTTGTTTGAAACTTTCTTCACGAACATACACTATGTTAATGACAATCGCTTAAAAGTTGCCCTACGTTGATTGCGCATGAGTTAAATATTGGAGTGGAAAAACCCAAATTCGGCTTCCTGAGAAAGGTCTGTAGATTGCTGGTAATTTAGTTTGTTTAAACGTTTTAATATTATCCATGTACTCGTACGATCAAATAACTGTTCTCAAATAGATAATGGTTTCAATACTTTGGTTTCACTTTTTTTTTAAATTTCAAGTTGGAAAAGTGTTGTTTAATGAACTGTAAACTCTGTAGATACATGACTGTTCTAGTTCAACCTCTTTAACATTTTTCAAATCTATAAAGTATCACGTTATTACTACATGAAATATATTATTCGTCATCATTTGATACATTGTTACTTCTGGATCTGGATAATGTTAGGGCATTTTGTTTTATAGAATCGTGATCTTTTATCATTGAAAATACAATTAACAAATCCACACGACTGCTTCTTACTATTTCTTTCACCCAAACTAGTTTTATTATTCTGTCCACATGTTGCATGCATTCGTTGAATTCATTATTCAAATTCATATATACTGCCTATTCTAATAGAACATCTTCGAAACCAGTCGTATCTGTGATGGTTAGAATCTGATGGTCTGTATAGTTGATCATCTGGTGGGTGTGGCATATACTCCACTGCTGGTATTTCATTTTGTACGCTAATACGAGCATATGTTTTAAACCCATTTTGTATGCTAATACGGGCATATGTCTTAAACCCATTTTGTACGCTAATACGGGCATTTGTCTTAAACCCATTTTGTACGCTAATACGGGCATATGTCTTAAACCCATGTTGTACGCTAATACGGGCATATGTCTTAAACCCATTTTGTACGCTAATACGGGCATATGTCTTAAACCCATTTTGTTCATTCCGTGTCTCATCTTCCTCACCCTACATGTTATCTGTCTGCGTGCATTGTTGATGGTCGATACTACTAAAAAGAAAATATGTTTCTGGAAATATTTGCTGATCTAATTTTGTGTCTAGTACTTCAAATAGTCCATTTCATTTCTGATTAAGATGTTTTAAACTTTTGTTGTGTGATAACATTACCTTAATCTTCTATGTCGCCCGTTCTCATCAGCATTGTTGTTACTAAATCTATCTGGAACTATGCAAAGCCAAAATCTCTTCTTTTCCTACTTATTGCATTCTTCGACGTCTTGGAACAAGTAATTAAAATACTGTCACCCCCACCCATAACTGTTCTCGTTTAATGCTTCCCGTTGATATCATATTTATATTCTTGTTCAATCTTTTAATTTCCTTCCAGCTGGATGACGGATTACAAAAGTTTCTAGTTGAAATTTTATTGTAAATCTGGACGAAAACAGGTATTTATGTCTTGGTTTTATTTTTTTAAAGTGTGTATTTATACATGCCCTTCATTTTATAACGAATTCAGTGCTTCACACACACACACACACACACACACACACACACACCGTTACAGATATAGACACATTTTACAATCAGTCTCCCACCAATCATGAATAATAATAATAATAATAATAATAATAATAATAACAACAACAACACTGGTCTGCAATTTTTTAGAGGTCGTCTGCTTCTGAGATAAAAGGTACTATTTATCACTGACTTTGATGTGCTAAATTCAAATATGACAATTAAAACAATTGATTGGCTGCTGTTTCCAAGATATTAAAGTTTTTACATTTTACGTCTATGTATATTGTGTAGATGGTAGAGTTTTAATCATAAATTGTGAACCTAGCTCTTTTCGTGTGTTTGTGATTGCTTTACATGATAATATTTCACATGTCCTGTTCATGTAACACTTTAAAAAGCAGCTTCTTGGCTTGTCTCTTATATTCATTAAATGGATCATCTCTTTTCACTGTCCAGCAAAAGTCTGCAATCATGGATGGGCTCCATTTGTCCTGATAGAGTTTCTCCATTGTTATGTCCAGGTGAAATCGTTCGCCGAGCTCGTTGCTCACTGCTCTGCAGTTTGGCTGATAAAAATCTAGATGAGAGTGCAAAAAATGTATCTTTAGTGACATGTGGCAACCAAGGCTTTTGTACGTCTTAAGGAGGTTTTCCACTCCTTGTAGTTGTCTGCTTTGTTGTTTCGCACGCGGTGCACGGTCAATTGCATCATCGCAAGTTCACGAATCTGAAGACAAATAGAAACCTTCCCCTATCTTAGCTTCACTTAACCTTTTAAATTTTCCACGGAAGTTCTTGAAAGCTGCTTGTGTTTTGTCCATGACTACAACATTTTCATCAGACCCAGCTTGATGTGCAAGGGTAGTAAAAAAAAATCTTCCTTTATTCAACAAGTGGTGGACGCTGACCACTTCCTCCCAGGGGCAAAATGCATATATTTCCTCTTCCTGTTCAACCGCTGGCGAAGATTTGTTGCACAAGTGTTGCAACATACGTGTGTGTCCCACCTCTTGTCCTGATCTCCAATTTTGCAGCTAAAATAACGGTGATAGTATTTCTTAACCATAGTGGTTTATACTGCGCATTTGTGATGCAAAAGTCACATCACACAAACATAGCAGAAGTTATTTGCATTGTTCACGCAAGTACGAGGGATCTCTGCTCACTCTGGCTACACAGAAATGTGTCCCTTTGGAAAATCAAACACTGACAGATAAGACAGCACGACACTGTTTGATTTCTAGAGCTGATATAGGGCAATTTGTTCAGTAGAATGATGTAAGCTTATTTATGATTGCATCATCCATGACTTCTAGGAATAACATGATCCAATTCATATCATGTGTGACACAATACCAGCTTAAGGTTGCATATCATGTGTGACACAATACCATCTTAAGGTTGCATATCATGTGTGACACAATACCAGCTTAAGGTTGCATATCATGTGTGACACAATACCAGCTTAAGGTTGCATATCATACATATCATGTGTGAGACCATACCATCTTAAGGTTGCATATCATGTGTGACACAATACCATCTTAAGGTTGCATATCATGTGTGAGACAATACCATCTTAAGGTTGCATATCATGTGTGACATAATACCAGCTTAAGGTTACATATCATGTGTGAGACAATACCATCTTAAGGTTGCATATCATGTGTGACACAATACCAGCTTAAGGTTACACATCATGTGTGAGATAATACCATCTTAAGGTTGCATATCATGTGTGACACAATACCAGCTTAAGGTTGCATCATATAATTGTTGTGCCTAAAATGCAAGTACTGTCCAAACCCAGATTTATTCATAGATCCAGTCAAAGATGTATTTTAGTCATCTCTAGTTTAAATTGAAATCCCTTCCATTTATAACTCATTAATCATCCGCCATTCCCAAGTTAAGGGCAGTATATACTGACCCATTATCATATCTGTAAAACTAGAGCTAATCAACAATTGAAAGTATCATTTTCGTTCTCAGTGACCCAAAATTAGTAAACTTTGACTACATTTATTTCGGAAGCGCATTGGCTGTAGATCAGTGTAATAATAATAATAATAATAATAATAATAATAATTTGTATATGGCCTGTAGTCTGTGGACTATCTCTCTCTCTCTCTCTCTGAGAACCAAAGAAAGAAAAATATTACTAGTTGCCTCTGCGAATTGTAAATTTTACGATTGCTAACATTTATAACTCCTCGCCCTTTCAGCATGCTGTAGTAATTATAAAACATCATTGGGTGTTAAGGGGTTTAGAAAGGTCTTTTATTTATAAGTGATGTCAATTCTATTTGTAATAACCCTCTGTTAGACCCTACCCTGTGTGAATGAGATATTAGTTTTGTTTACCATAGGAGGGTAGGGGCATTACTTTATTTTTAAGATGTATCATAGGGAGATATAGAAGTTAGTTTGGTTAATAAGGGATTTAGATTCTATTTTATACCCCCTCTTTTACATATTACCCTGTGTGGTAGGTAAATGAGTGGGTGCTGGTCCCTTCAAAATGATGTAGGGAAGTTATTGGGTCAGAGGAGTTTACCTTTGTTTTTAATGGGGATTATTGGTTGGTAGGGATCCATGGAAGATATTATCATTTAAAAAAATGTTTCACTTTGTTTGACATAGGATGGCCCTACCCCCTAAAGCGCCCCACTATACTACTAATAGGGATTATAACCCTTTGAACCCCACCCCCACCCCAGACTCCCTGCCACGTGCTGCATTCTTTGGGCATAGTCTTAACTGAAAAATTCAAACATTGACTACTTAATATACGCAGGTGTGTGTGTGTGTGTGTGTGTGTGTGTGTTCACTGCGGATTGTAACGTAGGTTGCTGGTCCCGGTTTACCACGTTTGAATTACAATTTTAGATTCAATTGTTCGGCTTTGGGGGTTAATTTTACTGTCACAGGAGTTGGCAACTATTTATTACTTTATTTATTTATACTAGCTATGCATTTGAAATGAATAAATCTGCCGTGTACGCCTCAGTATATTTACCAACACAAGAGACGTCATTTGATAAGTACGGTGTACATATTTACAAACAGCAATAACATGGACCCAAAAGTGCTTTAGTAGATCACAAAACTGCGCAGACCTATCAAAATCCACTACGCACAAAAACAGTTCACACACACAGGCACACGATGTACAAACACACGAAACGAAACATGGCATGTGTGTGTGTGTGTGTGTGATTTGGATTTTTAAAGTAGCTTTAACAATTTTTCAGTCATATCGCTACGATGTCTGTAGTGTGACAGTTTAAAGTGATGTCTAGCACTGGGACATCATGCCGCAGACATGCAGTATGATGTCCCACCCAGTCACATTATCCTGACACCAGGCCGACCAGTCCTAACACTAACCTCTTAATGCTGAGCGCCAAGCGAGGTAGCTGTTAGTACCATTTTTTGTAAGTCTTTGGTATGACTCGGCCGGGGATCGAACCCACGACCTTCCACATCCGAGGCGGACGCTCTAACCACTAGGCCACCGGAACGATGAAACTTGGCATGAACCATGAAAATAAAACATACATACAGTCCAGACCAATCTGGGAATATTACATGTATCTATTCTATTGACCCTACATACCTAGTTTTATCTCTGTGTAAAAAAAATTCTAATATCATCAAGGTAACCAGTGGCGTCACTACGGAGGTGGGGTGCGCACCGCACCGGGTGACACCACCAGAGGGGGTGACACCAGAGGGACTGCCTATAAAATGTTTGAATTTTTGTGCAGGAAGGAGGTCCATGGGGGTGACACCGTGAGTTACCGCACATGACTATCTATACAATTTATGAATGTTTGTGCGGGGGTGGGGTACATGGGGGTGACACCATGAGTTACCGCACATGACTGTCTATACATTTGTCAATTTTTGTGCAGGAAGGAGGTCCATGGGAGTGACACCATGAGTTACCGCACTGGGTGAGACCAACCCTAGTGACGCCACTGAAGGTAACGACTAAAAATCCAACTGGCCATCATTTTGGACAAAGTGTATAAACAAACTGCAGTTTCGTATTGCATTTTCACTGTTTCTTCATTTTGATTAATTATCACTACAATGCATTAAAATATTATCTCTACAAGGCAAGCATTTTGCAGGTTACGAATCGACTCTCCTTTGTATTGGCTGCGCTTTCCATTTGCCTGGTACGGTATGGTTATGTGTGGTTATGTTGGACACATAAATGAACGTGTTGGCGTTTGGAAAGACCTGCCAACAATATCAATGAATGTGTTTTACACCCTAAGTTAGTAGGATCACGTGTTCTTGGTAACGAGGAAGTAAATTTCTAAATAATACCAATTATTCAACAGTTATGCGGAGGCATTGGCGATTCTAATGTCTTCCAAGAATATATACCCATTCGGTTCCAAGAAAACCTTGCTATAGTTTGTTTCCAGACACGTAATCAGTTGTGCAACATTGTTTTACAGGTTGTATTTGGCTTACAAAGTTGCTTTCTTTGTGGAATACACAAAAATGCTGCCATATCTGCTGTCTTGGAAAAGATGCTCACGTGTTTCTTTTCCCCAATGGTAAATTTTGAAAAGGGGGTTAACTAACAAAGATCTTGTACGCCTTAAATATATTTTAATTTATATCAGTCGGGGAAAGAGTTCATACTTAAAAAAAACATTTGGCTTTATATCAGCCCAGGAAATAGTGTGAGAGAAGAATGGTTTATATAGTCACACATAGTATTCATTTACTGTTAATACAGACAGACTTAGGAAAGACGATAGTGCTGGATTAGAATTTGTTGATATAACACTGAAACGGACTTTAGATATACCCAACACTTGTAAGAGACATACTTACCAACGCATTTTCAACAAACTTTGACGAACCTACACGGTTTCCACTGTGATGAGGCATAACGCAGAAGTGAATCATTGAAAATATCAGATAGTTTTGGATGTTCTTTGCGTGGAATATTGCAATATACGTAATAAAATTTCAGTTGGATTCGTGGGAGTTCGGTTTAAAACGTCATAAAACGTTAAACAATAAAAATGGCTGACGGTGATGTCGATCTGCATCCGACGAGAGCAAAGCTTCTTTTCGCGCTTATAATAGCGACAACAGTTGCACAGGTAAGTCGCAGTAGTAGTGGTAGTAACAGTAGTGGTAGTAGTTTAGAAAGAAATCGTGGTAGAAGGAATCACTAATACATTTAAACATTTCATACATTTTACTTAACCTTTGGGACATATATGTTAACATTTTTACCTTCTGATAGAAATTATATTTTTGATAAAACATTGTTTTATAAGAAATTCTCAATTACTTTTTATTTATTTTATATTTTGATGACATTATGGTGGTAAAAGTGTCCTTGAGTAAGAATTCAATAATTGCAGGACAGGTTCGGATATCGAACTGAGTAATATATCCCATGCTTCTAATTCAGAGTTTGTCGTGTAGGATGGTTTTAGTTTAGAACAAAAATATTGCAACATCCATTATATTCGCTGGAGTTTACATTTTACCTAAAAGACGATATGCACAGTGAAAATGTAATTTCTAATAGCAAAATGGTTTAGTAGAAACGATTAAAAATGCTACAATGCCATCAAAAGAAATTTAAATAGTTTTTCAAAATTATATTTCTTTCTTTACCACCTGAATAAGAAAATACGCACATAATAACTGCATTTATTTTTTACCCCCCCCCCCAAAAAAAAACACCCCCCCCAACAAAAAAAAAACAAAACAAAAAAAAAAACAACAACACTGGATTCATGACTTGACTCAGTTATCTGCCATTTTCTTGTTGACATTGATACAACAGTTGTTATGTAAAGTAAATCGGAGACAACCCGGACCCATCGGGAGACAATGGTTATATAATGAAAACTGGACGTTTGGATAACATATTTGTTTCAACTGGAGATTAACATTTTGGGGAAATAACCACGGTCCATACAAACAATACCGCAGGTAGGGTAGATAATTGTCATTATCGTGTACGTCCTACACGTAATTTATAGGTTTGAAATTTGTGGGTGTTCTTTCTTGCCATACTTTATTACTACCTTTATCCGTCACCACCTTCGACTCCTCCTCTCCTCTTCTGATGCTCTTCGTGCTCCTTTACCTTGTCGTCTTGTTTCCAATAAGTTCCTTGAATTTCAGATAACGGGTTTCTTTTCGCGGACCTGGGCGTGCAAAGAAGAGACATTGAATGGAGCGAAGAAATGTGAGATGCAGGGTCTTTTCTATCTGTGTACAAACAGAGGGTGTTATGGAACAGGTAAGATAACTTCCACCTTCACCCCTATCCATAATTATTATTATTATTAGTGGTCTCATCTTCGCTAGCCAAGATGCCGATATGTTAACTCTATATACACCTTGTCGGATCGATGAGACATTTAAATACTTCCGGGTCACCGCCTCCCATCAAAATAAACTTGTTCAAATGTGAACATTGTTCCTACGTGATTGATTGAAGGAGAACACACAAATGGAATGGACTCCTAAATAAACAATTTCCACTGCCGGTCCGTGCTTGTATAAATACATCCTTTCCCTCAAAGACACATATAATAGCTTCTCTCTGGTATGTAGTCATACGTTCGATGAACACTTCAAATGTATCTTTTGTAAGTCAGGCCGGTACATGAAGCACAGCTGTTATAACTATTAATACCAAGGGAGGCAACGATGAAATCCAATAGATGTCGCTAGGACAAAGCACTGAGATATCTGATCGATCTGCCAAGGTGTAGATAGGATTCACATATCGGAACCTTGGCTAGCGAAAATGCTGCGGCCTCAGAGATATTTGATAGGGTTAGCCTTCTTCCTGGTATCGTGTATTATCGTGTTTTTGTTGTTAATGCTGCAGATAGTGAACCTCTGTTTTTCAATAAAACTTTGATGGAAACAATAAACAATATCGCCTATCTGTGAGTTCCACCAACGACTAAGTGTCCCAGAGCCACTGATTGTAGAAATATTAGTTGTATCTTTTATAAAATAAGCAAAACAATGATAGGAAAAACAACAACAACAACAACAAACAGTGTATTTTACATGACAACCAGGAGTACAAAAGATTATGAACATTATCATAATTTATAATTTGTGTGATATTATGTCATACATTAAAAACTGAACCCAGCACCACTAGTTACACACACACACACACACACACACAAATATATATATATATATATATATATATATATATATATATATATATATATATATATATATATATATATATATATATATATATATATATATATATATAAAACTGACTACGAACAGCGCAAGACTAGTATCTAGCTAGCCTAGCGCTTTCGGCTCTTAATGAGTCTTTTCCAAGCACAAATACAAAACATAGACAAAATAAACAAATAAAACAGACAATCCATTGTCTTTGTAAAACTTTACATGACTATGACTTGTTGTGGATGCTGAAAGATGTTTTATATTGACCTAGAAATCGATGAGCCATAGCGTCATCTGTTATTTTATGTAAATTTATGTACGAGCAAATTATATCCCGGATATTTCATTGTTATAGTTGTAATTATAGGTTATTGGGCGACTAATAAGCAAATTTAGAGAATTATTGAAAGGAGAACATGCCGGCTGCAAAAGTAATTTTTTGCAAAGTACTTTTCATTATTCTTCTTTTGGAGAGCCATGGAAATAAAATTAACAGGACATACTATTTCATTCTATATTCATAATAAACTCTATGGTAGTACTGAACTAAATTGATGTTATAGATTTTTGTGAACTAATTGCATATTCAATTACTTAACAGTCAATGCTGCATAGGGATGACCTTATAATACTTATTACGAGAATGACTTCTTTTATACAATTTTGGTCTTTTGTTGAATTCAGTCAATTTATTTATTTCTTTCATAAAAGTTATTATTAAATCTGAATGGCTGAACAGGTCATCCGCGCTCAATCAATATATTGGTTTTAACACGTCGATTTCACAACAATAAAACAATATATTGTGTTTGCATTGGTGGAATCTTAGATTGCCGACTGAAAATAATAAAATAGTTACGGTCTTTTCTTCCGCTCAATACGTTGTTTTATTGAGCTGAGAAATATAGATATGTACCTCTGCTTCTCGACAACCAATGCCATATATCACCCGAAAACAACCCCCTCCACCCCACCCCCAAAGACCCATACTTGTACAACATCTATTTGTATGCCATTGTCTCTCCTATTGAAATGAATCCTTTCAGGCTCATTGTAAAACTACAGACTTGTATTTCTTGATAGCAAACCTTTTCAGATCTACTACCATCTAACTTGAAGTTCAGTCTGATAAATCAGCTCACACCCCAACCCCTACACATAACCTGTACTGACACTAATCGACGGTTTTGGGGTATGATATCACCCAGTCATTAAATTACGTAATCGATGCAGACAATCATGTCTGCAACTTACCTGTGAGCGTTTTATTCACTTGCCTGTATTTCTTGTGGCTCTTGAGTTACAGTCAACTGAAGTGTTCTTTAGGCGATAACAACTTTATATTTCCTGATCTAATCTTATGTTTGCTAACTCCTGTAGCTAATCTTATGTTTGCTAACTCCTGTAGCCAATTTTATGTTTGCTAACTCCTGTAGCCAATTTTATGTTTGCTAACTTCTGTAGCCAATTTTATGTTTGTGGCTTCATGCTGCTGTTCCATCAAATACAGCAACCAATCAGATGCGACTTCTGCTCATTCGCTCATTTAAAAGTTTCCATTACATTGATCACATAGATCGGCTTGAACGTCCCTGAAAAGGTACTCAGCTAAGACAGAGATGTACCTTTCATTGTACACTCTTGCGCACCTTTCTCGTGCACAGTTGTAGTATATCACATTCACAACTTTGTGACAGCCTTCCATAAAAAAATGTCATAGTTGGTAATAGTGTGTTGCACATACCAAAACATGTCTATACATAAAGTAGAATGCTTATAATATAAATTATCCCTGACAAACTGAACTAGACACATGAACGCCACGGCCTGCATTGTGAGGCCAAAATCAACACAGTAATATAAGAGGTGTGACCTTGATCTCAAGGTTAAAAGGTCAAGTGAACATATTGCAGGATTAATAGTTTTACCCTCATAATGATTTATCCCATGTATAACAAATCCATCAAGGCCTTTAGAAAATATAGGCAAATGAGAAGAAAAAAATTAACCAAAATATTTTTTATGTAAACATTATATGTTACCGTAACCCAAAGAACAGCGGGACTACAGTGCTTGTCGCAGACTGATCCCATCTTCCTAATGATTCTCTAAAAGCATGAAGAAAACCCAACCATGTATCAAAGAAATGTAAGTGAATGAACGAATAACAAACATACATTAAGGCAATTTTCTCGGATAGTGACCATAACTCTAAGATCAAAGGGTGTGAGCTCGACACTATTTTCATTTAAGATACACATCACACCATTATTAGACTACTTTTGTTGAAAACCCATCATGATATGACCATCCATTCAGAAGTGTAAGTGATAAGATTTTTTAAATGTTCCTTATTGTAGCCATATCTGAGGTCAGATCAGCACTATTTTCATTTAGGTCCAACTAGGTATCATAAATAGTCTTCTGGTGAAAGTCTCACGTCGATATGACTTTCTGTTTAATCCATAATAAGATTTTAAAGATTGTTGCTATAGTGACCATGCTTAATGTCAGATTGGCCCCATTTGTATTTAAGACAAACTTTGACATCATACGAAGTTTTCTGGTCAAACTCAATGTTGATACGACTTTCAATAAATGATTAGTGTTGTAATTTTGTGATGGCCATGCTGGATATCAGAACGACACAATTGTATTTAAAAGCAGATTGCCACAATAACAGTCTTTAGGCGAATACTCAATGCTGATATGACAGCAAATACCAATAACAATGTTCGCTTTGGTGGCCATATTGGATATCCGGTCAGCAGTATTTTCATTTAGGACCAGCTAGACATGAAAACGTCTCTCACAAAACCCCAGGTAAATACGATATTCCATTCAGAAGCCTTACAGGTAACAATATTTTCAAGATATCAGCTTTGTAGCCCTTATTATATGTCAGATTCATGCCATTTGTATTTAGAATCAAGTGGACGTAAAAAGTCTTTTACTAAAAACCCTGCATTTATAAGGCCATCCATTCAGGAGGAGCAACGGTAACAAAATTATGTTCTCTGTGATGGCCATATTTGATGCTTGAACGGAACTATTTTCATTTTGTACCTACTAGACATAAGAAGTCTTCTGGCAAAAACACCATGCCGATATTACGTTCCGTTCAGAAGGATTGGCGATGGCAAGTTTTTCAAGATGGCTGCCGTGACGGCTACATTGAACAGAAGATACGCACCATTTTCATGTAGGGCCAACCCGTAAAGGTCTTTCAGTGAAAAGTCCATCTTTCTATGACCATTCTTTCAGGAGGTGTAGCAAGAAAAATGTGTTCCGCATAGTTTTTGTTGTGGCTATATTTCACGTCTGAGTAGTAACATTTTCATTTAGGACCAACTTAACCTTGGTGTGTGTGTGTGTGTGTGTGTGTGTGTGTGTGTAGCGTTTTATGGCAGTGCTCCAAGCAGCTCAGGAGGAGTAGCAAACTTGTGCTAACGGACGGACTTTGATCGTCGGATGACGGACAACTGGCCCTACTATACGCTCATCTGGCCTATGACCAGAAGGGCTAAAATAACTTCAATAAAACTGACAGCTTTTACAGAGAGAGAGAGAGAGAGAGAGAGAGAGAGTTATGTCCTTCGGGTAATGCCTAAAAATGTCTGTCAGTTTCTTTAAGGAACCGACGATGCAAATTCAGTTAAACAACCTGATAAAATGCTTAAAATTTACGTAATAATATCGTCATCATAATGACGCTTAAAATTTACATGTCTATGCCTGGAACCTTATTTGGCTACTTATCATGAACTATAGCATATATTTTCCACGAATTAAGTGACCTTTGACTTAGATACAGTTCAGTGGAAGTACAGCTGAAAATACACAAAGAAATGCATACGTTTGCACTGTCAGTATTATTTACTATAGTGCCCATCGTCAATAGACTTTATATTTTTTAGCCAATTTAGGATTGTTGATCATGTTAGTCGAATTTAATTTATTTGCGCGTGATGCAATTTATCGTTGTTAATATAATTGCAATTGGGAAGGTAGCAGCAGGGAGGGAGAATCCTACAACGGGTATAGAAGCCCCAAAAGCGCGAAATAACCCTTTTAAAAAACGCGTTGACGCGATGTTCGCGTAACACTGCGTGCTGTTGTCGTCGCTGTCAACAGGGACACCCGTTACAACTTCCAAACACCGAAATGAAACCGCGTTGACGCTTCGTTGTAAACGTAATTGTCGCCGTTGCTGCTGCGTACTGTTGTCGTCGCCCTCCCTGCTGCTCTGAATTAAAAATTTAAGTTAACAATAATGGCCAACATTGGAAAAGCATATTCCGCTAGACTAGCTCGAGAGTGACTAGAAACAATAAAAACATTTCTTCCTGTGAGAGATTCTGTAAGACAAAAATTACAAGCGCGGCAAGAGGCACAAGTTGAATTTGCGACAGGTACAGAACAATTATTTAGACCTGTTACGACAGCTATTGAAAAAGCTGCTGTGGTCACTGAAAGAGCTTTACTGGGAGATCCTAAGGATGATATTAAGGAGGAAGAGGAACGAAGAAAGGGTATTCTTCCAGTGCTAAAACAAACCGCCGCGCAGGCTGAAAAAATTGCGCGAAGAACCAAACAAACAAAAAAACTTTTGCAAGATCTTCCAATTGACATAGCTGCAGCTCAAGCCGGTGAAGAAATACTTGAAGGTATTGAACAAATTCGTACTGAACTCGCGTCTAAACCAGTAAAGGAAAATATTGGACTGACTGCAAAATTTAGGGGGGATTTTATTGAAGATATTAGAAATACTAAAAGAGAAGAATTGCCTGAAAAAATATTAATTAGTATATTTGATAAACCTAATATCTTAAAATCTGGTTCTGAAAATGTAACTGATGATAAACTTATTAAGTGGATATATCGCATATATGAAAACAAAAAAGAGGCCAGAGATGATTTAAATTACAGAATTATTGATGAAGAAGTAAAAAAAACTTTATAAAGAGAAAATAGAACAACTAGAACCCCAGCTACCTCTGCAACAGATAGAACAACAACAGTCTTCTTCGCCGGAACTTAGAAAAGAGGAGTTTCTTAAAAATCAAGATCCTTATCTAAGAAAAGCACAACAGAAGGAGCAACTGGCAGTGGTTTGGGAATTACTTGTCCTGATAATATCATCAATGATGTACCACGGTTAGAAGTTCTCATAGGAGGAGCGCGGGCTGGAAATAACTCGCCAGAAATAATTAATGAAGCAGCTGATATCTGTCAGCGATTATTTCAAGGTGGTATCATGGATGTTCACATCTACCGAGAACTTATTGATGAACTTGTTGACAGCGATTAGTTAGATAAATAACTAATTAAAAAAAAATGATCGTACACAATTCTCATCGCAGACCAGTTATGGTCAGGGTTGCAAACTCACGAGTACCCGTATACAGGATGACTTATGGAAATGGACTTGGTGATGTTGTTCGGGGTTTGTTCGCGAGGATGGCACCTAAAGCAATACCAATCGCAAAACAATTATCAATGAAAGCTATTGACGTTATTAAAGATAAAGGTACTGGCGCTGTTGGTAGCGCTGCCAGTAAAGCATTCTTGGCAATCAAGGACAGACTAGCACGATTAATACGTAGACCCCAAGGGGGTCCACCTCAAAGGGGTTCGCCACCAGTAAAATTTCCAGCCACCGTAGACATGCCTGCAGATGTTAGTAAAGTAATAAACGAAGCCGCAAATCAAAAACTGGCAGCGCTAATATATCCTGAAACAATAAACACAAGTTTGGTGGCGGGAAGTGGTCTTCGTTTTAGACGATATCTTTTATAATAAAATGTTTAAACGGGACTCCGACACAGCATTCGACGTAGACGAACCGGTTCTTAAAAATGAATCAGTGCGTGATTATCAGTATTATTCTTATGACGCACGAGAACCAAATAAACGAGTACGAATTGAATTACAGGTTCAGGATACAAGTAGATATTTTCTGCCCGTTGAAGCATTTATTGAAGTAGAAGGTGAAATTATAAGAACAGATGACACAGAATACGGACCTGGTGTTAAAATCGGTTTTGTCAATAACGGAATTATGGCCTTGTTTGATAATGCTATCTACATGATTGATGGAAAAAATATCGAATCGATTCAGAAGGATGTCGATGTTGCTACAGCAATAATTGGTCTAGCAAGATATTCTGATGATTATACAAGATCAGCTGGTCCATCAATGATGTTTGCCAAGGACACTTCTAAATTTCCTAACAGTGATCAGTTTATTATTAGACGACCAACAAACCGTGTTGCTCCTGTTCCTGCTGATATTGACGTCGAAAACATGATTATTAACGCTAATACAGAATTTAATTTAGGTTTCGCTGCACGCAGACAAATGTTGAAAGGTAATCGTAGAAATTTTTCATGTGCCATTCCGCTGTCGCACATCTTTGGATTTTGCAGAGATGTCAGAAAGGTAATTTTTGGAGCAAAACATACGGTCGTGCTTGTTAGAAAAAATAACGATAATGATGCTTTATGGCGACCTATGGGTGACCCTGGTAAGGTAGAAATAACAAAACTATCACTGTGGATGCCGGTAATGACTCCTGCAATTACTGAAGAACAGCGACTGCTTTCTTTTATGGATCAAGGTGGTAAAGTGTTGTTATCGTGGCTTACAACAACCACAGATAGTATTCAGGGTACCAATAACGGTTTATTTACATGGCATATAGCATCACAGCAGGGAGTTTCTGCACCGCGACATATTTTCATTGCTCTTCAGGATGCTGCACGAGTAGGTAGTGAAATGCGTTCGCATATGATATTTGATCAACTTGGTATCACTGACGTTTCTCTGAGAATAAACGGACATCAAGAACCGTCTGAGAACATACTGTTAAATTTTGGTAATAATCATGTTGCACGTGTATATCAACGATTGGCGAAATATCTAGCGCGTGATCTAAATATCGATACTGGTTTGCAAGTATCACAATTGGATTTTATATCTCATTATCCAATCTATTACTTCTCACTAGAGCATCTTCATTTAACTAGACAGTCTGTCGTTGATATACACTTTCGGGCTACCGTGAATAGAAATGTGGCTGAAGTAGCTAATTACAGAGCAATCGCTGTTATACTTTCTGATAAAACAATGTTACTTGAAGGTGCTGGCGGCCGAATGAGATTCGTTGATGCACCAGTGGAAAATATGTAACAATTAGATCGATTACGTTAATTATAAAAATGTCATACAGTCACGTTAATGTCACTCTGACTCCTGGTCAGGCCAAGAAATTACAATCAAAGAACGCGAGCACATGTGGGACAAAAATAACACTAAAACACGATCAAATCGCTAATGGTGGCCCAAACAAACTGTCATTAACTAAACCACAACTTAATCATTTCAATAAAACGAAGCAAGCGAAAACTGGGACTCAGCTTGATTTCTCTCCTGCAGCTGTCAAAAATATGGTTAACTGGCGGTATATTTCCTCTTCTCGCGGCAATACCAGCGTTGATAGCCTCTGCTGCCCCAGCTGTTGCTAAAGCAGCCGCGTTAGGAGCTGTTGGAACCGTTGCTGGAATGGCACTGAAAAAGGCCACAGGGAAAGGATACAAAAAGAAAAAGGGACGCGGGCTAAGACTTCCAGGAACTCCGCCTTCATGGTACCCAAAACGGTTTTGAAAACCACACCGATGTCCAATTTTGATTTGCTCGATGCTGTTAAACAATTAAATATAAAAAATTTCAGAGGCGTCTTTATGCGAGATCAATTACCACAACAACCGAATAATCCAGGAACTCACTGGGTTGCTTACGCGATCGATCCACGTGGAATTATCTATTTTGATTAGTATGGGTTAGCGCCGCCAGTTGAATTTCTCGAATGCACAAAAAAGGCCCCCGCGAAAGTTTGGTACTCAACACTGCCAACACAAACACTGACCGATCTTCCGATATGTGGCCAGCAAGTATTAAATGTTCTTGATGCGATATCAGCGTCAACCAATCCACCTCACAAAGTCGTGCACGAGTATACCACGGGTCGATTTAAACAATTTCCTATCAAATAATGGTTGATATTTACGGAAGATCTCTTCTCAACAGAAAAGTAAAGCGCACCGACGTGGATTTATCAAAATATGCGACGAAAGATGAAATCGATAATCTTTTAAGTCTGACCGGGATGGACCCAGATGAGGTTGTTATTTTTCAGAACCGACAAGGAAAACTAAAAACCAGTGATATCAAATGGCAAATAATTCGTAGGGTTATTGGAGCTACTCCGGTAACATCCCTGTGTTCACTGATAGCGGAAAAATCAGAGATTCGCTGATATCAATTGCGGCGCTGAGAGGTGATATGCAGAAAGTTGCAGTAAAAAAGACCGGTGATACAAAGACAGGTGAACTCAGCATGAACGGCAACAAAATAACCGTGTTGAGAGATCCAACATCCCTGGAAGGGCGACACAATGACAGGTGAACTCAACATGAACAAAAATAAAATAACCGTGTTAGCGGATCCAACATTCCCGGAAGATGCCGCGACAAAAAATTATGTTGACGCCATTGACGGTAAACTATCCACGTTGCGGGGTGCGTATGACAAGCACATAGAAGCGTTTACAAAACTTCGTAGAAACTTTCAAAAAACCAATGAGACCACGGATGAGTTCTTTGGAACTCCTCCCGTCATCGATATGAAGCTTTCTGATATCAAGACCAAGATTGACACGATCAAACAAACACAGCAGGATATCGTAGCGGGGGTTCTTGAGATCGTTAACAAAACCAGTTTGATTAAAGTCCCCACTGGAGTTACTCCCGGGCATATTGCCAACATAGTATACACGATATCGTCTGGATTTGCAACATGGTCTAAACAAAATAATACTATCAAATATACAGCAACAGTCACTGGAGTGTACAGACTGTCTGTGTTCAGTGCCGCTAAATTTGAAATCTTCACAACGTATCCCTGGAGATATTCCACTGACAAGTTTTCCGGGGTTGTAACTATCATATTAAACAAGGGAACCGAAGAAACATTTATACTGGAATCCGCCGACAAGAAATTAACCGCAACATCTTACTGGTGGTGTTTGGAATTTGTAGCTGAAACGCCTCAATTGGTTACTGCGTAAAATAATAAAATGGCACCGGATGCGCAACAATACAGATATGATCAAGTACGCAAATGGCAATCAGAGTTTAAAAAAATACCATCAACGAATGCACAGCAAAGGTAAAAAAAATACAAGCGGCGTGTAACCATGTTAGACACAATAGTGTATTCAGTGTCAGCGTTAGTTGCATCTACGGGAGTATTATTATCAGCGTTAACACCAGTGACAACTGCAATCGCGGTCACAATTACAGTTTCAACATCAACGACAATTGCAGGAGTTGCTAATATTATCACGAAAAAAATATCCTCGTGTGCGCTAATAAAATTGCACGAATATGAAAAGTTAAACAGCGCGGCCACGAGCACCTACTCGAAATTGTCGTCGTTGATATCATCCAGTCTTGACGATACAACAATATCAGATTTCGAATTGCGCAAATGGCAAAGATGTATGAAGACTACACTCAAAGTACAAAGCACTTCGATTTGAAACAACAAAAGATAAATAATGACGGAATTACTTCAACAGATAGTCGCAAATACAAACCCAGCGTGAACTTCTTTAATAATAGTAACCTCAACTAAGCCAGAATTCAATATTAATTTTCCAACTGCGATTCCAGTAAGCGAGATCGCGTTAGCACAATTACGAGTATATCACAGTTGGCCCAATATCAGATCAAAATCGTTTGGTGGATTACCAGCAAATAATTCGTTTGTGTTTGCATATAAAAATAAACCCGATGGCACGCCAAACTGGAACGTCATTGGGTTACCAACCGGGTCCTATCAAATCGAAGAAATCAATGAGGAATTACAACGTCGAATAAAAAATATCACAACAAAGGAATCTAAGATAGCAATAACTGTTCATGAGCCAACACTGTCTTCTGCCATCGAAATAAACACCCCAGACTACGCCGTGGATATATACAATAGTTCAATCAGAACAGTGTTAGGATGGCCTGCAGTCGTTCCGCCAACGCAATCAACATCACCAACGCCAGTGAAGTCTGATTATGTCACTGACAAACAATCATATCACGGAATTATCTCAGCATATCAACTGCGTCTGGATAACATAAAAAGTGCAACGTTGGGTAGTAGGATTGGTTATGGTTACTGTGGCGATGAAATTCGGTGGTCATTTATTTATGAACAAGATCCCGAAGGAAGTGGCGCTTTTACTCTTGATCTGCCAGATATTATTCACTTTTTTAGAGAAATTAATGAGTTACATAAAACACAACTAGAGCAACTACGGCAGCTCTTCCAAGAACACCTTTTTAATATAACAAGTTCACGCAGTGAAATCATCATGCGGATTGAAATATTAAATCAACTTGCAGCCGACATGGAATATATTAACCAGCGAGTAATTCAGGCAACAATCAATTACACTGGCGACCTCATTCACCTTAAGCAAATATTTCTAGCTGCATATTCACTGACAGAAGCCACGTTGCCAAATTTTAAATTTCCCGGATATAACGCGCCCGCGTTAAGAAAATCAGTCACCGACCTCATCAATGAGTCCTTTGATGACATACTTGCACAACACAGGCGATCACTGCCCGTGCCAACTATCCTCAGACATAACAATAGCCCGACCGGAGAAGGCAGGCATGTATCCCCGGGCATCGTAAATATAACCGAAGTGGTCGCGGTCAATCTTGTGTGGTGTCATTGATGGCAGTTACAGCACGGACACGACAGTGTCAAATCAAGCCCAGCAAGGATTTATTCTTTATTCGTTTACTCCGAAGGATGTACCACCTGGATTTCTGATTGTGCAAGAGCCGAAGAATCCGGTCTATCTACGATGTCATAATCCGTGGCTGACCAGAATAAATTTCGCGCTGACAGACCAGCGTGGTCACCTTCTTGATTTTCGAGGTGAAACACTACATATTATTTTGCTAGTGAAAACGTAAAACAATTTTCAATAAAAAGTCTACAACTTCCAATTTATATAATGTACCACCATGTGAAATGTTTCATACATGACAAAAAACTTCTTGCTGACGCCGTCAATAACATTCGCGGTGTCGCTACCCCGGTAAAAATAATCATTGAAGAGTACGGCGATGATTATTTTCCACTTACTGATACGCAACTACAGCAACTAACAAAAGATCATATTGTGATCGCGCATTGTCAAGTACATCAAATCCTCGAGTACGCGCGCACGCATATTTAAATGAACGCTCAAATATATGTACACCCATGTAAAGGTTTTCGTGTATAATAAATTGGCACTCGAACTCGCAATCAGAAATGCATTTTCAACCCCAACTGATTTGGGATTGCCAGCAGTGAATTTACTCAGATAAATTCGGCGACGAGGATTTTCTGTTGACGCCGACGCAGCAGCAGCAACTTGAACTCGAGCAGGTTATCCGAGTGCAACTGACCCGTGACGAGATTTTAAACTACGCGCACTCGTGCCTGGACGTTGAAGATCTACGTGAGATTCTTGCTGAAGATCCTTAGAAATCGTCGATAATTTTGTCAGAATTCCCGCAAGTTTCCACTGTAATTTTTCAACCGTGGTTTTCAACCGTGATTTTCAACTGTGGTTTTCAACCATGGTTTTTTTTCGCCATAATATAATGAGAACCCCAACCTACTTGTCCCCCGACGACGAAAAAAAAATAATTGAATGCCGCGGCGTTAGAAGACCCTGCGAAGTTGCCGCCGAATACAAGATTGGGTTATCACGACTTTAAAAAATATGGGCACGCCAACCTCTGACTGCGGTCACACAAGGCAACGCTGAAGAATTTAAAAAAGCTTGGCAAGAATATAAGGCCAGCAAGCGAAAACTACACGATGATATCGCGGCGTTGAAAAAAAAATGAGCAAAAGAAAAAAAAATCGTGATGAACTACAGCAACAGTATACGCTTATGGAATCTGAATGTAGAGCAGTTAAACAATCAATCGACCGATTCCAGCCAGATTTTCAGCGGCTAAAGCAAGTCAACGAGGACCTCAAGAAGGAATTTTCGAAACTTTACCATGAAAATAAAGCTTTGACGAAGGCAAAAAATACACTTGAATGTGACAAGGAAATGTCAAAGTTATTTCCGCGTCGGTGACTCTGTCCATGACAAGCACTCTTAGGAATTTGCGGCTAAATTTGCCAACACGTCGTTGACGTTGTCATTGATGACTTCGTCATTGACGACGTTGTCGTCCGCGGCGAGTTTTCGTAAATGTTTCGCACGAGCGTTTATTGTTTTTCTTGTTTCGTATTCCGCGGATAATCCTCGTCGTATTTGATCAAGGAAGCGTCGCAGCGGGATAAACTTTGTTAGATCAATCGAAGGATCTCCAAGGCACTTATTCATTTCGGATTGTATTTGTTTCATCAATCTCCATTTTTTTGAAAGTGTGTAACCGCCATATCGCTTTCGCGCGATGATGTGATTAAATTCATCAAATGATTTTTTGAAGATTTATCATTTGAAGTTTTTCAATTTCGGAAAATACAATATTTATATTTCGGTATTCACATATATATTTTTACATTATCTAATTGAAAAATTCCCTTTCAAATCGTCGTTGAAATGCAATATTATGCATAATTCTCACTCTTTCGGCATCCGCCGCCGCATCGTGGAGGCCGCCGTAAGTGTCGACGAGAACTATTTCATCGTATATATCATATACATGCGAGATATCACGATCAGGCGTAGTTAAATATAATTTTCGCAAATCGCATCTGTGAATTGCACCCTCACCGTGGCATGAATCTCGCTTAACCTGATCAACCGCGTATTTCAGCGAGCAAATTTTACTCAGCTGAGAACCTCCCACCAAGTACACTCGATGACAGATTTTACGTATTTTATTAATTTCCTTTTTTGCACAGTATCGTTACGCGTGATCTTGCTATACGCGTACAAACATGAACTTAGCGCTGGAATGCTGGGTGCTCATTTTTTAATTTTGGATATAATCACGCTAAGGTTTCGGGATAATATTGTGTCAACGGCGCGAGTATTTATCGTCGTGTATTCTGGTTCGTGCAGAAAATTCGGCGGTGGATTTTCTTCCCAGTTGTCGATGAATTTATCGCGGAGACGTTGCCGATCTTGAGAGATAATTTCAGTGTCATTGGAGAAAATATCATCGTTGACTTAATCGTTGATGACTTTGTCATTGTCAGTGACAACATCACCGGTGATGAATTATTCGTTGCTCATCGCGGAATGGATAAATCTGATGATGTCGCGGCGGTCTTCTAACTTCGTCGCAATGAATTCCACATCGTTGAAATCCGTGTGCGTGGAAATAAATTCCCGGATATCCGGTGACAAATACATATCTGTGAAAAATTTCTTGATTGCTGGACGCGTAAGTTTCAACGCGCGTATGATTAAATAAACTGGCTGATCGTCGATAATCGCCTCGATGATTAATCGTTTTCGGATTTTAATCCACGCGTTGATGAGTTGTTGTCGTCGGTCATTTGGGTTAATGTTCATTATATATATTTTACTTTCTTTAATTTGAAATTTTGGGATTTTGAAAATCGCATGAGCGCGCTACATAATCGGCCGCAGATTGAACACTTCTATCAATGACGTTGCTGTATTTTTTGTTATAATACCTGATTAACTCTCTGCATTTATGGCCTCCACAAGTTACACATAATTGCACTGCGCCTCGCACGCCAACGCCACATCGAATACACGGGGTTGGGCCAGTGCTTCCGCCGCGGACTCGTATCATATGACGCCCGCAAAACTCACCACGACACGGCTTCCCGCATGGGGTTGTGTGGGAAATTTTAAGCCATTTACAATTGTTTGCCATTATATATTTTTTTATTTATTAAATACTTGGGTTAATTAATACATGGAAAAATTATCACTGATCAAGCCATCAAAATCACAATTTGACCTTGATAGATTGACTAGAATACCCCGACGAGGCCTCGCTGAGGTATTTACGTTAATCATACAGGTAATAAAAGAATTTCGCGATGATGGCGCATCTCATGTGTGGTCGACATTTAGCGTGAATGGCGAAGCCGTCAGCGTTGATGCAACCATGAATGATACGCGCGCGAAGACAATTATTGACTACCTTGATCACAAAAAATATCACCTGAAAATAAAATTTATTACACGCGATGAAAACTCGTGGAATATTCGTAACAAACGTGAACCTGTTCTGGTGGATGGAAAAAGTGCAATATTGAGCCGCGAATCCAGACCCGGAATGCTGACCGGGATTGATAAATTTTATTACGTTCGAGCATATCCTGTAACTGTGGTTATTTATGGAATTTACGTGATAAAAAAAACAAAAGTCGGCAAACTTACCCCAATGAAGACGACTTCGTCGTTGGCGCTAAACTGTGTAGCTGAACGAGTTATTGAACATTTTAAAAATGCGATGCGAGGAAATGGCTTAACTGATCTAAGACGTTCCAAAATAACAGCGTGGGCAGAGCGAGTCAAACACACAGGAGCATCAATAGACGACGTTGCTGATTTGGAGCGCTTGTTAAGATTTCCCATAACTGTATCAACAATACCCAACGAAGTATTACACGCGCCAAAATATAATCGAAATGGAGCTCCAATAAATATTATCGATCATAATTCTCACGCATGGATACCCGCGGTGATGATATTTCCGCGAGATCGTGTTGTGCAATATTATCCAGCAAATTCAGATTAGCGAACTTGCACAAGAGTCTCCGGATACCCCCGTCAGCGAAGTTCCTAAAATTCTTGAGATTAAAATCCGCAACCAGGAAAAAACAGCAAAAGATCTTGGTAGAAAAATCATTGGCAAATTTACTCAAGGAGGTGGACAACGACGTCATCAACGATTGATTATCGATGACGCTGAATTAGATTTTATAATCGCGGACACTATCGCGAAAAATACATTTTGTGACCGCGATGATGTGCTGCTGTCTGGAAAAAGGTTGGGCACAGTTGTTAGTTATATCGAGGGAGAATCAGCTCAGTACACGCATTTAAGATCTTCAATGTTGGCCTATGTTTCTATAAATTTGCTATCAATGATAAATAGATTTCCTGACACCGCAGTCAGAGTTGCCACGGATTCATTTTATATTAACAGTAAATACTTATCGAGGGTAGAATATTACACTGGAAGTGCATGGGGGACATGGAGAATAAAAGACGAGCGGTACATGATTATTGTGAATCCGCTGATGATGCGATCAGCGATAATTATCGTTGCGACTCTGACATAAACGCGTTTTCGATGATGCCATCTGTGGAGGATCCAATCACCAGATACAAGGCTGTTTATTTGAATGGTCCCGGAAGCTCTGGTAAAACAACGCGAGCAATTGAGTTATTTCGAAACTGTGATTTAATTGTGCTAACACCTACACGTAGACTTGCCAGAGAGATGAAACAACGAAAAGTAAAAGCTTGTACTTGGCACGGCTTTTTTAAATACAGCGGCGGCACGTGGACTTCAGCGCGAATGGGACAAAAATATATTCCCGAGAAAATAATTTGGGATGAAATAGACACAGTGGAACTCGAGATATTAAAAACACTTTTAGATTGGTTGCTGACAAAAAATACAACTGTGATAGCGTGTGGCGATCATGGCCAACCACCGCCATTTATTGGAGAATCTCCACATGATTGGTTAAAAGATTTTGTAGATTACTACGAAGAAATATCTGATGATTTTAGAGCTCTTGATGCAACGTTGAAGGGATTTAAGAAATTAATCAGACTGCAACCAAATAAAATTCAATGTGAAATTATGCGCGAGATAATTCCCGAAATTTCCGAGAGCGACTTTTTACAACAGTGGAAACCGGACGATTTAATAGTGGCAAGTAGAAAGATAGAGACACACTTCAGCAGCGGTTATTTCAATTACATCAAGAAAAATTTCCAATGTTGCCAACGCCGTTATGTTACAGACCAGTTGACACGCGATTACAAAATATCGACGTTGATATTCCTGGAAAAACAGAAAAGCAGAATTTAGTATTGAATGATATTGTGCTAGTTGACATTGATGCCGCTAAAGACGCACTGCCCATGAGTAAATCCCCGTGGACGCTAGGATACGCAGCGACGATACATTCTTCTCAAGGACTAACTATCAGTGATACAACTGTCTGGATTGTTGATGATCGCATCGAATGGTCAAACTTAGTTTACTTAGCTGTGTCCAGAGTGAGAAGAATATCTCAATTGCGAAGAATTGTCTTGGATGAGTCAAACGCTGATAACAGTGAGAACAACAGTGACATAATAAGAAAAAAATTAGCCGGTTACAAATACAGCGACAAAAAAAGTAATCGAGAATTTGACCTTGATGTTGAATTTATTAACGTGCTAAAACAACAACAGAATAATCACTGTGCGAGCTGTAATTGTATAATGTTATGGCAGTATTCGGATAAACACCTAAAACAATTTACCGTAGACAGAAAAGATAACAGCGCTGGTCATACACGCGATAATGTGATGCTGACCTATCTTAAATGTAATCGAAGTCGTGGTGCTGGCACCTTTGGGTGCTAGTTAAGTGATCGGGGTGGTAATTGTGTGTCCTCGGGAATTACTTGTAATTTTTCACGTGTGAATCCACGTTGGGGAGCAGTCGAATCCAGCCTGTAGATTGCCGGCCTACCAGTGGATCTAGTTATGTTAGATATCTTGTGTGTGGTAATATTCCAAATAGGATCAGTTGCTCTCGCGCTACCATTTTCAAGTTCACCTGGTTCATACAAATATCTCACAGTGACATCACCCAGTATTGGTTGTACTGAAGAATCACGTCGTGGTAAGTTTATATATTTTTTTGCGACCGCGATGGCAGGTTTCATGTTGATTACTCGAGTAACCTCATTATTTAGCGCAGTTATTACGCTTGGTAATCTTGCAACCCATTCGCGCGATCTCTTTTCTTGAATGAATTCCTTCGCGCATTGATATCCAAATAATCGCTCAGCAAGTGTTCGATTAAATCGCTCAACAATTGCCTGATCACGGTGAATTGCAGTATGCCCTCGTCTGATGGCGACGCTATGTTGCTTCATCAACGACGATACTGCGCCTTGAAATTCTTTGCCGGGATCAACTTGTAGCGGCTGTGGCCATCGTAGAGGTCCTCGTTGATAAATTCGTTCAAACGCAGAAGCAACCTCAGATGCTGTTTTAGTCGTTAACGGTTCCGCATCTTTGTATCTACTTGCAACATCAACTACAGTTAACGCGTACTTGTATATTCGGCGACGAATGGTATCATGTGGCAGAAATGATATATCAGCTTGATGAACTTCATTTGGTATACTAACATCAAAATGTGCAAAATTAATTTTTGTAGGACGCGGTAGATAAATTTGCCATATTGCTTGTTTGGATAACCAATCTGCTGCAGTATCACGTGTAACCGCTGCTGCACTGGCGAGCTTGCCGATTGCTGCGCTACCTCTCCAGTATCCTCTTGGGGAATAATAAATTGACTCCATTATAATTAATTACCAGCGCCTAATACATGCTTAGATTTCATCGCAGATTTTATTAACCAGCTAGCTAACTTTCTTTGAAAGATTTATCAGTGATGGCATTTAACGCGTAAATTAATTTCACATCTGCGAGATGTCTATGCTGTAGATCCTTACTTCGGTAAGTTACATCATGGACATGGCATGCGCTATCGATGGCATTTACTGGTTCTTCTCCGGGGTTTGGTTGATTCTGGTCATCAAGTATGATATCAAGTCGGGTTCCAGGACCACAGTAATTATATCATGGGAGATGTTTTTCTCCTGGGTATTTAGCCCACGGAGTTCCTGGTAATTTTCCTAACTTGGCTGCGATATCACCTCCTTTTTTTTTTTTACTTGACTTTAATTTTGGCTTTGGTTTTGGCGCTGACTTTGGTTTCGGCGCTCCACCTGACGGAATAAATTTAAACTTTTTTGTGCCGCATCGTTCACACTTGCCTGTAAGCGCTTGTCGATTATTTTTTGTTGTAGTGGTTGTTATGTCTGCAGTTGGGGTACGTACTCTACATTTCACACAATATAAATCCATGTTCTTTTATAATATATCTAATGGAGATCACTGACTTTTCTGCTACAAGGAAACGAGAACCAGTTAAGCATAACTCAGTCCTACCAAATTCAATTCGAATGATAATTATAGGTCCATCTGGGAGTGGTAAGACGCAGTTGTTACTTAATTTAATAATGAAGTGGATGAAGTGGGATAAGTTGTATTTGGTAGCTCCATCTGTGGACGATCAGCGATGCTACAGCGTGTTAAAAGATTTTAATGATCGTGCAAAGTCGCTAAACGACGGTGATGATGTTGTTGAATTTATTACTAGTATTGATGAATCACCAAGTATCGATGATATCGATGGGAGTATTAATAATTTAGTTGTGTACGACGATGTGATGTTGGATAAACAATCAAATCATGCCAGGATATTCTCACGCGGCAGACATAAAAACGTGGATGTAATTTATGTAACTCAACGATATACACAAATCCCGAAAGTGATCAGGGACAACTGTAACATTCTTGCGATGTTTAACGGAGTTGACGCACACACGTTACGAAATATACATCAGACCTGGTGCAGTGGCGATATGGATTATAAACTTTTTAAACATTTCTTTAGTCGTGCTCAGGCAAAACCACATGGGTTTGTAACGATAAACTTACATGATCCTCGAACACGGTATCGAGTTGGGTTAGATACGTTTTTCAGATAGAGAGCAGCAGGAAGGGCGACGAGAACAGCACGCAGCAGCAACGGCGACAATTACGTTTACAACGAAGCGTCAACGCGGTTTCATTTCGGTGTTTGGAAGTTGTAACGGGTGTCCCTGATGACAGCGACGACAACAGCATGCAGTGTTAAAGGGGTTATTTCGCGTTTTTGGGGCTTCTATACCACTTGTAGGATTCTCCCTCCCTGTTGCTAAGGTAAAGTTCAATGTGGAAGTATGTGTACTTCGTAACATATATTTACAAGTAGAAATTATCTGAAAAACTATTAGGAAGTGCCACAAAGATTCTGTCATATTTTGCGGAAGAAGCATAAGGTAATGCTCTGACATCCATCCACATCTTTTGGGGAACCGCGTGTCGAACTCGTATTCCAAATGTAGTGGATAGATACCCGTCTGGTCGGCTGCCTGAGTGTGTCCTTGGCAACGGCACTTAGCTCCAGTTTCCTCGGCATCATATCTGATAGTGTGCTACAGGTGCACGTAAAAGCCACAAAACAACAGATACCATTTTTTAAATACTAGATTAATTGCAAAGCAATCAAATTTTCGGCCTAGACTGAATACAATAATATGTAGACAGATATGTATTTTATTTGCCTCCACATATGACAGTTGTTGATCCAGTTTATGTAGGCACCTCGGTCTTTAGAGAAGCATTTTCTGCATCTATATAAGAAAGTTAATGGCAATGCGCTTATTTATTATGAAGTTATCATCGTTTTTCATATTTCATCAGACCTATTTATATAAGCCAACACTGCCTAATGCCTATCTAAATGCATTCCTTCTTTATCCCTATCTGTCTCGTTTTATGGCTTTATTTTCCATTGATTACGCCAGGCTATTTTATTTACTTAACATATGCGTGCCGGACTCGGAAACAAAAGTGTGCGGTTTCGAATCCTGCCCAAACAGGGCAGGGTCAACCTCAGTGGTATTCTAACCCTTTTAATTACTTAATTATTTTTAAAAAAAATAATACATGTAAACCAACAAAAAGCAACATGGTTATTTCATAGGTATATATTCATATTTTAATTATTATGCAATTGCTGAATTACTTTGCTGTACTTGTACACACTTAGCTTGAATCCTCCCACAGGTTAGGGTGTAACAGATAGGTCCGAAGCAGTGTAATACAATCAACACGAAGATGTTGATTTTCTGGTTAGGATTATTACGAGCAATTTTACTGCTGTATCTAGGATAAAAAATTAAAACCAAAACTTCTTAAGTATTAATTACTGTTATGATTATCGGTACCTACTTATTGTACAACCGTTGAAACAACCTACCAGTCTGTCGCTAACATGCAAGTACTGTCCTCCCTTTCTTTCCGTTATAAATCTCCGTCTCTGTTTATCTGGTGTTATGTCCAGTCTATTCTTGTTAGTTCAACGAAGTCTTTTGCATTGATGCTAGTCGGCAACTTGAATACTATGGCTGATCTCAGTGAATGTGTACTTATATGTAATATCTGAGGTCAAACATTTTATCTTGTTATTTGACCTCTAAGCATGCATAAATAGTAAATACATCATTGATACAAACGTCATTGCAAATTTGTCGGAAAAACGACTATTTGTTAATTGTATCGCTTTTGCTTTTTGTAACAAATACAAAATTCGTATCGCTAATTATTGCTAAGAAATAGCGCTACAAAAGCGAGTAGGCCACGCATGTATTTTAATATATCTGTATCCAAACCAAGAAGCAAAAGTCGAAAAACAATACTGTCAATTTAGCATATAGTTTTACGAAAGAAATGATCCCTTCCGTGAATATCTTTGTATAAACGGCATAATCGATGAAATAGAGGTCAAATAAAGTCAAGCAATTCGTACATCACACTAACTTTACAAGTATTTTCGTCTTTTTATATATATTTTGGTGTGGTAACATTTGTTTCCTTATTTTCAAGAAACCGGACAATTTAATTTTTGAAATTATAAAATTTGTCAATATTATAATGATAGATATTAGAAGACTGTAGTCTACCTGTATGAATTAGGACAAGGATGTCCAGATTCATATAAAATCAATTAGTCATTATACAAGGTGTTCTAGACCCAGTTTTGAAAAATGAGAGTCCATGATCATAAGACACGGGCACACATAAACAGACACGCACCCCACCCCCCCACAACACTTATACAACTTAATAGGACTTTTACCACTTAAATGGGGATATCATTATCTTGGCAAAGGTCTGGATATATGGGATTGGTTTTAATATGTTTTGGATCTATGTGTGTCTTTCGCAATCGATTATTTATCGATTTGCAACAATTAATATATTAATAATTTGGACTATCAGGACTGGGACACACAAATTTACACAAAATGTCTGGAATTATACCATCAAATGAGGGATGTAATGGTAAATACAAAAATTAGAAGTAGACAACATTGAGATAGTTATGTCTTGGTCCTGGAATGTTCTCACAACAAGCATTGTATATGCAACCAAAAATAACTTAATAGCCACATGCCAGTCTGTGATATTAAGGAACCTGGGTAACCATTTACCATCGTTAAGACTTTCCTTTAACTTAGGTCAACATGAACCCCATATAAACTGAAAGACGCTTCATTTAGTCGTATCATTTGAGTATAAAAGCATGACGTGAATGAACTTAAACTAAACTTAGCTTTCACTTGCAAATAAAATTAGTTTAATGTTATATATGACGTAATTTTTTAAAAATTACAACACTTGATATTTAGCAAGACATTTATATACTATTTCCTTGACAAAGTTACTTTCATTTAACTTGTAGAAAATTATATAGAAAAAAATTTAAGATACTTTAGCGTGTAATTCGTAATAATTGCAGCTGCATTAGTTGGTAAATGAAGCACATATTTTCATTGGTCAGAACATGACCATGTGATCAGGACGAGCTGCGTTTATTTCTGTATACACGGTACGGAGAACACTATACCAACTTCTATGAATACAGTCACGGGCACAGTTACTAATGTGAACACAAAACGAAGGGCATATACATTGCACGCCTTCAAACACAATTAGTATTTTTTATATCTCATTCTAAAAAGTGAATAAATTGAATAAATTAACTTTGACAAAATCAGACCTTTTTTTTCCCTGAAAATAAATCATTCTTTTTTTTGGCTTGATTTGATCTAAATCTGGAGAAAACTAACGTTGCATGTATGCTAGTTTTTGGTCTTTCACGGCAGTTGTTATAAATGAAAATAAAACTATAGACAAATGGGTTTCAAAGACTAACAACACAACAGTAGGATCCATAGTCCTACAATGTAAGACGCCAACCCGGATATGTGTGTGTGGGATGGGGGTGGGTTGTGGGGTGCCCATCTACCATCGTAACTATCAATGTTGAGGTCTTCCATCGTTTGACTCTTGGAACCTCATTACTATAATCATTTACCGATAGTCTTAATTCCGTTTACAATTAGCCCCTGATATGTAGCCTAACCTTTTAATGAACATGAATGGATTTAAAAAATGAAAATTGGTTAATAACAAGTCTAGGCAATAATGAATAGGCCAAATCACATTGAACTCTTCTATGATAGCACCAAATCCAAGTCAGTTGTATGTCCATCAAAGCAACAAATTCTTTGAATTTGAACGAGCCTTATAAACTTCTCATAGTTAAAATATAAGTCAACACTGAAATAAAGTAAACGCAAATTTAACAAATTTCAATCTTCACTAACTTCGCTCTGAGTGAGGTTTTAAATATTCAGATTATGGGACTATCTTAGTATAAGTATTTATTCAAACAAACCAAAAAACAAAGATCTATAATGTACCTTTTTAATATTTTAGTTTTTATCGGGGGTAAATTTTTATACTCTCGATATCAAAACTCCAAAGAACCTACTTCACAAACTATCTAATTTCCAACAAAATACAGTCTTAACTTCACAGAGTGCCACAATGAATAAAAATCACATCTCTAACCATATATCACCATAGTATTTATTATACAGTTATACAATATAGCTGTCTTCGAGAGTTAAATCGGAATCCGTTCCGATTCATTTTGATTCTTGATCTACAGATTTTTTTCCCTTCACTCAACTCTCTTCCGATTTAGCATTTATAATGTATAAACTGTTTATTGATTCTCGTAATCAAATAAACTTGTAATGAGTTTGGATCCGCGTTGATATGAGCATATTCAGTAGTTTTGAATATATGTGACCTAAATTAAGTCATAGGACGTTAGCGTCTATCCATTCATCCCACCATACCATTTCGACATACAGTTTAACATGTATTTTGCAGTCATCAATGATGGAATCTTCGGCTTGGCTTTTATCGCCTTCGTCCTTGACCTGGGGATAGGCGGGTACATCTGCTATAGAATGTTAATTAATGGAGACAGCATAGCCTGGATTTGGCACAATAAACACTCGAAGAGAGCACTGTCTGCGGTCTATATTATCAGTCGTAAGTGGTACCAATAGCGCATTTGTGTGTGTGTGTGTGTGTGTGTGTGTGTGTGTGTGTGTGCGTAACATAAATACGGAGTGTGCGAGGTATAGAGCCCTTCCAGATTAGTTGTGTATTTTATTCGGCATGTCAGAAAGGTAACATCAGTAGTTAGTGTAATAAATACTTTTCCAGTATCTTGTGTCACATAAACACTGAGTATGCGAGGAATAAAACTTTTTCCGATTACATCCAAATGTGACCGCTCCGGTGGCCTAATGCCTAGAGAGTTCGCCTCTGATGCGGGAGGTCGACGGTTTGAACCCAGGCCGAGTCATACCAAAGACATCTAAAATACAGCACTAACAGCTGTCTCGCTTGGCGCTCAGTATTAAGAGGTTAGTGTTAGGACTGGTCGGCCTGGTGTCAGGATAATGTGACTGGGTGTGACATCATGCTACATGTCTGTGGCATGATGCCCCAGTGCTAGACATCACTACAGACTGCCACACTGCAGACATCGTAGCGATATGACTGAAAAATTGTTTAAGCTACGTTAAAAATCCAAATCTCACACACACACACACATCTAAATGTGATGAATAAAAGCGTCTTGGGAGTCCGTTCACTTAACATGTTTGCTAGGTAATAATATTTAATTAAGTCGCCATGTATTACCTATAGAAATTGGCACGTGCAGAGTGCCCTGTGAGCCTGTTCGCTTAACATGGTTGCTAGGGAAGTCTATAATCTAAGATGGCGGCAAATGCCAGCAGCCTAAATTCCAAGATAGTGGCTATTTCAGATATCCTCGGATGTTACCGTTAGTCCCAAACAAAAGTTACGGAATATCTTTATTTTTATCTTAAAGTTATATAATATATTTCTGATATCCTCTGATGATATCGTTTTGTTCTATCATGCATTTTCGATATACTCTGATTGTACCGTTAAATCCAATCATAAATAATGAATACCTCTATTTTTAACGTTGAATCTTACAGTAAATTTTGGAATAACTATACTTTAAACATACAATTATAGAACTATAATAAATTTCGGAATACCGGTACCTGTCGTTTTATCTTAACATTATAGAAATTATAAAAGCTCATTGGACATCATCGGATAAACGGGAAGTTGAAAAAGGGTGGATCACATGTTTTTATTTATTTATTGGACTTCAAGTATGACATGGTTTGAAAATTATCACATTTATTTACAATGTTTTTATTGCAAAGAAAATAAGAATGGTTGTGAAAGATAAGTATGACTATCATAGTATTATAGTAAAATACTACTTTGAGCTCACCAACACGTTGTTCTGTTTCAATGACTCTCCTCACTTTTTCTCGTGTTTATAGACTCTGCTGGGAAACAAATTTGGTTTGCATAACTATGTGTTCAGAAGAACCTCGGAGAAATCCTTGCAAAATTGGTGTAATGTACCAATTTGACTTAAGCAGAATAATGGCCGCCTACGAACGCATACATAATGCTAAAGTAACATTTCTCATAAGCTTGAATACAGAAGATGTCAGTGGGATGAAATATGATATCAGAATGTTAAATAGTGCGTACACATTTGGCAAGGGCGCTCTCAGAATAATTTATCAGGCGTGGAAAGAGCATCTGGACAACTTTGATTTTTACAATGAGATACCTTCCAAGCTGGAAAAATTCAGACGTGTACTAAGAGAAGAATATAATAAACGTGTCAGCAAGAAGTGATTTTGTCAAGACCGGTATTGACGGTACCAAAGTTTAATTTGATCAGTATTTATTTTCTCGCCGTCGTCTAGAAAAACGCCAGCATCTTCAGTTCTAACGCTTTTATTTTGAAAGTTGTGGTGCAGATATCTTTTGTATTGATTTTTTTCCTATTTGCTATCACACATTGGGCTTAGTTCGACCACAATGTTGTCTACTATTCTGAAATCTTCAGCGAGATCTGCCATACTATACTTAATGCGGAGTCAGGCAAGTAAGTCCTAATTTGTTTTAATTGTTTCGTGTGCTTAATGTAAGCATACTTGCACATAGCCTTTTTGTTTTGAAGATATGGCTCCACTTTTCTGAAAGCAGACCGTGCTGCGATCAGACGATATATATAATCAGAAGAAATGCATGTAGAAAAACACCGGTGCCAGTGTCTGATACAAATAAAGATAAAGACAAGAGATCATTACTAGAAAAGGAGTACGAAGGTGTGTTATCTTTAAGGCAAGACCATGCAGACGCAAAAACACACATTAGCAGAAAAGCGGGAAAAGGTCTCCTGGCTTTAAGAAAGCTCGTTGATGAAGGCAAGAATGTTAGGACTAACCTCTAAAATATCCTAGATAAACCTGGACCAAAAGCCATGTACCAAACTGAAAGTTAGACCTAAGATACGTACTGTGAACATAATTTCCTACAGCGGTCCATATGAATGTATCGCTTGACTAAGCTTGCAGGCAGCAGGTAAACAAGCTAGGAACGTAGGCGTAGAAGTTGACAACGAAATCACTGAAATACTAGTTGCATGGTAAATACTTCGGCAAATCTTTCTTAGTAATATCGAATACAAAGTTGTGTGCAATGCTTTAATATAGCCATGTCGAACACTCTTCTCTTCGACTCGTAGCTTGATGGACTAAACAGCAGTAACAATTTTTCTATCCGATACCGCACGCCCATAGAGGACACGCGCTATGAAATTGCACCAGTTTATAATTTCTAGTAAAATTTGATAGTCGTGTCACAATGTTCCAGAGAGCAACAACAAAGCGACAACAAATTCAGGAATCTTATTCATTCACAAGATGCAGGAACATTGTTGTCTAGCATTCCAGGCGCGTCAAATGTTTTCGACATCGAGAAAAGAAATCAAAAGAGAACAGGGTCACCTTGGTGACAACATACTTATCAAACCAAATTATGTTTACACTCAAGACAAGAATAACGCTCAAGAATTCATTTTCCTTTCAAAACCAGTCTGCGACATCTGCTTTGATTTAGCTCACACATTCTGCAAGGGTACGGTGTGCCCAATGGTGATTTTCCAGCCAACATTAGCGAGAAAAAAAGAGGTTGTTGTCCTATTGTTATGCAGCCGAAGGATCATATGCCTTAGCCACGCTATTTATAGTTTCAGTCATAATGCACCAGCAGGATCACTTACGACGGTCAAGCCTTCATAATGCGCCACCAGGATCACGTACGACAGTCAAGTCTTCATAATGCGCCACCAGGATCACTTACGACAGTCAAGCCTTCAGCGCTAATTTATTATCCAGTAAATAATGTCTACAGAATACCAGAAGTTGCAATGTCACTCACAGACCAATCAGGAAACAGCGTGCCCTTAAATAACGAGCGCGTAGCATTTTACTTGTATTTGCGACAAGAAGATGTAACAATGTAATTGTCATGTATAATAAAACCAACATGAATTAAGCACAAATAGATTATAGGATGATTTTACGGTCGCTATTTTGGTAGGATATGTGCTTTGTTGCCTGGTATAGCAAAGACAAAGTGGTCCTTCTGTTTCAAATTTTAAAAAGGGCTCTGCATCAGCAACAAGAAGTGCAGCATGTCAAGAGTTCGTAGAGAAAATTTCTCCAACGCTAACAGAAGTCAAACAAGCTCTAAAAACAATGCACTGACGGAAGAAGCCTAACGCGTGATGACAACCACAACAAATAAATATTATCTAAGCGTGGCCAATAAATTATGAACGAGCTGTACGCGCGAATACTAAGGCATATATCATCCGCGTCAAATTCCTGGGCCTGGTCTGAACAGAGTTGTTGTGTAATAAAGGAGTATAATCACGCTGTCTAGATTTATACCTCAAATATTTTAAGCTCTTTGGAGTCTCCTATTGATGTCTGTTGTCGACTATAGAATACGAATACCAGGAGCACTTCGACATTGACTTGCATCAAATGAACAAAGCTGTAACAAGACTTACTGATACGCCTAAATTAAAAAAGAAACAAAAGGATAAAACTATACCTAATAAACTAGCTGAAATAAAGTCACAACTGGAATGAGAGGGCGCCAAGAACAAAATTTTTTCTGAGGCTCTGTCGAACTTAAATATAAGGTTGGCTTAGGAAAAGTAAAACCGATAAAACTAAAGCCAAGAAAACTAAAGGCTAGGAAATAATTAAAAAATGCCTTCCATTCTGTCGGCCAGACAAAAATAAGTGACATGCTTGCAAAAAAATCTACATGTGGCAGCAAGACGCCATTTACCTAGGCGTATAGTTGATCATAATGGTGTTGATGATATTTAGATTGCAGATTTGATCGCCATGAAAAAATATTCCAGAGAGACTAAATGTGTCAAATACTTGTTAAATATTATTGACGTCTTCGGTAAGTATGCGTGAAGATTGCCACTAAAATATTAAACAGACATCACCATCCTAGATGTCTTAGCATATTTCATATGTTGATCAGCAAAGCTCTGTGTCGATCAAAGCGGCAAATGTAATAACAATACAGATGAAACGTGGCTTGAGGAAAACAGAATAAAAATGTACTATACTTTTAACAGATTTAATAGTATTCGTCCATCGGTGGTGAATATTACTATAGCTCTGTTGTCAACTGGTGCGTCCGGAGATGACTTATAAGGCCAATCAGGGTACGGAATTCTCTCCCGCATGTGGAGAACACAAGAGTTGGTATGGGAGTAACGATGCTAGTAGCTCTGGCCTAACGAGTGGCACGTTTTCGCTATACCTCAGCAATTCTCTGCTGTTCTGTTCGGGTGCCAGATGTGATCTTGCTACGCCAGCAGGGACGGCTTTGTGCAAGGGTCTCCAGTTAGGCATAGTTGATATGCAGATTTTTCAAGGACACCTTTGGTGAGTCAATGAAACGCTTCTTTTGTCATCCAACAGTTCGCATTACCTCGCAGAGTTCGCCATAGAGGCTGTTTTGGAATCCGTTCCTCGGACAGATCGACGATGTGTCCTATCCATTTCACTTGGACTCTCTGCAGCAACGTGAAGACGAATGGGATGTCACTAATTTCGTCTTGCCACCGTATCCGCATACCCAGCGGAGACAGCTTATGTGAAATTGAATGAATTGCCTGGGATGTCTGCTATTCCACGTCTAGCTGACATACAGGAGGGCGGTAATCACTGCAGCACGGTGCACTTTCAGCTTGGTGGTAAGGCTGATTCCTCTGCGATTCCACACATTCCTAGGTAGTCTCCCGAAGGCTTAGCTTGCTATGGCAATTCTGCTGTTGACTTCAACGTAAATGGTGACTGTTTTTTTTGAGAGGTTGATGGCCAGACACGTGAAGTTGTCGACAGTCTGGATTTCTGACCCTGTCCTGTGATGCTCGGTTCGCAGTATGGCTTCTCATTCGCATGTTGATGCATGACTTCGGTGTTTCTGCTGCTGCTCGTGAGGCCGTGGTTTTCGCATGCCTTAGCAAACCTGTCCATGCTGGTTTGCAAGTTTTCTTCTGAGCTGGCATTTAGGGTGCAGTCGTCAGCAAAAAGGAAGCCCCTAATGAATGTTCTTCACTTTTCTGACTGCCTGCGGTCGTCTGGAGTTGAACAGCTTCCCTTTAGTCCGGTATCTGACATGGTTTCCCTCATCACTGTTTTGTAACGCATATGTGAGAGTGGCAGTGAAAGTCATGCTGAAGAGTGTGCGCGCCAGAATGCAGCCATGTTTGATGCCATTTGTGACAGGGAAGGCATCCGAGGGTTCACCGTCATCCATTACGTTGGCCATCATGTCGTCGTGGAATTAGCGAACGACTACGATGAACTTATTCGGGCAGTCGAACTTTGCCATGATGTTCAAAAATCTATCTTTTCGGACTCTGTTAAATGACTTTGTCAGGTAAATAATGTTTGTGAAGAGTTATGTTGTTTCGGACATTTGTAGAGTTGTTATGCAGCGAATATCATGTCGACTCTTTCTCGCCCTGCGCGAAAACCACACCGGCCTTTTAGGAGCAGACACTGCTCATGGTGTGAATGAGTCGATTGAACAGGACACGCGAAAATATCTTGCCAGCGATTGACAGGAGGATGGTTTCTCTGTGGTTGTCGCATTATTGAAGGTTGCCCTTTTCGTTTGTATAGGTGGACATTGGGTTCTTTATTAAATTCATGTGGGACGACTCCTTAATACCATATTATTTGGAAGAGGTCTGGGAACTTCTGTAGCAATACAGAGCACCCAGTTTTGTACACCTTGGCAGGTGTGGTATATGATCCTGGGACTTTTCCACAGAAAGACTCAATAGGACGCTGAATTATGCTATGTTGAAATGTTTCACAAAAATAAAATATGTGGTTGTTTTCATGCTGTAGTTAAATTATTTCAGTGTTAAAGGAAAATAATCACATATAAAATATATCGTTTTATATCAGTTATTTTGATTGCCTTCATGAATATTATTATGATCTTTTTCCCTTTTGGGGTTACAAAATATAGACATATTTTGTACATTTTATTCTCTGTATGTATATTTAAATTTGCATTGTTTGCTTTATTTTCCTTAATTATTATTATGTTTTTTTTCCCTTTCAATTATGCTTTTAGTTGTCACAAGGTATGGCATATATATTTGTCGAAAAAGTATAAATACATAGTTTTCTCAAAAGGTTTAAATGCACATTTTTTCTCTAAAAAATTGTGCAAATTCGTGTTGGTTTTATTCATTTGAATCTCATTATAAATGTTCAGGTCTACAGCAATGATCCTGAAAATTTAAAACCTTTTCCTAGAAATAATGCACAAAATGTTTTCGTTCAGTTAAAGTCAAAATTAGAGTGTTTAACAGAGGCTTGGGGAGTTCATTAAATTGTTTCAGTATATTCATACAAATAATCACTCTTTACTTTTTCGTTCATGCCAGTCGATACTGTGCATGGAGACATGAAAAAACCGATTAAAAAAAATTACTAGATTTATCGGTTACATACTTTTTATCCAAAATGGTCTTAATACTAAGGATTGTAAAAATTTGCATCAAAATTTTCATAAAATAATTGATATAGAAATATATAAAATGGTATGTATAAAAGCTTGTCTGTACATGTATGTGTTTGTGTGTGAATTTATTGCTACTAAAAGATTCTCTGATTTATAAATTTGTTATAAAATCTGAATCTTATGTCGAAGATCAACCAAGCAGGATTTTTATGTTCAATATTTTTGCTCGTTTATATTATACTGACAAACTCGGTCTTTAAACTTTTATATTTCTTTTTTTTTCTAATTATTTTTCAGAACTTTTGGCCGGGATTGGATTCTTCGTTACTGTTGGCAACTATACATCTGTTGGATGGTCCTCGATTGTGTTCTCCCTACCTGGCGCAGCTTTGATTTGTATCATCCTGACCGTCCTTGCATTATGTATATGCATAATATGTTGTGGGGTGAAATACAGTTAAAACAGTTTTGTTGCTAATCCCTACCATTCCCCGCCACCTCCCGCATCATTGTTCTTATTGATATATCAATCATATATTGAAGAAAAATAGATTTATAGGAAACACCTGGTCCCACATTGCCGAAAACTGCTTTTGATATAAACAACAACAACAACAAAACCAAAAAAATAAAAATTAAACAACAACAACAAAACTCAAACTCGAAGGCCCCGAAATCTAGCAGTCAATAACTTTAATTAGAACTTAAGCAGAGTTATCGAACTTTGAACATCTTCAAAATATTGTCTCATCTTATAGCATGCACATTTAAGTCTGAAAGAGTCATTTTAAACATTAATTCTTATGAATCTGTTGGCTTTTTTTAAGTTTGATCATCGTATTGAAAATGTTTCCAGAATACGGAGCCAGGTCATTGCCTCATACTAGCCATTGCCTGGTCATTTCCTGGTCAAAGGGAACCCACCCATTGTCTCAGTTATGTGTCAACGCAACACGTTAGATGAAAACGTTAGTATCATTTACCAATGCAGTTACTATTACAGTCAAAAACACAATAATAAAGTACAAGGACAAATATAGAACAATATCAACCATGACAGAAATTCATATAGGTAATATAACACTAGGATAAGACATTGAAGAAATTACATTTATTAAAACTGAAAAATGTATTTGAATGCATTATTTAATCAAAGGTCAAATCCGAATGCATTGTCAGTCAGTTTAAATCCATTAGTTGGAAACTTCATAGAAATATATTATTTACTCAAGCGTCAAATCCCACCGTATTAACAGTTAGTTTAAAGCCAATAGTTGCACAACTGAAAACAAGCAATGCTAAATGAAAATTCAGTATCGATAGCCCAAGAGAGATATTGGCCTTAATTATCATGGTGTACGAGTCGTATGGTCTTTCTAATAAATGTAACTTTGTCCCGACATAAAATTACATTAAAGTCTCTGCAAAAATGGTTGATGAAACACAGCTGCATTCGTGTCCCTCTCAATTTAATTAACATCAAGACGCAAAAAACTTTACAGTTAAATTTTCACAAATATCATATGCAGTAATGTTCTTAAATGGCATTTAGAAACAATTCAGTTTAATCGATGTACATGCTTTGTGCGATCTGACTATCTTGAACGTGACAGACTCTGTATCATTGGTATGCCAGGAGATGTATACATTTTTCATTAAAAGGAAACGAAGTTTGCCGAGCTTCGTTTTATTGAAAATTGTATACGAGTGGTATATCAAAGATACAGCGTACATACTAGACATAGACTTTATTTTATCACATACAAATTCATACACTTGCCTTTGAGCGGAGTTGAGAATGACAAGAGGCAACTGTGTATTGACCGAGGGAATGAACTCCTCACTTTCCTGCCGAGTGTGTCCGCTACAAAATCTAGTTTTGTGCCTTTTGTGGCTATTCACAATCCTCTTTGCAAATTGATAAATTGCATGTTCTTATTTACTGAACTTCTATTTTCATTCACATTGATTAAATAAATATAAGGCACACATATGATTTAAACATAAAAGATGATTTTGATGAGGAAAGTAGAACACTACAAACGCATGGTTAGCTACTTGAACACTGAACGCTCAGCCAGTCGCGTACCATCTAATGCATGGAAATGAGTTTGAAATATAAACTAAGCGAAATGACGAATCAACAAGAAATTCAAACATTTCAATATATTTACAGTTACTTGCTTCGATGGTCGATCCATGGATCGAGAGAGAGAGAGAGAGAGAGAGAGAGAGAGAGCTGTTTGGGGGTTAAGGGAGAATTACCATTTGGGAATTTTTGTTATTGTCAATCTCTATATTTCGCTGTTGGTCGATTAGTGTGCTACCTTACTACCCAACGCAGTGAAACCAATATTTTCATATTTAAGTAATAATCGGGTTTTAGAACCTTATTATAGGTTTGAAGAAATAAAAAAAACAACAACAAACAAAGCATTAAATAACTTAAAGTATTCATGTGCCTCGTAACCTAGAAATTTCCCGTATAGTGTCGATAGGTTACTGGGACTCACTGATATTATGAATTATGAACACTGCATGTAAATCGCAAGGAAAGTGTATACTTACCGTTAGTACAAACTAGTTTCTTGTAGGTTTTTTCGTGTAAGTTCAGTTTCAAGGGTTTCATCAAGCCCAATTTCTTTTTTCTCATTCACTACATATAGCTGTGTATTTTGTCCCTTATACATGGCGGGGGGGGGGGGGGAAGAAAAGTAGCAACGTTTGCAATGAAATCGTGTACCATGTTAAATTCATTTAGAACCGGGGATTATTAATTTTGATCGCTATTTTCTTACGTACCTAATTATTAATCAGTGGAAATTCATCTTTGATCTATGAACTCGACAGCATATTGTTGAAACCATGTTTATATATGCGTATTAATGCGCCATAGGCGGATCACAATTTGATATACCAATACTGTTGATATATCAAAGTGCTTTATACGAACACGTGTGTATATATATATATATATATATATATATATATATATATATATATATATATATATATATATATATATATATATATATATATATATATATATATATATACATTTCTTGCAGACAACTATTTCTAAACGCTTATATTTGAAATCTTAAATGTCTGAAAGCAAGTTTGGTAAACTTGAGTTTGATAGGAGTTACTAGTATTGTTAAGTTAAAATGCTTGAAACGATCGTCACATATGTTATCACATGTATTATGCATTGTTTTATGACATTTCACACACGAATTATATAGTTTTTGTTTCTAGCTTTTTGTTGTTCAAAACAATACTATACTTTGATTTTCACATGAAACACGTTCAAATGTAATTACAAATGATAAGGGGCCACACGACCCTAAAAAAGCAACAATCATTAAATTGTAATTTTATGTCGTGTGCAAGACGTTTGACTGCAAGAATTAAAATAATACTTTGTAAAATTAACACCTAAATATCTTGGATGATTTCGATTATGGGCAAACGATTGTTCATATTAATTGTGCCTTATCTTTGGAAAGAATTTCTATCAGGATATAATGAAATAGGCAAAATTGACGTAATGTAAAGTTTTGGAGATAGTTTACGTAGATTGTGTTCTTACAATACAACCCAAGACTGTTATGTAAGCGCTCGTCTTTGCCGATCACTACCATTGTCACCTCTGTCCACGTGGGTTCGAATCTTGGGCTCGGATAATGTGGGTTTGTGAGAAAGTTGCCAGTAGCTTCCCGTGGGTTGGATAGTTCTTATCAGGGTTTTTTCCGGGTTCTGCCTTAACCAATTATACCGTCCGCTATGTAAAGCCTATTTTGCGCTTAGAAATTACCTTAAACCCCAAATTAACAACAACTGTTAGGTAAGCCAGGTGAATAACATTGTGTCCATAGGATCTCTTGTGTTTTGTTTTGTTTGGGATGTTTATTTATTGATATTTAAATTGTTGAGTTTGTGTGAATGCTTTTCATTAATTATCTGACGATAACAGTAATATATACTGCTTGCTCATACATGTACGAACAAAACTGTTTGCATTTTAACTGTACTATGCTGTTGTATTTTCAGAATTTCTACCCTCTTTAACATGTAACCTTTTAAATCCAACAAAACAGTACATCGACTAATATATTTTCTGATCTTACTCTAGCGTCGGATATGGCAATTCTTTTTTTTTCACGATGCTGCCAAATGGCGATTTACCGCAAGTAAACAATGTATTACACAGTCAGCGTCCTGAGTAGCCGGATCCATACGCATTGTATTTTCTCAATAGTCATATTTAAACAACATATATAATGGAGTATTGGTCTTTAAAAGGATGCTCTTATTTGCCGTTTTTCGTGTTGAATAATTAAATTTAAAAGGGTAAATCGGCGTTTGCTATATGTTATACTTGTAAGCAATTTCATCGGTTATGTACATTCAAATCACAGAATGGGCTCATTTGTAAACGTTTTTCCATGTTAGAATATTGAGTTGCCTTTACGCAAGAAAATTTTAATAAAAAGAACTGAAAATCTTACGATGATTTACATATTAACGGCTACATTTTTTTGTATCTGACCAACGTGTAGATATTTATCGTATATTGGTACCATTCTAGCAGAATTTGGAGGCTGACTCTCTCTCTCTCTCTAATCCAGCCATCGATTAAAACAGCTTCTTTTAATGCATGTGCGCATAATTTTGTAGGGATAATAATGAATTTAAACAATTTTTTTTGGTTATCTTTTATGTACAAATTGAAGGTTTCTGGGTAAACACAAAGAGTTCTTTCCCCGATGTTTAGTATACGTGGCTGAACTTGTTTCCCCTATGTTAATTATACGTAGTTGGACTGTGACAGTTGTTTTCCCGATGTTAAAGGAGACCAGAAACCAATGGAAATATAGAATAATAATAAAAGTACTATAGCAGAAAACCTTATTCTGAAGTATCATCTGCGACTGTAATGCCAATATTTAAATATTGGCCTATCTTCTAGGAGCTGAATTTCCGTGACCTCGTATGCAAAATTTCCGCGCCTATTCGGTTACTTTCGGGATGTGACGTCATAGTAGCGTCTCCAGCAACCCAAGTGGGAGTTGCCAGAGTAAAAGACAATACCGTTTTGCGTTGCTTACGGGTGTAATAGAACATTAAGAAAAGCCTCTGAACATATTTTTTTTTCTTTTCCGAAAGATAAAGGCATCATGAAAGAATGGGTACGTTATTACAAACGAGTCGATTTCAAAGCAACACCATACAGCACTATGTGCACGTTACATTTCTCAAAGGAATGTTACGAGAGGGATCATGAAAAAATAGCAGGTCAAAGATACGCAAATGCTAGGCCTAGACTAAAAGTTGGCGCTGTTCCAGACATACCTTTGAACATTTTAAATCCTGGGAAAAGTGTTAAACGTCTGAGTTACGAAAATGGGCAGAAGGACGAGTAAGTGACCACAAAATGCAACAATCAATCCACATATCTTTTATCTAAAACAGCAGTGCTAAAAACAAATCTGATAGCCCGACACCCTGGGCCCCTTCTGGTTTTAGTTCCGGCCCATCCTGTATTCAAAGTGAGGTGCCCGTCAGGCTTGTCGAAACAAAAAGTGTTTGCCTGAGGAAACTTTGATCGCGCTGGTGAAATGAGTAAATGTATTTTCAAGATGTTGACATACATGCCTTAACACGGCACAATCTAAATCAAATCACCACTGTCGTAGGTGAAATTTAGATTTGATTTTAATCAAATCGAAGCTTTGCTAAAAATAAGATTCTAAACCTGTCGTGTTTCAAGAAAACACAATTTTCAGTAATCTTATAAAAATTAAATTAAAAAAAAATGCATTGTATACATGTAGTATGCATAAACGGTAATCTATTAATTGGAACTGATATAAAACTATTCCTTGGGCAGTTTAAAAAGGAGCGATTAAAAAAAAAGGTCAAAGTTTCACATTAACTGTCTGACAATAGAACGGGGGAGGGACTATTGACCCCCCCCCCCCCCCTTGCCCCAATGTGCGACCGCCCATTTGACGTACCTTTTCTCGCTGTGATACGCCTTATTATTCCCCCATGACAAGCCCCTTTTGCATACTCTGGTCAGTTCTGGCTAAATTGCAAAATAGCTAAAGTTTTGATTTAAGTACGCAAACAATAAAGCCTGTGTGACTAATGAACAGAATCCTTATCCTTACATTGATCTTGTGAAAAGGACTGCCCTTCGGACATACTTCTAAGAAACCATGTTCGACAGTGTGTGTACGTATAAGCACCAGCAATTGATTACCAAATAAACGATGCCTATTTTGTTGTTACTTACGATGCCATGGACTTCATTTTAACAGTTCAAATCTGCAGTCACAAGTTACCGTACATCTGGCAACTGTTTTTCTCAAGTTTTATGCCCCACCTTATTTTCTTAGGTTTAAGTCTTAATGCATGTAACACTGTTTGCTGATTAAAATATTTATTCAGAATTAGTTCTTTAGGGCCACATATAATGCATGGTATATTTTGTTTTATTCCTTGCAATTTAATCATGGTAATTAAACTTTTCATATACGGTAGAGGAATGTCAGGTGTTAACTGGCCGAGTTTCTTTGGCGGAAATGGAGATGCGATTTTGTTTGCAGAGAAAATTTCAACGTGATCATTCATTTAAGCTAATTGGTGACAATTTTATTCTTTTAATTATTTTTTTTTACTATAGTACTGTTGTAGTTGTTTAAAAAATCTGAAATTTACTTGAATAATGTTTAATCTTCACGTTCTATTTACTGAAGAAGAAAAAAAAAAAAAAAAAAAAACAGTTGTATGATATTAATTATTTCGTCCAGTGCGGGTTTAGACGTGTGTGCGTGTGATTTGAATTTTTAACGTAGCTTTAACAATTTTTCAGTCATATCGCTACGATGTCAGCAGTGTGGCAGTTTAGACTGTGGATTGCATACGTTATATTTAAAAATGGTTTGGGGTTGGGTTTTTTCTTCTGACAAATGAAAATTGACAGACATAATGTAATAATCGGGACTTCGCTGCGCAAAGTTGAGAGATATTACGAGATCGGGATGTAGATGAGGAAATACCCCCAAAATCGGGAGGTTTTTCTCCCGGCTTGAGAGTTGACAGGTATGAACTGTCCGGGCTTGTGGAATTTCATTCAGGACTTTAGTTTATTTAAGTCACCAGCCCGGGGCCTGTGCCTAACAAATTTCTTTTAGTGCTTATCAGTACAGTACATAAACTATTATATCAGACTGCAGATTCAACTTTTGAATGTGCAACCCAAATGTGGTCTCCTGTATGCCCCGCTCGCCATGTTTATGTTTGTATTCGAGGACTCGCTAGTATAGCCTCACGGTACCACGTGATCTGTCGTCTCATTAAAACTCGGAAAAACTCGGCAATTTACGGAATCGTGGTATCTTCCACGCAATATAATCACTACCCGCTTACGATATTTCATTTATAAACATTGCCGTCGAATTAAAATCTGTAGAGAATTACATACGTAAAAGGAAAATTTTGATTTCTAGTCTCCTTTAAGTATACGTAGTCGGACCGTGAGAGTTGTTTCCCCTAAGTTAACTATACGTAGTTGGAGTTGTTTGCGCGATGTTAAGTATCCGTAGCGATTAGAATATGTCTTACTGACAGTTAAGAAAGAGGTCGGGTACCTAGTGTAAATGATGTGGTTTTACAATTGTTATTACAACAAAATTAACTGCAATTTTTTTCTTTTCAACGATAAATGACAACACTGTGTACATGTTACAACAAATTTAGATCGTTCAACTCTCTTTACAATCCTAAATTGGAAAACGGGCTGACGAAATTTTAAGAAAGCCGATGCTTTAAAACTAAATAAGTACTGAACGAAATAGATATGCTTTTGATTGCACGTGAATATAGGTTATGCTAATGGAGAAGAGAAGCAACTTTCACAATTGCCATAGTAAGTTGGTGATTCTTCTGCACGCCATCCACTTGCATCGATGCAGCTGTACTGATAATAATGTAATCTCCCAATGAGCGCAAATATCTTCGAACAAGTATTTTTTATTTGCATCTTTTGTTGTGTTTATACAATGATAACATTTTGTTAATTTTGTATTGATACATAAAATTAATTACATAATTTTTATATATATATATATTTCTAATGATGATGCATAAATAATGTTGAGTGTTATTCAGTTTGCACCTTTTGTTGTTTTTATACCTAGATACAGAGCATTTGTATTTTTTAAAAACTGACACGTGTTATTAATTATATCATTTTTTTCTGTTCTCACAATACTTATGCATAACTAATGTGGAGTATTACCACTACTCGGAATCACGATGGTTTAAATGAAATCTGTCAAACGAAGAAAATTATTTTCCTATGTTATTTTGGTCCTCGCTTAGTCTGCATTATAGTGAATACGTGTGGACCCGATAAATGTTCTATTTCTAATTATTTGGTAAAGGTTAAAAGGGTAGCACACAACTTGAATGGGCTGATAAACAAGTAGTTTTCCAGTGCCGGTCCGTGTTTGCATAAATACCTTTCACTCAGACAGATATGTAATGACTTCCCTCTGGTACATAGTCATATTTTGAATGTTGAACTTACGACGTATCCTTTTTAGGTCAGTTGCCACCACCGTTTTCGGCCGACGTACAATGCAACACGCTATTGGTTAGTTGGAATTACATACTACGGGAGACAACACATGAAATCCAATTGATGTCGCTAAGACAAAACACCGATATAGCTGTTCTATCCGCTAAGGTGTAGAAAGGGTTATCGGAACCTTGGCTAGCGAAGATGAGCTAAACCATAAACTAGCAGTTATGAATACTTTCATTTATTTCAATGATGTTTTTTGGACAGCTCCGGTGGTCTAGTGGTTAGAGCGTCCGCCCCGGATGCGGGAGGTCGTGGGTTCGAATCCTGGCCGAGTCATACGAAAGGCTTCTAAAAATGGTACTAACAGCTGCCTTGCTAGTAGCTACGATGTCGTAGCCTCAACTTGATTTATTGTGGTTGAGGCTACGAACTGATACCATATCATGTAATGGAGCAAAAAGAATCATCAGTATAGTCAGAAAAACAAACAGTGTAGAAATCTACTACATAAGTATAATCATGTTGTGAATGTAGTTTGGCTTACTTTGAATTTATTAAGCCCTTACACGATAAAATAAATTGGCATGGTTACACTAACCTCACCATGTCCGCCATGACAGATAACGTGAGACTCTCGCCGTGACCCATTTTCTACGTAAGGCTTGCCAGACCATATTTGGATATTCTACGCTATGTTATTATCAATCAAGTGGCGAATAATCGCTCCTTGGTGGAATTTCAAAGTTTCCGATAAGCCTTATTTACTTTTAATGCACATAATTTGTGACTCAAACAGCGCCAAATTATTACTACGATTTGTTTACGTTTCCAAATTCGGCCTCAATGTCCTTATATGTAACACAAACAAACGAGGCTGAGAACGGAAGTAATCATTATTTGAACTAATATGGCGAACGATCTAAACGAAAATATCAGATTAAAAGGTAAACGAGATTTTACAACTATTTCTACAATGATTTTCGATATTTCCGGTATTAAATAAGAGGACTAGTCAGTTTATTGGATTATATGCAAGGAATATGTTCAAATTATTATTATTGGGCTAAAAGAGCGCCGGGTGTGAATCACACCCGGCTTGCTCCATTGACATGTATATGCTCATAGTAGTGCCCTGTCCACGAGGTAGGAGTATAGGTAATAATATAAGTACTACCTTGCTAGGCGCTCAGCATTAAGAGGTTAGTGTTGGGACTGGTCGGCCTGGTGTCAGGATAATGCGACTGGGTGGGACATCATGTTACATGTCTGCGGCATGATGCCCAGTGCTGGACATCAGAATAAACTGCCACACTGCAGACATCGAAGCGATATGACTGAAAAATTGCTAAAGCTTTGTTAAAAATCTAAATCACACACACACACACACACGCAATAATCTTTTGCTATTGATGGGTACACAACATATTTGCCTTTTTTATACCAAGACGAGAAAGGTGTATTATGAATTGTGCCCGGTACATCCTCATCTGGACATATTTAGTCACGTTAACTTTATCAGTTTTTTTTAGTAATCGTGGGTGCATTGATTCTCCATTAATTTAGTCACGTTAACTCTATCAGTTATTTTAGTAATCGTGGGTGCATTGATTCTCCATTATAATTCAGATTCACCTAATCCAATGCCATTTTCTGTAGAATTAGATGCTCCAGTTTCTTACACAAATAACGAAACTAAAAATAATTCGTATATATTTCGAGATTTGCTAAAGGAGCCTTTATCCTATTTTTTTTTGGCAAAATATTACCAATAGTTAATCCAGAATAATTTCAACTATTTTCGTTTTTAAAATAATAGTGATTCGAAACAATTTATCTGCACCGATTACAGCTAAAATCTTTCCTTATAAACATAGGTACAAAGAATACATAAAAAATCACAATGAATGAAAAAGAAAAAAGCTTCAAGCAAATATTTTTGTTAAAATTACTCTGACTATCAATACATTGTCATAGGTGTAACGGGCTAGACGAGATTTGTACGTTTGTCTTAACTGTAAAACACGATAGTAATGCTGAATTCCACATTGTGTTGTGGGGAGTGTTCATTGTGTTGTGGGCAGTGTTCACTGTGTTGTGGGGAGTGTTCAAGTATTCGCACGTTGACTCCAGGTTCATGCTCATATTGATGTAACCAAATGTATTATGTACACCTGCACATTTGTAAGAATTTAGAAAACCCGAGACGAACAATTTTCGATTTGCAAATAGTGATGTAGCAGGTTTAAATGTCTGAGTGCAGTCTAATCTCCATTCACAGTTATGTATATACTTTTGTGAGAGGATTGAAGTTGAGAATTAGAACATAGTTTCAATGAACAAGATATTTTAAAGGCTGAAATGTGCTTTCTTTGTATTATACCGTTATTCCGTTGCTTTTGGAATGTATCATTGTTTAGAAGTCATTTGAAGATTAACGAAATTGGTATACTATTCTCTGTGATCATTGAAGTTCTTTCAATAGAGTTTGAAGTGGGGCATTTTTTCTTTGAATTTACGTTACTATTGTATAAACCTAATGTGTTTGACGCATTTATTGAAAACGCAAGTATTAACCGTGCCAAATGTACAGCCGTCCTTTTGAGTGTCATAGGTCCTTAGCAAAGTATTATTTAAGTAGTTTGCCCATGTAACATGCTGTAAATGTTATTTAAGGTTTCACATAAGTTTAAATCTGACCAACTTTTTCGAATGTCGTTATTAGTCGTTCTTTCTACTGACGTCTTCTGAACAAAAGGGTGTTATTTTGTTATGTCATTTACATTAATTTGCAACTTGAACTGTATACCTCTCACCGAGGACGCTGGCATCAAAAGGTTTCCATACGTGAGCAGTGGGAATCAAAGATCCCCATGTTTGTTATTATCTGCACATTATTTGTGTATGCAAATTTAACATTTAGACTAATTGTTGGCAACCCGCGTTGTCAGAATAGAAAATCTTCCTATAATTTATGATTTTGTAACATTTGTATTTGTACTTGGATCGTGACATTCTGAACGTACGATTGCAAGCCGTTAAAAAATCATTCAATCTAGGTTGCTTTTCTAAAACATTGTCGTGACCTGTAGAAGAAAAACAGACAAACTTTCATCCAAATTATTCCCATTCTGACAAAAACTTTCATCCAAATTATTCACATTCTGACAAACTATAACCTTGTTCTCTTAATATTTCAGTCTCTGAGTTTACTGCTAAACTCATTTTCTTGTGTTGCATTTCCCTGAATTGTCTATCATGTGTAACTCTACATTATTTGCCCATTTTTTGATTGAGTGAATAGAAAATAAAATTATTTCCCGTGAAAGCGTCAATAATTGAATCTCCAATTGTAACAACTGCGGTTGTAATGTTATTTGTTCGATTGCTAGCAATATTTAATGATATCAAGTTGTGATACCGTCTCTAGTGTCAAAAGAAAATATAGATGATTCTCCACGTTTATCGCCAACACATCTATCTATCTATCTATCTATCTATCTATCTATCTATCTATCTATCTATCTCTATATATCTGTCTCTATCTATTTATCTATATCTATCTATATCTATATATCTGTCTGTCTGACTGCCTGTCTGTTTATTTATCTATCTATCTTTTTATATGACCATTATTTAATTATTTGTATGACATAAAGCTTTAAATTCTCATCGGTGTGTACGTTGTATCTAGTAAAATATGATGTAGCATTCAAATCCACGTGTAATAATTATTGTATACGGTGATGGTATTGCCGTTGAATAAATCAATAAAATCGTATTTATTTTTTGTTAATGATTCGATAAATCAAGGAAAAATATATTTTGTAACATCCTACTAAACAGGCTACAGACCCAAATTCGTGTGCATTTATAAAATCATTAAACAATACATACTCAAATTTGATCTGTCATACTTAAACTTGTTTTTAGTTTCAAGAACTTGCTCTGTATTGCTATCTTCGTCTCAGGTTCTAGCTTGTATTGCAATACTCCTTATTCTAGTATGTATTGCAATACTCCTTATTCTAGTATGTATTGCAATACTCCTTATTCTAGTATGCACTGCAATACTCCTTATTCTAGTATGTATTACAATACTCCTTATTCTAGTATGTATTGCAATACTCCTTATTCTAGTATGTATTGCAATACTCCTTATTCTAGTATGTATTGCAATACTCCTTATTCTAGTATGCACTGCAATACTCCTTATTCTAGTATGTATTGCAATAATCCTTATTCTAGTATCTGTGTTTAATCCAGCTTTCAATGTCCCTAGGTCTCATTCTTTTTCCAATTTAAATGGGTAATTTTTTCATTCGATGTGGAAGCCTCCATATTTATTTGAGTATTACCTTGTCATGTTTCTGTAGCAAACTTGTTTTCTTTATTAGAACACGCTTTTATACTCTCATCTACCTCTTTCCTCATCAGCTGTATCTATTATTAGAACGCATCGTACAACTCTTATATTAGCTGCTACTGCTTTCAATGCGTATTTTTAGAATTTATAAAAGTTTATTATTTTTTTATTTAATCATGTAATTCATATCACACTAGGACTTCTTCATGATATCTCTCCAGCATGGCTTGCTTCTTTTGCTCTCTGTTACGCAAATGGAACGGTTCCTGAATAAGTTCAAAGACATGCAATTGACACGCCATGAAAATATATCATGTTCTTTTTTTCTTCATAAATGGTGATATTCATTCTATTTATCAGAGCTCTCTGTCATTATGTAAACTATTTCCAATGTATTAAATACTACAGCAGTGAAATACACGTGTAAGAGATATGGGCTCTGACTGAGTACAATTTAAACAAGGGCTGTTATATTAAGTTGTTGTTGTTGTTGTTGTAGGGTTTAACGCCATTTTTCAGCATAGGCTATGCATGGCGGCCAGTATTAATGGTGGAGGAAGAACCGGGAAAACCCTGGGAAGAACCACCGACCCTCGAGAAGCTACTGGCAAGCTTTCTCACATACCCACATTGGCCGAATCCTAGACTCGAACCCACGCAGACAGAGGTGAGATGGCAGTGATCCGTAACGGAGAGCGCTTTAGACCACTCGGCCACTCGGGGCCCCGTTATATTAAGTATATGAGTCATTGATTTGGTTTAGGACAATATATAAATATTTGGAATTCGAAGAAGAAAAAAACTAAACGCAACTGTATCAGATGCATTACCTTGTATTTGTATTAATATTAATTTTCTCTTTCAATCTCGTTTTCTTCATTCATTTCTACGACCATGTCCTTACCCTAAAAAATTAATAGAAACAAATAGTATTAAAGAAGTATATTTTCCTGGCTGCCCGCACCTGACTCTCAATACTCTACCCAATACCACAATATTTTTGTGGAAATATCTCACTCCACTATGACCCTATCATAATTATTTTAGATGATATATGTTCCGACTCACAGGTTAGATTTTATTTTACAGAAACCATCACTTACCTCAACCACGCGATTTTTTAAAATCCTGGTTCGCCTTCTCCCAATATATTTCGTTATTATTATTATTATTATTATTACTTCAATAACCATGATACAGAACAATATTACATACTCGGTAGAATTCCTTGCTCACGCCTTCACCAGTATTTATTTTAAAAGACAAATACCGTATCCCAACACGATATTTTTTTAAAAAAAAATCATTGAATACATGTCCCTCAACGTCTTTTTTTCCCCTGGAAAATCATAGATAACAATAAAACTACAAAATTTGTTTTGGGGTAAAATCCTATTCAAGATACCAACTCTAATTTGCTCCTAAAGGATTTGTATTGTATTGAACTTAATTCGTTCCAAATATATTTGTCAACAACAACAAAAATCTGATTGTAGAAGAGTAACGTTTGACTTCTTAAACAAAATAACTATAAAGAATTAACTTATGAAATCATAAATATGTGACGAACACTATACGGCTAGATCGGTGAAGTGACTGTATAATTAATATTTTTGTAATTACAAGTATATAAAACATTTGAAATAAACAAAATCATTAAGCATAATTAGCCATTGTATATAACCTTGTTAAACAATTTAGATAATACTTTTGAACTTGCTTTACAAAGTTTTTAATACCAACTTAGCTCTTCGAAAGTTGAAGCGGTGGAGCCGCGCAGCATAAACGTGAACGGTGCCCACATTATAAGTGAGAACTACACTTTAATAATTCCAATTATTATAAACTGACTGCATCTTCTACGCTTTGATTGGATGTAAACGGTCGCGTGATACTTATCTGGAATTTTTTACACATCGATAAATTCTGCGGACTACTTTTGATTCCCTGTTACCAAATCATTTGATGTGAAGTTTTATCTATATCAACGCCTTACACACTAATAATAAAAACAACAAGCTCCCACCCACCCATTCTTGTGATTTCCGATAAATAAAAAAAGACCAGCCCCAGCTTAAAATCGACCATTAGAAGTTAAAACAATATAATTGCACAGACCTTCCTGCACTCCAACACTGACCCCTTTTGCCGAAGAAGGCATATGGCTTGCTTTAGAAGCCAGTCTTGTGAAATTATTGCATTTCACCTCGACAGCATGTTACAGCAGCGGTTATTAAAGGTCAGGGTCATATGTCAACCAAGGGATGTCACTAAAAATGGACACGATTTTGCTTTTGAAAGATCGAAATGCGTAGAAAGTAACAACGACGGTGCTATAACAACACGTGCCATACGCTAACGTAATTTTCAAAAAAGAGGAATATTCCTAGTTTAACCGCAACAACCATTTTTTATATATTAAAATATTGATCATAGCAGTATATCACTGGCATGACCCGCAATGACATTCTACCCCGTATCACTGTATAAAGAATCGATGGATCTAGACAAGCGAAGATAGGGCTATGTATTTAATCACAGTTAAGAAGTTACATAAAGTACATAAAAGTGAATGTTTTGTTGGTTAAATCTGCTGATCTGATGTTAGAAAGGAAGTAAATTGGAATTATAAGGATTAAATGATCATGGTGGGGTATTTATCAATGTGTAAATTTTACCTAATCACTCACAAAGTTTACATAAAAGTCCTTCGGACTTTATTTACTTTGTGAGTGATTAGGTAAAATTTACACATCGATAAATACCCAACCATGATCATTTAATCATATAATTAACGACATTAACTATTCGAAGTTAAAATACTTTGAGAAGACCTGAAAGAAACATCAGCAAACAAGAAAAAGTACACACTCATGTGAACTCTCTTAGAACCTGTTACAAGATTTCTAATACCGATATTAATAGATTTATAAGAATATATTATATTCTTCTCTGTAAGTGCCTACAGGTTTAACGCCATCCTTTTAAATAAAGATTAATCATATCATATTGTGAATTAATGTTATGATTAGAATATTCTAACCGTATAGGATTTAGCTTAACCGTATAATTCATAGCTTTCGATATATAGACAATGTCACAAATAATAAATATAAAGTTACCGCCACCATATATCTATAAACAATAAATATATAATGTCACAAATAATAAATATAAAGTTACCGCCACCATATATCTATAAACAATAAATATATAATGTCACACATATTAAATATAAAGTTACCGCCACCATATATCTATAAACATTAAATAGATAATGTCACAAATAATACATATAAAGTTACCACCAACATATATCTATAAACAATAAATATACAATGTCACAAATAATAAATATAAAGTTACCGCCACCATATATCTATAAACATTAAATAGATAATGTCACAAATAATACATATAAAGTTACCACCAACATATATCTATAAACAATAAATATATAATGTCACAAATAATAAATATAAAGTTAGCACCACCATTTATCTATAAACAATACATATATAATGTCACAAATAATAAATATAAAGTTACCACCACCATATATCTACAAACAATAATGCGCATTCATTTTAGTCGAGCTAAGAGTTTACAATAAAGTTTCCTTTCACCTTTTCTAATTTGTTAAAATTTCTTCCAAGAGTTTCCCCTCTCTCTTTTCTTTTGACATGTCTTCACTATATTTCAACATGGTAAGTCTCTTGATCTCTGCGAATAATTCCTCAAACTTATTATCCGTTATTATTTTTAGGATCTGTGGCTTGTTGAACAATGCTTTGTAAGCTTTGAATGTACTTTTTTTTAAACACTTGCCTTTGCCAAAATATCTTCTAAAGCACACTTTAATTCTAGTACTTTTATGGTTTGCCTTTGTTTTCTACCAAACAGCAAACTTCCAAACAAAGTGGGAAAGCTTCCAGGCAAACCATTCCTGCTGGACATAAACTTACTGAATTGTAACGGGTGCCTTACGGAGGTTGAACGCATCTTTGGCTTCATATTCGCATTGTGGGCAATCCAGTTTAAACATACCATTTAATTGTTAAAATTTTGGCATTTACGCAGCGGGCAACATGTAAATGCTCAAGATAGGAACAGGGTTCCTTCACTGCATATGATTTTAAAATTAATATCAAGAACATTTTTAAGTTTTTTGCAATTCTATTGAAAATAGTTTTAACGGTAACCTGCAAATATTACCCCACTAATATAAAGCACAATGTCGACTTAGAAACATGGTACAACTGTCGACCTTGGAGTCCTAGAAGGGCGGTCACACACCTTTACACGTGGTTTACTGTCCACGACCCTGAAATCACACGCTTAATATCTTGGCATATATTAGTTTAAATACTTCATTTTTGCGTAGGTTAAAGATAAACTGATATGTATTTATAATTATATTATTTTGTGAGCACTGATTACAAGGTTTTAACGCTCAGAATCATTAACTTCAATTTGTATGTACATCCTTATATACATGTTGTAAAACAACCCCTACCTTTGGCATTCACATTGTAATATAATTGATACAACTCCTAATTTTATTGTAAATAAAGCGTGCCCAAATGTAAACAGGAGAAAAGCCAAATATGCCGACAGATCATGGTTTTCTCTGTTCGTTCTACGTATGATTTCAGGCTTAGAGAGTAGACCAGATATTATAACGCACCAGAAGTTGGCAGAATCTGGATCGACGTAGCTTGCAGTTGATACACGTACAAAGCTTATCAGAGAGCGTGCATATTCAAAAAGTATAAGTAGTCACGAATGTTCTTTATGAATATTGCTGAATCTACATGGAATTTTTATATACTATCTTTGTTAAAGTATGGTAGACCATATCGTTCCAGATATGTGCGCCGATCGGTCCTAGTTGACAGTGGACCAAATCGTCCCGAGGCCGAAATCACCAGTAATCGTTACAATGAGATGTTAATTCTTGTACGGTCATATATCGATCCCAGGTATAAAGTCAAGGCTATCTGCACTTCACTCTTTTCCATCTTGTGAAGCTGCGTTCATCCATTCCAAAGCTCAGGCTGCACACACAGAGTGTGAACATTAGTAAACTAGTAACTCAGTTTGGGCATCCAAATAACAACGACGAAGATGCCAGCTGTGTGCATCGAGAAATATTTATTGACTGCGTTCTTGTGGCACGATGTTCGACTGTTACGGAATGTATCAAAATATCTTCTTACTGACAGGAAAAATAAAATTCATATACAAAATATGAAAGTACTTACATCGCAAGACAATAATCGAAGCATCGACTGGTCAAAGGTTAAACTATGATTGCTCCAGACACGAGCTTAAACAATATTTTACAAGAGGTAAATCTAACGTATCTAAGTACAATATTTCTGCAAAGGTGAACTTGAAATCCCACTAATAACTAACACAGTTTTGTCAATTTAGGATCAGAGTCAATCTGCAAAAACAAAATTACAAGATGAAATAATTTGGTATGACTTATTGCACATACAAGAGAAATGAACCATTATTGTCATTTATTATTTGCTCACGGACAACAATTATATTAGCGGTTAAATATAGTCCAGCAATCGACTGGGAGGATTTATTCTCCTCTCCCATCTTGTCTGAAAATTTTGTCTCAATATTCGTCACTTTGTTTCTGACCAACATTTGAGCAACATCAAGTAAATTTGTTTCTTCTGGAAAAGATTCAAGGTTCGAAAAGCATTGTGTTCGCCGAGGGAACTGAAATTTCATTAAGATTTGATGACTGTTAAGACCAATAGGTTGGCCGCTCAAATTCATCTTCAAAGGTTCAGTCACAATCTCCATAGCAAGCTAAAACAACCGTCATTACAGAGCTTAAGACAATAATGGTTAAAGACATTATCTCTTGTTCTATCAATGATGCGAAATATTGGCGACACGTTGTTCAGGTATGCCCCTTATCAAGGTTGCACAACCTGGTTTGTCTGGGAAGCTATGTTTCAAGAGTCAAGTTTTTACACTAGGTCTCCAAAATTATATAAGTGTTCAACTTTTGTATTTGACCTTAGTCCCAGTGATGGCGGAAATGAGCGCCTTGCAGAGGTTTACGGGATAGATGGTTAACTTGATCTAGGCTCTTTGCTAATTCATGAACCCACTTATCTGGTTCTACTTATAGTCGGTAGAGGTGAGATAGGCACACTTACAAATGGATTGGAAGATTCGTTTCTTGCCTCAGCATTAGTCTTTTGGGGGTGAAGCTCGTCTGTTAATGTACTGCTCAACGCATGATCGATGCAAGTAACGGAAGTTTCCGATCCCAGCGTCAAAATTTGTCTCTGTGAAGCAGTGAATCGTTTGTAGACTCTAGATAACGTTCCACTTCCTCTATTAAAGCTATGGTGTTATCCTCGTTTTGGTTGTCTCCAAGGTATCACAAATTCAAGTAAACACTACGATCCTGACACCAGAACAATCAGAGGCACGTATAAAGTAAGCAAGAGAAGGTCTGGGGTTGAGATAATGCATTTTGGAAACTGATCTACCATTATGAGAATATTATCATTTATGACACAAGGGCTCATTATGTTCTCTTGGACCCTCTCCATAGGGAATCCAGTAAAAGAGAAGTCTGAAGCCCAGTGGTTGATGGCTGCTAATGTTCATTATAGATGCAGCGACTCTTCACTTAGTCCACACAGTCTCTGGACATGTTATACCACAAAGAAACACAGCTTAACTAGCTCAAGGTTGTTTGTTTTTTGTCCGATATGTGTGCCAACTTTAGCATTATGATACTGCGAAAGTATATGTCTGGTCTTTTTAACCAAAGGTAGAACATAACCCCCGTCATTACCTTCCAGAGAACAGCTGCACATCCATGAGGACCTATTGGTAGGTTGTATAATTTCAACTTTTAGGGGTTTGTTGCTGTCATTATATCATTGGTGATATATCCTTGTCCTGTAAATGAATGCCCCGAATATCCAAGGCAAGTATACCGGCATTAAATTGCTGTTATATTCCTTGATTCTGTAAATGATTCGTAATTCCTTTTTGACATGTCGGATATTAAATGTCATGCCATCGACAATCTTTCATGACACAGGGATAATGTCATTCTCAAACCGAGACGTTTGCTCAAGTGCTCCCAGCAATAACGTCGCACACCATAAAGCAATCCATTAAGACGTGATATAGCGTGATTGTAATCACAAGATTTGGTGTTACAAGAAATCCTGCTCAACTTGTCCCATACCAAACTGGGCCGGTTCTTTCATTCAACACACAAATTGTCCCCTAAATGCTAATCCAGACGATATTTGTATAGACTGTTCGTGCTACAAAATGCCTTCCAAGTCGTTAGAGACCAAAATAGCAACACAATTTTCCAGTACAAGATTAACCACGTGATTTCAGCAGGACAAGACTGGCGTAACATATACCGTTCTCAGCACCCTGTTGGATCAGGGAAAGCACAGTCCGAAAAACGTCGGACGCATCCGTATAAAGCATAAATTCCCTTTCAAATTTATATTAGGATTGGCAAGAAGATTACGCAGGAGCCTTTTTTTCTTCAAAGTGAATCTTGTTAGCACAGAAAGTTCATGTCACTACAAGATAGCTCATATTAAACAGGCGGTCAGACCAGCGCAATCTTGAATATTCTATATACTGCTCCTACCAAATCCAAGAGATGGCAGGAATTCTGCTTTGTCGTGTGATGTAGGCCATTTCCTTCCAAAGAGACACGGAGGTCACCTTTGGCACTAATCAGCGTCCCCACAAACTCAATATCCCTTCGGAACAGCTCGCACTTCTTTGGCTTGAGCTTCAGGTGTTCTGCCTGAATCTATGGAGAAGTTTTTGATGTGTCACCCTCCAAATTACGACCGAGTACAAATTACGAGCAAGCACAAATTACGACCGAGCACAATTGCCTCATCAATGTAGAATCCATTCGTGTATGTTCAAATATGCCGTATGTTGTGATGATGCAGTTGATTTTCTTGCAGTCTTCTTGTGTTCTGTAAATAGTCTGAGGCCATGTATAGGCTTGGAAAAGAATTATGTTCGTTGTAATGTGTCTAAGTAGTCCTCGATGGCAAGGATTGGACAACAGTCTTTAACAGTCTGTTGGTGGATATATTGAGGGTAGAAGTTAGCAATGCATGCCCGATACGTGTACTCAACGAGTTTGTGGTCACAGTCTGATAATTTGCAAGATTTTCATGAAGTTATCACTAAACAAATTGAGTGTTTTATATATACTCCTCATTTCCTGCCAATTTTGATGAAATCCACTGCATTGGTTAGAAGCACCAAACTTATATTAATTATGTTCGACTTAACTCGGAATATCATATCTAAAAATCAACGTAAGTTCTGTTGCATTTTCGGAAAATAGTTGCATGTTATAGAAATAATTGCTAAGTTTAGTGCAAGCGACCTTTCCGAAACCAGCCGAAGCACACGTTTGTTGTCATCCTCCCAATGTCCAAATGGAGAGCTCAATATTTGTTTTCTTTATTAAACGCTGTTTTCTACTCAACGCAAGGATGGTGTTCATTACTTAAAAATCTCATGAAAATTCAGAGTAAAAAAAACATAACTGATTTCTTAGGGATTGCAGTATGATGCAGTAATAGATGATATACTTAATTGGCGCAGTGATAATTGCAGAAGCGAAAACCTGTATCATCTATAGATATTTGATGGAGTTGGTCTAAATCATAAGCAAAATTATCACGATTGTGTATTTACACAATCAAAGTGTTACTAAGAACGCTATGGTGAATATAGCTGATGCCCTACGAACGGTGTCGATAGTACGGTTCAGAATTAATTATTATATGTGTATTTTTGGCACACGCCGATATTGCTATGTGGATATCAGGAGACTAATGAGGTGTGGATTCCTTGTAACTTCGTTCCTCCACATTCTTGCTTGATACCGATAAATTTACGCTGACCATGAATCTAGTAATAGTCTCTTTAATTGGTTAATGCATACAGGTGTCGCTCTTCTTTACTTTTTTCCTTTTCTCCGAGAAACATGCCATCTATTTCTCTCACAAGCGATAACTGTAAATATATTTATAATGTACTGCAGAGGTTTATCTCTGCATCTGTGTAAAAGCAAATAGTGTGTTCTACTTACTTGTATGCAGACACTGAGTTATATTTTCACAGTTTCGATTTTCGGGATTTCGTGCCAAAGCAAAAACTTGTTTTACATATACAAATTGTATGTTGTCGTTCCAAATAAGCTCTAACATGAAAATTGTAAGGTGATGTGATAAAATTTATTTTCAAAACGCCGACTGACATGTCAGCAAGTCAATGATTTTGCCATATTTTGGGTAACCCTCGTTCTTTACGTTACAATCGTATTTATATAACTTTACGAGACTTTGCACTGCGAAGTTCTTACGGTGCCTTACGACAGGTCTGTGTGTGATGTGTGATTTGTATTTTTTAACGTAGCTTTAACAATTTTTCAGTCATATCGCTACGATGTCTGCAGTGTGACAGTTTTATAGTGATGTCTAGCAATGGGGCATCATGCCGCAGACATGTAGAATGATGTCCCACCCAGTCACATTATCCTGACACCAGGCCGACCAGTCCTAACACTAACCTCTTAATTCTGAGCGCCAATCGAGGTAGCTGTTAGTACCATTTTTGTAAGTCTTTGGTATGACTCGGCCGGGGATCGAACCCACGACCTCCCGCATCCGAGGCGGACGCTCTAACCCCTACGAGAGGTCTAGTTGAACGAGTTTTCTTGTGGACCTAAAATCTTGTTTGGCAAAATATAGTATTAGGTTTTTGTCGATCCGTCGTTGATAGAAACTCAACATAATGATCATTTTGGCGTCTGTTCATATGTCCGTCCATTAAGGTCATTATTATTATTTTGGCGTCCGTTTATATGTCCGTCCAATAAGGTCATTATTATCATTTAGCATCCGTTCATATGTCCGTCCAATAAAGTCATTATTATCATTTAAGCGTATGTTTATATGTCCACCCATTAAGGTCATGATCATTATTTTGGCGTCCGTTCATATGTCCATCCATTAAGGTCATTATTATTATTTTCAGATAAAGGTCAATTTTTACATTTTACATTCTAACCGATTAAATGGCGAGCCCGACAAAATGTGGCTCTCTTCTTTAATAGCGTGTCACAAAACTTATGACGATGTTGGATACTACCAATATTTGTTCTTGAAATGCCGATGTTTACACTAATCTGATGTGGCACTGGTACCATCCCAGCAGGCGGTTAAACTGTTCACTATCCTGATGTGGCGCTGGTACCTAGTAGGCCATTAACTGCACGCTACAAGTTTATGGTACTGGCACCAGTCTGTTATCAAACTATAAACTACTAATGCTGTGGTATTGATACCTAGCATGTTATTAAAAACACACTGTTAAGCTGTGGCACTGGTGCCTGTACCTAGCAAATTATTAAACTATCCACACATAGCAGGATATTAAACTGTACACCATTCTGCTGGGGCTGGTATATAACAGGTTAAGATATGATGTTGTTGTTTGGGGTTTAATGCCATTTTTAGCACGCGACAGGTTATACATGGCGGCCAGAATAACTGGTGGAGGAAAAACCAGGGAAAACTCCAGGAAGAGCCACAGGCCCACGGGAAGCTTTCTCACATACCCAGATTTGCTGAGCCCGAGACTCGAATCCACGCGAACAGAGGTGAGATGGCAGTGATCGGTAAAGGCGAATGCTATAGACTGGTCTTCCGTCCGGAGCCCACTAATTTATGATACAGGAGTTGGATATGTTTCAAAGTAAGGTTCAAAAACACACTTCCCGTACCATTTTACACGTAGTTTTGACGAGGAACCATTTCATCAGACAACGACTTCAGTTAGGTATTGCAAAATATGTTTTTGTTCTCTGCCATTTTATGTTTCCTGGAAGGATCTGCAACTTGAGATAAAGGAAGAACCTTTCATGATCTTATCTTATTTGTACGTCAATTTAGGTTGGATTCAGAAGTGTCTAAAAATCTATGAAGTACGATTCTGTGTGAGTTTAAATTCATAAGGGATGCATGGACAGATCTGTGGCAATAACTTTCTTCGGAAGGCATTATGTATGTAAGATTTACTTAAATTGGATAAACGTGAATTTTCAACAAACGTGTAAGGCTAGAAACTTGCGACCGTATTATCTAACCAGAAAGAAAAAGAAAAGCTGGTCACTGTAACACTCAAGTTGCTGAAGTTCTTATCGACACCAGTAAGTTGTCCGTAAAAGAAAACAACTGCACAACTACTCAATAATTAGAAAAATAGTGATACCGTAACAGATTATCTGGCCTACATTCCATGCCCCCTGCCACTTAATTGATTTTAAGATGTTTGTTTTATCATAACCAAACAAAACTTAATAAAATAGAGCCGAGTTTTCAAACTTTGTGGAAGGTTAATACTTGTGGGAGATAAAAGTCAGGATAAAGGCTTTTGTACCGACTTTTCGAACCGTACCGGAGGGAAGACGCTTCTCAAAACTTTCGTGCAAAGGTAAATCACGGTGGCTTTGTTTTCATTAATATTTCGGACACCATTGTTTGTTTCCCAATGAGGTATCTCTGCAATTATAAAGGTAGTTAATATTTAAAAATTACCTCGCACTTGCACATTTTCTGACAGTATTCTATTTTCGTATATATTGTGTTTGTCTATAACAGTTTTCAAAATAGCAAAAGCCGTCATATGGCCGTGATATCCATTTCGACGTGATCTTGTAGAAGTCTCTGGACCTGTGTGTGTGTGTGTATGTGTTTATGTGTGTGTGAATTACACTCATTTTGGACAAGAATTGATGGCTGAGATATACGAGATCATGGGTTGAGAATGCTTAGATGATGTACACTCTGCACGTCATCAAGCAGAAACGTTTCCTTGCACGATATTTTCACTTGACTCGTAATTTTGTTAACATCATTTAGGTATAAAAGTTATTACACTGGGTAAGTAAATGTAAGATTTTACACTCAAGTTATTACACTGGGTAAGTAAATGTAAGATTTTACACTCAAGTTACTACACTGGGTAAGTAAATGTAAGATTTTACACTCAAGTTATTACACTGGGTAAGTAAATGTAAGATTTTACACTCATGAACTAAAAACAGAAGTCAACTATCAGGTAAAAAGTTTGTGAGTATTTAGAACATGTTTTCTAGTCATGTAACCTGGAAAAGTAAACTATCACTAAATTCATAAAGCAATATGACATATTTCATACAAGTTACTAAAATTTGACTTTTATATAATTAATTGAATATATGACTTCATTTTGCATATATCATAACCATATAAACTGATTCACCAAGTTAGATTGTGCTACATTTAATATGTGGAAATTTCGAGTCAGAATAGTGAATTTCAAACTGTCTTCAGATTTATTATTTAGCAATTTTACAATTCGAATCCAAACTAAAGAGTTGTAGATCTTTTTGTACACAAGGTCGACATATGACAAAAGCTTTTCCTTTGGTTTAAATTTTTTCCTAAAGTTTTCTGATTTTGAAATTATATGAATGTAAACTTATATTTCAACGTTTATACTTAATTATATTCTTAAGGAACCTGAGTGAAAGCCTTGGAACTATATTTAAAAAAAAGCGGAATTTAAACAACATATGCATCGAAGAATGATGCACCATGGGTAATATCTTGGACAATATTAGTTCTTTCCGGCAGACCGTGAAAAGTACAGACTTTCACGTCTTTCCAAGTTCTATGTGGAATATTTTGAGATGGAATAAATTTCGATGCAATAAACAATATTTGTTAATGGATGCATTAATCTTTCTTTTCGGATAATGTCTTAATGAATCTTTGTTCGCTTTATGGGTTAATGTCTGATATCAAATAGTTTGACATTGGCTTCATTGTAATTTTTCATTTCGCATCAATAACAGTGATCAGGTTTGGATATCGCTTCTTTTTTAAGAAGTCCTTTATTCAAGCAAAGACAACTTAAAATGAGAACGAGAAGAACAGTAACAGATGCTTGTATGAAGTGTCTGGCGTGATAATTCGAACAAATAGAAATTAAAATATAAGAAAGTCATCCAACCAATTCAATTTTCCTTTTAAATAACATAAATCTGTAATTTAGTTCTAACTCTGGATGAAATATAGAAAGTGTTTAAACTTTGACCCTTTTTGTAAACATTAAATACGTTATGTTCGACCAGCAGGGAAAATCGTTCATAATATTTCAAGAATTGTTTACATTAATAGAAAAAAGTAGCTTTCATCTTATTATGGAGCATATTCTGTCTCCAAAAATGTTTTGTAAGTACGAGGCAAACACAACATTTTTAGTTTGAAAAATTAAATTCAAGGTTCTTATTTCGATAAAAGAATGTGACTATCGCAACACCTTAAAATATTGTAACGTTATTTGTTTCAAAATCCCCGACAGGCATGCACAAAAAACCCCACTCCTTTGACCAATGACAAAGCAAACATTTACTCTGTCAGCTTCTCGTGAATTACCGTCCTACTTACTGTAAATAAATTGAAACAGATATAGGATCTATCTACTCGTTAAAAATAAATTTTATTTTTGTACCTAGTCTTAACTAAATTAGTGATTATCTCCCTTTCAGAGCATTTGGCAAGGTCTTTACTTTTGCTTTCTCGCAGCTCGCGATGGGTTTTATTTATTTCAATTTATTTTTCACCTGTTTGAGATACTTTCCGTTGTGGCAGCTTATTGTTGTTGGCCAATTGTTTTTCTTATAAGGTATCGTTTCTACAACAGCAGTCTTACTTTTGATTTTTAATAAATTATCTGTTTAATTTACGTATACAACATAGTTTTTGGTAGATCTGTCCTTAGGAGTTTTTTCAAGTCATAAGGCTGTACTGGTATGTTTTTTTACAACTTTTCCATTAACAGCGAGTCCTGACAGGCCATATGTGATTCAAGACGAATGCGCATGGTGTACGATTGTCCTCCTCTCTTTTTGTTTTAACGTTGGCTCTTTTCGCTTGATTTCTTTTTTCTTTCTTTCTTTTCTTTTTTATCAGCTTTTGCACGAACGTTCTCAAAATATATAAACTATTCAATTTTTCTTTGTAAAGTCCTATCTTCCCTTTGCGCAGAAGAATAGTGTCGGGGACTTCTTCAAACTCGTATTCATTGCTACTTTATTTCATGTTTTCCATGGCACTGCTCTATTCTGAATTTCCTAAATGGATGGACCAAAAAGATACATTGCAAATATCTCTGGACTGCATCTTACATTTCTTATGAACTCTTCATGTGAGATGATTTTGTAAAACATGTATTATATCATCAAAGCATGTTCTTTCCTACTACTCTTTTGTTCTATTGTTTTAATGTTATTTCTGTCATGATGATTACTGTGACTATTCTTTTGTAAAGATGTGCTAACACATTGTAGTTTAATTTCTGGTGATGCTTTTCTATCAAATGTTTAATTTTTTGTTAAAATGTTGAATAAAATTGATTAGTTCAGTTTTAATTGTTTGATCGTTCCGGTGGTCTAGTGGTTAGAGCGTCAGTCTGAGATGCGGGAGGTCGTGGGTTCGATCTACAGCCGAGTCATACCAAAGACTTGTAAAAATGGTACTTAAAGATATATCGCTTGGCGCTCAGCATTAAGAGGTCAATGTTAGGACTGGTCGACCTGGTATCAGGATAATGTGACTGGGTGGGACATCATGCTACATGTCTGCTGCACGATACCCCATTGCTGAACGTTAAAAATCTAAATCACATACTCACACACTTAATTGTTCAAATGTTTGATAAAATAATATGTGTAATATAGAACCGTATCCAAATGTCAACTATGCAGCGGGTTTGTTCTTGTCGTTGTCAGTTTATTTGGGGTTTGGGTGGGGTGGAAAATCTTGGAAATAAAAAACACCATGCTAGCTATGACACTTATTTCTCGTGGGAAATAAGAATAACTACTCTGGAGACGAGTATGAAAATAATGACTGTAGATACCTGTACGATCACCGGAATCGTCCTTGAAGTAACCTTCTCTTGGTAGTCTCTCGAGCCGAGGAAGACAATTTGTGCGATATCATCGACGGTAGACGCGCATGTGGCTCCGGAGTCCAAATTCCGATGCGTACAGGCGGTTGCAGGTGGAGCTTGGGACACCAGTGGTTTGAAGTGGTGGGATACAGCTCTTTGACGTCTCTCACGAGCTGCAGAAAGACGCTGGCGGCGGTCACCCTTAAAGGTGGAACGGGTTTTTCTGGTAAGGTCTCGCCAGTGGCTTCTGTCTGAGGCAACCAGCAGGAGCTGGTGGGGTTGAAGTTCTGTCCATTTTATGTGCTTCTTGAGATTGTCTTTGTACCTCTTGCAAATGCGGCCTTGGTTTCGGTTGCCCTGTGCTAGCTCGCCAAAGAACAGCTGCTTTGGGATTCTGTTTTGATCCATGCGGATGACATGGCCAGTCCAATGAAGCTGGTTCTGGAATAGTTTGGCTTCGATGCTTGTTGTGTTGGCTCCATCAAGGACTTCCTGGTTGGTGATTCGATCCTGCCACTTGATCCGCATGATGGATCTCATGGATCACTGGTGGAATTGTTCCAACTGACTTATGTGCCTTCGGTAGACAGTCTAGGTTTCACAGCCATATAAGAGAGATGTGAGGACAACTGCATTGTACACTTTCCTCTTTGTCGACAGGCGTATGTCCTTGTGCTGCAAGACCTTGGTTCAGAACCGTCATTGTGCTTGACTGGCTTTTTGGATCCTTACAGTGATCTCTTTATCCAAGGGGCCATCACTGGATATTGTGCTGAAAAGGAATTTGAAACTGTCCACATTCTTCAGCTGCGTGTGGCCAATGGTGATTTAGGGTTGTGAAGGAACAGTGTTTGGGGTGGGCTGGAATAGTACTTCTGTTTTTCTTAGGCTAATTGTGAGTCCAAATAGGTTGGAGGCCTCATAGAACCTGTCCAAGATTTCCTATAGGTGAGTCTCTTCATGGGCCATGAGGACACAGTTATCTGCAAAGAGTGCTTCATTGATGAGTCTTTCTGGCGTTTTGGTTTGTGCAGCTAGGCGACGGTGATCAAACACTGATCCATCCAGGCGATATCTAATGTAGATACCAAGGTCAAGGTCACGGATGGCATGGAGCAGTACCTGTGTGAAGAAGAGGTTGAAGAGTACCGGAGCGAGTACACAGCCTTGTTTGACACCGTTAGATATTTTGAATTTCTCAGAGGGTTCACCGTCTGAGAGAATCTCCCATGTCATGTCATCATGGAAGAGCCGGATGAGGTTGGTAAACTTCTAAGGACAACCAAGCTTCTTGAATGCTACTCTCTGTCTCTGTTGGCTGTATGGAAAGCCTTTGTAATGTGCACGAAGACGGCATACAGATTCGTGTTCTTCTTAAGGCACTTCTCCTGAACTTGTCTTACTGCGAAGATCATGTCAACGGTGCTGAGGTCTGAGCGAAAACCACACTGACTCTCGGGGAGGTTATCTTCTGACACTGCCGCAATAAGCCTGTTGAGAATAATGCAAGCAAGTGTTTTGCCAGCTATGGAGAGCAACGAGATGCATCTGTAGTTATTACAGTCCGCACGTGTGCCTTTATTCTTATAGAGGGTCACAGTTGATGCGTCGCGGAGGTCGTCTGGCATATCCTCTTCCGTCCAGATGCTGACTAGCACATCATGGAATGCCTCCAGATTCTGTTCACTGAGAGCCTTGAACACTTCCACTGGGATACCATCCTTTCCAGGTGCCCTGCCACAGTTCATTTGTTTAATGGCCGTCCTCAGCTCATATATCTTTGGCGGATCATCCAGTTGGTCGTGCGTTGGCTACTGAGGTATTTGGTCAAGAACAGAGTGGCTGGCCGATGAGGGCAGGTTTAGGAGCTGACTAAAGTGTTCTTTCCATCTGTCATTAATGCCAGCCTTGTCCTTTATTAGCGTACTGCCGTCTGCAGCAAGCTATGGCGCAAAGCCAGACATTGAAGGGCTGAAGATGGACTTGATGGCGTTGTAGAACTCTTTGGAGTTGTTAATGTCGCCATAGCGTTGAATTTCATCAGCTTTCCTTTACCACCAGTGATCATGCATCTTGCGGATTTCTCTCTGAGCCTCAGCTTGATAGGATTCGAAGCGGTCATTTTTGGGGATAGAGTTTGTGTCATTCGGCTAGTCCATGAATGCTTTGTATTTTTTGGAAAGCAGATCTTCAATGGCACCGTTGTTCTCGTCGAACCAATCTTGATGGGCTCGCTTCTTGGGGCCCAAAGTCGCTATAGCTGTTTCTCTTAGCATGTCCCTGAGCTTGTTCCGTTTCTCGGAGGCATTTCCACATAGTAATATTTGAAGTAACATTAGTATCCTAAACCAGTCAGTCGTCATGATTGATCTGTGCAACATAAATGTTCGGAATGATACAGTAAATTGAATGCATATGGTGTTTTTTCACTCATAGCAAACACTTTGCATTTTATTTGAAAAGGTTAATCAAGTCATCGAAATCGTTCCGTTTATTCGCATAAAACCATATTCGTTCACATAATATGAAATCGGATCACCAATAACAGTCAGACTCCGTCATACAAAATTACTCGACTCGAAATCTTCCTCAGTAATATTCCGACCTTTCAAAAGACTGTAGCTGGTCCTGTCGAGTAAGATTTTCCAGTCTGGAGAAACTGATATCACTCAAAATGTTGAATAAAGTTTTATGTCGTGAAATTGGTCATTAAATCCGTTTATTGACTCTTTTTCTCCAGCAAAGTTATTCCAACAAGCATTACATACATTTCATCCAAGCAACGACACATAATCCTTCAACGCCCCATAGCTATTAAATGAACGATTTCACTAAACCTTACCGACCCTTTGTTCAAAGATGTAATTTTATTGATTGTGAATTCGATCAGAAATTAACCGTTTCACTGCCACAATATCCCTCAGCATAGAAGATTGCCAATAACGCAAAAATCCAAAGGAAAATCCTATAACTTAAGTGAACCATGACTTGTATATGCATGTTAGTTTTATCACTGAATATTCCATAATTTTCATAAAAAAAAACTGTAATGGCGTCAGATGAAACGAACATGTCTGACACGAATTCACTTAGTGCCTCTTAAGAAGGGCGTGTTTTATCACTTCTCAGCTAGCTAAATCACTTTGTTATAATAATGAAAAATGCATACACTTTTGACAAATGTACTACTGAAGTACAAACGGTGCTGACGTTATATGTCGATTATTAACCATGAAGGCAGTTCCCATGGCTAACCTTAGTCAAAATATCCCCCTTCAATTTGCAAAAGATTCAAAATCTGGAAAACATACGAGACGTTTTCCATCTCTTTTCACCGAAGTGGGAGACTTTTATTTAGGTAAATTCATAAAAATAAAGACTAAGAATGCTGCATTTGCTAATAAAGATGCATCTAAAACAAACAGAAACAAACTTTAAAGACCTTTTCACTAAACTTTCATTAGAATTAAAGTGAAATTCTCACTGGTCATGAGAAAAAAGTTTTTCACTAACAAATACGACACGTAGGTATACCTCAAAGAAACACAAAGCGCAAAATTGTAAAGATGATAGATGGGACGTGAGCAACGGGGATTATCACTTAGTGAGAGATCCACAGAATTCAGTATCACTCGCTACATTGTATGTATGTATGTATGTATGTATGTATGTATGTATGTATGTATTTTTATGTATATTTGATTTAATTTATATTTGATTTAACTTAATTGTTTGTAAGTTTTAAACTTTTATTTTTAATTTCATTACATGTCAAAGTAATATAATTTTGTTTACTAGGAATTTGATATTTTCCAGAAACTTCAGTTTGACCTGACTGTTTTAATAAACACTGAATAGTAGAAAGAGTGTTTCTATTTTTGACTTAGTTTCCGACCTTGTTTCAGAAATCACTGAGGCAAGTAAACAACTTTCTATATTTATTTTATTCTCGCAGTAAAATGATTTGTTTTTATCAAGGTCATACTGGGTGTAAGTGATTTTAGATGTAAACAGCCTCTATTTCGTAATTCTGGGTTTTTCGAAATTGCGCAGTATTTGGATTTAATAGTGATCGTAATAGAGATATTTCTCAGTTGGGTCTTTTACCTTGGACACTGGAAAGTGTTTGTTTGTGACCAGTTTGGAGTTATATTTAATTTTTATTCAGGTTATTTGGATTCTAAAAGATTAATTATTTTCCTGGAAATATTTGAGTGCTCATACATAATTCCTGGACAAAGACATTTCTTTAAATTGTATTCGGAAATTCAAACACCGGAATAATATTGTCTGTGGAGTAACAAGGAACTGTCGAGAATACAGCACCATACTCACTACAGTACACATCATCGCCTTCTATTTTGGATTTCTCGTCGGGACTCGAACTTGAATTTATTAAAACATTTCATTACTAGGACTTCTAAAATTCAATTTGTGGATTATTTTTGGATTTGATTTTTCAAACCGTAATTTCAAATTTTTTAGAATTTTTACAGTGTTTTTCCAGGATTTTTGAATTTGGCTAAAATATTTCAGAAAGCTTTGCTTTCTTAAAAATTTTGAATAACCCTAGTTTTTGAAGTCTTTAGTGAAATCAGCAAGCTTTTTCTAAAATTTCATCAAAAGTGGAAATCTTTCTTTCAAATCCTACCCAGGACCAATTAGACCTTTTCAAAATAGATGAATTAATTCAACTTGCCAGAAGATATGATCTTTCTGAGGTTAAGGCTTCCTTAACAAGCAAGAAATCAACGATATTGTGGTCGGAGTACTTGGTAGAAAAGAATGTTTTGAATAAAAGTACTTTTGTTTCGATCAGTAAATCTGTACCAGACTCGGACATAAAAGTAAAGGAATTATAATTAAAATACAAGATGGAATTGGAGTTGAGGAAGCCTGAACTTCAGAAAGATGAAAAAGAAAAACAAATGCAGTTGCAATTGCAATAGGAGAAAGAGAAATAACAAATGAAATTAGAGAATGATAAAGACCAAATGAAATTGGAAAAAGAAAAAGAGAAAGAACAAATGCTATTATAAAAAGAGGAAAGACGAATACAGTTACAATTTGAGAGAGAGAGAGAGAGAGAAACTGATGCAAATGCAGTTAGATAAGGAAGAAAGAGAGAAAGAAAGACAAATGCAGTTACAAAAAAAACAAATACAGTTACAGAAAGAGCAAATGCATTTACAGTTATAGAAAGAGAAGCAAGAGAGAGAATATCAGTGTAGAATAAAACAAATAGAGCTGGCAAGTGAAAAGCATAATTCCACTTCAAATACAAATTTAAATTTCGATATTGCAAAGACTATTAGGTTAGTGCTTTCTTTCAGAGAAAAAGATGCAGACAAATATGTTCCTTATTTTTAACAAGTTGCTGAAAATTTGAAATGGCTAAGTTAGCATTGAACTCATTTCATGGCAAAGAAAGTTGAACAAGATTATGAAAGTCTCAAACAACTTGTATTACTTGAAGAGTTCAAGAACATTGTCCATTGGGACATTAAGACTTATCTTGACGAGCAAAAGATCGAAACCTTGGAAAATGCTGATCGTGCTTCTGGTGATTATTTTTTATCTCACAAAGTTCCATTTGTAAATAAGACTTCCACTCAACAGTCTTCTGGCAGAAAAGAATATCAGCCTAATACAAGCCCTTCTAAATCACAAACTGGCACAACTTCTAAAAATCAAGCTTCAGATAAGCTTGATCAGAAGATCATTGTCTCTTCCGACGTGTACCTATTGCAGGAGGAGAGGACACGTTATTTCTGATTGATACAAATTGAACAATAGGCACCAGAATCAAGACAGACCTATTCCAAATGCTCTTATTTCTAAGAGGTCAAGGTCACGGTCGTGTATTGAAAGCAATACATTTGATGGGTCTAATAAACCTCAGTCAGATTTGATTATGGAGAATTATGAACCATTCATATCGAAGGGTTCTATATCACTCTTGGGTGATTCGGCCAATCCTATCCCTATTAAAATGTTAAGGGACACAGGAGCTTCTCAGAGTCTTTTATTGTCGGGTACTTTGCCTTTTTCTGGGAAGTCTTCTTCTAATGAGAGTGTTCTTATTCAGGGAGTAGAGTGCGGCTTTGTTAATGTTCCTCTCCATTGCGTAAATTTATCATCAGACTTAGTCTCAGGAACCGTGATAGTCGGCACAGTGTCTGTTTTACCCGTTGAGGGTATTCATTTATTACTAGACAATGGCGACAAGGTTGTGGTTAATCCACTTGTAACTGAAAAGCCTTGTTTTGATCATAAAGTTGCTCCAAGTGAAAAAGAATTCCCTGATATATTCCCAGCTTATGCAGTTACCAGAGTTATGGCAAAGAAAGCTATTGAGAATGATGTTGATAAGACAAGTATTCCTTTAGTTGACACGTGTATTGGTCAGGCTTTTGGTAAGGTCGCATTCACTCATTGTTTAGATCAATCAGAAGGTATTGTTGACAATGATCCTCTTTTAACTACTAATTCTCTTTATTCAGTCAGGGTGATAAACGAAAAGCACTTGTCGTCGAACAGGAAAAATATACTGAGATCTAATGTTTGTTGCACAGGGACATTTATGAAACTGAAGCCACTGAAGTTCCTGTTTGTTATTTCATTAAAAATGGAATTCTTATGAGACAATGGCGACCTCCCGATGTACTTGCTGGGAATGAGTGGTCAGTGAACTGTCAAATTGTAGTTCCAAACCTTACAGACAGGAAATACTTAGTCTGGCCCATGAAACTCCTTTGGCTGGTCATTTAGGGATTAATAAGACTTATCACAATATCTTGACTCACTTCTATTGGCCAAAAGTCAAGTGATTTTGGTAAGTACTGTAGATCTTGTCATAATTGTTAAATTATAAGAAAACCCAATCAGAAAATACATAAGGCTCATCTACAACCTTTTCCTGTCTTTGACGAACCGTTTAGCATAAGTATGGTAGATTGTGTTGGTCTCTTACATAAGAACAAGTCAGGTAATTAATACCTGTTGACCATTTTGTGTGTGTCAAAAAGGTTTCCAGAGGAAATTCCTTTGAGAAATATTAAATATAAAACAATAATAAAATTTTGATAAAGATTTTTTCACTCAATTTGGCCTTCCAAAATCTGTCCAGTCTGATCAAGGCTCAAATTTCCTTTCTGGAATTTTCCAGCAAGTTATGAACGAATTAGGCATCCAACAATTCAAATCTTCTGCCTATCACCTTTAGAGACAAATGGCATTAGAAAGATTTATTCAGGCTTTGAAAAATATGATTCGATCATATTGTTTTGATACGGGTAAAAATTGGGATGAAGTCATTCATTTACTATTGTTTGCTGTTAGGGAATCAATTCAAGAATCTCTAGGCTTCAGTCCCTTTGAACTGGTTTTTGGACACACTGTGTGTGAAGTTGTTGAAAGAGAAACTTCTTTCTAATGAAAATACTGAAATTAATCTTCTTGATTATGTTTCTCATTCTAAGTAAATGTTGTCAAAGGCTTGTGAGGTTGCAAGAGCAAATATGCACTCTACTCAGTCAAAAATAAAGTCATGATATGATAAAAACTCAACCTAGTGATCAGTCTACTCAGTCAAAAATAAAGTCGTGATATGATAAAAACTCAACCTAGTGATCAGTCTACTCAGTCAAAAATAAAGTCATGATATGATAAAAACTCAACCTAGTGATCAGTCTACTCAGTCAAAAATAAAGTCATGATATGATAAAAACTCAACCTAGTGATCAGTCTACTCAGTCAAAAATAAAGTCATGATATGATAAAAACTCAACCTAGTGATCAGTCTACTCAGTCAAAAATAAAGTCATGATAAAAACTCAACCTAGTGATAGAATCTTGGCTCTCATGCCAATACCACAAAATCCTTTTCAGGCCATGTATGTTGGTCCCTACACAGTATGATAAACAATTAATTTAGTTGTACCTGTCCCACTCAGTGAAGATTTAAGTGAAGGAATATCATCGGATTCTACTGATATTGGAGTGACAAATCTTCGGAATTCAGAAATTATGAAAGCTCTTGACCAGAAACTTTAACATTTGCAAGAGCAAGAAAGAAATCAACTTAAACAGTTATTATTTGAATATGAGCACCTATTTCCAGATGTTCTTACAAGAACTAACAAAATTTACCATGACGTTGAAATTGTAAATTCCAAAACCCGTGAAACATCACCGTACGGGATGAACCAACTCAAACAGGAATACTCGAAAAAAAAGAAATTCAGTATTTGCTGGAGAATGCTTTTATAGAGCCCAGTAAAAGTGATTGGAGTTCAACATGCAAACTTGTTCCAAAACCAGATAAAATTTTCCGTATGTGCACTGGTTATAGGAAGGTGAATAGTGTGACATGAACAGATTCATTTCCATTACCAAGAAGCGATGACTGTATTGATAAGATCGGAAATGCCAAGTATGTCACCAAATTTGACCTTCTGAAATGATTTTGGCAAATTCCACTAACGGAAAGAACAACGGAAATTTCGGCATTCGTGACTCCAGATGGACTTTACCAATATAAAGTAATGGCGATTGGGATGAACGGGTCGCCAAGTACATTTCTACGTCTCATGAATATGATAACCTCTGGTCTAGACAATTGTGATGCTTACATCGATGATGTCATCATGTACAACGACATCTGGAAAGAACATTTAGCAGCAATTCCGAAATTCTTTGACAGACTCACAGATGCATGTTTGACAATTAATTTATCCAAAATTGAGTTCTGCCGTGCTAGCGTAACTTTTCTAGGACATATCGTGGGACATGGACAAGTTAAACCTATAGATGCTAAGGTCAAGGCTATCTCTGAATTTCATGTGCCTGTTAATAAAAGGAAACTGATGCGATATTTAGGTATGGCTGGATACGATCGGATTTTTTTTCTTCCAAGTTTTCTATAATTGCTGAACCCATGACAAATTTATTGAGTAAGAAAAACAAGTTCCTTTGGACTGAAAAATGTCAGGAGGCTTTTGAAAAGTTAAAAGCCATACTTAAAAGTGCGCCAGTTCTTACAGCTAATCATGTAAACTGTCTGTTGATGCAGTTGAAGTTGGGTTTTGGAGCAGTTTTTATTCAAGTAGACGATAATGGTATTGATCAACCAGTGTGCTATTTTTCTAAGAAATTAAATAAGCACCAAAGAAATTATTCAACAATCGAGAAGGAATGTTTGGCTTTGATATTGGCATGACAACATTTTGAGGTTTACATTAGTTCAGCTCCTTCTTCGATTATTGTGTCTAGTGACCACAACCCCCTTACTTTCATCGGCTAGATGAAAAATAAAAATCAAAGACTACTAAGGTGGCGTTATTTGTTACAGGAATATGATATGGGCATCAGGCACATAAAGGGGAAAGATAATTTAATAGCAGATGCACTTTCACGTGTATAATAATGGATTATTTTATGTAAACTGTGTATAATTTATAAGAGTTCTTTATAACCTGATGTAAAAATAATCTATGGTAAAAAGAAAGCTTTATCATATAAATATTTCTTTTTCATTATGGGGGGAAGTGTTATGTATATTTGATTTAATTTATATTTGATATAATGTAATTGTTTGCAGGTTTTACAGTTTTATTTTTTATTTCATTACATGTCAAAGTAATGTAATTTTGTTTACTAGGAATTTTATATTTTCCAGAAAATTCAGTTTGACCTGACTATTTTCATAAACACCTAATAGTAGAAACACTGTTTCTATTTTTGCTTAGTTTCCGACCTTGATTCAGAAATCACTGAGACAAGTAAACAACTTTCTATTTTTATTTTATTCTCGGAGTGAAATGATTGGTTTTATCAAGGTCATACTGGGTGTACGTCATTTTAGATGTAAACAACCTCTATTTCGCAATTCTGGGTTTTCCAGAATTGCGCAGTATTCAGGTTTAATAGTGATGTTTAGAGAGAAATTTTTCAGTTGGGGCTTTGACTACAGCATACGTCATCGCCTTATATTTTGGATTTTTCGTCGGGACTCGAACTTGAATTTTTGGAACATTTCATTACTAGGACTTCTAAAATATAATTTGTGGATTATTCTTAGGTTATTTTTGGATTTGAGTCTTAAAACCGCAAGTTCTTTTTTCCCTTCGATTTCTGAGCGTTTTTCCAGGGGAAAAAAAATTATTTGTTAATTTTTCAAAGTTTGTCGTTTTCGCTCTTCTTTTGTTGCTGTTTATTAGAGACTAAACACGTAATATTATGTATGTGTGTGTGTGTGTGTGTGTGTGTGTGTGTGTGTGTGTGTGCGACTTTCTTTATTTCCTCTTTAAAAGTGATTACATTCTATTATTTTTTACATCACATAATATCAATAGAAACATTAAAGTGATGTTAATAAATACACAGCACTAAATTAAACGGCACTCTAATCATGTTGACAGCTAAACAATAGTACAGTGACTGTCATTATACCTCCACATGGATCTTATATTTCTTGCCTCGTTTGAATTAACATGATATCAGGTTTGTAAGAATACACGTCTCACCTTCAAAAATAAAAACCTATTTTTAGAACATTCAACGAGTTAAATAACAGCATGTTTTATAATTAATGTTTGAAGTATAACATCTATATGATTCATTATAAACTAGTATCGTATGTGTATGTATGTACGTATGTCTGTATGTATGTATGTATGTATGTATGTATGTATGTATGTATGTATATATGTATGTATGTGTATGTATGTATGTCTGTATGTATGTATGTATGTATGTATGTATGTGTATCTATGTATGTATGTAAAATATTTAGAGGAAATTACGTAAGCTAAGCAAGAAAAGTCAAACGAAATGAAACTTTAAAAAAAGAACGTTCATGCATAGCATGCCAAAGAAAATATAAAATATCAAGGAAATATTGAAATTGTTTACATATGACTAAATTAATTCCCGTATCAGCTCTTTTTCATAGACAGGCAGAGGTGCGGTGTTTGTGGCATGCATGAACGCTTTATAGAGAAAGGCGCCGCATGTTTACCATTCTCCCGTGTACGTATCGTGCAGTTGATATTTCATTATGCATTCAGATAAAATATGTATTCTGAAAGAGAAAGAAAAAAAAAAAAGAAAAAAAAAACAACAACAAAAACAAGGGCTTGAAAGCATACCTTTTCATTGCATTATGGCATGTTTACAATGGATCTACCTGCATTAAATATAAATTTGACAGACTGCTTTATCCAGTCTAGTCAGGTGTGAAATATTCCCTTGTCCGACAACCGTAAATTATATAGCAAAATTAGACGCGCCCAAAATAAGTGCCGTTTTGAGCGAAGTGAATAACAGCTTCCAATATCCCATCGTGTTATCCATACATAAAATAAATTGATTATTTGACGAGAAGAAGTAATGGGATCAATACAGCTCGGCTCGTAATAAATTTCCCATATAAACCTGCACACTAGACCGCTAGAACAACGAATACTCCACACAAGGCGACAATATACACTATCGGAAACTGTGACCGTAACGACGCGTTAGTTGACTTGTTACACGAATCTTTTCATTCTATACTGTGGGCTTAAGCGGACTGGATGTTATTAGACGATATCACACCAGGTTAGTTTTTATTTTATGTTACACATTAAAACTGATTATGTTAAGATGAAAATATTTTCTTTACAGTGATAAACTCGCAGGGCTAGATAATATATTTCTAGCAGGCAAAAGGTAAATGCAAGAGAATGTGTCTAACTACATATGCAGTATATTTTCAAACTTTGATCCAAATGTAATGTATTTTAATATGGACTGTACTCAAATCGGGTTGTCACGGGGGAGACGCAATTAATACATAATACTATTGTTTTATTACTGGTTCTTGCAAACGTATATATCGTCAGATGACAATGGATTTACATAACGTGCAATAACCTTTATCAGGCTCTGTGTGTGTGTGTGTGTGTGTGTGTGTGTGTGTGTGTGACAGTATTATTTTTTCTAACTTTAAAAAAATGTTAATGGTATGAAACATTCTCCTGTAGGATACAAGGATTGCAATATCCGCTCTCTTTGCTGTATATTTATAATTCTTTATAACAACCTTTATATATCATGATTTTTTTGTCGTAGAAATCCGGAATGACTATGTACTTGAATGGGAATTAATTAATGATCGACACGCGGGTGTGTCTGCTACCCAAGCATTGAAATAACATCGCCTTTGTAGCAAGCTTTTTTGTTTTTGATGTGTTTATGATGGAGATGGTATAAAACTCTAATGAACATGTATGAAAGTATTGTATGTATGTATGTATGTTCATTCTTTTTTCTAATTGACAGAAAACGTAGCTTCAAGTATTAATGATTTTGTCTTTACTTGTTATATACGATCTAACACTAACAAAGGAGGACAGCTTTTTTGACATATTAGTAAATGTGCTTTGGTAATTTCTTTTGAGTTAGCATTGTTTTTGACAACAAAAAATGAAAAAGAAAACGGCATTCACTCGTGGCGTTTTGGACATCAATGCCGCTGGCATGGAAAGGTCATGTTTACTGTCTTACTACATCAAGTTTGGAGAAGACGTATCCCTCCCTGCGCGGTGCCAGTCTCTCGTCACTATATGCCAAACATTTTGAGTATATTCAAGACCTAAGCAACGTAATAACGATTTAATTCTCATCCATCCCATGTACATACACAATAATCTTATTAAAAGTAGATACTTGGTGTCAACTGAAGGTATTGATCGAAAAAAATGCAAAAAATTAATATCATAAAAACTTAAGAAGATAAAACCTTAAAGAAAAAAGTAAACATTAAGTACATAAGGATAAAATATAAAACAAAAATATATTAAAATTCTGAACAATGTATATACAATAATAGATAAAGGTAATACATGCAATATCTTTAAAACAGGGTCAATATTTATTACATAAACCGTATTAACTTAAAAGGCCAAGATTTTTTCTCGGGTTATACGTCAACATGCATACATATTCTCTGTGCAGTTCACATCAAAAAATACCTATATCACACTCGACAAAAGAGTTTTCATCAGTGCAGTAATAGCACATATAGGTCTTTTCAATACAGTTGTATGTCACATGCAAATGTGATAATGCCATTGTCACACATCAAATTCATTTGCTTTCGTTATTTGACTTCAACCACCAATGTCATGCTCATAATAGATATGTGGAATCTATACATGTAATGAGTGCCAGAGGAAGTTAATACCTTGCTTCTATACTTCATGTCATGTATAGAAACTTTATTCAGTTTTAGATAAACAGAAAACGGTATTCAGGAAATATCAGACAATACAATATCAATTATGAATGAAAGAATCGTAAGATTCAAGAATTAGCTTCAACATATCTTACAAAATAAATGTTAGCTTTTGTTCCGCTACACAATTTGATATGCTGAATAGATCATATGACCCGATGACTGGTTACACATCTCAGTTTTTCTCCATATTTCTGAGAACCTCATGAGTTGACTTTACAGCGCGAAAGAGAACATTTGCCAAGATGAAAACGTCATTTATATTCATTGAGCTTTGTTGTTGTTGTTGTTGTGGGGTTTAACGCCATTTTTCAGCACACGATAGGCTATACATGGCGGCCAGTATTAATGGTGGAGGAAGAACCCCAGAAAACCCCGGAAAGAACCACCGACCCACGAGAAGCTACTGGCAAGCTTTATCACATACCCACATTGGCTGAATCCTAGACTCGAACCGCCGCAGACAGAGGTGAGATGACAGTGATCCGTAACGAAGAGCGCTTTAGACCACTCGGCCACTCGGGGCCCCTTCACTGAGCTACTAAATTATATATATATATATATATATATATATATATATATATATATATATATATATATATATATATATATATATATATATATATATATATATATATATATATATATATATATATATATATATATATATATATATATATATATTGTAACCGCTGACTATCTGACTGTCGGCCAGTCTGTTTGATTGTCTCACTAACGGCAAGTCTGTTTGACTCTCTGACTATCGGCCAGTCTGTTTGATTATCTCACTGTCGGCCAGTCTGTTTGATTGTCTCACTAACGGCAAGTCTGTTTGACTCTCTGACTATCGGCCAGTCTGTTTGATTATCTCACTGTCGGTCAGTCTGTTTTGGTGCCGAATTTCAATTATTTATTGCAGACTGAAAAAGAAATATAAGATAAACGTTTTTTTCCACAGAAAGAATGGTCAAAGTAGCACTTTAAAAGATAATTGTTTCTCCTTGGATGACTGAATTTTTATTCAGCGATCAAGTTAATTTTGGTTTCTTTACTTTCTGAAAAACATACCTTTCTTTATTTCCTAAAGAAAACTTAGTATTTTTGTTGGTACAAACATTACATACGGGTAGCTTATTGACGAATCAAGTGGTTATAATTTAGGCAAGATATCAAGTAACGAAAGAGTTGACACCATTGCTTACCTTAAGGGGACTCCAAATTAAGATGACGGACTTCTATATAGCTATACAATAATAGTAATATCCAACTACAGAATATGTTTAATAAGAATACTATTTTTACTTGGGCTGTGAAAATCAAACTTCAATCCGTTCACCCTTTCATGTTATCTTGATCATATTTTAATCAAAAGCTGACACTTCTACTGTGAAACATATAAAATAAACAAGATCGTGTACCACTGGAGATGAGAAGCACGCAACAACATACATGCGAATAGAGAAAATGTGTCTTGAAACGGCAAAATATATTTTGAAATATTCATCTTAATGTTAACACAAATGCCCTGCCCATTGCATAAATAATTTAATAATTTCAAAATAGAATAATTCCATACAAATGCAATAAAGTACTTTTACATCGTCATTTAATTTGAGAGACATTTACTCTTTTAAAGTCGTATGCTGTTGTATATTCCACGCTTAAATTTACCCACCCACCCCACAAAAAATGTCTTTCGTTTTCGATGCGATCGTTGCAAATAAAAATAAATCTTGATTCTTTTTGTATTGGAGGTAATGTTATATCGTCCTTTTGACTGTGGCCATGAAAATGATTGACTTTCACTGTTATGGAGATATGTTTTATATTGTTCTGTTCAATATGGCCATGAAAATGATTGACTTTCACTGTTATGGAGATATGTTTTGTATTGTTCTGTTCAATATGGCCATGAAAATGATTGACTTTCACTGTTATGGAGATATGTTTTGCATTGTTCTGTTCAATATGGCCATGAAAATGATTGACTTTCACTGTTATGGAGATATGTTTTGTATTGTTCTGTTCAATATGGCCATGAAAATGATTAACTTTCACTGTTATGGAGATATGTTTTGCATTGTTCTGTTCAATATGGCCATGAAAATGATTGACTTTCACTGTTATGGAGATATGTTTTGCATTGTTCTGTTCAATATGGCCATGAAAATGATTGACTTTCACTGTTATGGAGATATGTTTTATATTGTTCTGTTCAATATGGCCATGAAAATGATTGACTTTCACTGTTATGGAGATATGTTTTGTATTGTTCTGTTCAATATGGCCATGAAAATGATTGACTTTCACTGTTATGGAGATATGTTTTGCATTGTTCTGTTCAATATGGCCATGAAAATGATTGACTTTCACTGTTATGGAGATATGTTTTGCATTGTTCTGTTCAATATGGCCATGAAAATGATTGACTTTCACTGTTATGGAGATATGTTTTATATTGTTCTGTTCAATATGGCCATGAAAATGATTGACTTTCACTGTTATGGAGATATGTTTTATATTGTTCTGTTCAATATGGCCATGAAAATGATTGACTTTCACTGTTATGGAGATATGTTTTATATTGTTCTGTTCAATATGGCCATGAAAATGATTGACTTTCACTGTTATGGAGATATGTTTTATATTGTTCTGTTCAATATGGCCATGAAAATGATTGACTTTCACTGTTATGGAGATATGTTTTATATTGTTCAGTTCAATATGGCCATGAAAATGCCCGACTTTCACTGTTGTGGAGGTATGTTTTGTATCGTCCTGTTCAGTATGGCCATGAAAAGGTCGGACTTTCACTATTGTAAAGCTATGTTTTGTATCGTCCTGTTCAGTATGGCCATGAAAAGGTCGGACTTTCACAGTTGTAAAGCTATGTTTTGTATCGTCCTGTTCAGTATGGCAATGAGAAGGCCAGACTTTCACAGTTGTAAAGCTATGTTTTGTATCGTCCTGTTCAGTATGGCAATGAGAAGGCCAGACTTTCACAGTTGTAAAGCTATGTTTTGTATCGTCCTGTTCAGTATGGCAAAGAAAAGGTCGGACTTTCACTGTTGTCATCTACCCTGACATATAAGTAATTTTACAAAAGAAACATTGTTAACAATGTCATTAGTTTACCCTTTCTCACTCAGAGATAGACAGAGTCCTGTGATCATATGTGAACACTTACAAGATTTTAATTTTCCTCCTTACAATGGAATATTATATAACCGAACAACAATTAAGAATATGTACAATCAAAAGGTAAGTGGACACATTTACTAAGTACTGCATGTGTATTCTTTTAAGCTTACGTGATAATGTACAAAACAGGTATTTTAAGATCGATTGAATCAACGCATCTTTAAGCCAAAAAAGTTCGTAATTTTAAACAAAAATTACTTATTCAAGGTAAAGTAGTTCTGGAAGAGCTATATTTTATTTCTCACTTCATAATGAACTCATATTATCAATTTACAAATCTGTCTTTGTTGACAGTGACAAAAAATCAGGAACATTAAGAATCTCATGGGTACAAAATCAACGTACATTTCTAATTTCGTGAAATCTAACGCCTATTTATTATAGGTAAGAGTAATAAAACGCAGTACAATGACAGCTAACTTAAGCCTTGTACGTGAACAAACAGGCGAAATATCAATATTACAGAAGGAATGAAATAATATACTTTAAGAGTGATTAGTTTTACTGTTAACAAAGTAAGAATACTGCAAACAAATAGCACGTTTACAGTATCTTACATATTTGTTAGAGATTTTATATTTTATTAATACGTATAGAAGTGGATATAAACAACAACCGTATATATCTCTAGTAGACCTTTAAGTATCAGAATTCTCTGAAAATCTGACGAACTTAATAATTAAATTAAACCTCGTGGAAATTTGTCAAAGCACATAAGGAGGCTAGCCCGATACCCTGACCTCACATATGCTCCGCATACAAGGCCAGGCACACCCCTTCAAATGGTCAATATCAGCTGAGAAATTAAAGATGGTGGAAGTAATATAAAAAAAAAAAAGATGCGTTGACATTATAGAAATATCCTTATATCGGGTATTTCCAGCTGTGTGGACACCGGCTTTGTCGTTGTATTAGTCACAACTAAGTCTACTAACGATGTAATGAATAGTCGTTTAAGTTTTACCATGCAATACTGTCATTATTAGCCATTATGTGTGAGTAGAGGGGAGGTTTACGGTGAGAAATTGCGAAATTGTGCCTTTCCTCGTGAGCGGACCATTGTGGAAGCTAGGGTAACAGGCTAACAAGAAGGACATTATTATTTAGAAAAAAATCCTTCATTTGTTTTAATACAAGCGCAGTAACCTATAATTATATAGCACGCACTCGCTGAGAACATATCGATCTGCAGCAACCATGAAAACTGCATAATATTCTACAGCGAACGTAAGGGAGAACTTGTCTCTTTATAAGTTGTTTCTGTTTCATGCTGACAATCAGTCAAAAGAGAAAAAATGGCCATCAACATGATGGCACATTCACAGTACTGAAAATTCATCAAAGATTGAATTTTCCATATTGCACATCAGAAAGTATCTGGGTTATAAATAGTATAGAGTACAAAAAGTAAGCTGTCTATATTCAAAGCGTGTATTTAATCAGTACAAATTGTTTACTAACTGACTTCAGAAACGCAATAAGTGCTCCATAAATGTCAACAGGGGCAAAGAAAAGAAGTCGGTAATGTTCTCGTGCTATAATGAATACTTACCGATAATCTATATATTAGTTCGTCTATAAACTGAATATTTTGTATTTTTGGAAATTATAAAAATGTAATTCTTAAAAACGTGATAAAATGCAGCAGATTGGCCACGTCTAATGGTACTAATTCACAGCTCGTTTCCCGCTGAGTGGTGTGAGTGTACCTGGATTTCTGGACTTTCTCTCTATTTCAGAAAATTTTGTTCATGATAAAAGTTTTGAAATCTGGATGTTGATAGTACACAGACACCATGCGAAGGGATAATGTGTATTTGAAATTCTTGTTGCGTTTTATTTTAAGCCCGTCAGTGTGCAAATTAAAGTGTGTAAGGGTGGGGTCGATTATGTATTGAACCGACCTGTTTGAAGACAGGAATTAATCACGGTACCTCCTCAACACCAACTGGCGATATTATCTCAAGCACAGTGCATACTGTATATTAACTACAACTATTTTAAATTAAGACGCAATATATATATATATATATATATATATATATATATATATATATATATATATATATATATATATATATATATATATATATATATATATATATATATATATATATATATGTTGAGAGAGGGAGAGAGAGATAGAGATGACCACCATCTGATTACTGTAAGTCAAAATTCACAGGGTGGGAATTACTTTTTTTGTCATGTCATTTTAAGAAATGCCATTAGGCGTGCCATACTTACAAGAAACTATATATGTAATGATATATCAATATTATGCTACAGTTATAGTACAGCATTTCGATTCTATGAATCGATTTTCTTTAAGTTTTGTTTAGAATGCATACTCAAAAACAATATTTATAGGCTGCATTTCAAAACATGATCACCTACTGACGCAAATGTGTTTGTTCGAACTATTGATTTTTTTGGTAAGGGTATTGATAAATAGCTACCCTAACGTAATCCAAATGATTCTTTTATGATGACTGGGAACCGGTTAAGCGGATTGGGGATTGACTGAGAGAAGTCTGAAGTATTCCGTATGGTACTGAACCAGCCAAAGTGAAAAACTATCTGCGAAACTGCTCAAACCCCGATTTGGTACCACATAATGTACTTACACATCAAGGTCTACGTTACATCTATATCCTATCAAGACAGTGGACGATGGAAATCTTGACACATAGGTCTAGTCCTGCTGTCTGAATCAAGTGAGGAATCCTATATACGATTGCATACGGTGATTCATGCTTCAGCATTAGATTTCATTTCCAACAAATGACCCGACTGCGCATTTAAACTCTCCGCTAATAATTTGCAGCCAATTGTCGAAATATCCTGTAGTATGGTTTATTGTTGTTTTGTTTTTGTGTTGTTTTTTGTGTTGTTGTTGTTTTGTGGGTTTTTTTGGAAGTGTGTGTGTGTGTGTGTAAGAAAAAGTCCTCTATCGATAAATCCTTTTGACTATGACAAAAGAGAAGTCAGTCAGTATTGTATTGCCTCCGAATACTATCGAAGCATGTATCTCTACTTGACAGTAGTATGACTTTGTCACTGCAGTTTGAAGAATCTACCAGTACCGTGAACGTTTTTTGCACCACATTCGTTAACGAGCATGCAAAATTTATAAAGAATGAATACAAAATAAAATTGTCGTCATTGCATATAATCTGTTAACTACGAGAAGTGTACATCAGGTATTGTCGGAACCATTTCCGACTGTACAAAACGCGCTCGTGTGCGTGTATTGCGTGTGTGTGTGTGTGTGAATGGTCTAATAGATTTTTAGGCAGGCAGGCAGTCAAATATGTATGTATGTATGTATGTATGTATGGCATGCATGCATGCATGCATGCACGCATGCATGTATGTATGTATGTATGTATGTATGTATGTATGTATGTATGTATGTATGTATGTATGTATGTATGCAGATAGGTAGGTAGGTAGATAGGTTGGTAGGTGCGATTGAAGAAATATGTATTACAACATAAATCTTCCGCATCACAATATAGCGCTTATTTGCATCTTTAAATATAACAACGAGTGAAATTCTGAGTGGTCTGTTTAATTAAAAACCTATGTTGAACAAAATTGTCCTTATCGAAGAATATGCGCCAACGCAATCTTATTTCTGTCCACTCAGCTGGTTTTCGTGGAAGGAATACATTGAAACCATCCATAACGGTCACCTCCCTTGAAGCACAATCCTCTAATTTCCAGCCCGAGTATAATGATCTTTCTGTTCTCTTCGCTTACCTATTTTATCTTTCATAATACCCACCCCCTTAACCATTCAAAACGCTTAGATCTTATTAATGGCTAGTAAAGAAAACGGTGATTAACCACAAATAAGAAATACATGACACAGTCATACTGCAACACTGGCAGTCCTAAGACAGTCCTTCTCGCGGTTTGTGTAAGAAGACCTTGTTTTAAAAACTATGTAAGAAGTCATGTTTTTATACAAAAGTCATTCTAATAGCCCCAAAGGACTTGAAGGGTACATTGTTAATTAAATTAATGGCTACTAGTACGATGAAGAACATCATTACATAACGGTCTATTCTAATATACAAAGAAAACATGAAAAGAAAGGAAATTACACCTGCATGCAAATGCAGATCAATGCTAATGAAATACGCAGGTTAGTGTACATGCTATCGTCGTAGGGACAAAGATATATCTACATTATTAAAAAAGAATATGTACATTATTCCAGGTAATAGTATAAAGGTACAATCGGATATATTGTAGCCAAATTAAAATTAATGGTCGATGTTTAAGGAATGTTCAGTTGAAAATACTCACAAAATAATTAGTTGTAGAATATTTCTGTGATTAAAGGTTTTATTAATCCAGGTGACTAAATTATTAAAAATTCTTGTATTCTGGGTAAGTATAAGTCAGATAGAGTTTGGTCTTTCTCTGAACAAAAATGGGGGGGGGGGGGAGCCATATATGGTTACACAATAAGCTATTCCATGCTTATCTCCACTTTTTCAATACACGATACAGCACGCATACGTCAGTGCTCAGTTTCGCCATTCGGACCAATCGGTTATTTCTGCCAGATAAAATATTCATCAACGTTGTGTATTACTTTTAGTATCATATTTGTTGTTCCACTTTTTGGAAATGGTCTACCTTTCCACAGCAGATATTTTAATAATAACGCATCTTTAAGAAAGATGACCTTTAATAACGCATCTTTAAGAAAGATGACCTTTGCTTAATGCTTCCCTGATATTATAATAAATAAATAAAACCACCATATGGTATATATATATATATATATATATATATATATATATATATATATATATATATATATATATATATATATATATATATATATATATATATATATATATATATATCACCGTGTCGGCCAATCATGAACGCCTCGGGTAATTCTGCGTAACAATATGTCATTTCTGTAAATATTGGATCACGTGTTATTTTGGGTCAAAATCCATTTTGTATCAAGAAAGAACGATCGTACTTTAATTAGGTAAAGTGATATTCATAAAGTGTACAAAAATATCACACATTTCGAATCGTAATGCATATGAAAATGTGATTTCTAAATGTCGGTATGCCTTTTGCTTCAATATTGGTGACGGAAGCCTTAGGTGCGCAGAAAACTACTGAAACCTTTTTAAAAGTGCTGATTTCGGCTATTTACTGCAAATACCCACCAGGAGGAGGCAATCCCATATCATGGAGGTAACTTATACAATACATAAATAAGGAATTAAAACACAGATTACATAAGGGTCGATCTGCTGATATTATGAACTTCTGAGGGTAAATGTGAAGTTGTCTACATTTGCAACATACACAATGGAGAGAAAATTGGTATACATCTGTTACTTTCAGGTACTGTGAATGAAATTTCTTTGGATATTTTACTTGTCGAAATTGTACATGATCTAAGCACGCAGCTAACTACAATGACTGTGCTCTTGGGCCTGAATTAGTCTAAACAACATTATCTTTAACATTTATTCAATTAGGGAAAACGAAAACAGATTTTGCCAGCCTAGACAACACCATCTGATGAAATTGCAATGAACGAATTACGAAATATATTGAATGTAAAACAAATGTTATCGGCTATTTATTTATTTAAAAATGACTTCACAAGACCAGGAAGGGAAAATAACCAAGTGAAGCTGGCAGTTTTTTAAATGTGAACATCGGAAGTAAGGCCAAGCTATATACTCTATAACCCATATTACACACATCAATCATGCACCAAAATAAAGGGAATTAAAAGTTCTTTGAACAAAACCCAAGATATGTATGTTTTTTTTTTTAATAATTATAATAGCCAGTACAACAATTGAGGAAATTTTTTTCTTTAAAAATCTAACCCTAGGCAAAATACGAAACCTAGGAGTGGCACGACATGTGCATAACCTTTTTGAAACTGAGGCGACACCACAAACACTTCCTTATTTCCTTATGCCTATAGAAATAAACTTATTTTCCGCAGAGCCTCTAACATGTATTATCACACATTGGAGTATATAATAGAAGTAAATAAATAATGACACTTTAGTCCTGACAAGTTTACTTAATTTATGGAGGACACTGAAGCAATAAACCAACTGTATACTTGAAAATCTATTCAGAAGCAGCTTCCAGTTCTAACTTACATAGGATATCTGAAATTCTACAAATGATCTGTTCAAAAACGAAAACAAAATGCACAGGTTTTTTGAAAATCAAATATGTTAAACTCGTACAGGCTTCATTTTAAGCGCTTGATAAATCATCACAAACTAAAAACAAGATGGGCATTACAATTACTTCCTTCCTTTTCTAGAAAAATGAATATAATGCACTAATTAAAATACAGTATTTTCGATACTTTCTTATAAATGTTTACTCTTTTTTTTTAAAATCATCATATAAGTAATTTGGAGGAATACATATTTGGATGATGTGTATGATACGTACATCATGATCGTTATGACCGATAATTTAGTACATGATCGTTATGACTGATAACTTAGTACTTGAATTTGATAAAAATTGAAGAAAGAATGACATAGATGCCAGGATCACGATCGTTTTTCATCATATGTAGTTATGTGTCCCTCTGCTTTTTAAATGGAATAGAAACGTTGGCTATCTAATTCACGGCGTTATTATTTATATATGTGTGGAGTAGATTCATTCTTCCAGAAGAGCACATATGTTGTGAATAACTACATTTTATCATAGCCAAGGAGGTTTGTCACTTTTGTGTAAATTTGACATATGTTGTGTATAACTACATTTTATCATAGCCAAGGAAGTTTGTCACGTTTAGGTAAATTTGACATATGTTGTGTATAACTACAGTTTATCATAGCCAAGGAAGTTTGTCACTTTTGTGTAAATTTGACATTCACCGATGTACTGAACATATTTAAATGTTGCATTTATCAGTTAATTAATGTAATTATTTCTTTACTTCTTTATTTATTTAGTTTAATAATTCGTGTGTTTGTTTATTTGTTCACATGAATACTGAATAAAGTAACCTTTTCACCAAAATATAAAAGAATTAATAAAATAAAGTAAAATATCTGAATGAATGGGAAAGAACGAAAACTATGACTTCTTTTCTAGCAGACATGATCGATAAGAGAAAGACTTGAACATGGTGATAACCTAAGACTGCCGTGTGAGTGTGTGTGTGTTATCGCTGTAACCATCTCAGTCATAGGCAATCACAATTCGTTGAAAATATTATTCATCATTTGTATAGTTTATCTTTCTTTAGAGATGTGGAAAGCAGATTTTTAAATTTTATGTGAAATATCTTGTTTTAGTTTTAATAAAAGCTGTCTCATAAAATACTAAAATCTCACTGTATTTAAGTACTAATCCCTTTCGAACTAATTTGTCTTTTTGTTTTTTGACCACAAACGTTTGAAGAAGTAATTTATCATGAAATATGGAATTGATAAGTCATTTCTTGGAGAATCCTACAGCCAAATTCAGATCTTCAGTGAACAGAGAGAAATACAGAAAGCAATACAAAAAGCAACAACTAATACAAGCCCATGGTCGCAATGGCGTCACTAGGGTTGGTGTCACACAATGAGGTAACTCATGGCGTCACTAGGGTTGGTGTCACACAATGAGGTAACTCACGGTGTCACCACCATGGACCTCCTTCCTGTATAAAAATTAAAAAATTGTATAGACTGTCAGTTTGATGTCACCCGCTCTGATAGTGTCACCCGGTGCAGTCCGCACCCCGCTAGTGACGCCACTGCATGTTCGTCTAAAAATATTTGTACATCATTATCCCATCTTCTGCATAAGCCACTGATTATCCGTGTGAAATGGACAATTACAAACATTAACGGTTTGAGAGACAATTGTGTATGCATTTGTGTAAATTCTTTAAGGTAATCTCACCTATTCATTCATAGGTACATATATTCGGATTATTTGCTCTGAGAACCCTTCGCGTCGACTACTATTTTTATCTTTGAATAAGCCATCAATCGTTTTCTCTCTCAGGCCTTTGTAGTTTTATAGCCCAATTTTCTTGAGCTGGTATACATTTTTTCGTGAGAGCAGCAGGGCCATTTCGTATTTCTCATAAATGCAATCTCTATAGAAGTCAAGATGTCTATAAACTTACTCAGTGATAACTTGAATGATACTTCAGTAAATCAACCAAACTTGTTAAAAGGCCATATAAATTCAGAAAATGGGAAGAAAGTTACATAAAATAGCATTAAGAAAGGTCTGATCTGAGATAGCTATGATCTTTTTTTACTGTGTTTAACCAAGTTAAGTCCTGTAAGGTTAAGCGATATAACATTGCTTGTAAGTGATAAAGGTACTCTCTCTCTCTCTCTCTCTCTCTCTCTCTCATAGCCAGATATAATAAGCCAGTACGTTTTTCCAATATAAATAAAAATGCACATAATAATTTACATTTCAAAGCCGCACACTGGGCAAGCACACACATGCATCTATAATCACTTGTGTATTAATGACAGATGACTCAGACCGAAATTTTTATTTGCATATTCGAATAAAAGACATACACGTTTAAAAAAAGAAATCATGGCTTAAACGTCTGAGTGAAAACCGTTATTGCTTTTTTTTACGGTTGGTCTCCTGCACAATTCATTCCTCGATTTTATGAATAGGAGAATTGAAATTCACAAATCATCCACCAGTATCAACGCAGATTAGGGTGTGTGCTAATATATCGGACTTAGTTGTATGATTCTACACTCTCTGTAGTCCTTAGCAACCTTCGTTATATTAGTTTATAACTGAAATAAGAATGGAATGATACGTACAAAGACGAACATCACGTATTAGTGATAACATTAATACAGGTTAATAGATGTGCGCGGTATTACGGAGTACCGCAATGTATTTCTTTTGTGTGTGTGTGTGATACTTATCACGGTAGTGATTCACTGTACAAGTACATCGTACTTTCTCGTCAGTATTAAAGGAATACGTGTGAATTCTCGAGGAATCTTGTTATGACTTAAAATTATATTAGCAGCATGTTCTCATTGTTCATGATAAAATGTTTTCGATTATCTTTACAAAACCGTTGGACCGCTCCGGTGACCTAGTGGTTAGAGCGTCCGGCTCGGATGCGGAAGATCGTGGGTTCGATTCCCGACCGAGTCATACCAAAGACTTTTAAAAATGGTACTTGCAGCTGCCTCGCTTGACGCTCAGCATTCAGAGGTTAGTGTTAGGACTGGTCGGTCTGGTGTCAGGATAATGTGACTGGGTGGGACATCATGCTACATGTCTGCGTCATGATGCACCAGTGCTAGACATCACTATAAACTGCCACACTGCAGACATCGTAGCGATATGACTGAAAAATTGTTAAAGCTACGTTAAAAATCCAAATCACACACACACACACACACACACACACACACACACACACAACGGCTGTATCTGTCACAACTTAATGGTGAATCTTACATATAATTATGTTTATGATTTTTAGTCAATCCAATTGTAAAACAGTAACATCCCTAAACCCCACCCTCACATGTCATGTTTTAGTTATTTTTTCTAATGTATATATGTTACTTATTATGTATTCCTTTGTTAGGCTGTGAACCATCCTACGATTTTTAGGAACGCTCTTGTTTTCTGTCCTAACGTTATAGTATTATCTCAAGTCCATTAAGTAAGTGTTGAGTAAGTGTGTTTTATGTTTACTGGCCCTCTCTTATGAATATCCTGCCCAGGTGTTGGCACCCTTCTCAAAGTTTCCGTGGCTGTTATATCAAGAAGTAGCTTGTAGGCTTCAATATCAACACATTCCATTTTTATCAATAGTCTCTCGAATGTTAGCACGATGTCTTTCACAGGATCAGCTAAAGTGCACGCTTAACCATCCCACTTAGTTAGGACTTTTATTTTACAAACTACACAACAATTAACATAGCAAGTTCGCCTACTGTAAGGTACTGGCCATTTAAATGGGGGAGAGGATCGGGGGACGTGATTTTCTTTTGAGCTGAAACATTTTCTTTTCTTTTATTTCCAGGTAAATATTTTTTTTTCTTCTCAAAATAATATCATGGATATAATATGGTATTATTTTGCTTTAAATCAGAGCACAATATTTCTCCAGCTATTGACAGACGAAAATTAAACCAAGAAGTGTTGGATCATACCCTAGAACATCCAATTGTTAGTTCCTAATATTACTGCGGTGGGATATATCGTGGTACGTTCAGAAATACGGCGGTATACAATTTTCGTGGCACCCAACAGGTGCCAACTGAACAAGTTACGATAGCGCCAGAACAGAATATACAGTGAATTTGTTTGTAGTTATTTTTGACACCATGGAGCTTATGAAGGATCACACAACAATGAACCTATCCTCTTTGACTGTTATGCCAACTGAACAAGTTACGATAGCGCCAGAACAGAATATACAGTGAATTTGTTTGTAGTTATTTTTGACACCATGGAGCTTATGAAGGATCACACAACAATGAACCTATCCTCTTTGACTGTTATCATACTATACACGGTATGACACAAATGCACTTTGAACTATATGTGATGAGCATTAAAGAGCGAGATTACACCTGCTGAAAAGGTAGAAAGTCCACGATATACGTGTACGTGATAAAATGGAAAAAAGTGCCGTGGAGGACACCGAAATGCAACGTTAGAACCGAATCTACTTTATAACCGTGACAATAGATCTTTAGTTTGTCAATGAGCCATAATTGGAATGATCAGGACAAAGAAAATCCTGATTTATATTTATATCTGAGATCGGAGGCAACGTAATAAACGAACATGTTACAAACAATATTTATATTACAAAATGCAACAGTTCCCCATACAATTTGTAGGTATATAATCCGCTGTGAATAATAATAATAATAATACATACATACATACATACATACATACATACATACATACATGTATGTATATATATGTGTGTATGAATATGTTTATATATATGTGTATGTATGTGTGTATATGTGTGTCTGTACTCATATATATGTATGTGCATATATGTATGTATATATATATATATATATATATATATATATATATATATATATATATATATATATATATATATATATATATGTATATATATAGTGTACTGTAAGTCCATTAATGTCAAACTATGTTCCTATCTTTTCTGTATTAACGAAAAATTAACTGAATGAAATCTCTTCTGAAGAAGCAATAAAGAAAGTCAGTCAGTCAGTCATACATACATACGTACATACATACATACATACATACATACATACATACATACAAAAGAAGAAGAGGACAGAGAAACTGACGATGACGATACACGTCTGTTATAAGTATGCTAGTTTCTAAGTCAAGTCTTGAGGTTAAAAATATGTTATAAGTATGCCAGGTTCTATGTCAAGTCTTGAGGTTAACAAAATGTTTTAAGTATGCCAGTTTTTAAGTCAAGTCTTGAGTTTAAAAATATGTTATAAGTATGCCAGTTTCTAAGTCAAGTCTTGAGGTTAAAAATGTTTTAAGTATGACAGTTTCTAAGTCAAGTCTTGAGGTTAAAAATATGTTATAAGTATGCCATCAAAGGCATTAGCCATCTCATGCTGTGCATTCTCTATCGTCACAAAACTTTCTCTTCCTCACTCAGTTAAAGTTGATATCCAACCTTCATGGTCGTTATATCTACGCAACGTGGCCTAGTTTCGAGCACCACTTGAAGCAACAGAGAACGCGGTCTTGATGTCAAGTGCCGAGTTTGCCATGTTGTGCACCTTAACATCCAATCAGATATGTACAGGTTGGGATATTCCTTTTGTGGAGGTTCTTATCTCAGTCCATTTTAGTGATAATGAACTTCACATATAGTTCTAAATTTGGTATGGAAGGAAGTCATGTAAGTCAGCTAAGGACTTTTTCACACCAGAGAGAAACGAAAAATATTATTCGCTTTCGAATCCAAATGAACGGATCTAAGTTAAATGTATTTTGTTATGTTTTCCAACTCCGCATATGTTTCGTGTTTCGTGGGTGACTCGCGGCGAATTAAACGTTCTCTGGCACTAATGTGGTGAAACAGTAGTCAGAGTGAATCGCACAAATACTGAAAGAACACACTTTTGTAAGCTGACAATAAAGTTGTTAAAAACTAACCTCTGGATATCATGCCAATACTTTTTCTTTGTTGAGAGGGTAAGTACAATCTTATATATTACTCTCCCCTGTAATAGGCAAAGATGGAGCAAGTAAAGTGTGGTAAATGCGTGGCTAACATTAATATTTTTGTTTAAGTCACTCTAACATTTAACTAGCTACTTCAGGTATGATTGGGGAGGGGGGAGTGCACTGAACCTACCAAGGCCTCCACGGAGTTTCATACTGCAGACCTCTTGCCTACTCGTCACATTCGCAACTTCGAGGTCAGTACCACGGATCGTACCTTGAATGTCAATCGGAACGCATTTCCAGTACAGTCTTGAAATATATGGAGGGGGAATACCGCCATAATTATATGCATGTATTTTCTCATGGAAAGAAGCGCCGGATGTAATTCGCCTCCATTGCTACATACATTTTGAGTCACAATTGGAAGAGGGGCCCCGAGTGGCCGAGTGGTCCAAAGCGCTCTTCGTTACGGATCACTGCCATCTCACCTCTGTCTGCGTGGGTTCGAGTCTAGGATTCGGCCAATGTGGGTATGTGAGAAAGCTTTCCAGTAGTTTCTCGTGGGTTTTCCCGGGTTCTTCCTCCACCATTAATACTGGCCGCCATGCATAGCCTATCATGTGCTGAAAAATGGCGTTAAACCCCACAACAACAACAACAATTCGAACATTGTCGGCCTTCGCTTGCGGTGCACTGCGCTAAAGGCGAATCACCAAGCTGACCGTATTGATGTGTATTCCTGCAACTACTTCCAGCGTTTATTTCTCATTTTGATGGAAGTAGCCGAGCGATGTGCCAATCGCTTAGATGTACGTCGACTGAAGTTTCGAATGTATCGAACATTTTATTTTTATTCCGAACTTCTCAGTCCATCCTGCGGTCAATCCAACCATAAAAAGAACAGATTTTGTACGAAGTAATGGCGGTTTCCTTTTTGCAATGAAGCTTCCGGCGAACAAAAATGTATGACATACATCTGAGGCATATTTTAGTTTCGCAGAGAAAAACCGAGGATGTTCCTATTGTATCTGTTCCTGCTCTTACTTTGTTCTCCTGCTTGGTCTCATTTTGAATTATTATGTCGCTGACACTGCATATTCTCATTGTATTTGAAATAAACTATGAAATCAAGAAAAATACAAGGAGGACGCTAGCGAAATATTGAATGAAATAAAAATTAAAAACCAAATTAAACCAATATATGATTTTCCTTGTATTTGAAATAGTGTAACTAAAATAGTCTAATACAGAATGCCGTTTAAACTATTCGATTCAAATCACCTTTCTACTACAGTGGACCATTAATCTATTAAATATTTAATCCTTGTTTGAAATATTTCAGTTACTTAAAGCATCCTTTTGTGCAAAATGCAAAATTCTGATAAACAAAATGCCTACATTCGACCATCAATTCATTCGAAAAGTGCAACTTGAATGATGTGGGGAAGAGCAAATTACTTTCTACTAAATGAAAACCCACTCATCTGATCTTTTATTTTACTTTACGAAACCATATTCTGCCAAAACGTCAGGATTCCAAAGTGTATATTATTGTAAACCCCACTAGTGTAATTTTAGAGCTTAATATAGTAATTTATTGCCCCATAATGCACTGGCAGATAGGGATCCATATATTTAAAAAAAAATAGTATATATATATATATATATATATATATATATATATATATATATATATATATATATATATATATATATATATAAGGAGTGACCAGTAAAACAAACTACATAGACCCTGATCTGCCGAATTATAAGCGAGTATATACCGTACTTAGTGAGTTTTCTACAGAACCAGTGATTGTAGAGCGGTTTAGCCAATATTATGCTGTTACATGTCAGCGCGGATAACGAAACCTCTCGACCTACTTTTAAGTCCGAATATTTTGTGCGCAGTGCTATCTCAGCACGATGTCTATGTTACTCTAGCATGCTTGGACGTTTGCTATGAAATCAGTAACTTATATTGTAGCTGTCCCTGTCTCACAAGGATCTTGAAGATCACGTGAATTAATTATACAATCCTTTAACTCTATAGGAACACACACAGACACACACACACACACACACACACACACACCTCGACTAGAAAAGGACATTCATATCGTTCGTTGCCATTTCAGGTTATACAGCGCATAACGAGTTTTTAACATTAGTATAGCCGAGTGGTCTATGGCCGAGTGGTCAATGGCCGAGTGGTCTATGGCCGAGTGGTCTATGGATTTATTATGGATCAATCACATCAAACTGTTTTCCTGTTCTTTCACAAGCATAATTGACAACGTTAACAGTAGAGAAAAAGAACCAGTAAAACTATTTTGAAAATCATGCTCTCTAGTGCAAGATGAATAAGACACCATTGCCAAGGGAGTGAAACTGGGGGTTTGGTATGGCTGTGAACTACTGAGTCGAATCGGGCAGTTTGTAAAGCTCGTTGCGAAATTTATCTTGCTTGTAAATTGTTCAATCAACAAAAGCAAATATTTGCAAAGAATACACAAAAAGATAGACTATATATATATATATATATATATATATATATATATATATATATATATATATATATATATATATATATATATATATATATGACGTGGAGTCTATTTAGTTCTGGTTATAGGTTATGATGGACCACCGTGTTATTGCCCGGATCGAGTACTTAATAACACAAACATATGACACAATTAAGGGATGAAATAACAGAGCACTAAGCGGAGATATATAATAGAATAGCACGAGCCCCCGTATGTAAAATACAACAATTTAATCAATCACATAACAAAATACATGTGAATAATTCGCTTTCTCTCAGAAACAGAGTTACAAAATTATGCGAATTTTATTTAGCCGTCCTGATACTGATAGAACAAATTTCATCATATGATTGAGTGACTGATCGAACTCAGATTGCCTGGCATGACAGCATCACCTAGTGTTTCCAGTCTTTCCCAAATTACTGCTGGTGATCCGTCAGCGTTTTTCGTATCTTTCCTTCACTCTATCCCTTTACTAGCCTCTTTGGGTCATTTACCTCTTAGTTGCTGACTGTGCCCATTTCCCACTATATAGCTATTTTCTTTCCATTGAAAATATAAAATTTAGCACCCAGCCTAAATGCATGCCCGATATGTCTTCTCCTGTGATCAACTAAGATTCCTACTCTCTTTTGCGTCGGGTCTTGTTTGTAAAGAAAATCAACAGAACTATCTAATATCATTCGCTTAATACTCACACTCACTATCATATTATTGATACACAATCCCATTGATTGTAAATTTAAATTTGTGTCTTTGCTAGCGCCAACACATTCCTACTGAGGATATGACATACTCAGACCTCTCTGATGACATTATTGTCCCGCTGTGACCATAAATTTACAAGCTGACCTATCAGTCGACCCACGTTACTCGATTCTTGGCTGAAGAGAATTCACACTTAATTACACACGAATTAATGGACTACACTCCTTGTCCTAATAGGTAAATTTGCTAATTAGCGATTCTTTGACACAGATTTCCAGGCATAGGGAAAATCAGACCTCAGTATACTTCATACAAATCATTTAAGACAAATCAACGAATCTTTAGGAGACATGATTTTATTACCTGAATTCATTCATATAATAAAATTTTTGAAGTTATTCATGCAACATGAATCATAAAACATGCGCTTATTATTTCTGGACTCAAGGAAAATTAAAGTTTGAATTTAAAAAATGAATAAATTCAACAATAATTACAAACTTACATCAGTGGATATGCATTGCGTGCAACTGAGACAATACGTTTGTGCCTCTCCGAGCTCTAGCTGGCTTAACATCAGAAAATTCCATCTGTCCTTCTCTGGTTACGGATCTCCTCTGTTCCTTTGACGATTTAAAACCGGAAAACACATTCTCAAGAACTTCTTGCCTTACCACAAAGCCTTAGACTGCTCTATTCTACAAGGGGACTATCTTAAATCCCCTAAATTCTGACTGGGAACACGCACCCTCGTTAGCTTAGCCGGTCACGATTACTACTTTACCCGCCAAAGTAATTATCATTTCTACAGAAGTCAGAACATTTTTCCCTTTATTCGTAACTATTCTGGAAAATATCTTATGACACCTGTTTCAAATGGACCACAACTTCCTAAAATTCTTCTCTGGTATATGTCACCCTTCCATTTTACCGCTATAAAATCACGTTAAGACTGCGATCTATCTCTGTGTTCTAACTGCTAATAGTCTGGTCCTAATTAGAACTCAATTCATGCCACAAACAGAACAGAGTAATTATTACAAGCTGGAAAGCTATAGCTATTATATCCAAAACATCAACCCTCATGTTCATGTGCCACGCTGCGATGACCTTAAGAAAATGAACTACCAAAGAATATGCTATGAAATTTATACTACAGACAGACTAATTTCTGTGTACAGAAATTTTTCTAATTTTTTTTCTCACCCTTACTATATAAATAAAAATATAAAAGAAACTATATATATATATATATATATATATATATATATATATATATATATATATATATATATATATATATATATATATATATATATATATATACATTATTAATACCTCTCTCTCATCCGGGGAATTCCCATCATTTTTTTATAAACTGCCTCTGCTGAAAAGACCAAAACAAGACCATAACGATTTAAAGAACTACCGCCCAGTTTCTAATCTCCCATTCATATCAAAAATCTCAGAAACGGTTGTATCTCATCTAAATTCAAACAGCCTTTTTAGCAATGTACAATTTGCATATCGCCCTTGCCACAGTACTGAAACTACTCTTCTAAAAGTAGTCAATGACATTCTCTCTGCGTTGGATAGTGGAATGATTACAGTCCTCACCCTCCTTGATCTGTCTGCAACATTTGACACAATAGACCATGATATATTACTTCACCGTCTCCAGCATATATTTGTCATTCATGATACAGCCTTACTGTGGTTCAAGTCCTACTTGGTCAACAGGGCACAAATTGTATCTGCAAATGAAATACACTCCAGCCCAGTTGATCTATTGTATGATGTTCCACAGGGGTCTGTTCTTGGACCTGTTCTCTTCATTCTATCCACTCATTTGCTCTCAAGTGTCATAGATCATCATCCAGTGTCTCACCAGTTGTACGATGATGACACCCAAATATACAAATCTAGCCACCCAACTGAAGTTGATGCTACCATCCAAGGTGTAGAGAGGTGCATTTCTGATGTGAAATCATGGATGACATGTAACAAGCTGCAGATGAATGATGATAAAGCTGAAGCCATTCTGATCACAACACAAACACTTTCTCATTCACATCCTTTACCTTGAACAATAAATATCAGCAATTCCAACATTAAATTCGGTACGAAACCTAGGTGTTACTCTGGACAGTCCTCTCACATTGGACCAACATGTCATGAACATATGCAAGGGTGCATATCTTGAGCTGAGACGCATCAGCTCAATTCGCAAATATCTTTCAGTTGATGTTACTAAAACACTTGTGTGTTCATTAGTACTTTCAAGACTGGACTATTGTAAGTAAATTCTGTCTGGTTCATCTCAATATCTACTCCAGAAACTTCAAAAAGTTCAAAACACTGCTGCTCGGATCATACTTAGAGTACCACGATCAGAGCACACCTCCCCGCTGCTCTGTACCCTACACTGGCTATCCATTCAATCCAGAATCAAACATAAAATTTGTTCTCTCTGCTACTTTTCACTGTCGGACTCTAGTCCAACATACCTATCCGACCTCACCCATGTGTACACACCAGCAAGATACTTACACTCCTCTTCTGACAATCGCATACTCATTATTCCCACTATGATAACAAAGTCATATGGACAGCGTTCTTTTGCATACCAGGGCCCAGCAACGTGGAATGAATTGCCCACTGAACTTAGACACAAAGATAGAGTGATCCCATTCAAGAGTGCTCTCAAAACTCACTTATTTCGACTGCAAGAACAAACTTAAAGACCTAATAATGTTTCCTACCTTAAATATTCTCAGCATGTTTTTATGTTTTCTAATTTCATAGTGTTTGTTTTTGTAATCGTATCATTATATGTTTTTTTTTTATCTTATAGGTGTTGTCTAATGTTGTAAAGCGCTTAGAGCTTCTAAAGATTAGGCGCTATACAAAGTCCTCATTATTATTATATCTTAAAACAAATGATCGAATTCATACCGCTTCGGTGGCCTAATGGTTAGAGCGTCCGCCTCGGATGCGGGAGGTCGTTGGTTCGATCCCCGACTGAGTTGACTGGGTGTGACATCATGATACATGTCTGCGGCATGATGCCCCAGTGCTAGACATCACTATAAAGTGCCACACTGCAGACATCGTAGCGATATGACTGAAAAATTGTTAAAGCTACTTTAAAAATCAAAATCACATCACATCACAAATGATCGAATTAAAAAAAAAATAATTTACATTTTAAATGCTTGGATGCACAGGGAGATCTACGGAAACGTAACATCAAAACTGGTTATTTAAACATATCAAACACATAGGTAAACAAGTCATAATCTGTTGCGTGCATTTCAACTTCCAGTTGGGTACATATATAATCATTTTTGTGTTGATTCCAATCTATTGAAAATATGCATTGTATACTTAGACTGTAAACAAATCGACATGCTATTGCGTGATGAGACATTCTATTTCAGCCAGTACAGAAAACTAGGTCAACAATTAAGGTGCCTGCTATGTGTCTTTTGTAGACCCAAGAACGTGATCTTTATTTATGCAAATCAGGATAAATTATATAAAGATTTTACTTTTTTCGCTTCCTACAAATACTCTGATTTTCTTTGTTTCACATAAACGTTGGGCTCTGTTTCACGTATATTGACGTACAGACATGCCTTTTTTGAAAAGATCATAGCTTGTTCTTTTTTCAATTACACTGACAAATCAACGTAGAAAAAGTAAGAGTTATATGTTGCCAAGAACAACAAGTTTATAAATACAGACGAGTTTATGTCAGCCTGGATAGGGGACGCAGTATTATGTAACATCTTATTAAACACACAAATTTATGTCAGTAGTGATAGTGGACGCTGTATTATGTAACATGTTTTTAAACACACTCAAGTTTATGTCAACAGGGATAGGGAACACGGTATTATAACATGTTTAGAAACACGGAGGAGTTGATGTCAGCCGGGATGGGGGACGCAGTATTACGTAACATGGCTATAAAAACAGACGCGTTTATGTCAACAGTGATAGTTGACACGGTATTGTGTAACATGTTTATAAACACATACGAGTTTATGTCAACAGGGATAGGGGACACAGATTGATTAATGTGAAAACCTAAATGAATTCACAATAAGTAGAGGCAAACTGCACAAAACTATGGTACTGATCGGACGTCGCATTGTGCACTGCAGATCAGGATCTATGTTGTTTGTTCTACTGATTACTCCTAACAAACTGCACAGAACCAGGTCTGCCGCATTATGTGACGGCAGATTTGGGTCTGAGCAGTTTGCAGTTGGACTCGTCTTATAAGCGAGTACAGACTGTACACATGATAAGAATATACTAAATGGTATCAACTAAGATTTGAGTTTGTTTAACATATTATTTTAACAATCTAACTGGAAAAGTGTTATCGTAGGTGTATAGCTAAATACCATAACATCCTACCTATGATGTGCCAAACTCTCATTTTCTGCTTATGCCAATATTGCAATGAATGCACCATTCCCAGGGGTGTACGTAAATGTTCATTGCAATCTATACTCGGGAGCTCATCGATTGTTGTATTAAACATGCACAACGTTGTGTAATATGAGAATGAATCAGTCTGGAATTCGGTTTGCCGTGCATTGTTCGCCCAAGGTTACACCATTGTTTGAGGTAGGACGAATTAAGTTGGTTCACGCCAAGTTAGGCGTTTAAAACTGTAAACAGTTTGACCGACAAATATATATTAAACACATACATAATAACGAAATAATAATAATGGAATAGGAACAAAGAAGGAGTGTATATTTAGACACCTTGTTTTGATCCAGTACTCTTAATGGTATATTAGTGTTAATCACTTTGTTCTACTATAATGAACTTATTTGGAAAAGATTGTTACCAGAATTTTAATAATGTACGGTATATATAAATATTATTACACAACGACGGGGCGGGGGGGGGGGAGGGAGGGGGCCGAGTAGCCGAGTGGTCTAAAGCGCTCTCCGTTACGGATCACTACCATCTCACCTCTGTCTGCGTGGGTTCGAGTCTCTGATTCGGCAAGTGTGGGTATGTGAGAAAGCTTGCCAGTAGCTTCTCGAGGGTTGGTGGTTCTTTCCGGGGATTTCCCGGGTTCGTCCTCCACCATCAATACTGACCGCCATGTATAGCCTATCGTGTCTTGAAAAATGGCGCTTAACCCTACAACAATTACAACAACAACAAAACGACCGAACATTACATATTATTTTTAATGGCACATTTAAATAGTCTTCTTTTTTTTTTTTTTTTTTTTACACGAAGGCAGCTTCAAGATGACCTAACCAAGAAATCATTATTATGTACTATTCATTTAAGGCAAATTAAGTGTATCTATATAGCTAGGATATCACTGTTTTATGTTGACATTTTAGCGACATGAAAATTACGCTTATGACGTTTAATTTAGAGCTATTGTTTGCCCAATCTCAACCAAGGAGGAAGGCTTACCTGATAAAAGTCATCGATAATTGCATTTGTCTAATGGAAGAGAGCAAGCATATGATTCCATTCGATTCTGACGTTTAGTCATCCCATTAAATTGTCGTTCAGAAATCCTATATACGGTTCAATGAAAGGATATAACACGGACAATTTTTAACATTATTTTTATATATGAAGATAATATTTCCTAGCTTTAAAGTGCATGTTAATGTTATAATTCACAAACAAAATTAACAAAGCTGGGCAAAAATTCGAGTCCGCGAGCGAAAACCACTGTATATGCCTAAAAAGGACGTGAATGCCAAATATAGCAATAATTCAACGTTTTCAAAGTCCTCACTATTTTAATAATGTAAAGAATTAAATCAAGTTTGGTTCAACGATCGAAGAGTACTGAAATTCAAAATTTTAAACAAGTACACTGGCCATCTCCGGAAATACGAGCTGTTGACACCTTCATAACAAAGATACTTTCTTATACAGAACAGTGCCCTTTCCCATATATTTTTAACCATTTTTAAATTTCATATGAAGGTTTCTTACGTGTCCTTAAGAGACAGGTTATACCCTTTCATATGACCTGTTCAGGATGAGGTAATAATAATAATAATAATAATAATAATGAGGACTTTGTATAGCGCCTAATCTTTAGAAGCTCTAAGCGCTTTACAACATTAGACATCACATATAAGATAAAAAACATATAATAATATTATTACAAAAACAAACACCATGACATTAGAAAAATATTAAAAAATAAAAAACATGCTGAGAATATTTTCTAGCTTATCTGTCTGTGTACATCTACAGCCTTAAAATGCTAATCTAACCCTAAAACGATAACAATGAAGTAGTCAAGAAATTGGAATAGTATGACGTCCTTGAGGGCAGTAGAAACAAAACGAATCTACAAAGCAAATTTTGTCGCGTAATAATGTTTCTATTAATGGAAAAAAGGGTGTCACTTTATCGCGAATGTAAATAGCGACATAACTGATTACATTTAATTTAGTCTTCTTTCTGCTGAGGTGAATAACGCAACCTTCACAACACAGATATACAGAGACAAGTAGGCACAACACACACAAATCATCAGATTGTTGTTGTAGATCAAAGTTGGCAGCATGATGATGTAAGGCTGTAGTGTATAACCTGTTGGCTTTTGTATAACGTTGATTTATCTGCGCACAGTATAGACCTGGACATTTACATTACACAAAACGCAGCAGATGTGGATTTATGCTGGTCACTTGAAGTCTTTGGTGTAACAAACTGCGTCAACCCTGACCTACTGATGCATTTATGTGACGGAAAATCTGTCTCCGCTGTTCTCATTTGAGTCGGTGTTATATACGGGTAACTCAGGTATACTGTTAATACATAGAGGCGCTGTTTATTTACACCGAGGCTCATCGCCGGGTAACGCGTGATTTATTGATTCTTTGTGCTTTCGAAGATAGGACTGGTAAATGATTGAAATTCAAAGGATTGAATGAACATTCATGACCTATAGTCGATTCAATGAATCTTTTGATCGCCATTTCACATGTTTTTATAAAACCCGTTATGTATGCCCTTTACGCATAACTATTCTAGTTTAACATGAATTATTCATGTTCTTTTTAATTCTAAAGAAACTAACCCGTATTCGTACTAATGTGCTTAAGTCGCGTGCATGCTCCATAACTATGCATTGATCTGAAATGAATTAAATTGAACGTCAGTTTTATACCATTTTATATCTCCATTGCAGATCAGTGAGGCTGCATTTGGACACACAATAGCTCTATAGCAGCTGCTTTGGTTTTTATCGGAGTTAGATAAACAGAAACACAAGATGTCCCGGTTGGCAGTGGAGAACTCGGTATCAGACGACAAGTCACAGAAGCGCATGTCCATCATGATGAAAGATGGAGAAGCGCCGTTGAGCGGACCCAACATCAGGAGGACTTCCCGGTTTGAACCTCGGCCTAGTGTCCAGATGGGACTCAGCAGCAGGCGAATGTCCCAGGCGTCCAGGACAAGTGTATCTGGGACGTCCATAGGTACACGTCCAATCGGACTACCGGTCAAACTGCAGAATACATACCGGATAGAACCTAACCCCAATGAAAAGTTTGAGCCAGCTGTAGTGTCGAAAATGATGAAAGGCGTCATGGAATCTTACTTGGATGGGGAGAAATATGATCCAAAACTTTGTCGGAACTTGGCACAGAACTTGTCTGATGTGATCAAGACTCGAGTTAAGGACATGGGTTACCCACGATACAAATTGATTTGCACAGTAACCATTGGTCAAAAGACGAACCAAGGCATGCAGATGGCTAGTAGATGCTTATGGAATAAAGAATTGGATAGCTTTGCTGAGGCTCGCTATAGTAAAGACGAGCTATATGCCGTGGCAGTAGTCTACGCAACGTATTATGATTGACACTAGATTATTGTATCCGTGTTTATTCGATTTACATAGATAGAACGATATAGCGAGCCCGAAAAACAATGCATTTAACAATAATAAGGATGAAACTGAAAGTTTAAATTTGTCCAGTATTTAAAAAGGAGATAATAACATCTGATGCAGTGATGCAGCGAGAGTCACGTTAATTAATTTATACGACTTGAGAAAAGTCGCGGCCATAAAAAAAAATCGGGTGGAGTCGGACTTGATTGACAGATTGACTAATTTCACTGCTGTAATCGTTCTTTCCCCTCTAGCTCAGATTCCGTCCATGGATACTGGAATTTATACCGTTGAAAAGGATCTAAATCTAAAGAGAAATTTCAGAGAGAGAGAGAGAGAGAGTACAAGCTACATACGTTCGTTTGTCATAGATTTTGTTACTCACAGTGGTGGTAATTCGAAATATTAACGATTTAGGAAGCAAAGTTGTTCTTGTCAATACCACCACCCCACTCTGTCTCTCTTGGACAAATAAGAAAAGAAAACGGAAGAACAGAATATTTAAAAAATAGTATTCCCAGTATTGCACAATTTATACATACCTCTCTTAGAAATAAGTAGCGTACCTAAAATCAATGGATTGAATATTTATAATCCACCAATGTCTGCTTGTCTTGTATTTAAAGAGTTGTGATTGTCATGTAGTGATGTGGACCTAGATGTATTGGCTTTAAACCATGTATTAATCAAAACTAAGTATTCTCAACTCACAAATTAGAATATGTTAAGATACACAAGAACAATAACATATTGGAATCATATCAATGAGTTGACTGGATCAACGTGGATGCTTTAGCCTACACAAGGTCCGTTCAATGCGCACTAATAGAGTATATGTATAGCCCTAAAAAGAAGAAAAATGTATAATTTACCAGAACTGACCCTTTCCAGTCTTATATTACCATGTTGGCCTTGTTTTTATTTATATTATAGTTCACGTGCTGATTCTTAATCTGGTGAAGGTATAGTTGAAATCATATACCTATATTTATAAGGCAAAATTAATCGTGTTCGGTTGGTGGCGGCAAAATCTTATATATAGTATACGAATTTTGCGGTTTCTGATTCACCGGATGAACATATATTGTTAAATGACAACGGTTTCGTTGTCAGAATCGTTGTCGTTTAATCACAGAGTATACCGAATCATTGCTTAGAATTTCCAAAATCTGAAAGACCTCTGAGTCAAGATTCTCTGTGAAACGGACACAGGAAGTACGACGGATGCAAGGCCGTAACATAAGCTATCTTTGCCTGGCCAGGTGGGCCAAATATTTACTAGAGTGCCTTAAAATGCGCATTACATACCCCCTCCTTCTGTTTATTAATAGTCCACTATGTATATAACTGACATTTGTGTGCAAATGCCACTTGCTCTGTCAGTCATAGTGATCTTGACCTTTGAACCCGATAACAAGCTTCCTGACCCGAACGGTAAACCATCGACACAGTTTGGTAATGGCCCGTGATCCATAATTAATGTTATTATGTGGAAACTATTCACAGTGACCTTGATCTTTGACCTCAAACTCAATAGGCTTCTTCATTATCCAAGTGGAAACCAGCCACAAGGTTTCATCCTGGTGTGTGATGAAGAATTAATGTTATTGTGTGGAAACCATTTTTATTTTATTCAGTCACCGAGCAGCAGAGGAGGTGAACAGACCTTTTGCTGAAACGTAATTTTTGAAGAAAAAAGCTTCCTACGAAAACGAAAAAATAAGGTCAACAACGTCAAACCGAAGCCTCTAACTTACCGAGAGTTTCTCTAATTGGGTTATTTTTTTTTTTTTTACTTTATCTATTTGGTTCGTGTTTTTCTAAATTTGTATGTGCGTTAGTTTACCCGCCGGACGTTTCGTTAAGGTCGCACCTCCTCTGCTGCTATAAATGTGTGAGTAATTATATCAATCTCTCAACCAAATATTTTATCAAGACCTATACGATTTCGCGATCGAGGATCATGTAAATTTATTGTTATAAGTCCGTGTGGAGCAGATTGTGCTTTTGTAAAGAAGTTTTTGAACCTAATCATATCCATATCCCCACTACACCAAGTCTGATGAATATTTCGCATAGTATGTGTATTGACTCCATTAAACACAACTAAAATATTATAGTTATCTCTGATGGTTTTTAGGTATACGTGTATATCGCCGAGTAACATAAATCACATCAGTATTTTAATGTCTGCCTCGAGAAAATGCTTTTGCTGGATTTGATTGTTTCTCCAGCATTACGTCGTCGTATACTAGTACATTATTTAAAAATCCATCGAGGTCATCTACAGATGGGGCTTCATCAATATCGGTGATAAAATCAATAATATCATTACCATCTTCGTCCAACAATTTTGCGTTTTCATTAAAATCTTTAAGCACCTCATAAAATCTCTGATCATCAACTGACGGAGCTACCAAATACAACTTATCCCATTTGAACTATTTCGTTATCAGATTAAGTAATAATTGCGTCTTACCAGACTCAGATGGACCTGTGATAGTTGCTCTGATAGAATTTGAGAAATCAAATACATCAGTATTATACAAATATAATAAATACTACGGATTTATATTGTGTTTGACGTAGAGCATCCACCCCCACAAGTGGATTAACAACAATAATAACAAAAAATAAAAAGCGTGCACGTACAGGTAAATGTGTTAAATGTGGTACAAATGCATATACATTTTTCATAACAATAAAATTGGTGGTGATATCGCTACTTCATTCGGAAAATTACCAGGAACTCCATGGGCTAAATACCCAGGAGAAAAACATCTTCCAGGATATAATTATTGTGGTCCTGGAACCCGAGTTGATATCCAACTTGACGAACGAGATCAACCAAGACATGGAGAGTATCCAATAAATGCGATTGATAAAACATATCACGTTTATGATGTAGCTTAAACAAATACAGATCTGCAACAACGAAATTTTGTAGATGTGAAGTTGGTTCACTCTTTAAATTCCATAAAAAATAAATCTTTTAGAGAATCATTAGCTAATTGGTTGATGAGATCTGCGATGAAAAGTAAACTAGTATTCATCATCACCACCATCATCATCATCATCATCATCATCAGTCTCATGATCTAGTGTGGTCGTCGAGGCGCTGTGCTGCTGAACATCTGACCAGTTCCCTCTACATGTCTCGATCATGTGCCAATGCCTGTGTCTCCGCGAAACTTTTCCTGGTCCATTCTGTAATGTTGTCAATCCAGGGCCACAATAGTATTAGGAGCCAGTAATTATTCAACCAATTATTAAGATAATGGAATCGATTTATTATAGCCCAAGAGGATATTGGAGAGGTAAAACAGCGATTAGTAGACTCGCTGATGCAGCAAATGTTACAAGTTATGTTGCTGCAAATTGGTTAGCACGACAGGCAATATGGAAATTTTATATACCACCACCTAAAGAAATTCAGCAGGCGCATGTTGATGTTAGCACTCCTAATGAAGTTGATCAAGCAGATATTTTATTTTTACCACATGCTACTATTAAAATTGGTAGACGCCAATTACGTACATACAAATACGCGTTAACTGTCGTTGATGTTGCCAATGGATTTAAGGAAGCAGAGCCGTTATCAACTAACATAGCAACTGACGTTTCTTCTGCTTTTGAACGAATGTATCAACGAGGACCCTTACGATGACCACAGCTATTACAGGTTGATTCTGGCAAGGAATTTCTTGGTGCAGTATCTGATGAAAAAACATAACGTCAAAATCAGATGAAGACATACCGCAATTCATCGCGATAAGGCAATTGTTGAAGAATTTAATCGAACACTTGCGGAGCGGTTATTTGGATATCCATATGCGAAGGAAATAATTCAGAAAGATATGAGATCTTGCGAATCGGTTGCAAGATTACCTAGTGTGATAGCTGCGTTAAATAATGAAATTACTCGAACAACTGCCATGAAACCTATTAATGCGATAACAAAAAAAGCATATACCAATACAACTGCATGAATTTTCAAAACAACCAGATTGATGTAATGTGACTGTCAGGTATTTATATGAACCTCGTGAACTTGAAGGTGGTTAAAAAAAATAGCGACTGATCCGTTTTGGAGTATAAAGACACAAACAATTTCTAGCGTGGTAAGATCCATGTGCAGACCTGCAATTTACAGATTAGATTCAACTGCTCCTCAAGGTGGATTTGTACGCGAGCAATTACAAGTAATTTCTGAAGACACACAATTACCACCGCGTTCACTTTTGTAAACTAGCACATCGACGTCGATTACATTCAAGACAGGTCAGCATCACATTTGCGCGTGTGTGACCAAAATTACTATTAATTTTGTCTACGGTAAATTGTCTTGGATTAACTTTAGAATATTGCCACAAGATTAATGTATTACAGATCGCACAATGATTATTCTGTTGTTGTATTAATGTTACGATAAATTCAGCATCGAGATCAAAGTCGCGTTTTTTTTGTCACATTGTTTATAACTAATTTTTCTCTTACTATATCATCGCCATTGCCAGCAATGGTTTCCCGAATTTGATCATTATTTTCTCTAAAGTCTATGATAGCCCTCCGGGGCTGAGATATTCTTCTGACTCGCGACACTGCGAGATAAACTAAATTTGACCATTCGATACGATCATCGACGATCCAAAACATTGTATCGGAGATGGTTAATCCTTGTGATGAATGAAATGTCATTGCGTATCATAGCGTCCATGGAGTTTTGTCCATAGTTAAAGCGCTCTCAACAACACCGACAGGAACTAAAACAATATAATTTAATACAAAATTGTGTTTCTCTGACGATCCTGGTATATCAACGTCGATATTCTTTCGTCGCGTATCTATTGGTCGATAACAAAATGCTACGGGTAGATTATAAAACTTTTCTTTATGTAACATAAATAATTGTTGTTGAAGTGTATTACGAACTATCTTTCTACTTGCCATTATCAAATCATTTGGTCTCCATACATTCCAAAAATTGTTAACAGGAGTTCCCAGAAAATATTTCACGCATTATTTCACATTTTCAATTTTATTCGTTTGCAGTCTGATTAATTTCTTAAACTCTCTTAATTCTGGGTTAAGTGCTCTATGACCATCAATTATTTCTTCATAATGATATGCAAAATTCCTCGGCCATTTATGTGGAGACAATCCAACAAAAGATGGCGATTGACCATGATCGCAACACATTATTATTGCAATATTTGTTGTCAATAACCAATCAAGAATTTAAAAAAAATAATGTTTCTAATGAAACGGTGCATATTTCATCCCAAACAATAATCATTGCAATATATTTCTCTCCCATTCAGGAGTCCATCTATCTTCCTTCCATTGAAAGAATATATGATAAATGCATGATTTAATATTCCTTTCTCTCATTTCTCTTGCGAGTCTGTGTGCAGGTGTTAATACAACTATTTCTGAACAACTGTTCAAGAATAATTCGATCACGCGAATTGTGTCACCAGAACCTCCAGTTCCATTGAGATAAACTGTTTTATGTCTAGCTACTGAATAATATACAAATTGTGCTGATGACAATATTGATATTTGATTTTTTTGCAATAAATATCCTTAATTTGAACGTCTGCGGATTCAGAATAATTAAGTATATTTTTTTGTATTATTCTCCATTCACCCCATGATGCATAAAGTGCCGATATGTAGTTGTACTAGCAATCCTGTATTTTATTTATTCATATAAAGCAAATCCGTAGCGATTCTGACAGCAAATTCAGTAATTCTAGTTTTCATTGATACTAGATTTATCGAAACGTACGCGATCATTGAAGAAAAATGAGTAAACTGCGTGGACTCACCAATATAACTTACAATTGTACATAATTTAGTTATGTCTGATAAATTAACAGTACTTCGGCTTATAACTGTGTTTCTATTCTTTGTGTCAGCAGTTATAAAATCTAGTTCAGCATCATCTATAATCAATCTTGAACAATGTCGTTTATGATCATATGATCCTCCATGGGTGAATTTACCGATTTTTTTTTCTGCTAAGATCTTGTGCTATTTTATTCTCAAAATCAGTTATATCAGAATATTTCTTATGTTGTGGTAACCAAATTTGTTTCTGCGGACGATACGATATAATTTCTTCACTTACTGTTAACAGTAATAGTACTTTTACATCGAGCATATACCGTAATAATACTGTTGGTGCCCATATTTATTTCTGAAAAATGTTTACCAAATCAAACATAACAAATCGGATGAAGATCTTCGAAAAACGTAAATGACTCGATACAAGCGAATCCAGTCAAATCAAAATCTGGTAATGGTCCATTTATCGATAATCTGGTCATTTCGTGTGTTGGATGTTTAAATACTTAGAACACTCTCCCATTCCAAGAAATCTTCCCGGATAACATGCAATCATATCAACCAAAATAACATCTATATAATCGTATTTAGTATTCCATAGTCTATCGTGTCCGTATTCGACACAAGAAAATCCAATCGTGTCGGTTTCCACGAATTTTTCTCTCCAGCAAAATGAGCAGCAACTGAATGAACGGTAAAACAATTACTCATTAATTAGTTAACATCGTCACGGGTATGTTTCAACGCAAGATTTTTCATTTCTTCATGGAGAGATTCTGTGCGATAAATATATCCATTAGGTCGTACAAACTGATCATAGTTTCCATTATCGGAACTTTGAAACAGCCATTTCTGATACAGGACCATTCTTACTTATTTCGTTAATAAAATCAAATATAGCTCCTTCGTAAAATTTAACAATTCTATTTCGTGGAAATATTATTACTACATTAGTCCACCCATGCGCATTATGATCAATAATTTCAATCGAAGCTCCTTTCAATTTATATTTTGATTCGTATAAAATCTCTACGGTAATATTTCTTACTATTATTGGGAATTTTAATTTCTTTCCTAACTCAGCGACGTCTTTGACAGACGCTCCTGTATCTTTAACTATTTCTCCCCACTCGTTTATTATTTTAAGTCTTTTATCCGTTAAACCATATCTACGTATCGCGTTTGTAAAATGTTCCGTTACTCGTTCGGCTTCACAGTTTATGTTGAAAATTTTATCGATTTTAGAATATTAACGCTGGATTTATCATTTATCGGATAAATTCCATAAATAACCGCGATTACTGGATACGCTCATCCATAATACGGTTTGTTAATATGGCAAGTTTTTCATTATGAAGGACAGGATCACGTTTGTCACTGATAATACAAGTAATATTGTTTGCTTCTGCTAATACAATAAACTTTACTCTGAAAAAATAAGCAGCAGAGAGGGTGAACAGACCAATAGTCGAAAATAAGCCTTCCTATGACGATCGAAAAAATAAAAAGCGTCGACAAATTTAAAAAGCGTCGACACTTTACTGAGAAAATCTCTCCGGAATTTGTCTAATTAATATTACTCCATTGTCGTTGGTAATTTTTTTCTAGTTTATTATGCACGCGTTTCACGCAAATTACGTCTCCGCCGAGGTCCCCCCACCCTCTCTGCTGCTATAATTAAATCATTATGTTATTAAAATAATGGTACATCCAGAATCTCATACTGCAAGGATAGCTCGAGAACGATTAGAAGCAATCAAAGAATTTCTTCCTGTCAGAGACTCATTTAGAAAAAAATTGCAAGCGCACCAACAATCACAAGTTGAGTACGATGAAGACACTAAAAAACTTTTTAAACCCGTCACTGCAGCTACTGAGAAAGCTTCAGCGGCTGTTGAAAAAAACTATATGGGGAGATATTGCGGAGGAAGAAGATGAGAAGAGGAAAAAGGGTATTTTTCCGGTATTAGAACAAACTGCAGCGCAGACTGAAAAAATAGCAAGAACTAAACAGACAAAGAAGATTTTACGAGATCTTCCAACTGATATAGCTGCGGCTCAGCCTCCACCCGATGGTGAAGAAATACTTGAAGATATTGGAAAACTTCGTACTGAAGTCGACGACGTGAGAAAAGAACATACACCTGAACCCGAATCAATAGAAGAAAACTTAGAATTGATTGCAAGATTTAAGGAAGGGTTTGTCGAAGATATTAGAAATACTAAAAGAAAAAAATTACCCGAAATAATATTATTTGATATATTTAATAAATCTAATATTTTAAAACCCCGTCATGAAAAAGTAAGTGATGATAATCTTATTAGATGGATATATCGCGTATATAGAAACAAAAAACAAGCTAGAGGTCCAGAATACAAAAGTATTAATGAAGAAGTAAAAAGACTTTATAGAGAGAGACTGGAACAACTAGAACAAGAACAACTCTCCCAGCAGGAACCCTCATATCAGCTTCCTCCACCTTTACAGCGTAAAAAAATTTCTGCGCCGGTAATGACATTTACACCGATAGATTCACCACGTGAATTTCGAAGTGACTCACCTGACACACACCCAGTCACCACTGAATCATTTTATCCGGTAATGCAACCACCAGTATTTAAAACACCTCAAGATTAACCTAAAACAAGGTTCTGGTTTATGTCCCGATAATATCCTCAATAACGTGTCACGGTTAGAAGTTCTCATAGGAGGAAAACGTGCCGGGAATAATTCACCAGAAATAACCAATGAAGCAGCTGATATTTGTCGGCGATTATTTCAAGGTGGTATCATGGATATCGGTGTTTACCGAGAACTTATCTATGAACTTGTTGATGATTACAGTGACTAGTTGTTAGATAAATGGTAAATAAAATAAGATGATAGTACACAATAATCATCGTAAATCTGCACAGGTCACAGCGGTAAACTCACGATTACCAATCTACAGAGCTATTTACGGAGATGGACTTGGTGATGTTGTACGGGGATTATTCACAAGGATAGCTCCAAAAGTAGCACCTGTTGCAAAACAATTATCGATGAAAGCTATTGATATTGTTCGTAGAAAAACTCCTGGTGCAATTGTCACTGTTGCTGGTAAGGCGTTATCGGCGATCAAAGATAGACTAGCACGATTAATGCGACGAAGATCACAGCCACCAGTGAAACTGGCAAGTACTGAAATTATGCCCGCAGACGTAAGTAAAATAATAAATCAAGCTGCAAATCAAAAACTGGCAGCGTTAGCAGATCAAGGACTCGGTGAACCAAGGAATAATATTTCAAGTTTGATATCAGGAAGTGGAATCTCCCGAAGTGGAACTTCCCGAACGCGGTAATCAACGTGCTAAACTGAAATAATTATAATAAAATGTTCAAGCGCGTATCCGATGAAGCATTTGATATGGAGGCACCTGTCCTTAAAGATGAATCGGTACGTGATTATCAGTTTTATTCTTATGAAGCACGAACACCAGATCAACGTGGAGGAAGAATTGAACTACAAGTTCATGACACAAGTAGATACTTTTTACCCGCTTAGACTTTTCTTGAGGTAGAAGGTACAATTGTAAGAACAAACGATTCTAATTACGCAAATGCAGTAAAAGTTCGTTTTGTCAACAACGGGATCATGGCATTATTTGGTAGCGCCACGTATATGATCGATGGAAAAAATATTGAATCGATTCAGAATGATGTCGACGTTGCTACAACAATAATAGGATTAGCAAGATATTCTGATGATCATGCAAAATCAGCAGGTCCCATAATGATGTTTGTGAAAGATAATTCTGGTCACCCCGATGATAATCAGTATAATATAAGAGGATCGAAAAAAATCTCTGCTGCTGCCGATGATGCTGATGTGGAGCCGGTTGTTCATGGCTCTAATGAAAATTTCAACTTGGGATTTTCAGCGCGTAGAAATATGTTGCTAGGAGCCAATAGAAGTTTTTCATGTACAATTCCACTATCGCATATTTTTGGATTTTGTAGAAATGTTAGAAAGGTTATTTTTGGAGCTAGACACAAGGTTGTTCTTGTAAGAAAGGGTGATGATAACGATGCTCTGTGGAGATCTGGTGGTGATGCTGGTAAAGTAGTATTATCGAAACTTTCACTGTGGATGCCGGTAATGATTCCAACGATCGCAGTAGAACAAAAGTTGATTTCTTTCATGGACACAGGTGGTAAATCCTTGTTGTCATGGTTAACAACAAGCACGGATAGTATACAAACCGACGTTAACGGTCAGTTTACATGGCATATAGCATCACAACAAGGTGTTTCTGCATCACGGCATATTTTTTATTGCGTTTCAGGAAACTAATCGTTTAGGTAATCAAGAACGTACTCATATGATATTTGATAAACTAGGTATCACAAGTATTTCTTTACGGATAAACGGACAACAAGAACCAACAGAGAATATACAACTAAATTATGAACACAATAGTATAGGACGTGTATATCATCGATTGATGTCATTCATGGGACGTGATCAAAATGTAGATACTGGGTTGCAAATATCACAACATGATTTTAGAACCTTGTATCCGATTTATTATTTTTCGCTGGAGCATCTTGATCTATCAAAACAATCTGTCGTTGATATACATCTTAAAGCAACGTTAAATACAGGTGGTGTTGATTATAGAGCAATCGCGGTTATACTCAGCGATAAAGCCATGTTACTTGAAGGTGGTAGTAGTCGAATGAGAGTCGTTGATGCACCAGTGGAAAATCTTTAATCACCATTTGGAAAATGGCGAGTATATTCATAAAATGCCGTATCATCACGTTAGTGTCAGTCGGACTCCTGGTCAGATTAAAAACCTTCAATCAAATTCAGCAAAAAACTGCGGAATGAAAATATCACTAAAGCGAGATCAGATCACGGGTGGTCAAAATAAATTATCATTATCAGAACGTGAACTTAAACATTTCAACGACGCTAAACAATCAAAAACAGGCGTCTAGCTTAATCTCTCTTAAGGACTCAATTAAAACCGGTGGTATTTTTCCACTTCTCGTGGCTATTCCAGCATTAATAGCTGCTTCCGCTCCAGCCGTAGCAAAAGCAGCCGCATTAGGTGCTGTTGGAACAACTGCTGGAATGGCTCTAAGGAAAGTAACAGGAAAGGGATACAAAAAAGGGACGCGGCCTAAGATTACCGGGATCTCGCTGGGGAAGAGGTCTGAGACTTCCAGGATCACTTCGTTAGATGCTCCAGCATCAAATTTTGATTTACTTGATGCTACTAAACGATTAAAAATAAAAAACTTCAGAGGTGTTTTTATGCGAGATCAATTACCGAAACAATCAAACATTGTTGAAACAGGTATTATTAATCTCGACTCGAATTCAGGACCCGGTACTCATTGGGTATCATACGCGGTTGATCCACGTGGAATCGTTTATTTTGATTCATACGGGTTAGCTCCACCCGTTGAATTTATCAAATATGTTGTACCACTGCACGCGCAAGTTTGGTATTCAACGCTACCCACACAAACAATGACAGATCCGCCAATATGTGGCCGTGAGGCAATTAATGTACTTAACGCTATATCAAAATCATCCAAACCGCCACATAAAGTCGTGCATGATTATACAAGCAACCGCTTCGTTTCAAACAGATCTTAAAATATAATGGTTGATATTTACGGAAGAAGATCTTCACGCGTTAAGAAAAAATCCGATAACATTGATCTGTCAAAGTACGCGACTAAAGATGAACTCGCTGATATCATGAACCTGGCTGGTGTTGACCCAGATGAGGTTGTTATTTTTCAGGATCGATATGGTAAACTAAAAACCAGCAATATCAAATGGAATGATATAGTTCGACGAGTACTCGGTGCGGTCACGCATAATATCCCTGTTTTTACTGACAGCGGAAAAATCAGGGATTCAAGTATGTCGTTTGCAACCATCAGAAATGAAATTGCAAGAAGCGTTGCTAATCGCGTGAAAAATACCGGTGACACAATGACGGGTGAACTCAACATGAACGGGAATAAGATAGTAGTTTTAAGAGATCCAACATCCGACGAAGACGCAGCAACAAAAAAATACGTCGACGTCAACTACAACACCGTAGATGGTAAACTATCCACGTTGCGGGCCGAGTATGACGTTCATGTGAGCACTTTTGCAAGATTTCGCAGAAACCATCAAAAAACCGCAGAAGACTTCTTTGGCGCTCCGCACACCGTTGTCATAAAACTCGTTGATATCAAGACGAACATCGACACAATCAAACAAACACAGCAAAACATCGTAGCGGGGATTCCTGACGTTAATAAAACCAATTTGATTAAAATTCTAGCCGGAATAACTCCCGGACATATTACCAACATCGTATACACTGTATCATCGGGATTTGCAACATGGTCGCAGCAAAATAAAACTATCAAATATACCGCAACGGTCACTGGCGTGTACAGGTTGTCTGTGTTTAGTGCTGAAAAATTTGAAATATATACAACGTATCCATGGCGTCATTCAACTGATAAGTTTTCCGGGGTTGTATCTGTTATATTAAATAGAGGAACCGAAGAAATTTTTATTCTGGAAGCAGCTGATAAGAAATTAACCGCAACATCTTACTGGTGGTGTTTGGAATTTGTAGCTGAAACACCTCAATTGGTTACTGCATAAAATATAATGAGTACCTCAATCGGCGATGCATCTCAATACAGGTATAATCAAGCGCGTGAATGGCAGGCAGCGTTGAAAGATCGAGTCGAACAATACACGGTAAAAGTAAAAAATTATCGACGACGACTAGTTATCGTTGACGTGATGGTTTATTCAGTATCCGCTGTTGTTGCTGGAACCGGTGTGATATTATCAACAATAACAATGATGGCACCAGTACCTGTAACCATTTGTATTTCAGCTACAACAACGATTGCAGGTGTGTTCAATATCATTGCAATAAAAGTATGTACTTGCACGAATGAAAAATTACCCGATTACATGATAAAATTACATACAGCGACGGTCGCATACTCGAAGTTCTCTTCGTTGTTATCAGGGAGTCTCAGTGATGGAATTATATCTGATTTTGAGTTTTCAGAGATGATTAAAATATATAACAGTGCTGCTAAAGGTATGAGTATTAATAATGACGGAATTACTCCAGCAGGTCGTGACAAACACAACCCCGCAGAAGACCACGATGATCTCGGTAAGCTCGATTAATCCTGAATTTAGTATCAATTTTCCAACTGCGATTCGCGCGAATGAAATTGCACTAGCGCAATTACGAGTATATCATAGTTGGCCAAATATCAGATCGAAATCATTTAATGGTACACCAGCAAATAATTCACTTGTATTTGCTAATAAGAATAAACCCGATGGAACACCTGACTGGATTGTTGTTGGAATACCAACTGGTAGTTATGAGATTGAAGAGATCATTGAGGAACTTCAGCGTAGAATAAAATCAATAACCGGAAAAGAAGCAAAAATATCGATTAACGTTCTTGAGCGGACGCTATCTTCTACGGTTGAGAAACATTCTCCTGATTACGTTGTTGATATTTATCAGTCCACGATAAGATCCGTACTAGGTTGGCCGGATGTTCCCCCAGTACATGAAGGACCACCAGAACCGAAGTTAAATGATTTTCTTACGAACGTGAGTAATTATATAAGCGGATCAAATTATCTTGATGGAAAACCCGCTTATGAGTACGTTAGTAGAATTATTTTTAATTATGAACTTTCTGATAAAATAATTACCAAAGAAGTAATTGAATCAATAGGTAAAAAATTTAAGGATGAATGTCAAGCTCGATTTAAAATTTTACAGAATTTATTTTCTAGTATTACACAGTTTTACAGCGACGATGTAAAACAACAAATCATTGAGTCAATACAACATTTAAATAAAGTTATATCAGATTTTCATAATGTTAATGTATTCATTGTTAATAAATCAGTCATAAGAATCACATACGATGGTAAATTAACAGGTTTAAGATTAATTGATTCTTTTAATGATTTATTTACCAATCATTACAAAAAAACCGCCGAGGAAGTATTAAAATTTACATTACCAGAATTTGACACAACTGAGTTAAAAAAATCTCTCAATGATCTTATCAACGAAAACGTTCCTAAAATACTCGATGCATGGAGGAAAAATAACCTCATCAGCAACTGTTCTTAGACATAATAATGATCCACACAGCGGCGGTAGACACGTATCTCCGGGAATCGTTAATATAACATCGACAATCGCGGTTAATTTAGTTTTTGACGTAATCGATGGTAGCTATCAAATAGATCTCGGAAGATCAAATCGGGCTCAACAAGGATATATTTTGTACACGTTTACACCACAAGTTCCCCTGGGGTTTTGATCGTGCAAGAACCAACTAATCCTGTTTATCTGCGGTGTCATAATAATATGTGAAATCTTAAGATTGTCGTAAGACTTTTATCATAGATTTATCAGAAATATTGTATTTATTCTGAAATATTTAATTTATCAGAAATATTTTATTTTATCAGAAATATTTTATTTTATCAGAAATATTTTATTTTATCAAAAATATTTTATTTATTCTGAAATATTTTATTTTATCAGAAATATTTTATTTTATGAGAAATATTTTATTTATTCTAAAATATTTTATTTTATCAGAAATATTTTATTTTATCAGAAATATTTTATTTCATCAGAAATATTTTATTTATTCTGAAATATTTTATTTTATCAGAAATATTTTGCTTTATCAGAAATATTTTATTTTATCAGAAATATTTTATTTTCTCAGAAATATTTTGTTTATTCTGAAATAATTTATTTTATCAGAAATATTTTATTTTATCAGAAATTGATATGGTGGTTGATACTTAAAATCGTGTAAATCATTTTGCTAATTGTGATGGGCATTTAGGTACTCAAAATCATGCAAATCGGTCAGTTTGTTAATTCTGATGGGTATTTAGGTACTCAAAATCATGCAAATCGATCAGTTTGTCAATTCTGATGGGTATTTAGGTACTCAAAATCATGCAAATCGGTCAGTTTGTTAATTCTGATGGGTATTTAGGTACTCAAAATCATGCAAATCGATCAGTTTGTTAATTGTGATGGGTATTTAGGTACTCAAAATCATGCAAATCGATCAGTTTTGCAAAAGATACTGCAAAAAATATGATATTGTTGTGAAATATTTCTTTTATTCTAAAATTCATATGGTGATTGGTACTCAAAATTAATAAAATCAATCAGTTTGTTAATTTTGACTAGTAAATGGGTACTCAAAGTCTTGCAAATCAATCAGTTTGTTAATTTTGACTGGTAAATGGGTACTCAAAATCGTGCAAATCGATCAATTTTGCAAAAAATACTACAAAAAATATTTTATTATTATTCTGAAATATTTTTTATTTTATCAGAATATTTTATTATTATTATTTTAGCAGAAATATTTTATTATTATTCTGAAATATTTTTTATTTTATCAGAAATATCTTAAATTGATATGATGATTGGTACTCAAAATCATGCAAATCAATCTAGTAAATGGGTACTCAAAATTAACAAAACTCATTAGTTTTTGCAAAAAATAAAATATTTCAGAATAAATATATATTATTTCTGATAAAATAAATTATTTCTGATAAAATAAAATATTTCTAATAAAAAATATTTCAGAATAAATATATATAATATTTCTGATAAAATAAAATATTTCAGAATAAATATATATAATATTTTTGATAAAATAAAATATTTCTGATAAAATATATATTTATATATTTCTGATAAAATAAAATATTTCAGAATAAATATATAATATTTCAGAATATATATATATATATATATATATATATATATATATATATATATATATATATATATATATATATATATATATATGTATATGTATATGTATGTGTATATATATATATATATATATATATATATATATATATATATATATATATATATATATATATATATATATATATATATATATATATATATATATATATATATATATATATATATATATATATATATAATATTTCTGATAAAATAAATATTTCTGATAAAATAAAATATTTCTGATAAATAAAATATTCCAGAATAAATATATAAAATATTTCTGATAAAATAAAATATTTCTGATAAAATAAAATATTTCTGATAAAATAAAATATTTCAGAATAAATATATAATATTTCTGATAAAATATATATATATATATATATATATATATATATATATATATATATATATATATATATATATATATATATGTATATATATATATATGTATATATATATATATATATATATATATATATATATATGTATATATATATATATATATGTATATATATATATATGTATATATATATATATATATATATATATATATATATATATATATATATATATATATATATATATATATATATATATATATATATATATATATATATATGTGTGTATATATATATATATATATATATATATATATATATATATATATATATATATATATATATATATATATATATATATATTTAAAAGGAAAACATATCCCTATGAATCCCTAGTCGAGTGTTCAAGCAAGTTCAACGGGCACAGCACAATATATAGTATTTACATATTTACAACCCAGAACTCGTAGCTTGCCACCGCATTCTACCAAAGTTCATCCGGCACACAAAACACTACCCCCTATGAGAGCCCCTAACCCGTCAAACAACGGTCTAGAGGCCCAAGAGGGTGCGTTTGGTAAAGACAATTCCCATTAAACTCGTAGCTTGCCACCTCATTCTACGAGTTCAAGGACATATATCCCCATATAAACTCCTAGATTGCCATCGCATTCTATTAAGTTTAGTGGATACATATAAATCCCATAACTCCTAGTCTGCCACCGCAGCCTAGCAAGTTCAAGGATGCATATAAAGACAGTACAACCCCATAACTCCTAGTTTGCCAAAGCACACTATCAAGTTTAGAGGCAAAAACACAACATTAAACTCCATAACTGCTAGATTGCCACCGCAGTTTAGCAAGTTTAGAGGCGGCCCCATAACTCCTAGTCTGCCAAAGCACACTAGCAAGCTTAGAGGCAAAAACACAACGTAAAAGGCCAGTATATATAGTGGAGGAACCCGGAAAAACCCATAATTGGGGAATTTTTCTGGGGTTTTTCCGCATCATCAAAATGATATATATCTCTGCAACAGATCTACTATTACACAATGTAACTGCAGTTATTTTTTCTGTCTGTAAGTTAGAAACCATGAATATCCTTCTACGAGTATTAATTACGACGTAGATGGTTAAAATACATCGCAAGTTTGAAATAGATGTATTACAGCAATTTTCCGCTTACGATCGTAAACACGGTCAAAGGGAAGTAACTCAGTTACATGAGTATGCTCAACAGAGTTATCCCCCTTCTTCAGGTAAGTAGTCTGCTCGTAAACTATAGACCAAAATATTAAATAAATACTTAATAAATATAATTCGGGGTAGTGACGATAGTTTATTTCATTAGCAATATTGGAAGATGATTCTTTGTTTATATTTACTGGAAAAAGTGGATATGGTTATATTTTTAGCGACAAATTGTACTAAAGACGAATTAATATCAAAGTATTTTGCAGCCGCGTTCATTGATTGAAACATAATTTCTTCTCCAGTTTCTGAGTTTATAGATTTTACCGCCCTCTTTCCGGTTGTTTTACATTTCCCAGTATTACCACGTGTATTATTCTCGCTCTGTGTAATAGTTTGAAGATTGGATAAACTATTATTTTGATTATTCCCGTCAATATGATCGATTACAAGACCGTCTTTGATCAACCCCTTGTGACATTCATACACGAATCGATGACAGAGATAAGGTTTCTTCCCATCCCAACAGTAAACAACAGATAACCATGATTATTAATATAACCAACTGGTTTTTTTAATCGACAATTTCTGATCACACCATCAATATTTGATTCGTAGTTTGTTATTGTAGGATACTTCACAAACTCGTTCATATCTTGTTCCATTTATATAATAATAGTATTTGTTTAAATCATAATTTGTCTGAAAACTTAGTTAGATAATCCTCCACAGATTTTATAGCGTTTTTATTGACTCTGTCAGGGTCGCTATTTTTTTTGGTCATAATATCTTTTAAGCTCTCTGTATTGTTTACCATTACAACACGCACACAACTGTGTTTTTCCTCGTACTCCAGTTCCACATCGCAGACATGGCATTGGTCCTAAGCTTCCACGGTGAACGTTTTGCATGTGTTGTCCGCAGAATTCCTTCCTGCAGGGTTTATTACAACGAGTTAATTATCCGCTCATCAACTATTTGCATTGAGACATTGTATATGTAATACCTTTTATTTAAATACTTGTCTGAAATATAATATGGATGAATTTCAAAGATTATCCCGAATAAAGCCTTGGAAAACAAGAAAATTCAACCTCGACAGGATATCTCCTGACGTGCCAATACGAGATCTGGTTGATCGGAAAAATAAAGGTTTGATCAATAAGATTCACGACGCCAAGAAAGAATTTCACGCAGATGGTGCATCTCATGTCTGGTCAACGTTCAAGATTATTCGCAATGACAAAGGTGTCGACGCTACGATGAATGACAAAAGAGCAGGAGCTATTATTAAACAGCTCGATGATAGAAGTTATCTTTTCAGAATAAAATTTGTCATACTTGCAGAAACAAATAACTGGATTATTCGTGACAAATATGATCCTGTACACAAGGGTGAAAAAACTGTCATACCAAGTAGAAATTCCAAACCAGGTCTATTGACCGGTATTGACAAACCGTATTATGAACGAGCGTATCCTGTAACAGCAGTTATTTATGGAATCTATGTGATAAATGAAAAACCTAGTGTTGATAAACTGGCGCCAATGAAATTTTCAAAAATAAACTGTGTAGTCGAGCGAGTAATAGAACATTTTACAAACGCAGCTCGTGGAAACGGTTTAACAGATAAAAGACGTAAAATAATAAACGAGTGGGGCGAAACAGTTAAAGATACCGGGGCGTCTATCAAAGATGTCACTGAGTTAGGAAAAAGATTAAAATTCCCAATAAGCGTAGCGACGATAACAGGAGAGATTTTGTATGAATCAAAGTATAAATCAAAAGGAACTCCAATAAATATCATAACGCACATGCATGGACTAGCGCAGTAACAATATTTCCACGAAATCGAACTGTTAAATTTTATGATGATGACATGTTTGATTTCATTAACAAAATAAGTAAAAACGATCCTGTGTCAGTGTGGTTATTTAAGAGCTCTGATGATGAAAAATATGATGAATTTGAGCGACCTAACGGTGAAATATATCGTAAAGAATCCTTTCATGAAGAAATGAAAAATCTTGCTCAAAGATATTCAGAAAACATTGATGAGTTGCTCAGCAACTGTTTTACTGTTCCATCTGTTGCAGCTCATGTTGCTAGAGAGAAAAATTCGTGGAAATCAACCCGAAATGAATTTCTTTCGGATATACAATCAAGTTGTGTCGAGTATGGCCACGGCGGATTGTGGAACACCAAATATAATTACAACGATATCTGTTGATATGGTTGCATGTTATCCAGGAAGTTTTCTCGGATACGGAGATTGTTCTAATTATTTTGCAAGGTTCGGTCATCCAACACATGAAATGACGCGAGTATCGATAAATAGACCTTTGCCGGATTTTGATCTAACTGGATTTGCTTGTGTTGAATCATTTGAGTTTGCTATGGATCTTCATACGATATGTTATGTTTGGTTTGGTAGACATTTCTCAGAAAAACGCTGGGCACCAATAGTTTTATTACGATATATGCTCGATTGTGCGATATTGGTATCGTTGGTGGTTAGTGAGGCAACTATATCATATAAGAAACAAACCGAGGTTTGGTTACCACCGAGGGAAAATATCAGTCTCGATGAGGTCATTAAGGAATTTAGAGAAAAATGTCCTGACGCTTTCGAGGATGATATCATCAAAGAAGCTCCTAGAATCCTCGAGATTAAACTCAATAATAGTGATAAAACAGCAAAGGATCTTGGAAGAAAAATAATAGGAAAATTTACTCAAGGTGGTGCATATGATCATAAACAACGTCATGCACGATTAATACTGGATGATACCGAATACGATTTTATAGTTGCTGATGCAACAGCGAGAAATATATTTATAAACCACGAGGATGTTTATTTATCAAATGAAAAACTGTTAGGTACGATTGTAAGCTATATGGATGGAGACTCGCCTGAGTATACGCATTTAAGATCATCGATGTTGGCCTACGTGAGTATAAACTTGCTATCTATGATAAATAAATTCCCTGATAACGCAGTTAGGGTTGCAATAGATTCGTTCTACATCGATAAAAAATATGCAACATTGTTGGATGATTTTACGGACGATAATGCACCTTGGGATTCATGGAGAATAAAGAAAGAAAGTATACTTGATTATTTAGAATCAGCAAATGTTACGATCAAAGATAATTATTATAAAAACCAGCAATCAAATATATCATTGACAACTTCGTTGTTACCGTCGGTATATGATCCAATAACTAGAAATAAAACGGTTTATCTAACCGGACCGGGAAGTTCTGGTAAAACCACTCGAGCGATCGAACTATTTCAAAAATCAGATATGATCGTGCTGACACCAACACATAGACACGCGCGAGAAATGAAACAACGAGGAGTACAATCATGTACTTATCACAGCTTCTTCCGATGGAAGGGTGATACATGGACATATTTAAGGATGGGCGAGAAATCTATTCCAAGGATCATAATATGGGATGAAATATGCACTGTGCCGTTAGAAACATTGAAAACATTTCTAGATTGGTTGTTAACAAGAAATACTGCTGTGATAATGTGCGGCGATCATGGTCAACCACCACCCATAGTTGGACCATCTCCACATGATTGGCTGAAAAATTTCGTTGATTATTACGAAGAAATGAATGATGATCATAGAACACTTGATGCAACGTTGAAACAGTTTAAAAAATTAATCAGACTACAACCGAATAAAATTCAGTGTGAAGTAATGCGTGGAATAATTTCAGAAACACCCATGAACGACTTTCTGCAGACGTGGCGACCAAATGATCTGATAGTTGCAAGTAGAAAAATAGTTCGTGATACATTTCAACGAGAGTTGTTGCAGTTACATAAAGAAAAATATCCAACATTGCTAGTTCCGTTATGTTATCGACCAGCAGATACGCGACGACAAAATATTGACGTTGATATACCGGGACACTTGACAGAGTCAAGGAAACAGAATTTAGTATTAAATTATATTATCACAGTTGATGTTGATGTTTTTGAAGATGTTCTACGTGCTGATAAATCCCCGTGGACGCTTGGATACGCAATGACGATTTATTCATCTCAGGGATTAACTATTACTGATACAGTTGTTTGGATCGTCGATGATCACATCGAATGGTCGAACTTAGTTTAGTTTATCTTGCAGTGTCTCGAGTTAGAAAAATATCTCAATTGAGACGACTCGTTATGGACTCGTCAGTGATTAGTGATGACCTCGATAAATGTCGAGGCCTTGGCGAATGTCAAAGTGATATAATAAGAAAAAAACTAGCTGGTTATAAATAATCTGATAAAAAAAATAATCGAGAGTTTGATCTAGACACCGACGTTGTCATTGCGCTGAAACAACAACAGGATAATCATTGTGCAAGTTGTAATTGTATAATGTTATGGCAGTATCTGAAAAATGATCCAAGACAATTTACCGTAGACAGAAAAGATAACAGACGCGGTCATACACGAGAAAATATCATGTTGACCTGTCTTGAATGTAACCGACGTCGGGGTGCTAGTTAAGTGATCGCGGTGGTAATTGTGTATCCTCGGGAATTACTTGTAATTGTTCACGTACAAATCCACGTTGAGGAGCAGTTGAATCCAGTCTGTAGATTGCGGGTCTACCTGAGGATCTTGTCACGGTGGATATCTTGTGTGTGGTAACACTCCAAATAGGATCAGTAGCTCTTTTTTTTACCACCTTCGAGTTCACCGGGCTCGTATAAATACCTGACAGTGGTATTACCTAGCACTGGCTGTGTTGAAAGATCACTCGTTGTATTGGTATATTTTTTTTTGTAATTGCATGAATAGGTTTCATGTTGGTCGTTCGAGTGATCTCGTTATTTAACGCTGCTATCACACTTGGTAATCTTGCAACCCATTCACGAGATCTCGTATCCTGAATAAATTCCTTCGCGTATTGATATCCAAATAACCGCTCAGCAAGTGTTCGATTAAATCGTTCAACAATTGCCTGATCACGATGAATTGCAGTATGTCCTCGTCGTATTTTGGTATCATGTTGTTTCATTAACGATGATACTGGACCAAGAAATTCCTTGCCAGGATCAACCTGTAGCAGCTGTGGCCATCGCAGACCACCTCGTTGATAAATTCGTTTAAAAGCATTGGCTACTTCAGATGATGTTTTCGTTGATAGCGGTTCTGCCTCTTTATATCTACTTGCAACGTCAATGACAGTTAACGCGTATTTGTACATTTTTCTACGTACAGTATCATGTGGTAAAAACAGAATATCAGCTTGATAAATTTCATTAGGAACACTAACATCGAAATGTGCAAATCGAATTTGCTTAGGTGGTGGTAGGTAAATTTGCCATATTGCTTGTTTGGATAACCACGCTTTAGCAGTAGAATGTTTAACCGCTGCTGCGTCAGCAAGTTTACTAATTGCTGCTTTACCTTTCCAGTATCCAATTGGGGAATAATAAATCGATTCCATTTTTATATATTACCAGCCCCAAGTGCTAATTTACCTTTCATCGCAGATCTTACTAACCAATTGGCTAATTTTTCTTTGATATTTTTACTTTTTTATAGAACCTTGAGCATGAATTAATTTCACATCTGCAATATGCCTATGTTGTAGATCATTACTTTTATACGCAACATCATGAGCATGACATGCTTTATCAATAGCATTTATTGGTTCCTCGCCTGGTTTTGGTTGATCCCGATTATCAAGCCTGATATCGAGTCGAGTACCACGACCGCAATAATTATATCCTGGTAGATGTTTTTCTCCCGGGTATTTTGCCCACGGAGTTCCCGGTAACTTTGTTAATTTTGTTGCAATATCACCTCCGCGTTGCTTTTGTTTTACTTGATTTTGGTTTTGGTTTTTCACCTGACTGCACTGACTTGTCAGTAGAGATAAATTTCAATTTCTTTGTACCACAACGCGTACACTTACCCGTAACTGCTGATTTGTTATTTTTTGTGGCAATAGTTGTTAGTGTATCCGTCGGGGTACGCGTCCTGTACTTCACACAATATAAATCCATAGATATTTTATACAGCATGGATATAATTGATTTCTCAGCGACAAGAAAACGAGAACCTGTCAAGCATCATCCTGCGTTACCGAATTCCATCAGAATGATAATAATAGGACCATCTGGAAGTGGAAAGACACAGTTGTTACTTAATCTTATAATGAGATGGTTAAAGTGGGATAAATTGTATTTGGTAGCCCCGTCAGTTGATGATCAACGATGTTATGATGTGCTCAAGGATTTAATGAAAACGCGCGATTACTGGATGACGATGTTATCGAGTTTATAACCGATATTGATGAAGCACCATCAGTAGATTCCATAGACGGATTTATTAATAATTTGGTTGTATACGACGATGTGATGCTGGATAAACAAACAAACCCAGCTAGAATATTTTCTCGAGGTGGACATAAAAACACTGATGTCATTTACGTTACTCAACGATACACACAAATACCAAAAGCGATCAGAGATAACTGTAATATTTTAGTTGTGTTTAATGGAGTTGATACACATACGTTGTGAAATATTCATCAAACTTGGTGCAGCTGTGACATGGATATAATTAAATTTAGAAATTTCTTTTCACGAGCGCAAGCTACTCCGCATGGATTTATAACAATAAATTTGCACGATCCTAGAACAGGATATCGTGTAGGTCTTAATAAAATATTTGGATAAATAACAGCAGAGAGGGTGGGGGGACCTCGGCGGAGACGTAATTTGCGTAAAAGGCGTGCATAATAAACTAGAAAAAAAAATCACCAACGACAATGGAGTAATATTAATTAGACAAATTCCGGAGAGATTTTCTCAGTAAAGTGTCGACGCCTTTTATTTTTTCGATCGTCGTAGGAGGGCTTATTTTCGACTATTGGTCTGTTCACCCTCTCTGCTGCTTATTTTTTCACAGTAAAGTTTTTTGTATTAGCAGAAGCAAACAATATTACTTGTATTATCAGTGACAAACGTGATCCTGTCCTTCATAATGAAAAAACTGCCATATTAACAAACCGTATTATGGATGAGCGTATCCTGTGATCGTGGTTATTTATGGAATTTATCCGATAAATGATAAACCCAGCGTTAATATTCTAAAACCGATAAAATTTTCAAAAATAAACTGTGAAGCCGAACGAGTAAAGGAACATTTTACAAACGCGATACGTAGATATGGTTTAACGGATAAAAGACTTAAAATAATAAAAGAGTGGGGAGAAATAGTTAAAGATACAGGAGCGTCTGTCAAAGACGTCGCTGAGTTAGGAAAGAAATTAAAATTCCCAATAATAGTAAGAAATATTACCGTAGAGATTTTATACGAATCAAAATATAAAATGAAAGGAGCTTCGATTGAAATTATTGATCATAATGCGCATGGGTGGACTAATGTAGTAATAATATTTCCACGAAATAGAATTGTTAAAGTTTACCAAGGAGCTATATTTGATTTTATTAACGAAATAAGTAAGAATGGCCCTGTATCAGAAATGGCTGTTTCAACGTTCCGATGATGGAAACTATGATCAGTTTGTACGACCTAATGGATATATTTATCGCACAGAATCTCTCCATGAAGAAATGCGTTGAAACATACCCGTGAAGATGTTAACTAATTAATGAGTAATTGTTTTACCGTTCATTCAGTTGCTGCTCATTTTGCTGGAGAGAAAAATTCGTGGAAACCGACACGATTGGATTTTCTTGTGTCGAATACGGACACGATAGACTATGGAATACTAAATACGATTATAGAGATGTTATTTTGGTTGATATGATTGCATGTTATCCGGGAAGATTTCTTGGAATGGGAGAGTGTTCTAAGTATTTAAACATCCAACACACGAAATGACCAGATTATCGATAAATGGACCATTACCAGATTTTTATTGACTGGATTCGCTTGTATCGAGTCATTTACGTTTTCCGAAGATCTTCATCCAATTTGTTATGTTTGATTTGGTAAACATTTTTCAGAAATAAATATGGGCACCAACAGTATTATTACGATATATGCTCGATGTAAAAGTACTATTACTGTTAACAGTAAGTGAAGAAATTATATCGTATCGTCCGCAGAAACAAATTTGGTTACCACAACATAAGAAATATTCTGATATAAATGATTTTAAGAATAAAATAGCAAAAGATCTTAGCAGAAAAATAAACGGTAAATTTACCAATGGAGGATCATATGATCATAAACGACATTGTTCAAGATTGATTATAGATGATGCTGAACTAGATTTTATAACTGCTGACACAAAGAATAGAAACACAGTTATAAGCCGAAGTACTGATAATTTATCAGACATAACTAAATTATGTACAATTGTAAGTTATATTGGTGAGTCCACGCAGTTTACTCATTTTTCTTCAATGATCGCGTACGTTTCGATAAATCTAGTATCAATGAAAACTAGAATTACTGAATTTGCTGTCAGAATCGCTACGGATTTGCTTTATATGAATAAATAAAATACAGGATTGCTAGTACAACTACATATAGGCACTTATGCATCATGGGGTGAATTGAGAATAATACAAAAAAATTATACTTAATTATTCTGAATCCGCAGAAGTTCAAATTAAGGATATTTATTGCCAAAAAAAATCAAATATCAATATTATCATCAGCACAATTTGTATATTATCCAGTAGCTAGACATAAAACAGTTTATCTCAGTGGACCTGGAGGTTCTGGTGACACAATTCGTGTGATCGAATTATTCTTGAACACTTGTTCAGAAATAATTGTATTAACACCTGCACACAGACTCGCAAGAGAAATGAGAGAAAGGAATATTAAATCATGCATTTATCACATATTCTTTCGATGGAAGGAAGATAAATGGACTCCTGAATGGGAGAGAAATATATTGCAATGATTATTGTTTGGGATGAAATATGCACCGTTTCATTAGAAACATTATTTTTTTTAAATTCTTGATTGGTTATTGACAACAAATATTGCAGTAATAATGTGTGGCGATCATGGCCAATCGCCATCTTTTGTTGGATTGTCTCCACATAAATGGCCGACTATTGGTCTGTTCACCCTCTCTGCTGATAAATATCTTTGATCGTCGTGATAATTAATAATCGTTGCCGCTCGTTTGTCGTCGATTGTAGCATTGAACTTTGATCATACATGAAATGAACTATCTTTACTAAGTTCTTTCTTGGTGTCATGATTAATATTAATCAAAGTTTGATTCGTCGGATCAACCAGAGCTCGCATCGGTAAGTCAATTCTGTCAAGATTACACTTATCGTTAGAAGGCTTAATTTTAATCGTGGATAATATCTCATCCATATTATAATTAAAACAAATATATATTTCAATTGAACTTATGTGTATGTATATATATATATATATATATATATATATATATATATATATATATATATATATATATATATATATATATATATATATATATATATATGTATATAGATACGTATACATATGTATATATGTATATATTTATATATATGTATATAGATTCGTATACATATGTATATATGTAGATATGTATATATGTGTATCTATGTACGTATAGATATGTATATATGTCTATATGTGTATCTATGTACGTATAGATATGTATACATGTCTATATGTGTATCTATGTACGTATAGATATGTATATATGTCTATATGTGTATCTATGTACGTATAGATATGTATACATGTCTATATGTGTATCTATGTACGTATAGATATGTATATATGTCTATATGTGTATCTATGTACGTATAGATATGTATATATGTCTATATGTGTATCTATGTACGTATAGATATGTATATATGTCTATATGTCTATCTATGTACGTATAGATATGTATATATGTCTATATGTCTATCTATGTACGTATTGATATGTATATATGTCTGTATGTCTATCTATGTACGTATTGATATGTATATATGTCTATATGTCTATATATGTATCTATCGATATATGTATATATGTGTATATATAGGTATGTATGCATATGTATGTATGTATATATGTGTATAGATGTAGATATGTATGCATATGTATGTATGTATATAGATATAGAGATGTATACATATGTATGTACGTATATATGTGTATAGATGTAGAGATGTATACATATGTATGTACGTATATATGTGTATAGATGTAGAGATGTATACATATGTGTATACGTATATATGTGTATAGATGTAGAGATGTATACATATGTGTATACGTATATATGTGTATAGATGTAGAGATGTATACATATGTGTATACGTATATATGTGTATAGATGTAGAGATGTATACATTTGTGTATACGTATATATGTGTATAGATGTAGAGATGTATACATTTGTGTATACGTATATATGTGTATAGATGTAGAGATGTATACATTTGTGTATACGTATATATGTGTATAGATGTAGAGATGTATACATATGTGTATACGTATATATGTGTATAGATGTAGAGATGTATACATATGTGTATACGTATATATGTGTATAGATGTATAGATGTATACATTTGTGTATACGTATATATGTGTATAGATGTAGAGATGTATACATTTGTGTATACGTATATATGTGTATAGATGTAGAGATGTATACATTTGTGTATACGTATATATGTGTATAGATGTAGAGATGTATACATATGTGTATACGTATATATGTGTATAGATGTATAGATGTATACATTTGTGTATACGTATATATGTGCATAGATGTAGAGATGTATACATATGTGTATACGTATATATGTGCACAGATGCAGAGATGTCTACATATGTGTATACGTATATATGTGCAGAGATGCAGAGATGTCTACATATGTGTATACGTATATATGTGCAGAGATGTAGAGATGTGTACATATGTATATACGTATATATGTGCAGAGATGTAGAGATGTATACATATGTATATACGTATATATGTGTAGAGATGTAGAGATGTATACATATGTATATACGTATATATGTGTATAGATGTAGAGATGTATACATATGTGTATACGTATATATGTGTATAGATGTAAAGATGTATACATATGTATATACGTATATATGTCTATATCTGTAGAGATGTAGATATGTATATATGTACATATGTATATATGTCTCTATCTGTATAGATGTATAGATGTATACATGTACACATGTATATATTTCTATATCTGTATAGATGTATAGATGTATACATGTACACATGTATATATTTCTATATCTGTATAGATGTATAGATGTATAGATGTACACATGTATATATTTCTATATCTGTATAGATGTATAGATGTACACATGTATATATGTATATATATGTATAGATGTATAGATGTATAGATGTATACATGTATATATATGTATAGATGTATATATGTATAGGTGTAGATATGTATACACACACACACACAGATATATATATATATATATATATATATATATATATATATATATATATATATATATATATATATATATATATATATATATATATATATATATATGTATATATATATATATATATATACATCTATACATATATATACATATATACATCTATACATATATATACATATATACATGTGTACATCTATACATCTATACATTCAAACAAAAAATAAATTCAAATGGTTTTGATATACTCTAGAACTCCTTGTGATAAATCTTGTGTTAACGAATTCTGCGGGTATCGTTTACAAAGTGTACGGGGAGGGAGTTTAGGACCTAAACCATGGTTTAAATGTGGTGTTGGGGTTAGAAGAAAAACACAGTTTTGTGTGCAACGTGGTGGTAAAAAATACGGAGAGCTGAAAAGATATTATGATAAAAAATAACATTGATAACAATGACAAAGTTATAAAAGACGATGAATACATTCTAGTTATATTTTATATTTCCAAAATAATGATTTAAACAAATGATATTACTACATAAATGGAACAAAAAGAATTTGTGAAACATCATATCGTTAAGAATTACGAGGCATCTGGTGATGGTATCCTTAGGCACTGTCGACTAAAATAACAGACAAATCGGTTCTCTCAATAAGTTTGGTCATCTTCAATTTTCTGTTTGGGAAGAAACGTTATTTCTGTCACAGGGTTGTTTGCGAATGTTTTAATGGATTAATCGAAGTCTTGTCTTGTGACCAATCATATTGATTCAAATTCCAAAAATAATGATTTTGGAAATTTAAAGTTGGTTACACAGAGTCAGAATTCTGAATACGGTGGTACGGGAAAATATAAAAAAATATCACAGAGCCGTTAAGTCCATAAATACAGAGACTGGTGAAGAAAAAACCTTTTGATCAATAAATAAAGCTGGTAAATATTTTGATATTCACCCGGGTTCGGTACAATATGTTACGGATAATATTGCCAGATCGTCTTTTTTTAAAAGAAATATAAACAAAAAATTATATTTCAGTAAATGAGTATTGTGTTAGATATGAACTGAAAGGAGTTAACTCTGTCAAGCTAAAACTCTCTCCGGCAGAGTAATTCAGTAGTTATCTTTCTTTTTACTACGTAATATTATTTTAACATTTCAGTATATGCAGACTGTGTTATATATAAACTGAAGGAAAATAATTGTGAAACGGCATAAAATTTCAACTTGATGCAGAAAAAAATTATTTGTGATTTTGAATTATTACAGGCACGTGAATTTGACTATAGATCTACACTGCCAGCTGAATATAGATTATAAAGCAGATCCAGCAGGCCATGTTCCAATATTTGGCTACTGTTAAAGATACAGAAGTTAAAATATTCGTATGTGTCTTAATCAAGATTGAGAAAATTCGATCAGAATATGCCCAGGAATACGAAACGAAAACAATTATTAACACGCGCGTGAGGCAGTTGAAAAAGTTTATATCAGATAACAATCACAAAGTTATTAATGAAAATAGTAAAGGGGATTTTGAAAGTCAAAGTAGTTGCGAATGTGAAACTTAACATGTATTCAGATTATAATATTTTTCCTAGACCTTGTCAAGGGATTCAGATTTTTTGCGTTCTGATGTATTATTGTTATGTATGTTTTGTTTTTAATGTTTTTTAATTAGATTTTCATTATTTTAGTACTATTTACTCCATAAATATAACGAAAAATCAGCAGAAAAAATAAATTCTGTTAAAAATATACATTTGTTTATGAAATTATTATTATACAATTTTTTTAATGAGATTATTTTTATTTATCCAATCTTATTGAAATTGTTTGATAATTTGAATATACCTATGAAACCTTGAGATTTAACATAGAGATTTATATTAAAGATTTTATTTCGCAAATCATGTAACTGTCTGGATTCGTCAGTAAGTTTGAAATGCATCCTTGATAATAACGGATTATCACAACACAGGTAAACAGGATTAATAGGCTCTTGTACGATCAAATGTCATGGAGGTACTTGCGGTATAAATATATAATAAATATATCCTTGTTGAGCTTGATTTGATTTTGCAAGATCTATTTGATAGCTGCCATCACTTGCATCATATACAAGATTGACTGAGATTGTTGATGTAATATTTACAATTATTTATAAAATGTGTTTGCCGCCACCTTACGGATCATTATTATGTTTGAGAATGTTTGATGATTTTTTTTTCTTCTTCTCCACGCATCAACGATTTATGGAAAATTTTCACTGAGAATAGCATTTACCAGTATTATTTGTTCGTCAGTTCTAAATTCTGGTATTATAAATGTTGTTAGATCTGCTTCAGATATTTTATAAGAATGGTGAAATATTTCTTTATAACTAAATATATGTTTCGATCTTGTAAATCTGTTTTATATGTTTTTATAATATCAACGATTGTTATATTAATATACTCAAGGTCTGCTGTAATTTGATTTAAATGTTGTATTGTTTCAAGGATTTTCTATTTTAGATTGTCCTTGTTATACTCCAGGATATAATGTTTAAATAAACGTTCTAGTGCTGCTGATATAATTGCATGTTCATCTTTAATTTTACTAGATAATGATTTAAATATTCTTTCATGCACAAAGTTTATATCACATTTGACGAAAGAAATAGTATAGAGACACTGAAGTGTAGGGTTTAACGGAGATTCTTCTTTTCAATACTCTGGTTCATTTATATATATATATATATATATATATATATATATATATATATATATATATATATATATATATATATATATATATATATATATATATATATATATATATATATATATATATATATATATATATATATATATATATAATGCATTAAAAGAGAAATCATCTCGTTGAGGTTCTGGCGGTCCTTTATACTCTGGTGTTATTTCAGGCCACCCTGACATACTTCTGATCGATGATTGATAAATATCTACAACATAGTCTTGTGAATTTATTTCTATCACAGCTGATAAAGTTGGTTCGTGGACTGTTATATCTATTTCTTACTCTCTTCCAGTTATAGATTTGATTCTGCGCTGGAATTCGTCATTGATTTTTTCAATCTGATAACTGCCTGTTAAAATTCCGACATCTGGCCAATCGACAGTTCCGTCATCTTTCTTTTTATTTGCAGATACAAGCGAATTATTCGCCTGTAATCCACCAAATGATTTTGATCTAATATTTGGCCAACTATGATATACTCGTAATTGTGCTAGCGTTATTTATATCACTGGAATTGCAGTCGGTAAGTTAACACTAAATTCTGGATTAATTGAGGATACCGATATCATCGTAGTTTTTTGACGGAGTTGTATTAACGACAATCTGCTAAAGTAACTCGTTCGGAGTTGAAATTCTTATTTAAATCCGGATTTTCTAAATCAGGCATGGGTTATATCAGAGTCAGTTCTTCCTTGTTAATTTTAATCATCTCGGTGAATCCAGAATCTTATATTTTTCCACCACTAACGCTTGTTGATAATAACGAGGATAATTTGGAATATGCTAATGTAGCGGTGTGTAATTATATTATAAAATCATGTAATTTTGTGTTTGTACACGTGCATATTTTTTTGCGATGATATTAATACCGGCAATTGTTGTTGCAGCTGAAACACAAATTGTTACAAATGCTGGTGATGTCATTGTTACTGTTTATAATAATACGCCCGTTCCATCAATAACACCAGACGCCGAATATACAATTATATCAACAGGAACTACACGTCTGCGTTATTTTGTTAACTTTTACTGTATATTCGTCAACGATACTTTTTTAGTTTTGTTTGCCATTCACGTGCTTGATTGTATTTGTAATGTTGAACGTTGATTGAGGAGCTCATTATATTTTAAGTAGGTGGTAGTTTAGCAACTAATTCAAGACCCCAATAATGCAACACGAGGTTACCTTTCTCTTCGGGTTCCACCTCGAATATTCCCTCGTCGTTTTGATCTAATATCCCTAATATTGATCCAGAGGATCCAGTTAGTGAAAAACGTCGTGAAATTGTAGTAGATATTGTATATGTGGTAGTGCCGAGAATTGAAAATCCATACATATACCGGGAACCTCAGCGCGATATTTAATGGATAAAATGAGTCTTGCCCATAATGCTGATACTACATGAACGGTGATTATTTTTGTCAGAGAGCTTAATGTTGATGTTCGATGGATTTCCCAAAAAATTCGTTTACAATTCCATTAATTTTTTTGTGAATATTTAAAAACGTCTGTATATGATTAGAGTATTCAGATCTAAATGTTGTCAGGGTTAGGGTTAGGGTTAGCAAACACCACTAAGTTATCTTCTGTTACATCTGGAACTCGCAGAATAATATATGTCAACGGGATATTACTCGTCTTTAATCGTCCTTGTTGAGCCTGAAAAACAACGACTTCATTTTGGTCTACTTTTGCAAGACTCAAAAGATTAGCGAGTTCATCCTTGACCTCGTCAAGGGTTGCATATTTAGATAAGTCGCCTTGAAGTTTGCCTTGAGTCTTACTCAGAGATCTTCCGTAAATATATACCATTATACTTTATGATCTGTTTAAAACAATTAGCAGCTACTTGTATACTCGTGCAGGACTTTATGAGGAGGTAATGTTGATGAAGATATAGCGTCGAGTACAGCAATTGCTTCACACCCGCATATTGGCGGATCGGTTATTATTTGTGTTGGTAATGTCGATTACCAGACTGAACTTTATATTGTGTTGATGTAATTTAAAAATTATTTTTGTGGAGCCAACCCATACGAAGAAAAAAGAATAATTCCACGGGGATCAATTGCATATACAACCCAATGACTACCATAACCAGAATTATTATCAAGATTAATGATACCTATTTCAATATTGTTTGGTTGTTTCGGTAATTGATCACGCATAAAAACACCTCTGAAATGTTTACTATTTAATTTTTTTAGCAGCATCAGCTAAATCAAAACTTGTCAATGGATGGATTAACGACCTGTTCATGGAAGTTTCAGACCTTTTCCGTATCGATAAGGGGTTCCTGGAAGTCTTAGACCTTTCCCTCTTTTTTAAAATCCCTTTCCTTTTATTATATCTATTGCTAAGTCAGTAAGTTTACCAGCAGCGGCTCAAGCAGCACCAAGCGCAACTGTTTTTGCAATATGTGGATCAGCAGCAGCTAATAAAGCTGGTATAGCCGCAAGAAGTGGAATTATACCGGCTATTTTAATTGAGTTTTTAACCACACCAGCAGAAAGAGTGATTTTAACGTCTGTTTTTGATTGCTTGGTGTTATTGAAATGCCTGAGTTGACGTTTTGACAATAATAGTTTATTTTGACCATCTGTGATCTGATCATTTTTTTTTAATTACATTTTTTATTGCTCATTTCTTTGCTGGACTTGATTTATGCTTTTTAATCTTACCAGGAGTCAGAGTAACGCTAACATGATGATATGACATTTTTTAAAATAAGTAATAGGTTATTTGCAACTGAAAATGTTACATGATTTCTCTCTCATTCGTCCACCAGTACCTTCAAGTAACATTGCTTTATCACTGAGTATAACTGCAATTGCTCTAAAATTAGCACCAAGGGGGTTTAGACGAGCTCGAAAGTGAATAACAACAGCAGATTGCTTGAATAAATCTACATGCTCCAATGAAAAATAATAGATGGCATATGGTGTTGTAAAACTGTGATATTTGTAAACAATGTCTATATTTTGATCACTGACCATAAACGATGAGATGCACTTGCTGTATGGTTTTGGTCAAAATTTAACAATATATCTTCAGATGGTTCTTGATGTCCATTTACCCGTAAAGAAACTTCACTAGCTGCAAGTACGTCAAATATCATATGACTACGTTCTTGTGAATCTAGTCGATTAATATATTGTAAAGCGATAAATATATGCCTCGGTGCAGAAACTCCTTGTTGTGATGCTATATGCCATGTAAATAACACAGCAACTTTACTTTGAGTGCTATCTGTGATCATTGTTAACCATGATAGCAATGATTTTCCACCTGAATTCATAAAATCAATTAACTTTTCTTCTTCAGCAATTTTTGGAGTCATTACTGGCACCCACAGTGCAAGTTTTATTAGTCTTACCAACCAATTGTGAGTAGCAGGAGGACGCCATGTTGCATCATTGTCAAGTGATTTTCTTACAGCTGTATGTTTAGGTCCAAAAAATAACTTCTCTAACATTTCTACAAACTCCAAATATGTGAGATAGTGGAATTGCGAGTGAAAAAGCTTCTTCATCATTTAACATTGTTCTTAATATAGCAAAGCCTAAGTTGTAATTTGCATTTATTCATACAATTGCTGGTCCATCAGCTGCTCCTTCAGCGGATCTTACATTACCCTCAACTTCCCTGACATGTTCTGGATGATTAGATGTATCTTTAGCAAACATCACTGATGGGCCGGCTGATCTTGTATAATCATCTGAATATCTTACCAGACCAAGTATTGTTCTAGCAACATCAGCGTCTTTTTGAACTGTTTCAATATCTCTTCCGTCAATTATGTACGTAGCATTGTCGAACAACGCCATAACATTGTTAACAAAACCAACTATATCACCAATTGCAACTCCTGTATCATCATCTTGCAAAATTCTACTTTCTACTTCAATAAATACTTCAGCAGGTAAGGAGTATCTGCTTGTATCTTTAACTTGCAATTCGATTCGATTACGTTGATCTGGTTGTTGTCCGTCATAAGAATAATACTGATAATCGCGTATAGATTCAACATTAAGAATTGGTGCGTCTATATCAAGCGCTGGATCGGATACGCTTTGAACATTTCTCTTATAATTATTATCTTCTAACATGAAGACCACTCCCTGCTATTAAACTTGAAGTTATATTTTTTTCTTTTTCTTACTGAGGTATATTAGGCAATTCTGTTAGTGTTTGATTTGCAGCTTGATTTAGTTTTTTTTTTTACTGATATTTGCAGGCATCACCATCCTTGTTTTAAATGATATTTGCTGGCATAGCTTCAGTGCCGGGTAATTTTACTGGTTGTGGTTAACTTTGTACTAAGCAAACTAATATTTGTTTGCTGAAAACGCTTTACCAACAATATCACCAACAGCACCAATACCTTTATCGCGAATAGCGTCAATAGCTTTCATTCCTAATTATTTTGCAATCGGTATTGCTTTTGGAGCTATTCTCTTAAATAAACCTTGAACAACATCACCAAGTCCATCTCCGTAAATCTCTTTGTACGTTGGCAATCATGAGTTTACTACCGTATCTATTACAGACCCATGTTAAGCATTTTGTATAATCATTTTGAAATTACATGCCGATTAATTAATTGTTTTCAGCCGCTGTAATAATCATCAGCAATTTCATTGATGAGATAAATGATAAATATTACGATCCATAACATCGCCTGTAAACAATCTTCGGCAAATATCAGATATTTCATTAATAGTTTCTGGAGAATTATTTCCTGCACGTTTTCCTCCGATCAGAATTTCCAAGCGATCAACATCGGCAAGAACACTGTCAGGACAAGTTCCTAATCCACTTAAGGATTTTGGTTCAGAGCTTTGCGTTATCTTTTAACAATTCAGCATGCATATCATCTTTTCGTTGTAATTGTTATTCTCTTTTTACATCTCTGTAATATTTTTGAGAAAAATCTACCTTACGGTATCGTTCAGGACCATATTTAACCATTAATACTTCTTTAATCCAATTTGTACAACAGTTTCATATCCAGGTTTTAAATAGTTTTCACTTTTATAACAATTCGCAGCAATACATATTAACTCAGAATAATCTGCATTCCTGATAGTTTGTAAACCATCAGGTGTAATTTTTATTTATAACAGAAGATTCAAAAACATCTACAGGTTGCTCTTGTTTAGGTCTAAAAGGTTGAGGTTCTTGTTGTAATTGTTGTTGAGGAAGTTGTCGTGGTTGAGGAGATTGTGGTTGAGCTTCAGTTACAATTTGTAATTGTTTATATTGTTGTCTTTTTCTTACTTCCTTAAATTTTTGAAAATCAGGATCATCAGCTTTGAGAGAATCTTGATTAGTACAGATAAGATATACATTTCTAACCCAATCATATTTTGTCCACGAATCGACATATTTCGTTTTTTTACATATTTACCCTTATTTTTATAATGTGCAGCAATATAACAAACTTCTTCTGAGTTTGCATTCGCGATAGCATTAAAACCTTTTTTCGTCAACTTATCTTTAAGAGTAACTTCAGTTTTAGGTTTAATAGGTTGTTTTCTAAGTTGTTGGACTATCACTATATAATTATTTATTTCACTCATATACGCAATATAATCAAAATGACCTGTCCTAGCTTGCTTACTTCCCTTTTTTTTTCAAAATATCCAATTGCGCCAAGTGTCTCTTGATACCGGCTTACCAGCATATGCAGATTTTAAAAAATTATTAATATTACTGTATTTCACAATAGCAAATTCAGCTAAATCTTTTGCTGTTTGCTTTTTACCTATTGTCTTAGCAGCATCTTCAGTAAATTTATCAAGCATTTCAACTTTTTCTTTTTCTGTTATTGGTTTTGGTTCTCCACCAACAGCGCCTTCAAGTTCTTCTTCAAGCTGAGTAGGATGAGGTTGAAAGACAGTAATAACTGCAAAATCTTAAAAAAAAATCTTTTTTGTTTGTTTAATTCTATTTGCTAGCTTTGCAGTTTGCGCATCAGTTTGTTTTACTGCCGGAAGAAGCTTTTCAGTAGCTTCTGCAACTCATTCAGTAATCATTGTAACAGGTTTAAAATATTGTTCTTTATCTTCTGCATATTCAACTTGTGCTTCTTGTCGATCTTGCAGTTTTTGTTTGAGATCATCACGAACAGGAATATATCTTCTAATTGCTTCTAATCTTTCTCTGGCTAATCTACTAGTGTAAGGTTCCATTACTGATATAATAATGATTTACTTACTCATACATTTATAGCAGCAGAGGAGGTACGACCTCACTGAAATATCCGGCGGGTACACGAACACACATACAAATTTAGAAGAAGAAAAAAAAAAAAAACACGAACGACAAAGATAAAGTAAAAAAACATAAAATCTCACCCAATCAAAGAAACTCTCGGTAAGTTTGAGGCCTCTGTTTGACATTATTGACCTTATTTTTATCGTTTTCGTAGGAAGCTTTTTTCTCTCCGAAAATGACGTTTCAGCAAAAGGTATGTTCCCCTCCTCTGCTGCTCACAGCGATTGGACTTTTTACCCCAAAATCGATAAAGTTCTTCCTGAACCCCAAGTGCAAACCATCCACAAACTATCGTAACTGTATACATTGTGAACATGAGTTGTTATCCGGAAAGCAGTTTATTCTTTTTTCAATGACCATGATCTTGGAGCTACTGATACAAACATTGACAAGTTTCTTCCGTACCCAGTGTGCATGCCCTCCATAAAATTTGACAACTGTTGATGGTGCACAACGTGTATTGTGAAGACAAAATGGGTTACAGACAAAGGGATGGACGGACAAAACATAAAACAAACTGAATTTGGGAGGGTACATAAAAAGGTTGAAACAACTTGGCACAGAATGGCCTGACAACTTACAACAGTACATACCTTTCACCTCGATCCAACTTCTATTTCTAATTTTTGTTGCTGATGGAGACGAACACTGGGGCATACAGACAGACAGACGGACGTATGGAAAAGGGTACAACTAATCCCATTGATACGGTTGGGACAATTAATGAGGAAGCAAAAACTATGCAATAATTTGTCTCTTTATTGGTAAAAGAAAATATTGTAAGGTAAACAAAATTCAGGCTTTCTTTCAAGTTGGTACAAACTTACTTTGAAACTTGCAACATATCACACAAACATTGAATTTTACTTCACAAAGTTTTTAATATACTTCCATAATTTTTCAATTTACATAAATAGTTATGCAAGAAGTGGGACATGTGGTCCTGATATCGCTCGCCTAGGTAGTTGCTTCTCTATACAATTTCAAAGTCATCTACGTCACCATGAGTTGTGCCAAATTTCTTCAAATTCTGTTTGGATAGTTTTAAGAATTCATTGGAAGGTTCTTCAGAAACGGTGGTCGTATTTGATAGCGGATCGGCATTAGTCGGATGTTTTGTAAAATTTTGTTAAATTCTGTTGAGCGATTCTTTTTTTTTTTAAAAAAAAGGTCGTTTAAATGTTTATCTATTGTTAGTAACGGCGGTCATATCTGTAAGCTGATCAGCTACAACTGAATACTTTGATCCAGCTTCTGGCCAGGATTTTGTCAAATTTGGAAATATTTTGCTTAATAAGTCTTGAGATGTAGTTGCTTAAAAAAATAATTCAATTTTTAGCAATGGTGGCTAAACTTAATAACGGATCCACATAGTTACAACAGCAGTACGATATGTATGATATCCCAGCATTATTTGAAACAAATCTTAAAGAGATTCATGGCACAATACTTTGTTTCAAATTTGGTCAAATTCTGAAGAGCGGTTCTTGGAAAACAATCGTTTAAATTCTTTCTGTTTTTAGTCACGGCGATTACATTTGAGGGTAGATCGGACCTTATTTGAACGAATCTAAATCAGCTCAATGCCAGTATATTTTATGTCAAAGCTGGAACATTCTCTTAAGCGAGTCTTGAGTAGTTGTTCCTTAATGGTTACGTATTCTAATTTAAGCAACGGAAGCCATATTGTTTGAACAGATTTGAAAGTTTCATAACATGAATCTTTCTGTCAAATTTGGTAACGTTCTTTTGGTTGGTTTTTGAGAAGTTTTAGTCACCAATTGTTAGCGGAAGATGCGCAAAGGACCATATCATAAAAAAACCCCGCGATTACGACCATGCGAGCTAATAAAATACACAATTTATATTCATATCCCTGATACACCATTTAACCGGTAAGCATTCTGCCCATATCATCTGCACACTTAATTATTCACGTAAATCACCAACATGACAACTATAGACCTGGAGACAAGTACATCTAATGTTCAAAGAATCAGAAAAACACACTTTTCGCTTTATTGTTCTTACAAGGTAGACGGACTGGAAACAGTGGTGCAAAAATACATTCTTGTTTTTGCATAAAAAGTGAGATTTAGGAAGAACATTCTTCCCTGCAGTAAATAGATATCTATTTTAAGTTTACCTTTAAGCTAAACCTTGTATACATGCAAAATAAATCGACATTTTCCTTTCCTCAAAATTTCTTCTTTCCATAAAGCGAACTTGCGATTTTAATCACGTTGTCAAGTACTAATTTAAAATAGAAAACATTAAATTCCCATGTAAAACAGCTGAAGCACTGACATTGAAACCAAAACTGAAAAAGGGGACATTTTTTCTTTCTTCTTTTCATTTACGGAACTGAAAAGAAAACTTAAATAAGTTCCTTTAAACATTTCCCGAACATTCATTTATATCGGTGGAATTTTAAATGTATATAATCGTTACGTCAGACATTATTTTCATTGTAACAAAAACAATTGTTCAGTGTAACTGCAATGATTAAATTCACCCAGAGTTGTATCTATGTTTACATCACAGAAAAGCAATCGAAAATCATAAAAAGGTATTGTAATATCAATAAATGTTTTCTAAGGTAAACTGCAGTTTATTTCTCTTCGAAACACTTCAAAAATTATAGAAAAACAAAAGTAAAATAAATATAAACGATGCGTAATGCATGAAAATACTATTGCACTTATGTAAATTGTTCATAGTTCTTCGTTGGTCTCCCTCTTCAAAGGCATTTCTTTAAGAACTTTCTGCATTGACTTCAGAACTGAAAAGAGAATTTGATATGTGGCCTAATAATTCTAGTACAGGATTATTGCGATATATACTATGTTTCCACTGATGTCCCTTTAAAGATTTAAAAAATAAGTGTGTAACCCGAAACGAATTATGTAGTTTTGTTCTTATTTTGTGCCAAAGGCGATTCGAGTAAAGCACGTTGCCCACGGAAACACCAGAGTAGAAGGTCCAGGCTGCTCCAATAGTAGCATTCGAACTTTTCAGTCTCGAGTCCATCACGTCATTTTTTAATATGAGAAGTTGCCTTTTTTTTAAATAGCATTAGTAAAAGTCGCTATTGTTGTTATTGTGTTCTTGGTATAAAAACACGCTTTTTATAACAAGTTCTTAAAAATGAAACAAATTTATATGTTTATTCATCAAACACAATAGAAGTTTTGGCCTCATTATAATAATTCTGTCTCTTACTTATATGTGCTATTGGAGTGCCCAATGATTACATGGCTTCATATGGATTTAAGTTCCGTGTTTTAAAGGATAGGAAACTATGCAGCATATTTACCAAACGGAGACAAGTCAGACAAACAGAATAATGAATGATGTTTAAAACTGTATTCCATTTTCAATTTTAAAAAAAGCATGAAAAAGAACGTCATACACCAACCCGCAAAGATAATTTGGTTCATTAGAAATAAAGTAGTCGAAAAAGTCAGTAAGTGCTTCACGTTAGACCAAGAATATTCTGGCAAACGAATCAAATCAAAGCATAAAATGTGCGTATCGTCCATTACAAGCATGTAATGTCAACTATCCAAACAATAAAATTAAAAAAAAAAAAAACATATTCTGATTTGGAAATGAATAATATGCGTCTCTATGAAAACGCGAAGCTGTCGGATCTCGTATCGTCTTTTCAACAATGATCATTATAGGAGACGATTCGTCCTAAATCGTCGCCTTAGAGTCGATCATTTCGTCTCTGAAGGTCGAAAAGGCAAAATTCACTTTGCCTTTTATTGATTTCACGACATTACCCCCATCCTTTTTTGTTTCAATACAATTCAAAAATAAAGTAAATGTTGACTTTTGTGGCAATTTTCCCTTCAAAGGGGAGCTGGAAAGATGGAAACAAGTGTTTTCTGTTCTGGAGTAAATTTTGTTGCCAATCTGATATCATACATACCAGAAATTACGTTGCTATGTACTGAATACCGGCCAAAAATTCAAATGTGTTTGAAACACTAGCAAAAAATTTCATTGTGGTTGAAATTCTGTTGGAATCAAATTATGAATTACTGGACGTATCCATGTCCATTATTATTACAAGAAAAAGGAAATGCGGTCTTCTGCTACGAAAGTTGCCTATATGGACTGTAACTTATTTTCGAGGTTGCCGTTTAGGGCTCACCGTATTAATTAAGTTTCCATTGCAAACCTATGCAGACACCATGCTATTAACATTTTTTTGTGCTCATGATCAAACTTATATTAGTCTGTAAAGATGAAATCTGGATGACAGCTTCTGTGCAGAAAAAAAGGATATGATCTGCATTTTCTGGACCTACTTTTGAAACATATGCCTTCAATTCCGCACCAAAGAGTCAGGTGCTAATTTCAGTAATCAGTGTTCCAAACTCAAGACTATATTAAAGGACTGAAATTCCACCAGTAAAACAGTGTCTCTATTTTTTTCAGTTACAACTAGGATAAGTTCTCAAAAGATTCCGAGTGGCCGAGTGGTCTAAAGCGCTCTTCGTTACGGATCACTGCCATCTCACCTCTGTCTTCGGCGGTTCGAGTCTAAGATTCAGCCAATGTGGGCATGTGAGAAAGCTTGCCAGTAGCTTCTCGTGGGTCGGTGGTTCCTTCCGGGGTTTTCCGGGTTCTTCCTCCACCATTAATACTGGCCGCCATGTATAGCCTATCGTGTGCTGAAAAATGGCGTTAAACCCCACAACAACAACAACAATCAAAAGATTCTTTCCCCTAGAAAATAACTTTAACTATCAACCAAAACTGGCCAGCCAAAGCCATATATATATATATATATATATATATATATATATATATATATATATATATATATATATATATATATATATATCTTTATGTTCACCCATTGCAAGACTGGTTCCCATTTTTCCATATAATTAGTACTGTGTGTCCTTTAATCTTACACTACTGTGGTGAAGCATAACGAGAAAAGTTATATATTTTTTTAAAACAAGCCACAAGATTTTTCAAGTTGAACATCAGACTGGTACGAATTAAGACCAACTATACACCATAAGTGGTCTCAGGTGACCCCCCCCCCCCCCGTTGATATAACTTACCCATTCTTTGAGTGTGGGTGTGCGACATGGATTTTTAACGTAGCTTTAGAAAATTTGGGTCATATAGCTACGATGTCTGCAGAATGGCAGTTTATAGTGATGTCAAGCACCGAGGCATCATGCCGCAGACATGTGGCATCATGTCTCACCCAGTCACATTATCTTGACACCAGGTTCACCGGTCCTAACACTAACTTCTTAATGCTATGCGCCAAACGAGGCAGCTGCGGGTAGCATTTTTTAAGTAAGTCTTTGGTATGACTCAGCCTTCATCATACGAGGCGGACGCTCTAACCACTTAGGCCACTGGAGCAGTCCCGGTTTTTTGGAGTAGCAATACCAAGATTTTAAAGATGGTTGATATGGCGGCCATTTTCATTTAGGACCAACAAGACCCTGGGATGAAAGTGTGTGTAAAGTTTCAGGACAATCGCCAATGTAGTTTTGGATGAGTAATGATAACGAACATGAGCCAAATGGACAGACGGACGACGGACTGCGGGCCATCCGATAGGTTCTTCCGGTTTGTGACTAAAAGAGCTAAAAATGGCACTCGAAAAATGATGGAACGCGCTGTTTCGCATGTGACAGTCTTTTGGATCAAATTAGAAAACATATCTATTTGGCCCAATTACTAACCGAGAGGTGTAAAATGTTATACAAGCAACTGTCAGCAAATGTCACCAGACCAAGTTAAATAAGTCAATGCCTACACGAAACAGACCTGCTCGACAACGAGCTGCGAAAGAAACTGAACAATATATTTTTTTTAATGATTTATTTTATTACAAACGCTGGACGTTGAGTGAAGTACACTGCAGTCAAATACACCGAGAACGCTGCATCTGACAATCATTATGCATGTAAGAACTTACGTGTATTCGGGACCATCTATAATGAACATTATATATATATATATATATATATATATATATATATATATATATATATATATATATATATATATATATATATATATATATATATATATATATATATATCTATATATATATAATGCGAATTTAACGGCACGTCTACACAAGTCTGGCTACATGGTACCAATTAAAAGTGAAGTTCTTAGGAAGATATTTTCAAATAGAAGCAATCATGCTTTTAACAATGGTATTGTGGGATGGACATTTTAAACATAACCCTATATTAGATTCTTGCTTGATCATATTGAATCGGATGTCTTACTGTTGGTTGCATTTGGCAAAAACGTAGTGCAACAGCGTGTGACAATGTTGTTTTAAGACAATAAATCTTCTAAAGACTCGCCCCATTTCTCACAACTTCAAAAGAAGCTAGAAATGTTGAACATATTAGGCAGACATTGACTGAAATGATAATCTTCAGACATAACGGACATCCGACGGACACCATTTCGAGGTCACATCCTGATGACCTTTCGAGTCAGTCGGTGTGTGTGTGTGTTTTGGATTTTTAACGTAGCTTTAAGAATTGTTCAGTCATATCGCTACGATGTTTGCAGTGTGGCAGGCTATAGTGACATCCTAACACTAACCTCTTAATGCTGACCACCAAGAAAGGCAGCTGTTAGTACCATTTTTATAAGTCTTTGGTATGACTCGGCCGGGGTTCGAACTCGCGACCTCCCGCGCCTATCGAGTCGATTACAATACTACGAAAGTGAAAGCATCACGTGTCATTTCTAACGGTAATCCCACTTTCCCAGCACGAAATGCAAAGCTTGGTTACTAAAAATTGTGGAAAGGGAATATCAGAAGTCACCAAATCATGAAGATATATCATAAAGTCAACTGTAGCTAATACCCCCACTCTCACCCCCAGGTTGGGATTGGGATATTAGAAAAGAAGATATTGCATCCTCCATCATTTTGTAGAACGCGATCATTTGCGGCAATCAGCTTGATTCGTATAATTTTGTCTCGTGATATTTGAAATGAGGTCTGTGGACTTAAAAGTGAGGTGTGTATAGTAAATTTTATCCTTTTATGCCTTTGTCTTCGTTCTGTAAGCCGCTTTTGGTGCTGCTTACTCAGTGTGTGTGTGTGTGTGTGTGCGTGGCAAACATCTTTTCCTTTTGTCTCATGGTTTTCATTCATTTTTGGTTTAAGGGGTTTGTCTTCCTGGTGTTTGAACAAGGCTTTTGCCGTTACCATTTTCGCTACTTAACTTCTGCTCCATGCTCATGATTGTAGAGATCTGTCATTAAATCCTATACATCAGGGGTGCACAAACCCCGGCCTGCGAACTTGTTCTCTCCGGCCCTCAAGGCAAATTAAAACCACACATAAATCTCGCCCGTGAACATTAGAAAATGTAATCTGGCACTTGCCGAAAAAGGTTGTGGACCCCTGCTCTACATACACGGAAAGCATTCTGCTACAAAGAATAGTGTTGCCCAATATATTTAAAAGAAAAGTCAGAATTAAAAAAAAAACTGTCTAATTTAAGTACAAGTAGTCACACAGATTCTGACTTTCAAATACACGGTATCCTTTGATGACAGGAAAATACTGTTGTACCATTTGAAGACTGGTCTACGAGGTACTAACTCTCCTATTGGGGTTAAAAAGAGGGGAGTAGGTAAGGGTTAAGAGTGGTGTTATTTTCTCTTTTTTTTCGGAAAGGGTCAAGCCAATTTTAGTACATGGTAGACTAATGTAAGGAAGCGCCCGGAAAGAACCACCGACGGACAAGAAGCTACTGGCAAGCTTTCTCAAAACCCACGATGGTCGAGCTGAGAACTGAACCCACGTGGACAGAGGTGGGATGTGAGTAATCTGTAAAGGCGAACACCTCAGACCACTCGGCAACCAGAGGATTCCGGCGAGGTGAGATTGGAAATTTCTTCAGATATAAAACTGACAGAAAAAAAATAAACGTTACCTATACCATATAAAATATACAGCCATCAAAAAGGTAAAACAAATGTAGGATAAGTTCATATATATATATATATATATATATATATATATATATATATATATATATATATATATATATATATATATATATATATATATATATACAATAAATGAAGAACCAGTTAGTACATTAGGGACCTCATTTGTATACCTAGTGAAAGATCGAGGCACTGGGAGTTTTAAAAAAAAAAACTATCCCATATGCAATGAACCAACCACGTTCAATATGACTACTAAAACATATTTTCCAGAAGAAAAAAAACTGTTAAACGGGAACGTACAAGAAAAAAATTTTTTTTATTATTAAAGGAGTGGAAGTAATGATAAAACAAAAATGTGGACAAGAGTATGACAACAACAACAAAAAAATAATACGATAAATAACAAAATTTAAAAAATATAAAAAAAGGGGGCACCCGGGTTCGAACCGGGGACCTCTCGATCTGCAGTCGAATGCTCTACCACTGAGCTATACCCCCGACACATTAATAACCTCTATAGAAACCTACTTGAAACAAATATCTCTTCTGTTATTGATTATAGACTGCGCAGACAAATTGTCTGAACATAACATTCAGTCTCTTACGCATGATTTACATCTTTTCAATCTGCAGGACTTTATTATACCAACAGTCCTTACGTGCTATTTAAGTCGCCGTTAGTTTGCTGGGAGAAATGAGTAAACCACCACATGCGTATGTGGCATATCTAAATATAGCATACTGGGAATTTAGTCTTTGAACGAAGGGGACATAATCCTAGTGCATCCCTTCAAGGTAAAACACCAATACTGGTATCACGGTACCAATTGTTTTTCCATATACCTCAATGCTAATGTTTTATGAAATATATATGCTTTCTATACTACCTCAGCATGCATGTCACACACTGTAATAGAAAACAATGTTAGATTGTCAATTTGACAAGGACAAAACCAGGTATTCCAATGCATTTAAGAGAGATAACTCTACTGAACTAGACGGGGTAAGAGTTATCTAGTCACAACATTTTCAGACATGTGTACGACATTTAAAAAAAAAATCATAAAAATACAAAATATGATCTAGATATCAGTTAACATAATCTCACATGTTGCCATGAGGCTCAACTTTTTTTAAGCCAAACAGAAAATATAACTCTTACAGAATGCACCAATCACAGCTACTTTTGTTGTTTATTTCAGAGTATAATGTTCCCTACACCTTAAGCTCTGCCCACATGGGGTTGTTCAATTGGTACCGTTATACATACTAGTACTACTGAGGTATGATAAGTTAGTACCTATATTCAGGGATAATTCTGCTATAGTATTTAGAACTGTCATGTTGCCCCACTTTCCAAGAGCACCTCCACATTTTTATTTTGAAATATCCTTATTGAAAAGTTAGTAAATCTTTATTGTCAGGACTTTCCCTCATTTCATTCATATTCATTACATGTTACTCGCCGGGAACTGTAATTACACAATTTTCTTTACCAGAATCCATCTTAATCACGTAAAAGAGTTGCAATGCTTTTAAAAGCATTTAATCATATTATGGCAGAGTCCTAATAGAAGTTGGCGAAAATTTTGTGAGGTTGGTGTACAACACAGGGGCTTGTAGGTATGACAGTAGGTTGATAAACCTGTCCTTCACCAGTGATGAGACTGATTTTCGGGTGAGAGGCTGATATCACCTATTCATTGAAAGCTGCAATTATCTGCATTCAAATTTGGCTGCACATACCAGTGTACATTTTATACACTTACCGGTATTTCTCATGGCTGTGCAGCTACTGATAGCTGAATGGTTCTTTTGGTGACATGTAAAGTATATTTTTGGAGCAAATCATACGTTTGATGACTTGTAAATCCACCTGTAATAGCACAAACACCTATACTGTGGCCATTTTGAATTTTGCGCTTGATATGGCTGTTACCAATTACCGGTATGTGTCTAAAGTGTACGTAGTTTTGTTCTGGAAAGATCTGCATGCAGCAAAATTGCGCATTTTATTGAACATGTCACATCAGACCCACATATCATCCATCAGTATCAACACAGATTTGGGGGGCTGATTTATCAGACTAGTATGACAGGTAAATTGTAAGCAACGATACAAGCCCCTGTGGTGAGAAAGTTTAAAACAGTCATCTTAGACTAATGTTCTTGCACGTTTTAGTGTCATATTATTAAAATGTTGATAAAAAATATTGAAAGATTATTGTTTTAAAATAGTATAAAATGCATTTTATTTTGCTTTACCACAGTTGTTGTATGTCATGAATATGTTCCTTAGCCAAAGCCCTCTTTTAACATAAAATACTGGACAATTTGATTAAAGTTATACCTCCACTGTTTATATGATAAAATACTGGAGCCCTCTTTTAACATGTTTATATGATAAAATACTGGAGCCCTCTTTTAACATGTTTATATGATAAAATACTGAAGCCCTCTTTTAACATGTTTATATGATAAAATACTGAAACCCTCTTTTAACATGTTTATATGATAAAATACTGGACAATTTGATTAAAGTCATACCTCCACAGTCCATGTAGGAACTGTGAAGAACTGATTTTAATCAGACTGAAATAATGGATAGAATGATTAAGGTGGCAGTGGATAGTCCTGTAAATTGGCACCTGTCAAATTTCTTTACTTAAAAAGGCTATGGTGTACTTTTCAGATATTAATGTTTAATAATTAAAGCTATGGATATATTTGTGAATAGAGTGTGTCTGGCTTTTGTTCTTGAAATTGATGTGAGGCTTGTATACCTACCATAGTTACTTCGCAGTACGTAAACAGTGAAATACCAATAGTTGGCTAGGAAGAAGAGTCAGCCACCCATAGCAGTAGACATGTGGTTAAAGGCAAGTAGAATACAGTATATCTAAAATGTGGCTTGGATGCTAACTATTTTGAATGGCACCAATGTTTCATCCAGAATGTTTTTCTGAATTTTCACTCAGGAAAAGAGCTTGTAATTGCACTGCGGCATCACCTGGTGTCAATATTGACCCTTGTACATAAAAATGCAGGTATAAATTTGGGGTTGGGTGCATAAACTTCTTTGCTACGAACTGCCATTGACTTGCCAAGTCAAGTGAACAATATTCTTAGGCTTTGTTTTAATATAGCTATCCTATTTTTTTATATTAGGTAGGTGCATACGACATTAAATTTGTGGATAAAAACTGTCCTTTGCACCATAGTTTCATTAGTAATGGACCCAGACAAGTCTATTGTTTCTTAAGTTTCCTGTGTATATGTGGCAGGGAATTTCTGACATTTCTGGTTATTAAATTAGTACTAAAATTGACTGTAGGATTTTCTTTGAAGGAAACTTGAAACAAAAGTTGGCTCTTAACTTTAATTATTAATACACTGTCCTGAAACAAATTTGGGGTAAGGTAAAGTCATGATAATAATGCAAGGTGAAATGAGGTAACCATTTGACCTGAATCACTCCCTAGCTTGGACCTTACATATACTGGAATGCTCCAACAAATGAATAGCCAACACTAAAGTAGACAATATCCAATTTTCATAATGTGAGACAAGTAATTCTTCCATAATTTGAAACTTTTTGTTGAATAGCTGTTTGAATAGTTGACAGTACATATTGGTAATGGTTGATACACACATTCTGTGCTCTGAATTGATTATATTCAACATTTGGCCAGGGAATCATCTGCTATGGTATAATTAGTCTTGTGTGAAACTATAAATGATCTTTTGACTAATGTACTTTTAATGAACCAAATCATGTTTTTAGGACACTTCCATTTTATATTTTTTCTGAGTTGAAAATGGAATATAGTTTTCAATAGTGTTCAATATTCTAGCTTGTTGACTCATCGGTTTTGTGAGTATGCTGCAAGATTCCTATCCTTTAAAATATAGAACTTAATTATGATAATGTTGTCTTAATTTATAATTATGCAAGGCAAATAAACAGAGAAATATATTTCAACTACCACTACTACTGAAAAAGGTAACTTTAAAACAAACAAGAACGAAATTATATAACTAATGTTAAATTTTGGTTTATAATTATGAGTGCTTTTCTCTGATTTAAATGGACATCTGAAATGAGATTGCAACAAAACTATGAGTGATGAAGTTTAGAAAGTTGGAAACCATAAGCCCATGTATTAAAACTTCCCGAAAGAATTCCTTTTGCAATGATTAATGATTATTGTTGAATCACCCCTGTAACATACATGCATTTATAATAATGTTCCCTACCTTAAATGTTTTTTTAATGTTTTTTAATGTCATGGTGTTTGTTTTTTGTAATAATATCACTATATATGTTTTTTATGTTATAGGTGTTTACTAATGTTGTAAAGCACTTAGAGCTTCTAAAGATTAGGCGCTATACAAAGTCCTCATTATTAATATTTATGCTGACAATACAAGATGGAAGGAGATGCACTGCATCATTTGACCTGCATCAGCATACTTAATATGCTTTGGGGAATGCGTGGATTCCAAGGAATATGGTTCCTACACAAATCTTACTTCTTTTATGATGACAAATTCTGATTTTACATGATTAAATTCTGTAATATTCACTACTAAAATGCCAGAAAATTGGATCTGTGCACAGGAAATAATATTAATGATCAACACAATAGGAAAGATATTCACATAATAAGCTTTATGTCAAGATGGCCTCCTCCTCATTTAGCCATCTGATTCAACTATTTTACCACAATTTCTGTTTATTTTCCTGATTCTTCTATGGTTTCTGACCATTTTCCATTACATTACATGACAAAAGTTATATCTAGGATTGTCTATGACCATGGGAACCCCTTAAAAATGTCTTATCAAAGTACAGTGTAGTAGTAGTTATGACGATGGGAACCCCTTAAAAATGTCTTATCAAAGTACAGTGTAGTAGTAGTTATGATCATGGGAACCCCTTAAAAATGTCTTATCAAAGTAGTGTAGTAGTAGTTATGATCATGGGAACCCATTAAAAATGTCTTATCAAAGTACAGTGTAGTAGTAGTTATGACGATGGGAACCCCTTAAAAATGTATTATCAAAGTACAGTGTAGTAGTAGTTATGATCATGGGAACCCCTTAAAAATGTCTTATCAAAGTACAGTGTAGTAGTAGTTATGATCATGGGAACCCCTTAAAAATGTCTTATCAAAGTACAGTGTAGTAGTAGTTATGATCATGGGAACCCCTTAAAAATGTCTTATCAAAGTACAGTGTAGTAGTAGTTATGATCATGGGAACCCCTTAAAAATGTCTTATCAAAGTACAGTGTAGTAGTAGTTATGATCATGGGAACCCCTTAAAAATGTCTTATCAAAGTACAGAGTAGTAGTAGTTATGATCATGGGAACCCCTTAAAAATGTCTTATCAAAGTATGAGTAGTAGTAGTTATGATCATGGGAATCCCTTAAAAATGTCTTATCAAAGTACAGTGTAGTAGTAGTTATGATCATGGGAACCCCTTAAAAATGTCTTATCAAAGTACAGAGTAGTAGTAGTTATGATCATGGGAACCCCTTAAAAATGTCTTATCAAAGTACAGTGTAGTAGTAGTTATGATCATGGGAACCCCTTAAAAATGTCTTATCAAAGTACAGTGTAGTAGTAGTTATGATCATGGGAACCCCTTAAAAATGTCTTATCAAAGTATGAGTAGTAGTAGTTATGATCATGGGAATCCCTTAAAAATGTCTTATCAAAGTACAGTGTAGTAGTAGTTATGACGATGGGAACCCCTTAAAAATGTCTTATCAAAGTAGTGTAGTAGTAGTTATGATCAAGGGAACCCCTTAAAAATGTCTTATCAAAGTACAGTGTAGTAGTAGTTATGACGATGGGAACCCCTTAAAAATGTCTTATCAAAGTACAGTGTAGTAGTAGTTATGATCATGGGAACCCCTTAAAAATGTCTTATCAAAGTACAGTGTAGTAGTAGTTATGACGATGGGAACCCCTTAAAAATGTATTATCAAAGTACAGTGTAGTAGTAGTTATGATCATGGGAACCCCTTAAAAATGTCTTATCAAAGTACAGTGTAGTAGTAGTTATGATCATGGGAACCCCTTAAAAATGTCTTATCAAAGTACAGTGTAGTAGTAGTTATGATCATGGGAACCCCTTAAAAATGTCTTATCAAAGTACAGTGTAGTAGTAGTTATGGTCATGGGAACCCCTTAAAAATGTCTTATCAAAGTACAGTGTAGTAGTAGTAGTAGTTATGATCATGGGAACCCCTTAAAAATGTCTTATCAAAGTACAGTGTAGTAGTAGTTATGACGATGGGAACCCCTTAAAAATGTCTTATCAAAGTAGTGTAGTAGTAGTTATGATCATGGGAACCCCTTAAAAATGTATTATCAAAGTACAGTGTAGTAGTAGTTATGATCATGGGCACCCCTTAAAAATGTCTTATCAAAGTACAGTGTAGTAGTAGTTATGATCATGGGAACCCCTTAAAAATGTCTTATCAAAGTAGTGTAGTAGTAGTTATGATCATGGGAACCCCTTAAAAATGTCTTATCAAAGTACAGTGTAGTAGTAGTTATGATCATGGGAACCCCTTAAAAATGTCTTATCAAAGTACAGTGTAGTAGTTGTTGTTGTTGTTGTTGTTGTTGTGGGGTTTAACGCCATTTTTCAGCACGATAGGCTATACATGGCGGCCAGTATTAATGGTGGAGGAAGAACCCGGAAAACCCCGGAAAGAACCACCGACCCACGAGACAGTGTAGTAGTAGTTATGATCATGGGAACCCCTTAAAAATGTCTTATCAAAGTACAGAGTAGTAGTAGTTATGATCATGGGAACCCCTTAAAAATGTCTTATCAAAGTACAGTGTAGTAGTAGTTATGATCATGGGAACCCCTTAAAAATGTCTTATCAAAGTACAGTGTAGTAGTAGTTATGATCATGGGAACCCCTTAAAAATATCTTATCAAAGTATGAGTAGTAGTAGTTATGATCATGGGAATCCCTTAAAAATGTCTTATCAAAGTACAGTGTAGTAGTAGTTATGACGATGGGAACCCCTTAAAAATGTCTTATCAAAGTAGTGTAGTAGTAGTTATGATCATGGGAACCCCTTAAAAATGTATTATCAAAGTACAGTGTAGTAGTAGTTATGATCATGGGAACCCCTTAAAAATGTCTTATCAAAGTACAGTGTAGTAGTAGTTATGACGATGGGAACCCCTTAAAAATGTCTTATCAAAGTACAGTGTAGTAGTAGTTATGATCATGGGAACCCCTTAAAAATGTCTTATCAAAGTACAGTGTAGTAGCAGTTATGACGATGGGAACCCCTTAAAAATGTATTATCAAAGTACAGTGTAGCAGTAGTTATGATCATGGGAACCCCTTAAAAATGTCTTATCAAAGTACAGTGTAGTAGTAGTTATGATCATGGGAACCCCTTAAAAATGTCTTATCAAAGTACAGAGTAGTAGTAGTTATGATCACAGGAACCCTTTAAAAATGTCTTATCAAAGTACAGTGTAGTAGTAGTTATGACGATGGGAACCCCTTAAAAATGTCTTATCAAAGTACAGTGTAGTAGTAGTTATGACGATGGGAACCCCTTAAAAATGTCTTATCAAAGTACAGTGTAGTAGCAGTTATGACGATGGGAACCCTTTAAAAATGTCTTATCAAAGTACAGTGTAGTAGTAGTTATGATCATGGGAACCCCTTAAAAATGTCTTATCAAAGTACAGTGTAGTAGTAGTTATGATCATGGGAACCCCTTAAAAATGTCTTATCAAAGTATGAGTAGTAGTAGTTATGATCATGGGAATCCCTTAAAAATGTCTTATCAAAGTACAGTGTAGTAGTAGTTATGACGATGGGAACCCCTTAAAAATGTCTTATCAAAGTAGTGTAGTAGTAGTTATGATCAAGGGAACCCCTTAAAAATGTCTTATCAAAGTACAGTGTAGTAGTAGTTATGACGATGGGAACCCCTTAAAAATGTCTTATCAAAGTACAGTGTAGTAGTAGTTATGATCATGGGAACCCATTAAAAATGTCTTATCAAAGTACAGTGTAGTAGTAGTTATGATCATGGGAACCCTTTAAAAATGTCTTATCAAAGTACAGTTTAGTAGTAGTTATGATCATGGGAACCCTTTAAAAATGTATTATCAAAGTACAGTGTAGTAGTAGTTATGACGATGGGAACCCCTTAAAAATGTCTTATCAAAGTACAGTGTAGTAGTAGTAGTAGTTATGATCATGGGAACCCCTTAAAAATGTCTTATCAAAGTACAGTGTAGTAGTAGTTATGACGATGGGAACCCCTTAAAAATGTCTTATCAAAGTAGTGTAGTAGTAGTTATGATCATGGGAACCCCTTAAAAATGTATTATCAAAGTACAGTGTAGTAGTAGTTATGATCATGGGAACCCCTTAAAAATGTATTATCAAAGTACAGTGTAGTAGTAGTTATGATCATGGGAACCCCTTAAAAATGTCTTATCAAAGTACAGTGTAGTAGTAGTTATGATCATGGGAACCCCTTAAAAATGTCTTATCAAAGTAGTGTAGTAGTAGTTATGATCATGGGAACCCCTTAAAAATGTCTTATCAAAGTACAGTGTAGTAGTAGTTATGATCATGGGAACCCCTTAAAAATGTCTTATCAAAGTACAGTGTAGTAGTAGTTATGATCATGGGAACCCCTTAAAAATGTCTTATCAAAGTACAGAGTAGTAGTAGTTATGATCATGGGAACCCCTTAAAAATGTCTTATCAAAGTACAGTGTAGTAGTAGTTATGATCATGGGAACCCCTTAAAAATGTCTTATCAAAGTACAGTGTAGTAGTAGTTATGATCATGGGAACCCCTTAAAAATGTCTTATCAAAGTATGAGTAGTAGTAGTTATGATCATGGGAATCCCTTAAAAATGTCTTATCAAAGTACAGTGTAGTAGTAGTTATGACGATGGGAACCCCTTAAAAATGTCTTATCAAAGTAGTGTAGTAGTAGTTATGATCAAGGGAACCCCTTAAAAATGTCTTATCAAAGTACAGTGTAGTAGTAGTTATGACGATGGGAACCCCTTAAAAATGTCTTATCAAAGTACAGTGTAGTAGTAGTTATGATCATGGGAACCCTTTAAAAATGTCTTATCAAAGTACAGTTTAGTAGTAGTTATGATCATGGGAACCCCTTAAAAATGTATTATCAAAGTACAGTGTAGTAGTAGTTATGACGATGGGAACCCCTTAAAAATGTCTTATCAAAGTACAGTGTAGTAGTAGTTATGGTCATGGGAACCCCTTAAAAATGTCTTATCAAAGTACAGTGTAGTAGTAGTTATGATCATGGGAACCCCTTAAAAATGTCTTATCAAAAGTACAGTGTAGTAGTAGTTATGACGATGGGAACCCCTTAAAAATGTCTTATCAAAGTAGTGTAGTAGTAGTTATGATCATGGGAACCCATTAAAAATGTATTATCAAAGTACAGTGTAGTAGTAGTTATGATCATGGGAACCCCTTAAAAATGTCTTATCAAAGTACAGTGTAGTAGTAGTTATGACGATGGGAACCCCTTAAAAATGTCTTATCAAAGTACAGTGTAGTAGTAGTTATGATCATGGGAACCCCTTAAAAATGTCTTATCAAAGTAGTGTAGTAGTAGTTATGATCATGGGAACCCCTTAAAAATGTCTTATCAAAGTACAGTGTAGTAGTAGTTATGACGATGGGAACCCCTTAAAAATGTATTATCAAAGTACAGTGTAGTAGTAGTTATGATCATGGGAACCCCTTAAAAATGTGTAGTAGTAGTTTGAAGCCATGGCTATTAAGAAAAGTTTCCTCTTACGCAGAGATCTCCATTTGTTGTTGTTATTATTATTTATTATCACCGAAAGGCTATTCAATATACTTCATTTAAATAGGATTCCTAGAACACTTTAACCAGCACCATTACTTCTTTTATTGTAGCTGATTTACCACTTGTACACTCCATCAAACTGCAGACAGTGATGAGAACTGTTGGCAGTACCAAATCAGGGTCTATGCTGTTGGCAGTACCAAATCAGGGTCTATGCTGTTGAAAAATGTTATTCCTTTTCTAACATCACATGCAGCATATTACTGACAATACCATGCTGATGGGAGATAAGTGCCTTTCCCAAAGGACACAAAGGTAGCCAAGCCTGGTCTGCCATGGACAGGTATCAACCCATGATTCCATTCAGTGACAGAAGATTTGCATGACTATTGTGGCTTACACATGAGCAATTACGTAGGGTAACAATCCATGTGTTCTCAAAAGGCTAATCTGTAAAAACCACACACACACACACGTAACAATTTTATTACCACTTAAACTGTAACTTTCAGATCAATATCAGAAATAAACATACTCTGTCCTCCACTATGAGATGTAATTACCCCCCTGCCCCCCGCATAAATGAGAAGAAAATGTTTCTTCTGGTAAAAGAATGCTTAATTTGGGCACAAATCACATTATTTTCTGTTAAACTGATTAGCATAAAAATGGGTCAAATTTTGTTGTTGCTAGGAGTTGTCTCTCCGTATGAGATACAAATTATACTATCAATAAAAGTTGTTACAAGTGCATGTGGTAATAACGCACAATTTTTATTTCCAAAAGGAATTCCACACAACATTAAGTCATACACATAGAGGATAATGAAGGTATTATTAGTTATTTACATAAATGAATCAGGTCAAGCAGAAATGAACTCAGTTTTGGACAATGTCAAGTCCAGCATACAATGTTACATTACAACAGCATTTAATGAAATAAAAAAAATTAACAAACAAACAATTAAATGAAATATACATAACAATATGTGTAGCAAGTCAGCACAATGCTGGCTACATAATGGAGATTAAAAGATAAGGTCTAAGAATGTAGAATGAGATCAATAATAAAGTTAATAACAAGAAGTCACAAACAACCATAAAATCTTACGTCTTAAAAAGAGGCATTCAGTTAGTTATTTCACAGAACATTTTCCTGTGTTTGTACCACAATGATTTTGACCCTGAAAATTTTATGTGAAAATATGCATTGTTCTTGCCATCCAAAATGGTTTAGTTCTTGCTAAAATATTGCATGCATTTATATAGCAATTCATGTATAATGTATAATTATGAAATCACATTTACATCTGATATCACATGTGCATGTATTAGTATATGAAATCATTTCTGATTTACTCCTTCTCATTTATAACACACTAAATTTGTTTTACCAATGTTTAAACAGCTATTTTGTTAGTGGTCTGCTCTTTTTCACTTCTTTCAGTTATACTAATTATTATCTCCAGCTTTAAAATTTGTCTCAATTTAGTTGGAGGTTCTTTCATTGTTATTAAAGTAATAGGTGTTAACATTATTACAGTCCGAGTTTCCTCTGATCCATGTCACATGACAATATGACCGCTGATGTCACTGACATGTAGGTTGTGAGAGTTGTATTGTTACATGACTAGGAACGAAACGATCAGATACAGGTCAAATTTCAGCAACAATGTACTTTCATCTCATTTGTCAGTGGATTAAAGACCTAATGAATGCTATGATCACAATTTCTGAGAAAATAAATCATATTCCTATCGATTTCATACATGTATATCTCGATGAAAGGTCATTCGTGTTTGCTGGGCCAGCTCTTAAGCTGCTACCCCATGCCAACACCAAATGATGTTGACGAATTCCAACTTTTTGAAAGTGAATGGACTGTGACCCTAGACCCCAACATAAATGTCCAAATATCAAAAATGGGGTGACAAGGGTCTAACGGACTAACTTTATTGGTGCTCAGCTGTAAAATGAACTGAAAGGACGGTTTTAACTCGGCTTTGGGAAAATATAAAAAATCTATACGTGTGCATTGCATATTTAACAAAGAAACAGTTATCTCATCCAGAAATAGACTCATTTACTCAGAGAAAAAGTCAACGGCTTATTTCTAAGAAGACACACAGGGAATAACTCTTTAAACAAAGTGTGTAACTTGGTCACACCAACTTGAATAGATGACGGCTTGGTAACTGGAATGTAACAACCACTGTAACATCAGGAAAACAAAAAACAAAAAAACATCACAAGCCTTTAACACTATCAATCCTGCAAACGATTCTCACTTGCTGGTTTAATAGACAAAGACCAAATTCACCCCCAGGCAGTAGTGATTAACTCTAAAGATAAACATTGTAAGTGACCACTGCCTTAATTTCAGCACTACAATCGCAATTTGTGACATGTACATTAGCCTGGTTTACGGACTGTACCATCTGTCACTAAGAGCGCAGGGGACAGTTTTTATCCACAAATTTAATATTGCATACCCCTGCTTAATATAAAAATTCATAAATAAAATACACGAGTGAGGTCAAAATGGTCCATAATTTTGGATAGGTATAATAAAGCCACACACAAGAATATCATTCACTTGATCTGACAAGTCAATGGAAATTCAAAGAATAAAAAGTTGATGCACCCTACCCCAAATTTATACATGCATTTTCATGTCCAAAGGTCATTTCTGAGAACAGGTGGTGCTCACTGTGCAAACACAAGCCCTTTCCCTGGGTGATAATTTTGAAAAACATTGTGTACTTAATAGCTTGATACAATTCCAAATAGTTGTCATCCAGGCAGTTTTTGAGATATCCTACTTGCCTTGAACCAATGTGTCTACTGATATAAGTGGCTAGCTCTGCTTCCTAGCCAACTATTGGCATTTCACTGGCCCTATACTGTGCAGTGACTACATGAGGTGTACATGCCTCACATCAATTCTAAGGACAACACAAGCCAGAAAGACCAGATTCAAAATATATCCATATCTTTAATTATTACACAATAATATCTCAAAAAGTCACACCATACACTTAAGTTAAGAAATTTGCCAGGGGCCAATAAGCGAAACTGTCCACTGCTACAAACCGGTAGAGTGTGTGTGTGTTCTTTTCATGCATGTTTTTGATCAGAACAATCCTTATTATTCAAGTGATTGTTGTTACAAATGATTACGTAAGTCATTGGCATCTGTCTCTGTTCTTGCGATACGGTCGTTCATAGAGCTGGATACTGAGTCCTACTTATAGCTATGATAAGGCTGGGTATCGGGCTACGTTTAGCAATATACAGGGTCCTACTTGCAGCTACAATAAGGCCTGGAATCAGGCTATGTGTAGCTGGATACTGGGTCCTACTTATAGCTATGATAAGGCCTGGAATCAGGCTATGTGTAGCTGGATACTGGGTCCTACATGTAGCTATGATAAGGCCTGGAATTAGGCTACATGTAGCTGGATACTGGGTCTTACATGTAGCTACGATAAGGCCTGGAATCAGGCTATGTGTAGCTGGATACTGGGTCCTACATGTAGCTATGATAAGGCCTGGAATTAGGCTACATGTAGCTGGATACTGGGTCTTACATGTAGCTACGATAAGGCCTGGAATCAGGCTATGTGTAGCTGGATACTGGGTCCTACATGTAGCTATGATAAGGCCTGGAATTAGGCTACATGTAGCTGGATACTGGATCTTACATGTAGCTACAATAAGGCCTGGAATCAGGCTATGTGTAGCTGGACACTGGGTCCTACTTGTAGCTATGATAAGGCCAGGAATCAGGCTATGTGTAGCTGGACACTGGGTCCTACTTGTAGCTATGATAAGGCCAGGAATCAGGCTATGTGTAGTTGGACACTGGGTCCTACATGTAGCTATGATAAGGCCAGGAATCAGGCTACAAGTATTCTACAGGTACTTTAGTCAGGTTTACAGTACAATATAAAACACTATAAGCATACCTACAAAATTTCTGATACCAGTCATTGGATTAAATAAATGTCAGTGGAGTTTATCCCTGCTTTCACCATGCAGTCATTCATAGTGTTGAAATGCATATTTTGCCAAGACATTGTGGTTGCTGGTCACATTCAGCAGGTGGTTGCTTAGAACAGAGCGTTTATATAATATAATTGATCTGTATATTATGATTGTGGTCAGAAAAGACAGTTGGTGTGTGTGATTTGGATTTTTATCATAGCTTTAACAATTTTCAGTCATACTGCTATGATGTCTGCAGTGTGGCACTTTTAGTGATGTCTAGCACTAGGGCATCATGCCATAGACATGTAGCATGACGTCCCACCCTGTCACATTATCCTGACACCAGGCCAACCAGTCCTAACACTAACCTCTTAATGCTGAGTGCAAAGCAAGGCAGCTGTCAGTACCATTTTTTAAATCTTTGGTATGACTCAGCTGGGGATTGAACCCACGACCTCCCGCATACGTGACACTAGGCCACTGGAGTGGTGAAATGACAGGTGGTCGCTCATAACAGTTTTTACTGTATATAGTCCACAATAAATTTAATATTTAAGTTCTTGTAGTTTAGAATCAACCATCTCTTTCAGAGACTTTAGTTCTGCTTCCTTTTCTTTGGCAGCTGTCCTCATTACATGACTTGGAAAGAAATGAAAGCTGTTGAGTTGTCTCTGCTTACTCTGCAAACTCATAAAATGAATTCACTATATTATCTCTTAACTCATCCATTACTACCTTTCTCTTCTTGTCAGCCGACTTTATTTTCTTCACATTTTTCCGTCATAGAAAAATACTTGATACTGATGTCTAGATGATTAGGCTGAGTTCAGCAGTTCCTTGCTAACTGACATTCTCAATATCCAGCAGATTTCAAAAAGTCTTTTATGACCATTCTGACTAGTGAGACATTGTCAACAGATATCTCTTTGTTGACAGAGAAACCTTTCAACAGCCCATATGACAGCAACAGGATTTGCTTTGTCACTTGCCACAGCTGATCAAACTCATTTGGCTATGTGGTCATATATAAGCATATCGAGATGAGACTCCTCTCCCACAAATTCTTTAAAACCAAGGCTCGTTTCTGTCACTTTAATAAAATCTGTGTACTGTCAAAGGATATCACCATATTGGTATAACTTAACATAGTGGGATTCTGTCAAAATCTGCAATGATCTTTGCATCTGCTACACACATTGGTCAGGTTGGCTCAAAATATGATTAGGTACAAGACATACCAAATTCCTGCGGAATCCATACCAAAACCTTTGATACAAATGCAGTAAGAAATTTCTTTGTATCTTTTTTTTTTACCGAAAAACAGTGTTTTTTCTGAGAGCTGCTTCTCTGCCATCAGCTCCTTCATCATTTTCTTCCAAAAACATGGCAAATTACAAAACCTGAAGGAAGGCAATTCTAAAACTAGCTGGTACTATCTGTTGTACTTATTTTAATATTTTCGAACTGAGAGAAGTACTAACATTTCGAGTCAAATATATTGAGGACTATGATATAGTGTGTCAAGGTTGATGGCTGGACTTGACCTGAATATATATGGTAGGTCAAAAGTGATGTCATATCAATGATGTCATACTGTAGTGATTATGTCATTTCCAGCTGTGCATCAAGTACCTTATATGGTAAATAAATCTGCCTCTTTTTATACTTGACTTTAAACGTAAAGTTCTTTGGGTAACTCGGGGTTACTGTTGACATTTCTGGCACAAGTTTCACTAACATTCTGAAGATTTCTCTTATAACTGAGATAATACAGTATCTTCAATTTGAGATACATCATAATCTTCAAACCGAGATATAACATTATCTTCATATTGAGATATAGCATTATCTTCATATTGAGATATAACATTATCTTCATATTGAGATATAGCATTATCTTCATATTGAGATATAGCATTATCTTCATATTGAGATATAGCATTATCTTCATATTGAGATATAGCATTATCTTCATATTGAGATATAGCATTATCTTCATATTGAGATATAGCATTATCTTCATATTGAGATATAGCATTATCTTCATATTGAGATATAGCATTATCATAATATGATACTTAAGAAAATATGAAGTTTTATTACATGCTGAGATCACACAAAGAATGCAAACTCATTTTTCATTTTTATATATTTACCACATGAAAACCATTTCTTTTTCTTTAAAAAAAAGAATTAAAGAACTTATCAAAATTGTGGAGATCCATAAAAATATCATCAGAAATAAAGAGAATTGGTTGTGAAGTCATCTGTGGTGAATCAATGACCTTTTGGGTTATAGGATTGATGATGATGATAATGATAAATAAAAAAAGACTCTCTGAAGAAAACTGCACATTTTATGTTTTAATCAGTAATGTTTGATGAATATTTTGTGGAGAAAAAAAATCCGTTACCAACCAAGGACAAAAAAAGTTATTAAAATATCAATTTGTGAAAGAAATTACTATATGCTTCATGAAAACCTATGTGTTATTCAGTTTGTTATCATTCTATATTCTATCACCAATTCAAAGCTATGAATATGTTAAAAATGAGCAAAACCATCTCCAAAATACTGGGGAAAAAAGCAGGTGAGATATCATTTGAGCAAACTTCGAACTGTAAACAAGCATGTGAAGAAAGGAAATATTGAAAATCTCTTACTATTATCTGGAGTTGGGTAGTAGTACTTGTATTTCTCATTGCCAGCTTCATTATAGAACTCATTCATTACATTACCAGATGGATCTGAAAGGAAAACAAACAAAATCTGCTGAAGAAACAAAATGGAAAGATGTAATTTGGAAGTTTTTTCTCTAGCTTGACACTATTTCTGCTCCATGCTAAAGGATTCATTTAGCACTCTACAATAAATTACATTTACATTTCTGCAAGAAAAGATTAGATAATAAAGTATGTTATAACTGAGATGGGAATCTTTAAACCCATTTCCCAAAAATTTAGAAAAATGCAAAACCAGTTTGTTTTTTTAAGTCTCAATTGTCCAATATTGATTCTAAATAAAAGGGCCCTTTTGTCTAATATTGATTCTAAATAAAAGGGCCCTTTTCTGGGAAATTTATTTGTATAAAGTATGTGTGTTTCATTTTTACTTTTTCAGTCACATCGTTACAATGTCTGCAGTGTGGCAGTTTATAGTGATGTCAAGCACAAAAGCATCATTCCACAGACACACAGCATGATGTCCCACCCAGTCACATTATACTGACATCAGGCCGACCAGTTCTAACACTAACCTCATAATGATGAGTGACTAGTGAGTGTTAGTACCATATTTATAAGTCTTTGGTATGACTCAGCCAGGGTTTGAACCTGCGACCTCCCACATTTGAGGTGGATGCTGTAACCACAAAGCCACTGGAGCAGTCTAGTTAATGTGTAGAAGTCTTTGGTATGACTTGTCGGGGTTTCAACCAACGACCTCCACATCTGAGGTGGACATTAACTGATAGGCCAACGGAGAGGTTTCGTATGTGTGTAGAATGTCGCAGACACATCAAAAAGATATGCCAGACATATAAAAAGAGGTCAAAGATGAAACTATTGAGAAATTCTAACCATTTGTTGATCTGAGAAGAAAAGTATTATTGACAGTACCCAAAATTTATGTTAATCTGCTATTCCAGGATCCGTAAATTTGCTGACAGATCACTAAAAGATATCCGTAGGATTAGTTAAAAAATTCCACCTATAGCTGTCAAAGTTCACAAGTGGCTATGTGTCAGATGTATCTAATAAAACAAAGGATGGGAAAAGAGCAGGAAAGAGTCTGAAATCATTGGAAAAATGAATACAATGGAATGGTTAAGTATGACAAAATATACGATTCTGCACTATTTGCACTGAACATGTAGACAAATACAAAAGTGCACCAATCAGTGAAATTTAGGCAGGGCCAGTAAAAATGTTACTATTGTCATGATGTGAAATATTTCTGAATTTCAAGTCCTGTCTTCATTTATCTTTTTATTCTTTTCATGGCATTTTACGTGGTGAAAACTATGAGGTGTGTTCTTTATTACCTAAAAAGAAAATCCTGGGAATATAAGCTCCATCTGGTGAATACTTCTCTCCTGCAGGTTCATCGTCATCCTAGAATGTTAGAAAAGAGAACACTGAGTCTATGCATGGCTGACCTGTATGCATCCATTATCACTGATTAATCACAAACAAAATGTCACAAACTTAAAATTATTTCAACAGTTGTTACAACAAAAGAATTGCAAATTGGATTGATTAAGTTCAACAACTTAAATGAATGAGGCAAAATCTGACTTATTTTATGACCCCTACACCTGTGACACGAATTTTTGCTTGATGCAATTATAGAGGCTTACAATTTTGTAATTACTAATGATTGTATACCTTTTATATTGAAATATAATTTTACAAATAAAGACAAAATACTTAATAAGGAACACTGAAAGCTTTCTAATTGAGTAAAATGTTTAACACAAGACCGAAGCATTTATTCAACCGCTTGATTTTCTGTCTGTAGCAATGGTAATTCAAAAGATGACAAATGCCATTTCTTGCTGTCACTGAAATACTTTGAGGATAATCCTACAAAGACACATACAGAGTTAGATAAATACTTTTAAAAGATCACTAATATATATTAAACACACTAACAGTATTTACCACTGAGCAACTTTAGATGATCAAATTGTTAGCTACGGCAAAAACTTTTCATTACATGTTCAAATTTTCAGACAATTTGGATGAGTACCATATATACACACTTATAAGTCAAGTCAAATTGCAAGCAACAAAGATTCTGATCTGCCACAGCATAATGTGCCTGCAGATTAGAGTCTATGTTTTGACCTGCTTAGACAATCCAGGGTATAACCTTCCTTCCTGATGCTAAGTACATAAAACCCACAACAAATCAGTGATAGCAGTGGTCAATGAGCCACTATAAGTTGCAACAAATCAGCGATATCAGTGGTCAATGAACCACTATAAGTTGCAACAAATCAGCGATATCAGTGGTCAGTGAGCCACTATAAGTTGCAATAAATCAGAGATAGCAGTGGTCAATAAGCCATTATAAGTTGAAATCTTTTGGTTGACAGATGAGCATAAGCTGTCAATTCATCATTTAGGTCAGAAGCATCCAACTTTTTTGGGCTGGTGGCCAAAACAGATAAAATGCTTAAGCCCGCAGACCACATGGGCAAGCACAGTTTAATAATTATATATGAAAATCCAACAAATTATTAAATGACACTAGCAACATACTTATTACATGCTGTAACAATATAGTTAAATAAGATAGTTACATTGTTGCAGAGACATAAAACATAATCAGGAAGCAATATGGATAACTGGAATTTTAACTGAAATACATACATCAAATGGACTGCATATATGTGAAAGACTTAAGCTGAATGTGGCCTGTAGGGTGGACATGTCTGATTTACGTCTTGGAGAATCTCCCTACCATATGACATCGTATATATCAAACTTGTATCAGCATCCATTGGATAGTACCACTCATTGTTCCACAAATGATGACTGACAAGAGAATGACTAATTTGACAAGAGAATGACTAATTTGCCACAATATTCTTTTATTAACACAAGACAGGTAAAAATGATGGCAAATTCTACTGGAATTTCATGAATACCTACCTGTACATTAACCATCAGGAAAGATGAACTAAGCTTTTTAATCTCCTCTGATTCAGCAAATTTGGGTTTCAGTGCTGAAAAACAAGGGACAAGATCAATTTCTTCTCTGCATTTTACCCCAATGAAGCACTGGTGTTGAGCTAAATCTGGGTCAAACTTGAGTACATTTGTTAAATTACCTAATTTTTAACAATATTTTGCTGCAAGTTATGGCAATTGTTGGTTATTTCAAGCCATTAAGTATTTAATCACATAACCTTTGGTCTGGTCATTTAAATGAAACCCCGATAGTCATTTTATTAATTAATTAAATTAAACAAATTCTAAGTAAAAACTCTTACTTTCATCTCACCCCACCCCCCTAGGTTCAGTAATGTAAATTAGGCTCAATATGTACTAGTAACTAACAGAATAAATTTCTTTGCACTGGAATATTCCTAAAATGCTTCTGGTGAGAAAGTCTTGGATTTTACAAAAGAGTGCAGCTTTAATTTTTAAAAAAAATACTCTGTAAAATGAATGATTTTGCCCTTTTATACCTTTGTATGCCTTTTTTCAAACACCTAACCTTACTGAGAACTAAATAGCCAGAATTGTGCTTATGTGCCATTAAACACTATGCATGCAACATACATACATACATACATACATACATACATACATACATACATACATACATACATACATACATACATACATACATACATACATACATACATACATACATACATACATACATACATACATACATACATACATACATACATACATACATACATACATACATACATACATACATACATACATACATACATACATACATACATACATACATACATACATACATACATACATACATACATACATACATACATACATACATACATACATACATACATACATACATACATACATACATACATACATACATACATACATACATACATACATACATACATACATACATACATACATACATACATACATACATACATACATACATACATACATACATACATACATACATACATACATACATACATACATACATACATACATACATACAGTACTCAAAGAAAACTTTTTTTTAGATACAGGCCCTGGCCTAGTGACTTAAAAAAACCCACAAGCCCTAACTGAAATTCCACAAGCCCTGACTCCAATTTCCACATGTGCAGAATTTCAACCTTCTTAATGTTGTCACACAATGTTGCAATAGTTACAATTCAAATATAAATTCAATAGGGATCAAGGGGATCTGATGGTAATGCAAGTGTCATTTGTGTTCATCGCTATGCTGGCATACTTCACAGAGTAAAACTGTCAACCAAGAGTTCTGAAAATTATTTTATTTGGGCTTTGCTGATAGCTAATTGCTTCCTATTTCGGCTTCAAAATGAATTACACCTGAACACCATTCGGACAACCGAAATGATGATGCTTTGCATTCTATATATGCAGTACAATCCGACTTCAAAGAAATGCTGCCACTGTTAACAAACTTGTCAAAAATATAACAGATATGGCTTAAAAAAATTTCATTCAAGGCAGTAATATATGAGAACTTTTGTTCTTGTACACTCATCTAGCATCTCTTTGAGTTACCTATAATGGGTTATTCCACTTCCTGATCCTACCTATGCAAATTAGCACAACGGGCTCACCCACTGCAGCCTTAAAATACATCTCACTAACTACTGTCAGCCAATTCAGTAATATGTGATATGGGGTGGTTTATACCTGACCTCATTGTCTTTAATTGCCGCTATTGAAACTGGCCATGGGATAGTTTGACGTCAGTTCCAATCATGACTGTTTACTGCTTTATACTTGCTACATGTAATGGTCATATACTGAAACTGGTGTTTTTATAGGTAATTTTTGTCGTTGTGAAGATTACTCGCATTTTTCTTTTCCTTGAAAAACAACTGTCAGGAGGTTTGGGAGTAAAAATTGTATTTTTAGCATGACATGCCATGATTTAATCTAATTAAAATCAGATCTCAATTTCATGTAGGGCAGTGGCGATCTGATTTTGATTCCACCGTGTTTTGACAGGTGTGTCATCATCTTGAAAATAAATTTACACATTTTATCAGTGTGATCAAAGTTTCCTCAGGCAAATTAATTGTTTTTTGACATTGGGCTATCAGATTTTTTGAACAAGGATACATACATACATACATACATAATTTTCTTTTAGTTTTGCAAATGAAAAGTATGTAAATTAGGATCCATGTACTTTCTCTTTTTGTTTCAGCAAAAAATGTGTTGAAACATAGTATGAATGACTAGCATTTTTTATGTTTCAAACTGAAACTGTGACAACTGTCCTAAATTCTGGACATGTCAGTGAACAAGATGATGGCATTTAGCATACTCCAAATGTAGAATGAATTTTGTATGTAAAATGTAAATGTCTGTAATTAAAATGAATTAAATAGTTTAATCATTATTTGGCAAATCCTAAAAACCCAAATTTAATACCTATAATAAAGTTGAAAACTTAGTTTTTTTATATTTTTAATTCAATAAGTAATTTACCTGAAATTGACAGAAATCATTAAAATTACTTAAAGTCCTTGATCATCAATTTGTTTATACATGGAAACCTGACTGACCTACTCTGTGTGGAATAATTACACTATGAAAGATTTCTCAAGCCATACAACCACAAATTCATAACCTTGAACATCACAGCAGTTGGCAGTGTAACCAGCTTGTGCATATGTATATGACATGAACTTAATGTTTATATTCTGCTGGAAATTTAAGATTTGGATATTTCATTGCCCATTTTTTGGCAATGCATATTCCTTATGCTTCTTAATAAGCAGTACCATTTTGATTAAAAAGTGCATTACAATTTTCAGCAGGCAATTCAATTTGCAAATCAAAAGCAAGTTTATGTACATTGGATGAAAATGACAAATGAATCTTAGCAACAAAATGAGATTGGTCAATCTGTCACTATGTTCAAGTGAAAAATCTGTCCCAAATGTCAACAACTGGTCTTTGTCCATAGACCAAAGCAATCTGAAAAACTGATAAGACTAACTCACCTTTGCAGGCTCCACACCAAGATTTGTGGATGATCAACATTAGTGGCTTATTCCTGAAAAGTTAAACTTTAAATGAATTCAAATCAAAGATAAGAATATCTGCATTTACTATATTTTTTCATTAATAAATCTAATTTAACAATACAAATTTAAATTAAGAACCTGATGAAAAGTATAAAGTCATAATTGTCTAAAAGTATAAAGTCACAACTGTCTAAAAGTATAAAGTCACAACTGTCTAAAAGTATAAAGTCACAACTGTCTAAAAGTATAAAATCACAATTGTCTAAAAGTATAAAGTCATAATTGTCTAAAAGTATAAAGTCATAATTGTCTAAAAGTATAAAGTCACAACTGTCTAAAAGTATAAAGTCACAATTGTCTAAAAGTATAAAGTCATAATTGTCTAAAGTCATAATTGTCTAAAAGTATAAAGTCATAATTGTCTAAAAGTATAAAGTCACAACTGTCTAAAAGTATAAAGTCACAACTGTCTAAAAGTATATAGTCATAATTGTCATTTAATTTTGTATATGCTGCATAAAACCTCCATTAATAATTGGTTGATAAAATGTATGTGGTTTTTCTACAGCATACAACCATGTAATGAAAATATCTTGTTTTTGCAAAAATAGTGAACATTTTACTCCTGTACAGTTTCAAATATACAATATTAAAATCACAAGAAATACACATGTAGTTGTGTCTTTCTCACTAAACTGTTCACTGGTCCTTCACCATAAAACACACTCAGTGATTGAGTGTTTTGATCCATCCTGTGGGGATGGAGCTGGGAGGAGGGAAAACTCTTGTCTCCAAATAATTTTATATAAAATGCTTAGCAGGAATGGAAAAATCTGCACAAGGCATGGTTGTCCACATAAAACCAGGCTACAAAAATCTGCACAAGGCATGGTTGTCCAAATAAAACCAGGCTATAAAAATCTGCACAAGGCATGGTTGTCCAAATAAAACCAGGCTACAAAAATCTGCACAAGGCATGGTTGTCCAAATAAAACCAGGCTACAAAAATCTGCACAAGGCATAGTTGTCCAAATAAAACCAGGCTACAAAAATCTGCACAAGGCATGGTTGTCCACATAAAACCAGGTTACAAAAATCTGCACAAAGCATGGTTGTCCACATAAAACCAAGCTACAAAAATTTGCACAAGGCATGGTTGTCCACATAAAACCAGGCTACAAAAATCTGCACAAGGCATGGTTGTCCAAATAAAACCAGGCTACAAAAATCTGCACAAGGCATGGTTGTCCACATAAAACCAGGCTACAAAAATCTGCACAAGGCATGGTTGTCTACATAAAACCAGGTTACAAAAATCTGCACAAGGCATGGTTGTTCACATATAACCAAGCTACAAAAATCTGCACAAGGCATGGTTGTCCACATAAAACCAGGCCACAAAAATCTGGCCACTCAGCAAATTCAACTTGTTATCCAATCAAAACTTTCTTCATGCCATTCCTGTTAAACATTAAATCACTTTTTTTCTAACAACAAATTATTAACTTGTCAGTGAATGATATCAAATTTTTATGATTTAATCAACAAGAGAATTTCAAAACAGAGGATTCATCAGTTTCCATATATGCTCATCTGGCACAAAGCAACTTCAACATCAACAGAGATTAACCAATTTCAAAGTTCTAAATCAATATCATTCAGGTTGTTGACTAATACTGATTTGCCCCATTTATGTAATAGTTCTCAAAGTTTTATATTCATATATTTCTCAGTACATTATAAAGATTTAATATTATTTATAAGAATTATTATTACAAATAGTAAATGTATTTAAGTTATTTTTCTGATATGAATACTGTAACAAGAAATTAAATTGCCAAAATTATTTTTGTGTGTGATTGATCTAAAAAAATATATTTAATAAAATTTTCATTTCATTTTGTTCTGCAGATCATATGAATTCATGTTATTACACAGAGTTTGCTTTCCATTTAAAATTTATCATGCAAATAACCAGGTTCAAATTACAGTAAGGCCTGCCCTGAAAGATGACATCTTAGCCAGGAAAAAGTGATGTAACTTAATTATACATGGTCACTCAAAGCAGGTTTTTCTGTATATGTATCTTCCATTACTGTACCTCTATCACTGTGCAAGAACAAAAAAAAAACAAAGGTAAGTCACAGCAAGCACACACTAGCTATTGGTCATTATAATTTGCTGATGAATTTGATTTATATGCCACTTCAAGCACTAGTTTGTAGGTGCTCTTCATGATGTGGAGGAATTCTGAAAACAACTGCAATCTGTGCATGCAATGGTTAGGAATGTAATTTATGAGAGTCTGCATATGTTCCTGGTGTTTTTTTCAATGGGTAATTATTACTTTAGAATACCCTGAACAGTGACAAAATGCAATCATGCTATTCACAACGAGAATGGTGCGGTCTTGTACATGTTAGGTGACATCAGGAGAAAGAGATTCTGCCAAGCATAAATGAAATCTTTTGTGAACATTTTCCATAAATAAGAGCTAACATATCGACAGACAGCTCATTTAACTGAGTCTATATCACAGTAATCAAACAGCCATCAAAATCTATTCTGACTAAAGGAATGTGATTTGGATATATGTATATAGTTGTCAAAGCTAAAATTTTGTTGCCCCATGCCATAGATTTATCTGCCTCTGTGTAGTTAGTTTATTTGCTACATAACAACACCATTCAAGAAAGAAATCTGAAATTCTGGAATATGACAGGGTTGTTTGTAGATATGTCCAATCTTTGAATTTTTATCCAAACTCCATGTGTGGGAGGTGGACTTAGGTCAAAACTTGTAAAACAATGAAATCCCCATCCAACAACTTTAAATAAACATAGGTATATAAATGGGCAAATATTACCATAATACCCACTTGACATTGGTACAACTTGAAAAACAATGAAATCCCCATCCTACAACTTTAAATAAACAGTGTATATAAATGGGCAAATATTACCGTAATACAGAAAAATCGGATGTATTGCCCCGCCTCCTCAGGATAACAGAGAAGCAAAGATAGACCTTGTACCAATGTCAAGTGGGTATTACGGTAATATTTGCCCATTTATATACACTGTTTATTTAAAGTTGTAGGATGGGGATTTAATTGTTTTACAAGTTGTACCAATGTCAAGTGGGTATTACGGTAATATTTGCCCAGTTATATACACTATGTTTATTTAAAGTTGTAGGATGGGGATTTCATTGTTTTACAAGTTGTACCAATGTAAAGTGGGTATTACAGTAATATTTGTCCATTTGCCACTTGACATTGGTACAACTTGCAAAACAATGAAATCCCCATCCTACAACTTTAAATAAACAGTGTATATAAATGGGCAAATATTACCGTAATACCCACTTGACTTTGGTACAAGGTCTATCTTTGCTTCTCTGTTATCCTGAGGAGGCGGGGTAATACATCCGATTTTTCTGTTCTACCAACAATCTTTAGTTTATTATAATCATATGGGAAAACAGTGTGTACCTTTCTAACATTCAAACAGAACACAACATTTTCAGAACTTTCAAATAAAAATAATGTGATTTGTGATTTGGATTTTGTGAACATAGCTTTATCAATTTTTCAGTCATTTCACTATGATATCTGCAGTGTGGCAGTTTATAGAGATGTCTAGCAATGAGTCATCATACCACAGACATGCAGCATGCTGAGTGCCAAGTGAGGCAGCTAATAGTACATTTTTTAAGTCTTTTGCAAGATTTGGCTGGGGTTCGAACCCATGACATCCAAGGTGGATGCTCTAACCACTTAGGCCACTGGAGTGGTCAACAAAAAAAACAATGAAAGAAATTATTCCTAAGACATACACATATTCTTAAACTGATGTTCATCCTTGTGGTTTTGAAAACCGCTTACCAGTCCCAGTATGATTCAGTCCATAAAGAGACCAAAAGATGTTATTAGCTAAATGAATTATTTTAGTTTTGGACTTACAATTCCTTAGCTTCTTTCAGCCCTTCTTCAAGTGTCCTCCATTCTATATCCTCGCCAAACCCTTTAAGTGAAATAGTATCAATTATAAATGTTGCAAACAATAAAATAATCAACATCCACGATAAAAAATTAAGATGCAAAAATGAAGGTGAAAAATCATTACTTGAACATTCTTTTGCAGATCACCTTCTTGCCCATGTGGACAAAAAGGGGAAAAAGAAACCCCATGTAGTCCTCAAAATAAGTTATGAAAAACATTATCTTGAAGTGCATTAATGAAAACCATCTGACATGAGGAAGAAAATGAAGAGGGGGAGAAAGGTTAGTTTAACTGACCCACTGCTGCTGCACCCACCTAAGAACTGACCCATCACATATCAGCAGTGACTGCTGAATAAGACCTATTCACTTCACACACCTAAGACACTTGGACAGTCAACTGTGTTTTGTTCAACTAAAGTAACTTAGAACATTTGCACCTGAAACAACTATGGATAAAATTTTATGAAAATTGGTAGGTCAAACTCACCTCAATAAGCATTATCACACTTTAAAATGGACAAAGTTTTATTTGTAAATACTCATTTCCCTCTTGTCAAATGAGACCTGATGAAAAGGGATTTGACCCATTTCCTGGAAATAGTGGTCTGTGACCTGAGGAAAAAATAATTTTAATGCTGACAGATATATACCCTCTTAAAGCAATCAAATGTAATTTCTGTGAGTTAATCTAAATGCTTCACATTAACTGCACTGTCTCTGAGTGTGATGAATAAATTCTGCCATTCATCACAGAAATGTGTGACATCAACTGAATCTTAGATGTTCTCATAACTGTTCTTAAATATTAATAACTTTTTCATGTACAAGTAATTAATCTTTGTTAAGATGGAATAATTAAATGATGCAAGTTCTAGCAGATATTATCAAACAAAACCCAACACGAGCACAGATGTCTATCCTGTGTTTAATCAGAGCTTGAAATTAACAGTATTCCACTAGGCATGTCAATTTATTGTAGGACAAGTAGTTTTCATAAATTCAATAGTCCATTTACCAGTAAAGTTTTTGTTGGCAGGACTGGTAAATTTCTCACTCTGCTTGTTCTAATAGCTACAAAGAAAAGTACGCTATATTCTAAACATGGTGCAGTAGTCATGTTTGTAGGCACTTAACAAAGTGAACTCAATGTGCAGAAACCATTTTTGTCTGACCACATTTGACCTTTAAACCTCAAACTATAAGTTTCTTTATTACCGGAAATGCAAACCATTTATATTGTTTGGTCAAAGAACTTAGTCTAAAATGAATGTTATTCCGCAAAAAATATTTTTCTTTGTGGCGCAATGCCACTGAACTTTGACTGTTTGACCCACAAAACAAAAGGCTTCCTCCATATCTTAAGCATGAGTCATCAACAAGGTCAAGATGCCTTGTATAGATCTAAATTTATTAAGAAAATAACCAATTTGTTTTGTTCAGTTATTGACCTTGACTTTCTATTTTGACCCCAAAATCAAGAGGCTTCTTTCCAAACCATGAGTAAGTCAACAGCTGAATTTGATGACGGCACATGCCTGATAACTGAAATATTTTTGTGCACAAATCAATTTTGCCTTCAGTCTGTGACCTTGATATATGACGTTTTGACCCCAAAATAGGTAAGCTTCTTCCTTATCCAATTTACAAGCCATCCACAAACTTTGTTGAAGTGATGTAGAACTAATGTTATTAATGTATGTCATCTGTATTGAGCCATAGATTGACAGTGTTCTTTCTTACACAAAATGAAAGCCAACCACAAAGTCCGGTAACTGCAGATGGTGTTGAACTTAAGTTATTGTGTGGAAGCCATTTCAGTTCTTTCAGTCATTGTAAGCCATCAACAAAGTTTGATAACAGACAGATGGACAGATATGTTTTAAGGTAAGCATACACAATTTGGACAATCATGGCACTGATGACATTATTATAATTCAGCTCACAATTCGGACATCACTGCAAAATAGCAATAATTCTATCTCACCAATTCTTTACAAAAGTGCACACCATAAATACGACACTATATTTTTAACTGGTCTTATATGTTGATATATTTGTAAGTCTCTAACTATAAAAAAAAACATGACACAAAATATCTTCGGATAAGGTTCAACTCAATATTGGATGTGAACTTGGTTAAAACCCCAATGCCACCCTTATATGCCAAATCATCTGAATAATACTGAACCGTGAAAGATATTGGTCCTAAACATCACTGGGTTCCATAAAAACCAGATATCACATTGGTCCTAAATATCATTGGGTTCCATTAAAACCAGATAATATCAGGCCATCTAATTTCTCTCTAAAACTCATAAACCCTGCAATTTTTCACGTATACAAATTAATCCGATCTGTGGGTGAACAGATTTTAATAGAAAGCTGCAACACAAGATTTGATGATGTCACTGTTGTAAGATAACACCACACTGACTGTCATGAGGTCAAGTTCACACTTCAGCTAATCACCAATAAGTTATTTTTATCCAAGTCTTTCTTTTCTCTTTAGATTAGTCACTAACAGAATTTATCAAATGTATTATTGCCACTGCATGGTCTTGAAATAACTAATAGAAAAGTGCAAAAACCAACAAGCGTAGTAAAATTCAACAAATAATTTATTTCCCTAAAATACAAATTGAAAATGTTAAAAGAACTTAAAGTATTGCAAATTAAATTTCAAATAATCCTAGAATTCCTAGCACAAGTGCTAATGATTAAAATTACGAATTTTAGTGGTATTCCAAAATAAATCCAATGCTGTGTTGATGTCCCTGTGTCATAGAATTCCTAGCACAAGTGCTAATGATTAAATCTATGAATAAATTTTAGTCGTATTCCAAATTAAATCCAATGCCGTGTTGATGTGCCTACTGTAAATTGTTGAATAACAAGAATACAATCCAAGATTATATCCTTATTTGACTTTCACTGTAAATCCAAGTCAATATTTCCAAAAATGTTATTTCTGAGCATGTATTTCCAAAGAAGAATCACTTAAATTAAATAATTTGAATAAATTTCAGCCCAAATGAAACATAAAACACAACAATAATACCACTGATTCTGCTCAGATCTTACAGCAAGAATAACTAATTTCTAGATAAACAAGATTATATAGTACTCTAATTGACTTCAGCCACAATTAACATTTTCTATAAATAAAAAAAAAACCAAGTTATTACCTAAAGGTAAATTTCATTCTGGAGGCTTCCAAATGTTTACAAGATAAATCTTAGTTATAATTGGAAGGTCTCTTGTTAAAATTATAATACGAAATGTGGTAAACCACAGGTAGACCTGGCAATTCATGGGGAATTTCCAATGTTCTGGATTCTGAGATAAACTTGTTTACAAACCAATTTTAATGATTCGGGTCAGGTAGAAAATGAACTTGATTTTGGACAAGGTCAAGTCCAGATATAATTATCCACAACATATAATTAATAGAAAAAATTAAGAACAATACAAATTAAATACATACATAACACCTTCCCTCATAAAGAAAAAGATGTATGCAATCAAGCTTTCTTTCAACTATAGTCAAATGTACATGTGATAAAAATTTGTATAAGCTTAATATGCAAAAACAACACCCTGAAAGGAATACTACCTTCTCATTGGCCAACTGAAAATAAGTTGTTAATAAATACAGGATGTCATTTTTTAAAACAAATGAGAGGATAGTGTTCCATTCAGCGCTTTGTTCTTGTATATTAAGCTGGCGCGAATAGGTACATGTCGAGCAGTACCGTGGGAAAACGATTTGGCATTCCTTAAAGGTATGATATTAAGTCAGACAGGGATACACAGTCAAATGCCTGAGCTAAACATCAGTACCAAATGTATTACGCTACTCGAAATGTTGCTTGAAATAACAGCGTTTATTTTTAAATGGTTAACGTGAGAAATGAGGGAAGTGTCCTCTCTTGTAGTTATTATATAGTACATGTATGACAGGCCAATTTTAATCAACGATACAACCCCTGTGGACTTGCACTGGGGTATCATGCCGCAGACATGAAGCATGATGTCCCACCCAGTTACATTATCCTGACACCAGGCCGACCACTAACCTCTTAATGCTGAGCGCCAAGCGAGGCAGCTGTTAGTACCATTTTTATAAGTCTTTGGTATGACTCGGCCGGGGATCGAACCCACGACCTCCCGCATCCAAGGCGTACGCTCTAACCACTAGGCCACCGGAGTGGTCGTAATCGATCTGTACATGTGGCACTGCCACTGGTTCCATCGTAGAAAAAAATATAGATTAATAAATTATAATCACTATCTGAATATCATAATTACTGTTAAATAATATTTCTACTAAAGCATACCATTTCCTGGTGCTTTTGCCACTATCAAACTAATAAGCAGTGAAAAGGTAAAACAGAAAGTAGGCCATACTATAACACGCGCCATTTTACTTTCACACCAAATGTCTAACATAGACTATTAAAATGTGTAAAACTTATATCTCAAATAGCTTATAAAATGGAAGAAAACTAGTACATCTTAGTTAAATCATGTAATAATTGTACAATAGTATGAATCGTGAGCAAAATTTAATTCAACCTATAAAACTAAAATAGCGTATATGACGTCAATAAATAAAACTGAAACAGAGTATTTGATGGAAAATTACAACCTATACAAAATTAAATAATAGGAATACTGAATTTGAAAATAGCTTAATATGTTATCTAAGTTAGGTGTTTAATTAGTTTGTAAATGTTATTAACTAACGTCAGCCCGTTCCTAAATTTCTGCGGAATAGTCAACACATGTATGAAAATGGCTGGTTTTGGCGATGATCTTTTCAATGTTTTCGATAACGATTCCACAACTTCACGCCCTAAACCAGAAGTGTCTAATATAACTAATGAAATAAATGAAGACATTAATATATCAGACAGTCAGAGGTAAGGCTTTATTTGTGTGGCTGTCAAAGAATGTAATTTGTGCTGGTTATTTTCGGTTTAGAACCTATTTTCGTATGTGTGAGGTTGTTTTTAGATACGAATGCTGGCTGATTTGAACAAAATGCCAGGTTGATTCTGGTCCAGTAAACCATTATAAGAACATTATTAGAACACACATGCCTGATTTATTTTAATATCGTTCTGCTGTCTGTTTTGACGAAGCGTGGTAAACTCGGTTCTCGAGAGAAGATAGTTTTACAATGCAAGGCGTCTTCCTAGTCCTGCAATTAGCTATGCGCAAAGTATTTTGAAAACGCGTTCGCAAGCTGTAACATTAACTTTTGGGGATTTAACACGGTCTCATTACATATTCATATTTTTTCACACATAAACCCTTAGTTATTACGCCATTAGCTGTTCACAAATTAAGTCTAAAAATAACCAGCCTTACAGATTTTCGACTTTCGGAGATTAACGTTTTTCCCCTCAATAAACAGGAATTTTAAAAAGTAAAAAAATGTAAATATTTTTTAAAAATAATATCTTAAACTAAATAAATGTTAATGTATTGATGAATTTATGAGTAAATAAAAAAGACATTTAAAACATGTATTCAAATTTGTATGGTAATTGGAGCAAATTGCTGCTGATTGTGCATTAGGATTCACATCGCTTTGATTTGCTCCAAATATTAGCACAAACCAGGTAAATCAGAAATGTAAAATGTGCGTTACTATGCATTGTTTCAATTTCAACAATATATGTTCTTAAACATAGTAGAAAATACAAAATTGAGACTATACTTAACGACACTTCAGCAAGATGGCAGTGGTTATGTCATATTTATAACAATGTAGGTTGGTGCTGAAAACATATTATTACCAATTTTTTGTCTCAGTTGCACTTGGAAGACATTACAATGTTATCTTCAAAACAAGAAATAATGCAGTTTCCTCGTGCTAAGAAAATCACATCTGCCTATGCAAAAGACTGTTGCAGCAACAGGTACTTGTATTTGTTATTGAAGAAAGAAAATTATTGACTACACCTAGTTGTATTCTTACATTTTCTTTTAACTTACACAAGGTGATAAACTTTAGCTGTTTGAAATCTATTCCATTGCTCATTCTCAGCTAATTTCATTTATTCCATCAGCACTGTCATTCAGTGGTTAAATATCTCAGCATAAAAAAGAGAAATTCCAAATTTGTTTCCGATGCACAATTTAAGGGTAGATGATGGGAGGATTTTATCTTAATGAAGACCCCCTTTATCAAGGAAAAAAGGAGGGGAAGAAGAAATGGTCAAAGGTCATTATCTAAACTTCGTTATCTGTCTCTTTCTTCCTGCTCCACATTCTTATATCTCTACTGAAATCAACATCTTTGACCGATGTCACCTAGTTGTATGAGCATTAATCTGTTAATTCTGAGCATTCTGCTCTTTTTATTTGCATCATTACAGGGCTCAAATTTAACACAAATTTCTTTGTAGCCAGAAGGACTAGTATATTGAGAAATTTACTAGTCCTGCCAAATCATTACTAGTCCTGTTCAGAAAATAATGTCACACAGCTTTCATGTACGTTTACCGATTCAATTTTAAATTTTTGAACAACCTGCAACAAAACTGGATGTTTTCTGTGTGTTTGTTTTTATGAATTGCGTACACTAATTACACAAAACAACATATCGTTCCTTTCCTCGTCATGATTCAGCCATTCCTTGTCTTTTGTCCATTTTCTTCTAAAATTTTCCAGTATGCTTTTCCCTATCATAAGAATTATTCCTCATCATTCTCATTCAACTTTTGCTTTTATCCGGTGGCTGAACACCTTCTATCAAATGCCACATTTTTCCGGTCTTATAAGGATGGAATTGTGCCTTGTTTTGAAATACGAGATGTTATAGTATAGCTGGCAAGAGTTATTTAAAGCAAGACAATGAATGGCACAGTGTTATTTATATAAGAAAGTCAGATCAAGAAACATGTTTTAAAACACGTGTCTTTGCCCCATCCCACAATTAAATGGCCTTTCCCTAACAAAGACTTAACTTCATCAGATGTTCTGCATGATCAAAGCAGCAGCTATTGTAAACACTGTTATAAAATATTAGCATCAGAATCTTCAGCAACATACTATTTAGACACTGCATTCTATGAATTGTATATTCTCCTGAATATATTTGCCCAATGGTTCACAGAAAAGATACAGTCTAATAAAGTGGTAGTTCCCAGACACAGTGATGTCCACCATTTTTTCCCAAAGACAGGTTCACTTACTGTTCCAAAGTGATTTTATGAAGAAAATAAGATACATGCAGCAGTTAATATTTTCTTGTTACCATTTCTATTCTTTAAATATAAATTGCTATTTACATTAGTTTAAGTTTCAAAACACAAGTTTATATATTTTTATCATCAAATGATAACTTTCGGAAATTGGGCAGTAATAGTTGCTAACTTACTCGAGAAAGGTTAATGGTCAGTCAACTATCAAAAACATGCCTGTGAATGTGCAAGAGTTTACTTTTTGGTGCAAATGATATCAACACCTGCTATTTCATGGCTTGAAGCCTACATTTTGCCTGGAGCTATATAACATAACACTGAAACTAACATAGTCAAAGGAGAGGGAGCATCTCATAAGAGACAGTCATTCAGTGTTCCTCTAAAAAATCACAGGGCAAAGTCGTTTTCACTTTCCAGTCAGAAGATGTTGAAGTTTTAATTTTTAGGTGACAGTCACCCACTTTGCCTTGTAGTGTCACCCGTGTGTGTATGTCTTATCTCAATTTTGCGGTCATTGACATAACTTGAAAGAACTCCAGCTCTAGCTAAATCAAGAATTTTGTTTGTCCAAAATTGTGGATTTTCACCTTGTTAAGAGAAACATTTGTTAGTAACATTTTGAGACTTTCTTATGAACCCAATTTTTTTTTTAGGTTCTTATTTTATATTCAGAACAGTTGCCAGTTTTTTGACAGAGGACTTATTTATAAAGATGGTAAATTAAAAGTGTAGACCTCTGGTTGCTTGCTGCAGTAGGCAACAGTATGTCCAGCTTTTGCAGAAAACTGAGCATCAAACTTTTTTATTTTCAGGGCTGAGAACCTGCTCCAAAGTATTGTTGGCAAAAGACAGTTTGATCAGCAAGATGATGACCAGGCACAAGAGACAAAGAAAATTAAAACAGAAGCAGCTGAAGATGGCGGGTAATTTAATAAATTCTACTTTTGTTTGGATTCGTTATAAAATATTGGCATTAAATTAGAGTTTGGAATCATAAACATGTACACTATAGAAGTCCGGGAATGGAACATCAGACAAGATTTCATCAAAATCTGCTGGGTTTTCCTGTATAATTCACATAAAATTGCAAAATCATTGTGAATGATATTGACTCAACAGTTTATTGTTATTCTTCATTTCAGAGCCATTGAGATAATGCCCAGAATTCAGATCCATAGAGTGGATACAGTTGAGGCTTGTCTTCATGAGGTGAGATGTGGTTTAGCATACTTGTGAGACATAATACATAAATTTAGCATGCCTGTGAGACATGATACATAAATCTGACAGAGATAATAATAGTGTTTGTGAGGCATAATGATTATTAGTGTACACTGTAGAGTTATCTAATCATAATGAAAGAAAAAGAAAAATCTCAGTGAAATAGCAAAAGGGAAGTTATCGATGCATATACATAGGAAGACGTTTAAAAGGTTGATGGCAACTTGCTTGGGGATTGTCAGATTTTATATTCTTTTTTTATCCATCTTAAGGAAACTTTTGTATGTTCTTCTTCCTTGAGTGCCACCTGTAAATTTAAATAAATATTCCTTGAAAATGTACAGATTTCACTTTGTATAGCTCTGTAGATTGTAATGTAAATTATTTTACTCAAGTAATACCCTAAAACACAATGGAATGCAAAGGATTGTCTTTTTTTAACATGATGTGTAAATATACTTATATTAATGTACCGATAAGAATCACCACTCTTTTCAGATAATCTTCTGAAAAATGTCCGTAACAGGACTGGAGAAATTCTAGATTATAATGCTTTGAAAATGGATATGACCTCAAAACTAAAATGTTTCCTTTATATTTCATGGTACATGGCATAACATTTTACTTGCCCAGCCCAATTTCCAAATTGTCCCGGAACTGTAGGACAAAGAATTTTTCTAGGCTTGCATTATGTGTTTCGCTGTGGAGAAGGCTGTTACACGAAACGGAGTAAAGTTTGCACTTTATAAACTTCCTCCCCTTTTAAATAACTTAAAGATTTATAACTTCAGTGGCATGTTGACCATCAGTGGCATGTTGACCAACAAAATGGAGACATTTTAGGCATACATGGTTCAGAGTTCACAAGTTGGGTTGAAGCTCAGCAAACATTTATATATATGAAAAAACTCTAGAAAATTGTCTTTCTTTCCTTGAATAAATATTGAATTCTCAAATTGTCACTTTCCAGTCATATTATGTAAAATTTAGGGTTGGTAACAAAAATTTGCCTGCCCAACAAAATTTTAACCTGTTCTTTGCTGGTCTTGAAGGAATTGTAGATTGTAACTTTGTAATAAAACATTATTCATGTTTCCAGGTTGCAGTTCCGCCAGATCAAGAGTTTGTTCCGCTCAAACCCGGTCCAGACAAGCCTGCTAAGGAGTTCCCCTTCATTCTGGATCCATTTCAAAAAGAAGCTTTACTTTGTCTGGAGAACAACCAGTCTGTACTAGTCTCAGCACATACATCTGCCGGCAAAACTGTCGTAGCCATGTAAGCAGACACGTAACAGTGTATTAATTATTCCATGTATATTGCTTTACAGACCTGTCTCTTGGAAAGAAACAGAGGTATTTGTAGTAAGTACATCCTTGATAATATGCAGATAAATCCACAAAATGAAACTGATTAGTTAGTAATTACCTGCACTAATTTGTTAAAAGTTACTCCTAAACTTGAAAGAAATCAGTCAGTTACGGCAAACAGTTTTTATCAGTAATAGTAGCCCAGCAGTTTGTTGTGATTTTATGACATTATTAAAAACCACATGACTACATTAATTTTCTTGTGGGTCTTATTCCAGAATGAAGTGGAAAAAAGATGAAGTTATTATGGCATGTAACAAGCATCCATCATGTGACTCCCACATTGGTTAGTCTGTAAAGATGCATAAAGATGCCCAATGTAGTAGTGATGGTTGCTGAACTTTTGTGTTGTGAAATTGAAGGCTTTTGAGAGCCTTGTGGACATAAAAATGTTTACTGTTCATGAAAAATCATTTAGACACAGTGGCTTTCCTATCAAGTCAAGAGTTGATAATAAGTTTTTACAATTTCAGGAACCCTAGCCTACACACCCCATCCTTACCAGGTACCCCAGATTTTCTCGTGGCAGGATTAGAAGGCGAAAATACTTGTCACCATTTTCTGATTTTGAAGAATCACTTAGTACAAATGAATAAAGCTAAATGAACAAACATATTTTTCTGCAGCTATGCAATCGCCATGTCTCTCCAAGCCAAGCAACGAGTCATTTATACAAGTCCAATCAAAGCTCTCAGTAATCAGAAGTATCGAGAGCTGTATGAGGAGTTTCAGGATGTGGGGCTTATGACAGGAGATGTCACCATCAATCCTACAGCTAGTTGTCTTGTAATGACTACAGAGGTAATGTTAATTTGTCTTTTGGAATTTATTTTGTGCAGTTGGATGCAAATTCCAGATAAGCTTTTATGCAGCCATTTGTTCTTGTTTTGTCTGTTGTGCATTGTGTTTCCATTAATAATTGTTTTCACGATCATATTTTTTTAATAATGTGAGAATTTTTTGTAGGATCGATATAATAGGTGCAGACATGTAGCTCTGTAGATTATGTGGATGATGTATCAACCTCAATGAATACAATTTAAATTCAAGCCCTGTATTTCAGAGTTCATGTAAAATGTTGTTCAGCATAAAATAAAAAAAATCATGTGGTAAATCCCAGTGATTTTCCCTATCAGTATCTCAATGTACTCAGTGATATTCCACCAACAGCATCTTTGAATGTTCTCAATGATATTCCACTGTCATTGTCTTGGAATGTTCTCAGCGATATTCTGTTAGTATCTTTGAATGTTCTAATTGAATTTCTGCTATCATTATCTTGGAATGTTCTCATTGCTATCCTACTATCATTGTCTTTGATTGTCCTCGGTGATTTTCTGCTATGAGTATGTCTCTGTATGTTGTCAATGATTTTCCACTATCATTATTTCTGAATGCTCTCGTTGATATTCTCCTATCAGTATCTTTGAGTTTTCTCAATATTTTACTATCAGTATCTTTGATTGTTCTCAGTGATATTCCACTATCAGTGTATTTGAATGTTCTCAATGATATTCCACTTTCATTATGTCTAAATGTTCCCAATGATATTCCACTATCATTATGTCTGAATGTTCCTAATGATATTCCGCTATCATTATGTCTGAATGTTCCCAATGATATTTCACTGTCATTATGTTTGAATGTTCCCAATGATATTCCACTATCATTATGTCTGAATGTTCCCAATGATATTCCACTATCATTATGTCTGAATGTTCCCAATGATATTCCACTGTCATTATGTCTGAATGTTCCCAATGATGTTCCACTATCATTATGTCTGAATGTTCCCAATGATATTCCACTATAATTATGTCTGAATGATCCCAATGATATTCCACTGTCATTATGTCTGAATGTTCCCAATGATATTCCACAGATTTTATTTTACAGCTGTATGGTGTTAAATGAAATCAGGATTTTCAGAATATATGTAGTGCTACAACAAAACATACATACGGTATATAATAAGTTCTGCCTTCATGTGTGTAAAAAGGAATCATGTAAACAGATTTTTAAATTGTATTTAGATTTTTCCCCTTACATTGTATACAGATAATACCATGTATACTCTACTAATCCGATGGCCTAGTGGTTAGAGTGTATGCCTTGGATACAGGAGGTAGTGGGTTCAAACCCTGGCCAAGTCATACCAAAGACTTATAAAAATGGTACTAGCAGCTGCCTCACTAGGTGCTCAGCATTAAGATGTTATTTTTAGGATAGGTTGACTGGGTGGGACATCATGCTACATCTCTGCGGCATGATGCCCCAGTGCTAGACATCACTATAAACTGCCACACTGTAAACATTGAATGATATGACTGAAAGATTATTAAAGCTACGTTAAAAGTCCAGATCACACACACCATTTATGCTCATAAATTGAATCCAACTGCAAACAACATAGACCCTGATCTGCTGTTACATAATGCACAGGCAGATCAGGGTCTTTGTTGTTTGTTTACTGATTACTCTAGCAAACTACATAGATCTAGATCTCAAGTGCATTATATGATTGCAGATCTTGGTCTGTCCATTTTACAGTTGCACTCGACTTTTAAGCAAGTACATATGAAATGTCCTATTGAACATCCGGAAACCAAGGGATACTATATCTTCCTTTTCAGATTCTTCGCAGCATGTTGTACAGAGGCTCCGAGATAATGAGGGAAGTTGGTTGGGTCATATTTGATGAGATTCACTATATGAGGGATAAAGGTATGACTATAATATTTTTAAAAGTTACTTTTATATGCCTTAGCAAATATGTGGTAGGGACATACAGTGACACCATTGTCATTTAGTTTGTATGTTCATCCGTCCAACCAGTTTTGTGTTTAGGCCAGTTTCTTGGGTGCTTTGGTGGGGCATCCATGTTTCTTGAACACATTTCTAGTTTTGATAAAGTGAAGCCTTTCATAATATATGAAAGAATTCTTACAGAAGAAGAACATCAAGTGTTATTAATGTAAGATCATCCATTATTTTATAAAAAGTTTAGATTCACTTTTGTTGCCTTCATTTTTTGATTGAAATTTAAAGAACATCATAGGATGGATTATGGATCCCAATTATCACTTTTTCAGTGGCTTTGGTTTTTTTTTTTTTTGTCTTTCACATTGACACAGGCATCAATTTTAGGCATTTGCATTCAGCCAATGTTTCCCTTACTCTTATTTGTGCATCAGAGACCCCCAGATTTTTGTAGTTCTGACATCATGGGGAATTTTGACTCTCAATATTGCACACCAAGGGGATACACTGGATTAGCTTTCTTTTGAAACCATTGCAAGTAAAAATTGCCCTTAAGCTGTAGTATATTAATATCTATACGAAACTAATTTCCATATTTCCATGGTAGCAATATTAAAGGCCTTTTAAAATTGCCCTTAAGCTGTAGTATATTAATATATATACAAAACTAATTTCCATGGTAGCAATATTATAGGTCTTTTAAAATTGCCCTTAAGCTGTAGTATATTAATATATATACAAAACTAATTTCCATGGTAGCAGTATTATAGGTCTTTTAAAATTGCCCTTAAGCTGTGGTATATTAATATATATACAAAACTAATTTCCATGGTAGCAGTATTATAGGTCTTTTAAAATTGCCTTTAAGCTGTAGTATATTAATATATATAAATAAAACAACTAATTTCCATGGTATTTCCTTGCCATTTTAGAGCGTTATTTGAGCATATGAATTCTTGTTGGGACATCTGCTATGAAGCCATTTATGGAATGGTATTCTCCATCTGTAATGTAATAGTTACGTCAACATCAAACAAATAATTCTACCAATAATAGGCAATCTAGTTTTAAACAGCATGGTCTTAATATTTATCTAAATTGGCATTTGTGATCGGAGTAGAAGTTCAATATTCAAGGAGCTGTTGTTTTGTTTGACATACGAATGACTGCTGGATTTAATGCTTTCATGAGTTCATTGTGACCTGGTCAAATCGTTATTGTCCAGACATGTGAGCAACCAATTTTCATTTCTTTAATATAATTTTCGTGTTGATGAACAGTCTAGGCTACCTACAGGGGCTACTTACAAAATGAAATTAAGGCTATCAGTAAATGGTTATAGTGATAAGGGTCCAATAGTCAAACAGCGGAAGACATCAACCCTGAGAGTTATGATGTTGGAGTAATGGGATTAATCTTCAACCCACAACCACATTGTAATTATCAGGGTTGGTGTCAAATTGTAATACTGTGTCCAATTGTTATAATATTAGTCTTTGAACCCCCCACCTCCCAATCCTTATATCCATTTACCTATAGTTTTAAATTCATTTGTAACGAGCTGTAGTGAAAGTGCTTTAGCCCCAATGTTCTTGAGATTTTGAGTTTCCAAGCTATTTTGCAAGTCTAATTAAAAAATTATTTATCTTGAGAAAAACTATAGATATTTTTGTTATTTGATTCTGTCAGAAGAGTTTATTTGATTTTCTAAACAAAGTATAAACCCACCGTTTTTGTTTTTTTAAAGGCATGTAGCGTGTAAGCCTTCTGATTAATTATTTACATTACTTACTTTGGATATGACTGTTTATAGAAGTTACATAAAGTGGTTTTCTGTAGTTTAAACAGAAATTAATATAACTGGGCCTGATCATATGGTTGTTTTGACCAATGGAAATCTTCCCTACATTTATCAAGTGAAGCAACTGTAATTATGGTTTGTAGTAGTCTGTAGAGTTGTAGTGCAAAGTCAGCTGCAAAGGTGACATTTTGAGGTTGAACTAATGACAGATGGGACTCACTTTATTGGTTGAAAACATACAGAAATTTTGGCATTTAATCCATGAATTATTACTTTGAAAGGAAAAAAGAACTCAAAAAAAGGGAATGAGCACTAAAAGAACTCAAAACATGGAATGAGCACTAAAAGAACTCAGAAAAAAGGGAATGAGCACTAAAGGAACTCAGAAAAAAGAGAACGAGCACTAAAGGAACTCAGAAAAAAGAGAACGAGCACTAAACGAACTCAGAAAACAGGGAATGAGCACTAAAATTGAATGAGAGCATGACCCAGATTTTTGTACTGCAGATCTTTTCAGATGAACCAGATTTTCCAAGATGTAAATGTTCTTATTGGTTTCATGAGCACTTCATAGATACAATATTTATTATAATAATACAAGAGCATCCGCCTTGGATGCGGGAGGTCGTGGGTTCGATCCCTGGCCGAGTCATACCAGAGACTTAAAAAATGGTACTAACAGCTGCCTCGCTTGGATTCAGCATTAAGAGGTTAGTGTTAGGACTGGTCGGCCTGGTGTCAGGATAATGTGACTGGGTGGGACATCATGCTACATGTCTGCGGCATGATGCCCCAGTGCTAGACATCACTATAAACTGCCACATTGCAGACATCGTAGCGATATGACTGACAAATTGTTAAAGCTACGTTAAAAATAAAAAATCACATCACATCACATTATAATAATACAAGTTGTTAAAGGAACAGATGATATTTCTGTGTGGACTACAGTGTTAAGGTGGTAAAACTGTCAAAACCAGTAAGATCATAATTTCTTTTTACTAGTGCTTTATATACTATATAGTATTCTCAGACCATCCGATTTGTACCCCCTACTGATTTAAAAAACAGAAGGCATCAAGGACATAAAATGCACAAAACTTAGACCTTTCATTCACTGATTTATAAGTTTGAATCTTTGCCCGTGGGGGGATCTAGACACTGTTAACTTTGTGATGTTTCAAATCAAAAGGGATTTTCTTCAGTAATGTGATCACCATATTGGCCAGTGTATGTTGTCAAGCAACAGATGTGATGTAGTTCACTGTCTTTGAAAATCTCAATAATTCCATAAATTTTGGATTTACATCTCTTTGAGCACATATATGCAAGAATTCCTTGTCTTTATTTGTTCAGTTTGCTTTAGGAATATTAAAAACCAGACAGTGCAAATATTGGGCACTGATGACACGGTTTTTGTGAAATAGACTATTCTAAAAACAGAAGTAAACAGCAAGCAATCTGTTTGCTTGTTTACATTGGGAGCTTTTGTTGCATTGAAATGTCAGTAAATCAACAGTCAGGTTATAAATTATAAATCACTTAATGAAAAGACTAAATTTTGTGCATTTTTTTATATCATTGATGCTTTTGGTTTTTAAAATTGGTGTGGAGGGGTTTACAAAAATACAGGAGGATATGTGAATAATGTAGTATTTACTTTGTTGCTTTAAAGGTTTTGTGTGTCCCAGCCCTTGGGATCCTACTTGCAGCATTGGCTGTAGTAAATTTTTGAATTCCATTAATGTATGTTCTGGAATATGAAATGAAATTACAAAAGCTTGTTCTGCTGGAGAATAATTTTGTATTTGGTATATAAGATGAAATCCACAGACAAGTGATTCTTACACAAGTTTCTTATCTGTCCATAAACCCAAACCTAAAATAGCCATATTGGTACTTCATGGAATAGCGAATTCTATATATGTCTACTTCCTTATTATTATTTATCTTTATAATAGTATCAGGTAGCATTATTGGCAGAACTCTAATTAAACAGAAGTACTATTGACAGCCACTGTACATACTCATGTTTGGGTTCAGTTGCAAAGAACATAGACACAGTTTTACAGTTGAAGATGGCATTTGTAGATCAGGGTCAGTGTTGCTTGTTCTGCTGATTATAACTAACTTCATAGGCCCAGATCTGCCTGTGCATCATGTGATGGCAGATCTGGGTCTGTCCAATTTGCAGTTGGTCTTAACTTATAAGCAAGTATTTATAGTACTTCATAGAAAAAAATCCATTTTTTTACTAATCTGTTTCGTCGTCCAGGCAGCAATTATGACACTCTCATCACCTGTCCATTTGTTACATGTTTACAATGTGTAGAATTCATTTTTATCCCATGAACCAGACAGAGTAATTTTGGCATCAGGTGTGGAAAATTTAAGATTGCAAATAATAGGGTCAATTGCAGGCGGTACATCAACTCTGTGAGTGGCAAGGTAATTCCCTTCATCTTCTGTAGTGTGCAAAAGCTGGCACTTCAGGCTGTCATTTCTAGATTCCAGCTTATTAATTACTTTTGTGCCTAAGGTAGTTTGATATAGAGGCATGAGGAGACAACTGCCACAGTTGTCTCCTCATTTTGGCCTGCGTCATGTCATATATAAATATATACAACACCAGTAAGAAGTAAGCCCCTCTTTTGCTGTTTGATCATTGTTGACCTCTAGCCAAGAAAACTCCTGCAGCCAAGAATATTTTAACTCCCATTTTCATTTTTTATCATATTCCCTGTCATAGTCAGGTTTAGTTTTAACCTGTTTTGTTGACTTTTCATTCAACTTTTCAATATTTGGGCTAAGTTTTCTTAAAAAAACAATCCAATTGTTTTCCTGGGAAAATTTGTCGTAGTCACACATAATGGTTGCAAGGAGACCAACTATTGGGTCAAAATGACATATTCCTTGGGGAAGCCCAATCCACCAGTCGATGAAATTCATTCTGATTTAACCATCAGAAGGTATCACCTAAACCAGTACTGGTTGTATCCATAGAAGTTATGGCTGGTTTCAGTCCTAATCGATAAATTTCAGCGTGCACTATGTAAATATACAGGTCACCCATTTGGTATTCGAAGGTAAGTATGAATGACACTTGTGTTAATATCACTCAGACAAAAAAGGAATTAGAACTCTTTTAAGTTAAAGATCACAGTTTACTTGTCCATGGGCAACTAACCTTGCAAAAGTTGCTTGTCTGTAAGAACATATTCCTACTTGGACATAACAGACAGTGGATATCTGCACCCATGCTAAGTTAGCTTGACTTCTTGGTCTGTGATTGTTGTTCTCAGAACAGCTTCCATCCAGATTATATCAGTGTCATAAAAACATCTTTCCAGAAAATTTATCACTAATATTTTTTTCTTCTTCCCCTGATCATTTATGAAGATTAAATGGGGAAAAAAAACACTATCATCTTTCCTTTGTTGTTTGGAATTAAACTTAGACCATCTTCCTAATTTGACAACAGTTTGTTGCAAAGCAGGCTTTATGTTGACTTCATAACCTGTTGAATTCCAGCAACTGACAAGCATGTCACTGGTTTGTGGGTCAGAATTTCCAGTCTCACTATGCTAGGGTTTTTAGTAATATCCAGATGTAGATTTTATTAATAATTTAAAAAAAACAAGGATTAACAATAATCATGGATAAAACTCCTCCTTTCTTTCCTACCGTGTTAATTACAACTCACATGGACTATTCACAAACTCATTAAAGAAATAGATACAGTTAACAGCAATTACCGGATGATTTGTTTATACATATCATTGTTGAAAGGAATGAAAATAAATTATCATTAAACATTCCACTACCCGTGGAACTGTGTCACATGACCATAATTGATTTATGAGGAATGATAGTGATCTTTTATTTGTATAGTTTTTTGACAGTGTAATATGCAATTAATATGTTAGGACCAATTGAAAAACTAACCCTCCATTAACCAAATTAACAAAATCACCTCAGTTTTAGTCATGTAGCTGATAATGGGGAAATGATGATGTATTATTTCAGACAAAAGGTACTTGGTTGGAAAGGCTATCATGAATTTTCAGTTTTGATTTTGTGATGTATACAAAATGGCATTGTTTTGTTCCTTAGAGTTGTACTACAGCTGCCTTATTGGATTAATGCAACTGCCTTATTGGGTTCGTACAACTGCCTTATTGGATTAATGCAACTGCCTTATTGGGTTCATACAACTGCCTTATTGGATTAATGCAACTGCCTTATTGGGTTCGTACAACTGCCTTATTGGATTAATGCAACTGCCTTATTGGGTTCATACAACTGCCTTATTGGATTAATGCAACTGCCTTATTGGGTTCATACAGCTGCCTTATTGAGTTCATACAACTGCCTTATTGGGTTCATGCAGCTGCGGGTTCATACAACTGCCTTATTGGGTTCATACAGCTGTCTTATTGAGTTCATACAACTGCCTTATTGAGTTCATACAACTGCCTTACTGGGTCCATGCAACTGCGGGTTCATACAACTGCCTTATTGGGTTCATGCAGCTGCCCTATTGGGTTCATACAGCTGCCTTATTGGGTTCATGCAGCTGTCTTATTGGGTTCATGCAGCTGTCTTATTGGGTTCATGCAGCTGTCTTATTGAGTTCATACAACTGCCTTGTTGGGTTCATACAGCTGCCTTATTGGATTCATGCAGCTGCCTTATTGGGTTCATACAGCTGCCTTATTGGATTCATGCAGCTGCCTTATTGGGTTCATGCAACTGCCTTATTGGGTTCATGCAACTGCCTTGTTGGGTTCATACAGCTGCCTTATCAAGTTCATACAGCTGCCTTATTGGGTTCATACAACTGCCTTATTGGGTTCATACAACTGCCTTATTGGTTTAATGCAACAGTCTTATCGAGTTCATACAGCAGCCTTATTGGGTTCATACAGCTGCTTTATTGGGTTCCTACAACTGCCTTATTGGGTTCCTACAACTGCCTTATTGGGTTCCTACAACTGCCTTATTGGATTCATACAGCTGCCTTATTGGGTTCATACAGCTGCCTTATTGGGTTTATACAACTGCCTTATTGGGTTCCTACAACTGCCTTATTGGATTCATACAGCTGCCTTATTGGGTTCATACGACTGCCTTATTGGGTTCATGCAGCTGCGGGTTCATACAGCTGCCTTATAGGGTTCATACAGCTGTCTTATTGAGTTCATACAACTGCCTTATTGAGTTCATACAACTGCCTTACTGGGTCCATGCAACTGCAGGTTCATACAACTGCCTTATTGGGTTCATGCAGCTGCCTTATTGGGTTCATGCAGCTGCCCTATTGGGTTCATACAGCTGCCTTATTGGGTTCATGGAGCTGTCTTATTGGGTTCATGCAGCTGTCTTATTGAGTTCATACAACTGCCTTATTGGGTTCATACAGCTGCCTTATTGGATTCATACAGCTGCCTTATTGGATTCATGCAACTGCCTTATTGGGTTCATGCAACTGCCTTATTGGGTTCATGCAACTGCCTTGTTGGGTTCATACAGCTGCCGTATCAAGTTCATACAGCTGCCTTATTGGGTTCATACAACTGCCTTATTGGATTAATGCAACAGTCTTATCGAGTTCATACAGCAGCCTTATTGGGTTCATACAGCTGCCTTATTGGGTTCCTACAACTGCCTTATTGGGTTCCTACAACTGCCTTATTGGATTCATACAGCTGCCTTATTGGGTTCATACAGCTGCCTTATTGGGTTCATACAACTGCCTTATTGGGTTCATACAGCTGCTTTATTGGGTTCATACAGCTGCTTTATTGGGTTCATACAGCTGCCCTGTTGAGTTCATACAACTGCCTTATTGGGTTCATACAGCTGCCTTATTTTGTTCATACAACTGCCTTGTTGGGTTCATACAACTGCCTTATTGGAGTAATGCAGCAGTCTTATCGAGTTCATACAGCTGCCTTATTGGGTTCATACAGTTGCCTTATTGGGTTCATACAACTGCTTTATTGGGTTCCTACAACTGCCTTATTGGGTTCCTACAACTGCCGTATTGGATTCATACAGCTGCCTTATTGAGTTATACAGCTGCATTTATTGAGTTCATACAGCTGCCTTTATTGGGTCCATACAGCTGCCTTTATTGGATTCATACAACTGCCTTTATTGAGTTCATACATCTGCCTTTATTGAGTTTATACAGCTGCCTTTATTGAGTTCATAAAGCTGCTTTTATTGGGTTCATACAGCTGCCCTTTTTGGGTTCATACAGCTGCCTTTATTGGATTCATACAATTGCCTTATTGGGTTCCTACATCTGCCTTGTTGGGTTCATACAGCTGCCTTTATTGGGTTCATACAACTGCCTTATTGGGTTCCTACAACTGCCTTGTTGGGTTCATACAGCTGCCTTTATTGGGTTCATACAGCTGCCATATTGGATTCATACAGCTGCCTTTCTTGGGTTCATACAGCTGCCATATTGGATTCATACAGCTGCCTTTATTGGGTTCCTACAACTGCCCTGTTGGGTTCATACAGCTGCCTGTTGTGCAAATGGACTAATCAGATACTCATGATAGCAATGTGATCATGCTGGCAAAACAGGAAAGGGCATAGTATTCCAAACAATTATTTATTCATGGAGATGCTCCATGCACCAGTCTCCACAAGTGACTTCTTTATTTTACAGAACGAGGAGTTGTGTGGGAAGAGACTATTATCCTATTGCCAGATAATGTGCATTACGTGTTCCTCTCAGCCACAATCCCAAATGCAAGACAGTTTGCAGAATGGATTTGCCATCTCCATAAACAGGTATGATTGAATTTTGATTATTTAGAAGTTCTTTTGCACTGTCATTGTATACACATATGTAAGAAAGATAGTTTCACATGCTTTCAAAGATTGCCACCATGTCAGTAGATCATCTGAGCTTAAGGTAAATTATGATTCTTAGCTTTTAAGATACAGTGGTTGGTCATATCTGGTTTAAAACGTATTAAACGTAATGAAAGAAAATGACTAGAGATAGTTGTCACTAAGAACAATACAGGATGTTGCTAGAGCCTTGAAGAATTTGTATCCATTTTTATTGAGATTTATATCCTTCTTGGTCTTTACACAATTCTTTTTTGACATATGCTACAAAAGTTTGTACTTTATTGAGTCTGATGTTACTGCCATCAGGAATGACCACTCTGGTGGCCTAAGTGGTTATAACATCCACCTTGGATGTGGGAGGTCCTGGGTTCGAACCCTGGCTGAGCCATACCAGAGACTTATAAAAATGGTACTAGCAGCTGCCAAGAGGTTAGTGTTAGGAGTGGTTGGCCTGGTGTCAGGATAATATAACTGTTTTGGACAAGATGCTACATGTCTGAGGCATGATGCCTCATTGCTAGACATATCTGTTAACTGCCACACTGCAGACATCATAGCGATATGGCTGAAATCTTTTAAAGCTACATTAAAAAATCCAAATCACACACATGCACACACTATAAAGAATGGAGAGGGTGAAAGGGGAAGGGGTTGGCAGAATGAGAACCGAAGTTCCTCTGTGACAGTTTGGATCACCCATTCACTTGACAGAAAGAAATCAATCCAACATAGATTGAGAAAAAAAGAGTCGGGGAAATTTTGTTTTCTGTCACCTTGATGCAACTGCCTCCAAAGATTATCAGATTGTCTTCATGTATAGAATTGGGATTATAGCTAGCTTTCAGTTAGAGCAGGAAACGATCCTGCTTCTCCTTGTGTCGGCAGCTGATAGGGCATCACTGAGTTGCAGCCAGATGTAGGTGGCAAGGGTATGCAATGGGCAAGAATTACTGCCCTTTATATATTATAGACAAAAAAGAGGAATTTTTGTCCATGGGAGTGCTGGATTTGGGAGGTAGTAGGGCTTTTATCCCTAACATTAATGTGCTAAGGGAATGTATTTGAAGGTGAAGATATAAAGTCCAAAAGATTCACATTTAGTTTGAATGAACCCCTTACACATGTAAAGTTGATGTTTCTCATCTGTAATATGATTGACTGCAGTGGTTTGATGAACACTGGTGTGAAGTGTGCTGCTATGTACATTTTAAAGGGGTTGTTTCAGACTACATTATTTTTGACTTTTTCATTTTCTTGTGAAGTTTTAGAAACTTGAAAAATTAAATTGTGTAAGTTGCTGTTGATTGTTTTTACCCATTTTTTAAATACAGTAAAGTAATTCAGGTAAACAGTTAAAAATTAGTTACAATGTTTAGTTTCTGCAGTGTTTATTTGAAGTCATATGGCCAAAATACATGGCATAATTACCAGGAAGAACACCTAAATCATAACATCATTTTCTTTCATTATTTGGATGAAAATGTCAGGGAGATTTAAATATAATGTTTCAAGTAGTTTACTTGTTTATCTCTTAGGAATAAAATTAACCCTAGTTCAGTTTATTTATTTCCCACGGATTTGATTGCAGCCCTGTCATGTTGTGTACACAGATTTCCGACCCACTCCACTACAGCATTATATCTACCCATCAGGAGGAGATGGCATACATCTGGTTGTTGATGAAAATGTAAGTTGTCACATGATTATGTAGACTGGTAGACTTTCATTGCATGAATCAAATAAACAATTCTTACATAGTACCTTGTCATTGTAAACAGATCAGATAACAGAGTTGTACATAACTTTGTAGACTTGTCTGTTTAGAAAACACAAATAAAAAAATGTTTCCCACAATTTTTTTAATCAGATGTAGGTATCATTATCATGGTAAGATTTTTGTATTAAAATTCTGAATGGTCGTGATACTGTGTGCCTTTACTGGTACTCTGTTTTACTCATATACTCATGTACAAGTCAGGTCAAATTGCGGCCGACATAGACCCTGATCTGCCATCACATATCAGAGAGATGTTATTATCAATCCTTTCATAATTGAAAAAAACTTGCTTTGCAAATAGTGTATATTTTTTATCCATCCTAAAATATTGTATTTAGTTAACATACTTTATAACCTTGATAATTTATGTTCAGTCTGCTTAGAAACAAACATTTTTTTGCCTAAATGTTCTACTTCCATTTTTCACATTCCTCCCCCTGGAAGTAAAATTTCTTCACAGAAGTTTGACCACAAAATGAGCGTCTTAAACTACACACTTTGGTTTGTAAAATGACACTAATGGGATTTGGGATTGGGATGGGGTTGAGGATAATCAGGTCTGCATAATTAAAAAGTAGATCAGAGTCTATGCTGTTTGGTTCTACTGATTACTCAAAAAAAACCTGCATAGATGCTGATCATTTTGGCATCACATCATGCAGTGATAAATCTTGGTGTATGCAACTTTTATGCAAGTATATACTGTAATGACATGTTCATATTTTAGTAGACAGTTCTCTGAATACTGAGTTCACTTTCACACTTGACTCTGTGGTTCTGACCTGCCCTTTATTGAAGTGAGTTGGGTTCCCACCATCAAAAGTGCTCCATGTGTATCAGCCTTCTTGAGTTGAAGCCTTGATGGTGAATACTTTCTGATTTGCTTTCCTTCTTGCTTAGAATTTAACTGTCATCTACATTAGAAGGCAATGGGGGAACCAAATTTACATTTAAGTCTGCCACATCCCTATCAGGCTTAAGATCCTAGCAGCTTCACTATCTTGATGGAATTAGGCCGTCCAGATCATTTGGTACATTCTCAGTTCTCAATTAAATCTCCACTTGCTTGAGTCAATCTCTTGTGGACCTCTTTGTGATGAAATGGAATGCCAAAATGTCCCACCTTTGTCTCACAAGTCTTAGATCCAAAAGCCTGGGCAGTCAGTACCCTCTTCCCAAACCGTAATGGTCTAAATACTCATGCCTTTTCCTCAACCTAATTATTCCAAAAGTCTTGCACAAAGTCAGGTAATCAGAGTATCAGTATCCAGTAGTCTTGGTGGCTCTTTTCAAGCAGGAAATATAGATCAACAACTTTCTCACTCAGGCAACAGAGATTCCAAGGACAGTCTTGCTAGCAAATGACTGTGTATGCAAATTTTGCATTTGAAAATATAAAGATTTCCCATAATACTGAGTGATGCATGATCGTATATCCCTTCGGAAGTTATAGTTGCAGGAAAAATGAGCATTTTGTGGGCTAGAGCAATAAATAGAAATAGCATTACATTTAAGTCATGGAAATTCTTTTTGCCCTGAAAAATTGACTTGCCATCATTTACTTCTCAATAAAATTATGTCCACTGAAATACCTTGTAAGCAATATTAAAACCCAATGTACTGCATTGCTCAATCTGACATGATTTTGATGTTGGATTGGGTAAAATATAGATCTGGGTTTTGCCAGCCATTTTATATTGCAATAAATATCATATTGCTCTCAATACAATATGTACCACAGTAGTGTCAAATACATAAATAATTTGAAAATATACAAGTGAGGCCATGTTCTCTTGTATCATTGTAGGATTTCCAGAAGAAATGAAAACTAATTTCCCTTTTTTTTTAAATGTTCATTGATCAGATAAACACATTTTTTTTAAAGTTGTGCCTAATAGCTACACCAAGAATGAAAAGGGTACATCTGTTTAAGACTGCCGCTAATAATGTATTTTATTCTCCCAGAGTGTACTCATAAGAACATGCACTTTACAGTTATCAATTGTTGAAATGATCCACTCAAGACAAAACTATAAATAGCATTCAAGGTCTGGAAACTTAACACAGTATGTGCTGATGTAATTTTCCTGCCTAAATTTGTGTATTGAATAGAATTATAATAGCCAAGTTGCTATGACACCTGTTAGGTATTGTTTTGTTTTGTGTTGTATTCATTTATCCTAGGATAGCTTGTGTGTAAATTTGACAATCAATGGATTTAGTATGTGCTTTCTTTTTAGAATTCCTTAATTTGATATATCATAGTCAGGCATTTGTTTATTTTTAAAGGGGTTGAAGAAGGCATTAACTTAAGAAAAATTATTGTATGCTCTTTTAGGTTTGGTACATTATACTCAGGTGGAATAAATATTTGCCAACTAATCAGTAGGGATTATTTTAAAAAAATGCATTTTCAAGTATTAATAACTGCTGTCTCATGACAAAACCCTTCTGTACAATGGTGAAAGTTCCAGTCAAGAATCATGGTTCAACACTGGTTCCCCTCCATGATTTCAATAGCGTTTCTTATTTTCCTCATCAGGGCATTGTTCTCTTTTCCAAGTACTCTGATGTTATCCCAAGAAATAGTATGCCCTGATTCTTTGCAATGTTCACCAACTGCTGTCAGGGATTTTCTGTTGGTGTACAAGTATTCGTTAACTTATGTTTTAAGGCTTCTAGCGGTTTCCCCAATATAGTCTTTGCACAGTTATCACACTGGCATTTATAGATGACTGAGCACATTCACTGCTCCGGTGGCCTAGTAGTTAGAGCGTCTGCCTCGGATGGGGGAGGTCGTGGGTTTGATCCCGGCCGAGTCATACCAAAGACTTACAAAAAATGGTACTAACATCTGCCTCGTTTGGCACTCAGCATTAAGAGTTAGTGTTAGGACTGGTTGGCCTGGTGTCAGAATAATGTGACTGGGTGGGACATCATGCTACATGTCTGTGGCATGATGCTTCAGTGCTAGACATCACTATAAACAATCATACTGTAGACATTGTAGCTATAAGACTGAAAAGTTGTTTAAGCTATGTTAAAAATCCAAAACACCCACACCCACTGAGCACATGCATATAATTAAAAGGAATCAAACTGTTAGCATTTAAAGTTGTGATACAGTTATATTGATCAGGGTTTTCTTTTCTTGGTAACAGGGTGAATTCAGAGAGGAAAATTTCAATATGGCAATGGCTGTACTGAGAGATGTTGGTGATGCCGCTAAAGGGGATCTGAAGGGAAGGAAAGGAGGTTTCAAAAGTAAGAATGGAAGAATTGGAGAAAAAACAAATTGTCAGGTTTTACAGTAGAATTACAGAATAGATGTAGCTTCTCGTGGGTCAGTGGTTCTTGACGGGCTTTTCCCGGGTTCTTCCTCCACCATTAATACTGGCCGCCATGTATAGCCTATCGAGTGCTGAAAAATGGCATTAAACCCCACAACAACAACAACAACAACAGAATAAATGTTCATGGCAATTTTTTAAAAAATTATCTGCATTCATATTGCCCTGACGAATAGAAAATCACATTTTTTTGAGTGATCTTAAGAATTTTGTGTAAATTTAGGAAGCAACTTATTTTGTAAAAAGTTTATTTGATATATTTTTGAATAGCAATCTATGTATCTACACACACACACACACACACACACACACACACACACACACAGGGATGGCACTTGCTTTAAAAATGTCACTAAAATAGAATCACCAACCTCAATATTTTGTTGTTGTTGTTGTTGTAGGGTTTAATGCCATTTTTCAGCACACAATAGGCTATACATGGCAGCCAGTATTAATGGTGGAGAAAGAACCCGGAAAGAACCACCGACCCATGAGAAGCTACTGGCAAGTTTTCTCACATACCCACATTAGCCGAATCCGAGACTTGAACCCACGCAGACAGAGGTGAGATGGCAGTCATCTGTAACGGAGAGCGCTTTAGACCACTCGGGCCCCCTCAATATTTTGTTGCCAGTTTTCAAAATACATTGCCAAGCAAGGAGTGAATATTATTCCATGTCTGTCAATGTAACAGGCTTACATGCCAACCCCAAGAGTGGTGTCAGAATAATTATTGCTAATATAAGTGGCCAGAAAACCAAATCTGAGCATAAAAGGTGTAATCTTTATATTACATGCTATAATTACAGTATGCTGTAAGAAACAAAATGTACTTTTTTGCTACTAACCTGTTTCTGCAGCATCAAAATTCTTGTCACAAATAGGCAAAATCCATGTGGATTAGAACCAGAATACATACTGATCAGTTATTCATATTCAACAGTCATTTTAACTAGTCTACATGTCTAACTTCACTGAATGGTCATGAAGTTCACAAATTCAACATGACGATGTGCTTAGTCCAACTGCTGTATTGCTTCACTCTCATATTCTTCTTTTCAGATTTGTAAAACAGTGTTGATTTATCTCTCTTGTTTGGTCTGACATGCTTTGATATTTGAAAAGATCCATCTGCTCTGACCTTTTTCAGTCATATGACATTCACAAGTTACACCATTAACATAGCTGACAACCCTCACGATTTGGCATGAATTTCACGACTTTTTTAGCGATTCACTGTTTCATGCCGCAAGCCAAAAATTCATGAATTCTCCAATTCTAAATTATTTTAAATCTTTAATAAAATAACCGATTTCTTGTTAAGCGCTAGTCGTGATATTGGCAGTTGCCGAAACAGTCAAGTACTGCTGGTTGCCATATTAGTAGAACTACAGCCAGTTAGTACATTTGGTCCAGTAGCAAGCATTTTAGCCTATTTTAATCTATATGTATAAGGCTAGTTTTACAAATGCTTTTGAGAGAAACTGGGGCCTAACCGAAATTATGCTCCGTGCATGTGTCACCAACACTGATTTGAGTTACCATTCAGCATCGCATGTAAGATCTTGAAAGTGTCTTCACCACCAAGGAAAAAGAAATGTATTGTTTAATTTGGAATATATCAAAAATTGGCTGTGCATTCAGCCATTACACATTGATATACATCATGCTTTTTGCACACAGTGTGCCACAAATTTTAGTATTGGGCACGGTGGCAGAGACGATGTGAGAAAGCACATCGGTTACAAAAAACACGTAGATGTTGAGAAGATTAGGAATTCGCAGATTTCAGCTCTAGAATATTTTAAGCCATCGGTGGAAGACCTGCAAGCTACCAACACTGAAGCATTATTTGTGAGTTTTCTTGTTGAACACAATCTACCTTTTTCAGCTGGAGACCATGCTAAACATTTGTTCCGACAAATGTTCCCAGACTAAAATATCGCTTCGAAATTTTCCTGTGGAAGAACCAGAAGTGCTGCAGCTCTTGTGCATTCCTCACAGCAACAGTGACAGCGAAAGAGTATTTTCCTAGTGAGGAAAAATAACACAGACTTTAGGGCCTTCTTAGCTACAGAAAATTTTTCAGCAATTTTAGTCACCAAGATCAACCAGCAGGCAAGAAGTCTGAACTGTTTAGAAAACAAATTTATGATCAAGCAGTTGAAGAAGTTCAAGTCTGCCACAGTATCATGTCTTGATAAATAACCACAAGAACAAGCGAAGTTTATGAATACCATAGTAAATAGAAATGCAGATATATTTCTGCATATATGTAGTGTTTTAGTTTTATATTGCGATCTTGATATAGTGTAGTATTGACGGTCAGAGTGGATGGAGTTATTATCATGGTATTTTTCACTAATTTGTGTCCAAATTCACTACTTTTTATCCCTATTTTCACTAATTGCGAGCCTGGAAGGTTGGCAGCTATGCATTAATGCCTGTTTTGCTTAACACCTAGTGCCATTTTCTTTGAAAGTACAGACTGACCTGCTAACATGCTATATTATCAGTGTAATGAATTTGTCAGGTAAAGTTTCTTATTGAAGAAACCCATCTGTTTTTTTGGATTGTGTCAGATACAGTTGCTATCAATTCAAAAAAAGGAATGCACATGTAGGTCTAGTTTGGACAAATGTTACCTTTGAATTTCCCCACTCTAAACCCGAAATTGTACATAAAAGTTTTAACAGCGAAAAATGTTGTTGCCAAAAAAAACCCACCACATATACTGAAGTTAATATGTAAAATATACTTTATTGACCCAATCCATGCAGATTTAATGGCGTTGCAGTATTACAGGAAATCATATGCATCTCATGATTATAGTTCATTTCACTTAGCAACGTGAATGATATTTGCATCTGTGGCTTAGTGAATTTTCATGTCTGCTTCTTTAAATGTACATAAAATTACCTAATTTGTTTTGTACATGAACTTTTTAAAACCAATTGTCTCGACAAACAGCATCACACTTGCCACTCATTACATGCCATATATCAATATGAATTTTGCATTGTATGTTAATATAAATTATGTTTCAGAATTTTAAATCAGTTGTGCATGAAATGGTTTAAGTAGTTTTAGCTGCATTTCATGATGACGTTGCAAAAATTCAATGAGAAACAGCCACTGATATCGTTTGGAATGCAGTGCAGAATGAACATTTTCATTTAGTGAGGCATTGGTACATATAACACACACACACACACACAGAGGATATAAGTTTTAACTGTTTTTTTCTTCAGACAATGAGTCCAATTGCTTTAAGATTGTGAAGATGATCATGGAACGGAAGTTTGCTCCCGTGATTGTCTTCAGTTTCAGCCGCAAGGATTGTGAAGCCTATGCACTACAGATGTCCAAGTTAGATTTCAACACAGGTAGTACATGACAGTCAGGGGACAGCATGAAATACCATATACACTCCCTTGTAAGATGAGCCTAACTGCAAACTGCACAGACCCAGATCTGCTGTAGCATAATGTGCTGGCAGATCTTGGTCTGTGCAGTTTGTATAGAGCAATCAGTAGGACAAACAACATAGTCCCTGGTCTGCAGGTGCATTATGCCACAGCATATCAGGATCTTTGTTGTTTGCAGTTTTACTCGGATATTTGCAGCTTGACTCGACTGATAAATGAGTATAAGCAATAACTACCGTATTTGCTGGCCAATAAGTCAATACTTTTTATGAGGAAGTCTGGGCTTCATGGTGTACTCCAAATCGACTTGTCTATGAATTATGTCACATAAATTGTTTAACTAATGTAATTTTTTGCATGAAAAAAATAGTAATTATCATTTTTGGCAAGAGATCTTATATGAAAAAATTATAAGACATGATATTAAGATGGATTTTTAAATATTTACATGATCATCAGTATGAAAGTCACATGCATCAGATGTAATTATGATAAAGCAGCATGCACTAGTAATATATGTTGTTTAAATTTGATTACATATACTTGCATTAGAATAGACAATTTAGGAAAGGAATAACCACGACAAACAGTTATTCCACTGCATTGTTTTTTTGTGTGCACCTCTTGATCAAAATATAATATGCCCCAAAAAGAGAGGGTGTGTGTGTTTAGGATGATTGTAATCTAAGACCTGCCAACCATTATGATTTTGCTGTAAGTCTTATGAAAATGACCGGTAAAATATGAACTTACGGAATAAAAGCAAAATATTCAGAAATTTTTTTTTGTTGCGGTAAAATTTGGATAACTGGCTCATTCGTGTTTGATTTGGATCTAGGTTTAATTTTGGATTTAATGTAGTTAGGCAACCAGACCAACCTTACAGTAGTACCTCAGACGCTTTAAATTGCACATTTTTTATGCAAAGGATCTGCATGATCAAGCTGTTGATTACAGATTTTTTTAAATATGGCATCCAGCAAGTGATACATGTTGAAGACAAAAGGGCAAATAAGCCTCTTAAAAAGTGGTAATAATCATTATAGAAGAATAAAAAGATCATTCAGATCTTGTGAATAAAAGCAGGAAGGGACACAGTTACATATTTTAAACATCATGTGTCAATTTGAGTGTGTCTCATGGCAGGAGATATGTTTGTTATCGTCATTTAAAATGGAAAAAAGATTCAAAGAATTACGCTGAGTTAAGAGACAGTAACAAGTCATTGAACTGCATAGGGTTTGGAACTGAAGTTTGTGCAGCTGTACTAGAGGTAAATATGGTCTACATGTGCTTTACAAACTTTTCATTTGAATGTAATGTTTACCATCGCTGCATGTTTCTAATACAAAACATTATAAATAAATATTTTCCAACTTTACAATAGTAGTATATGATATTTTATTACACATTACTGAAAACCAGGTAAACTTAATGAAAAAAATACTTCTGCCTCTCTTTCTCTTCAAAACAAAACTGGACAAAGCATGTTAGCATCAGTGATGCAATTTGCCAACTGCAGGTAATCTGAAATAGCATAAAGTGATACATTTAATATTCATTAAACTGGAAGTTACAAGTGAAAAAGATGAAGCCAAGATATTAATATGGCCTCATCTTATACTCGTATCAACTTAGATTAAGTCTGGAAAATTTACAAAATTAGTGAATTTGACTTATACTCCACATCAACTGATAGGCTGGCAAATATGTTGTTTTCAAGATACTTTATACATGACATTTAGGGGACAACATCAAATCAGTAAATTCCAATGTAAAACAGTTCACAAATGTAATGTTAGAGCAAAATATAAGAACCTTTACTTTTTTAAAGTGTATTTTGTTAATCCAAGACTTGTGGCCTGTACATAAAGGACACTTACGGAAAAGTCTTTACAATTGGAACTAAAGATGTCTTTTGTGGATAAGCCTTCCTTTTGTTGAGGTCTTCATTTAGATGTGTGTTCATTGTACATACTCTAATTGAAGGCACCTGTACAATATAACTTTTTTTATTGTTTAATGTTTCTGGATTTTAAAGGCTTTTTTTTTGCATGCAAAGATGTACCAAGTCATAGATTCTTGCAGTTGCTCAAGACTGCATGAGAGTTACAGTAACTTGTGGCTCACGTTGGTTTCATTTTGATGACACTTGGATGGAGTTGCCAAATATTTATATTTATCTATTTAAGGAATTTTTTTCTCTGGTCTTCAACGTGACAAATTTTACAAACATGTGACTTTGCTGTTACAATGTCATCTGTTGTTAAATTGACTTGTATTGCATTAAATGAGCCAAAACATTGAGGGAGAAATTGAAAATATAATGGATAGTTGTGTACAACAGCCACTTGCATTTATAGAGTCATTTGTTCTGTCTACTCCCTTGTAAAGTTTGTGCTTTATCTAGCAGTGTTGCTTCTTTGCTTCAGATTGATATTTTTTAAAGTTAAATATGTAATTTGTGATGTTTAAAAATAATTATGAACAGTTTGTGTTACTTACTTTATGTACATTCAGTATAAATAATTTCACATGATTTGATAACCGCTCATAAAATGATTTATTTTTCATAGGCAATGCAGTGTAAGCAAATTGGTCATGTAGTAAAAGTTTTCCTGGTTTTTTGTGTTTATTCAATAGTTTTCCTCCTTTCTGGCCATGTGATGCTTTCATGCCTTTCATAGCAAAGAATCTAAATATTTGCATGTTTACATTAGTGTGTTACACAAACTCTTTGCAGAGGAAGAGAGGAACTTGGTGCAAGAAGTATTTGACAATGCTATTGATTCGCTTTCTGATGAAGATAAAAAGTTACCACAGGTAATAGTACTTATTCTTATATTTTTGTCAAACTTTAACATCTGTTGTTCCTTCTTGAACTTTCTGTGCATAGTTTTTATAGTTTGTTATAAGTACTTCTAGTTGTACTGCTTTGGACCAGACCTCAGTGGAAACAAGACCTCAAGATAACAAGGCTTTGAGATGTACTACAATCAACCTGACCTCAGTGGAAACAAGACCTCAAGATAACAAGGCTTTGAGATGTACTACAATCAACCTGACCTCAGTGGAAACAAGACCTCAAATTGCAAAGTATCCTGAACCATACAGTTAACATAATTATTATTGAAGTGTTTGTGTGTAACAGACATTACCGGTACAGAGCAAAATGTAAGACAGCAATAACTTGCATTCATTGAGGATCGATACTCTGCAAATAATTGTACTTGTTTTTTAAATTGTCTTGTATTTTCATCATTTATGAGGGAAAATGTCACTGTGACCAATATTTCATGCTTCATTGACTTTGGTTAAATGTTGTGTTCGAAGTTTATTTCTTATGGTCTGTGAATGCTGGAACCATCAGAGTAAATTTTTATATGCATTTCTTTTACTGTCAAAATTAAAACAAAACAAAGTCACTGTGACTAACATTTTACAGTTTTGCTGGCTTGGCTTAAGTGTTTGCTTTTGGCTCATTAGCACTTGGGTGAGGGGATGCATTTTGGTTAGTACTACACTGTCATCACAAAAGGAGATTACTGGCTCCTATTTCATGCTTCAGTGACATGTTTAATTTTGTGTTTAAAGTTTCTTTCTCAAGCACTGCTCATGCTAGAATAATTGTATGCATCTCTTTTAGTACCACACCCAAAATGGAGCTATGGTAACTCACTTGGTAGTGCATTGGACTTGTAATATAAGGGCTGCTGGTTCAAGACACTGCATAGGTCAGCTGCTTTGGTATATCCTTAGGATTGGCACTTAGGTCTAATTTCCTTGACATGATATAGCAAATATTGTGTCTAAAATGCCATTAATACTAACAACGGATAACAAAAGTACCACACCCTCCCAATAAAATGAGGTCACTGTGACCAACATTTCACATTGTACTGTCTTGTAAATCTTTTGCATTTAATTCATGACCACATAGGTTTCCGCATCCTGTATAGATACTGTTATACCAGCAATCATACCATTTGTTGAGGGGATGCATCTTGATGAGTACTACACCCTAATCACAGAAATAGGTTACCTTGACCCATAGTTAACACTTAACTAACCAGTTCAAGTTTTGTCTTTAACTGTGGAATCTTGAAACTGGATGGTTTTATATCTATCTACCACACTACATTTCACATTTTACTGGCTTAGGGTACATTTAATTCAAGATCACTTTAGTCTAACTATTTTCATCATGATAATTAATGTTGGAGACAGCATAAAGCCGAATAGGAACAAGTTGTGTAATCACTGATGACATTCTTGTTTTATGTAGTTGAACTGCAACTTGATGACTGGTACATCTACATCATAGAAATGCTTGTAATATCCTATCATAATTCTATTGAAAGTGGACAATGAGGATTAAACTGCAGTGATATTCTGAATGAAATATGCAATGACATTCTAAATGAAATATGCAATGACATTCTAAATGAAATATGCAGTGACATTCTGAATGAAATATGCAGTGACATTCTAAATGAAATATGCAATGACATTCTGAATTAAATATGCAATGACATTCTAAATGAAATATGCAATGACATTCTAAATGAAATATGCAATGACATTCTGAATGAAGTATGCAATGACATTCTAAATGAAATATGCAATGACATTCTGAATTAAATATGCAATGACATTCTAAATGAAATATACAATGATATTCTAAATGAAATATGCAATGACATTCTAAATGAAATATGCAATGATATTCTAAATGAAATATGTATGACATTCTAAATGAAATATGCAATGATATTCTGAATTAAATAAACTCACAAGCCCTAACTGAAATTCCTCAAGCCTGGACAGTTCATATCTGTCAACTCTCAAGCCTCCCAATCTCATATCTCCCAATTTTTCACAGAGAACACCCGATTATTACACTATGTCTGTCAATTTTCATTTCTCAAAAAAACCCACCGAAATAACCCATACATAAATAGATATAGCGTATGCAATCTGCAGATGCCATATTCTATTTTATCACATGTGAATACTGCTGTGATGAAATAATTAATATCACACGACATAGTTTTTTCTTCAGTAAATAGAATGTTAAGATTAAACATTATTCACATAAATTTCTGATTTTTTAAACCCCTGCAACAGTACTATAGTAAAAACAAAAATTAACAAAAAAAACATGTCACCAATTAGTTTCAATCCCATGAATGATCACTGTGAATGCTTAGTAATTTTCTCTGCAAACAAAATTGCATCTCCATTTCTGCCACAAAAAAACTCAGCCAGTGAACACCTGGCATTCTTCTACCTTATATGTAAACATTAATTATCATTATGAAATTAAAAGAAATAAACAAAATATACCATGCAGTATATGTGCCCCCGAAGAACTAATTCAGAGCAAATATTTTATTTAGTGTTACATGCCTTAAGAATTAAACCAAAGAAATAAGGTGAGATAGAAAATGTATGGTAACTTGTGACTGCAGATTTGAATTGTTAAAATGAAGCCCTATGCATCATAAGTTACAACAGAATATGGCATCGTTTATTTGCCAATCTACTGCTAACACTTATATACACACAGTGTAGCACATGGTTTCTTTGAAAGTATGTCTGAAGGGCATTCCTTTTCACAAGATAAATGTGATGATAAGGATTAATTGTTAATTAGTCACACTGACGTTATGCTTATGTACTTCAGTTTAATCTTTAGCTATTATACAGTTTAGCCACAGCTGACCAGAATATAAAAATGGGGGCTTGTCCTGAGGGAAAATAAGGCTTTTCACAGGGAGAAATGGCGCATCCCATAAGCACTTGCACATTGGGGCAAGGGGTGGGGGCAATATTCGCCTCTCCAAATTTCACCTATAAATATCTTTTGGCCTACATCCATAAAATTTCATGGCTGACCACTACATATCTCCCCCCCCCCCGCACCAAAGTTTCTTTGGGCACCTTTGGTGTGTCCTTTGAGAATTGCACCCCTTATGGACCTGGAAGATTGGTTAATATTTATTGAACCTGGTGCTTAAAAAATGCACTGTAAAAACCTCCCTATTTTCTGTCCTAATCTCACTGTTATGTTATTCTCCCTTCTTAGCCTTTGAAAAGTTGGCAGGTATGCCGGACTCCAGTTTCCACAAGCCCAAAATTTCCCCTTTTTTTAATATTGCAACACAACGTTGCATTTGCTTCAGTTTGAATAACACTTGAACACTATTCTCTTAGCAGCAATGATCATGCTTTGTATTATATATTTGTAATATATATATGCAGTAAAATCCGACTTCAAAGAAACACTGCTGCTGTTCAGAAACTTGTCAAAACTATAATACATAGCCACTTAAACATTCTCATTCAAGGCAATAATCTGTAATAACTTTTGTTCTTGTACATGCATCTATAATCTGTTTAATTTACCTATAATGAGTTGTTCCAGTTTCTGATCCTACCTATACAAATTAGCACAATGGGTTATCGCATTGCAACGTTTAACACATTTCACTAGTTTTTGTTAATGTTAAACTTAGATTTTATACTGGACATTTTTTTCTTTAATCGTTGCTATTTAAACTGCCCAAGGGATAGTTTTATATCGGTTCCAATCATTACAGATTACCGTTTATACATACTACATGTAACAAGCATAGACTGAAAGTTTTATTATATTTTTTAATTTTTTTTTTTAAAGATTACATAAAATTGTGTTTTTTCAAAACAAGACCATGTCAGGGGATTTGTGAGTACAAATCGTATTTTTAGTAAAGATTCTATTTGATTAAAAACAGGTCTCAATTTCACGTAGGACAGTGTTAATCTGATTTAGATTATGCCATGTTATGGCATGTATGTCAACATCTTGAAAGTATATTTACTCATTTCATCAGCGTGATCAAAGTTTCATCAGGCAGACTATTTTTTATTTCGACAAGCCCAACGGGCACCTCACTTGGAATACAAGACAGGCCTGAACTAAAATTTGAGGGGCTCCATGCATTGGGCTGTCAGACTTTTTGATCTCAGAAAGGGGCTTCATATGTTATTTTTGGGGTGGATAATCTTTCAGAGCACCAGATAAGTGGCATATTTTACACAGAATTATGGATTAAAAATGCAGCAATAAGTTTTTCTGTGCATTCTAATGATGCAGAACAATTTAATTGTAACCATGTAATCAAAAGTTGTCAGTGTATTGTCACATAAGCACAGTCTGTGTTGTACGATGGTGCATTCATTCAGTATTGTCTGTACAGTCCTATGAGAATACATACTCTGACAGTTTATTGGACTTTTAAATGTATGGTTTGAAAAAGACATATAAATTGAAGAAAATTGGTAGTCCACTAAAAGTATAGAATTGAACATAGTTAATTATCGAACATATGACAGAACATATAAATACATGAAAGGTCAAATGTCATTTATATTCACTAAAATGTGATTCCTTCAGACCAGTTAAAAGTAAGTGTCCAATTCATTATTGGTTGCATACATGTTTTCATTTTGAGTTTTCTCACACCCATTAATTGGTATGTTTTTGAAAATCATTTTTAGGGAGGAAGTATCACAGCATAGTTCACGGCCAGAACTGTGGAATCCTTGTTGGTCAAATACAGGGAGGGTGTATCATTGCATAGTTTACAGACAAAACTATAGGATTCTTGCTGGTCATATCCATGGAGGGCATGTATCATTGTATAGTTCGCAGACAAAACTCTGGAGTCCTTGTTCCTGGAAAAGAAATGTTTTGAACACATTGAACACTGTTATTCCTTTTTATTCTGGCAGGTTGAACATGTGTTACCATTCCTGAAGAAAGGTATTGGGATACATCACAGTGGCCTACTTCCTCTTCTGAAGGAAACAATAGAAATCCTGTTTTCAGAAGGACTCATCAAGGTGGGACTTTATCTTCCTGTCAACCCTAGCATTGAAGCACCATATTTTGATGTAAATAATGATCATTTAACTGCACAGCATAGATCCAGCATTATGACTAGCAGATCAGGGTCCATGCTGCTTGTTGTATTGATAATTTCAAGTGGACAGCATAGCTCTCATTTTGTACCATAGCAGATCAGGGTACATGTTTGCTGTATTGATGATTTCATATGAACAGCATAAATACAGCATTATGTACCACAGCAGATCAGGGTCTATGTTGTTTGCCATGCTGATGATTTTTCAAGTAAACATGAATACAGTATTATGTTCCAGCAGATCTTGATCTATACAGTTTGTGTTTGCTGATTTTTTAAGTGGTAAATATTGATACATTATTAGTATCGGCAGATCAGGGTGTTTGCTGTCATGATGATTGTTCCACTGAACAGCATGGATCCAGGAGTATGCAGACCTGTTTATCCCTATGATTATGGTGTAATACATACACATTTCAGTCTAAAGCAATATGCACTATTCATAAAAAAATGCAGTTTTATGCAATCTATCAAATGTTTTAAAAAATTCTCATTATCCATTCCAATTCCAAATTTTATTCTCTAAAGTGTATATTGTTCATTGTACATATTTAATTTTCTTGTGCTCATGGCAGGCAGATGGTTTGACTTCAAGCGACATGTGGAGTGTATGGCACACAATGACTTTATAAAACCTATGCCACAAAACTTACTCAGTCTATTGCACACAATGACTTTATAAAACCTATGGCACAAAACTTAGTCTGTGGCACACAGTGACTTTATAAAACCTATGCCACAAATCTTAGTCTATGGCACACAGTGACTTTATAAACATTATGCCACAAAACTTAGTCAGTCTATGGCACACAGTGACTTTATAAAACCTATGGCACAAAACTTAGTCTATGGCACACAATGACTTTATAAAACCTATGGCACAGAACTTACTCAGTCTATGGCACACAATGACTTTATAAAACCTATGGCACAAAACTTAGTCTATGGCACACAATGACTTTATAAAACCTATGCCACAAAACTTACTCAGTCAAAAGATTTATTTGTAGTACAGGCAAGGAATATTTGGAGGAAAAAAGGTAAAGAAAAATTACCAGAGCCAAAGTTTTGACGTGTGAATTGATAACAATTGAAAGTATTTGCTGCATCTCTTTGAAAATGGACAAGTCTTCATTAAACATCACCATAAAACTCTCATGATACTTGGGTTTCCTGCTTTCCTACCTAGTCATAGTCCTTTTTGCCATTTATCTGTACATCATCCTTATCTGCTGTCTAAAAGTTAAGAGATGGAAGAATATTGTTTCTTGTAAACAATCTTTTTTTTCATAAGGAAACCAACAGATACTGTGAATTTATATTTATACTTAAGTATTTATTGAGAATACACATTTGGGACTCAAAAAGTTAGCTTGATTTGTGTCATGAACTTCACAGGTGTGAAGGGATTTTTATTGGAGACTCCTGAGTGTCCATTGTAGACAGGTACCTTTTATTTACAGGTATCCATAATGGCAAGTTCAATATTTGCATTATCTCTAAAATGAAATTTTCATCTTTTTCAGGCTTTGTTTGCAACAGAAACCTTTGCAATGGGGTTGAACATGCCAGCTAGAACTGTTCTTTTCACGTCAGCTAGGAAATTTGATGGCAAAGATTTCCGATGGGTAAGCCAGACAGATAAAACAATAAACATATTTATCAGCTTTACCTTGGGTTTGATTAAAAGTCAATATAGCCTATAGAGATTACCTTTTTTTAATCCATATCTCTGTCTATCCATCCATCCACAATTCTTGTAATCACCATAGCTCTGCAACAGGTCCACTGCAAATTACATATATATGTGTGTTTTATAGACCCCATCTTTTCAGATCTAATTTTGATGTTGCTATTTGCCCCATTTCAGTCAATTTTAATTCTCCTCTACAACAGATTTTGATATAGCTATTTGCCCCATTTCAGTCAATTTGAATTGTCTTCTACAACAGATCTAATTTTGATATAGCTATTTGCCCCATTTCAGTCAGTTTTAATTGTCCTCTACAACAAATCTAATTTTGATATGGCTGTTTGCCCCATTTCAGTCAATTTTAATTCTCCTCTACAACATATCTAATTTTGATGTAGTTATTTGCCCCAATTCAGTCAGTTTTAATTCTCTACAACAAATCTAATTTTGATGTGGCTGTTTGCCCCATTCCAGTCAATTTTAATTCTCCTCTACAACAGATCTAATTTTGATATAGCTATTTGCCCCATTTCAATTTTAATTCTCCTCTACAACAGATCTAATTTTGATGTAGTTATTTGCCCCAATTCAGTCAGTTTTAATTCTCTACAACAAATCTAATTTTGATGTAGCTATTTGCCCCATTTCAGTCAGTTTTAATTCTCTACAACAAATCTAATTTTGATATAGCTATTTTCCCCATTTCAGTCAGTTTTAATTCTCCTCTACAGCAGAATCTTGTGAACAGCTATGTTCACAAATCATTTAACATAATCTGAAGAAGTTGAATTGTGTACATTGTCTTATTGACATTACATTGTCTCATTGAAATAGATTGACTGAAATACCTTTTTTGTCAACTCCAATATGGATGGAGTTATTGCCCTTAGGAATTAACTTAACACTGCACATGGTGCTTTAACCAGTATAGCTCACGAACCATTCAGTATAATTATGCAGATAAATTTTGGTATGAACATTTTCTCATCTATTCATATTTGGATAGAGCTGTAGCCCTTGTCATGCAAATTCTTGTCTTTACATGAATCTTGGAATGTTGCTTGCAGTCAACATTGTTCATGAACCATTGAACATATTCTGATACAATTTGATGTAAATACTGTTTCATAGACTTAGATTTGCATTTTATGGCTTTCGTCCGATCTACTCCATTTTGGACAGAATTATGGCCCTTGCCAATTCACTATATACTTTTTATGTGGGATGTTGCTTGTAAACAGCTTAGCTCAAGAACCGTTCACTATGTTTGTTTACACTGCAATGTGAACATTTTTTTATAAACCATGATGTGCCTTTTATGGGTTTAGTCTTGTCAGCTCCATTTTGAACAGCTATGGCCCATGTTGATCGTCTTCATATATTTTATATGGAAGTTGCTTATGTTGATGAAACCTTGAAAGAGTTGGATTTAAAACATCATCATTTAGAGGAGCCATGGCGTCTGAATGCCAGTCTTCTACAAACATTGGTTTCATAGCACAAATTCATCAGATCAAGACCCATGGGGCAGATTGTGGTGAGCAGGGTGTTTGCAATGCGCTTGTAACATTTATGAAATTTTAATAAATTTAGAGAAGACTTAAGTAGCTTGCTCAGTAGTTGATAACATTTTATTTTCTTGGAGATAGAAATGCATTGTTTGATCGTTGGTAGTTTTAATTCATAATGTAAACAAATGCAGCCAAATATAGACAGGCTACATCAGAAAATCAGTGGGGTGGTCTTGAGTGACTGAGTGGTCTAAAGGCCTCTCCATTCTGGATCACTGACCTCTAACCCGTATTTGCATGGGTTTGAGTCTCGGCTTGCTAATGTGAGTACATGAGAAAGCTTGTCAGTTGTTTCTTGTGGGTCAGTGATTCTTCCTGGGGTTTTCCCAGGTGCTTCCTCTACCAGTTAAACTGAATGCCATGTATAGCCTATATTTGCTTAAAAAAATGATGTTAAACTGTGCAATGACAACAACAACATCTGGGGCTGTTTTGCTCATTTTGTTTTGTCTTTCATAATAAGGAAGTTCTTCTTTGTTTGAGGTAAAAATAGATGACTTAATGGTAACAGAGACTATTTTCTTTTTATGCTGTTTCAGGTTTGCAAATGGCTATGCAACTGTCTCTTCATTAAAAAATGCAGTTCTGTATTTGATCTGGTAAATACAGCTACATGTAGATATATTGGTCTCACTTGTGAATCATTGTCTCTGTTGTACGTAGTCATAAAACTTGATTGGGCCTGTTTGTCTTGGTGGTACAACTTACCACTGGCCAAAATAGGTCACAGTGACTGATGTTTTTGCATTGAGCTCAATTTCTCTGACACTGTTGTATGCATGTACAGTCATGTAATGTTAGAGCCACAATAGCTCACAGAGGACTTCTTTTCATGCACTGCTGATAGGTCAAGGAACTTAGGAGTACAGTGAAGTAGGTGAGACATAGCATTCTGTGGAATTTTTGTTTAAAGGTATGTGATACCAAAACTGAAGAAATAAACAGTTTGTAAATTCAGCTCTTATTCTTGTAGGTGACCTCTGGAGAGTACATTCAGATGAGTGGACGAGCTGGTCGACGTGGTCTTGATGATCGAGGAATAGTTATTCTAATGGTGGATGAGAAGATGAGTCCAGCTGTAGGCAAAATGCTTATCAAGGTAAAGCAGACTAGGGGTAACTTTCACAGTAAACCATGCTAAGTTTTTTTGTCTCACTTGCATTAGTTTGGTGAGACACAGGTATCACTTTACAGTGGCAATGGTGTAATCATCATTGATAGTGTTAGGGTTTTGTGTAACAGTGAAATTCACATTATTATTATCAGATTAATTTTTTACTTCAACAAATAGTGTTTATGGGGGGACTAACAGATTAGTATGTCCTGTTTAAAATAGGCTATGCAAAATCCCATTGTGAAATTTATATTGATATGAGCTTTTTTTAAGTCACATTTAGCTCTATGATTGACACTAAAGAAAGAATGAAACTTGGCATTTCTTTATGGGACTGCAGCACAGTCTTGGCTATTGTTTCTCTAGAAAGAGCCAACATGAATTTGTAAGTACTGTCCAGGTTTTTAGCTCTACTGGCCATTGTCCAAAAGAGTTTATGCAATATCCTGTTATCCATCATACATCTGTTGTCTGTGATCAGCCATTAGCACAAGTTTGTTATTGCTTCACTTAATTGCTAAATTGATTGCCATGAAATAGTACAAAACATGTATCCCAGGGTATAGTTCTGGGATGTACAACATATGACACATGTCTGAATGCAGCCTGATGACACGGTTTGTGTGGCCATTGTCCCATGTTCTTAGTGCATGTGTATGTATGCTTTTACTATAAACACAAACCTTTCACAGTACAGCCAGGGCCCCATTAAATAGTAAGTTAGGAGAAATGTAGCAGTTTGATAAGTCTGCATGCGTGCACACACACACACACACATGCATGCATGCACACACAGCTGTAGTGGAAATTCCTCATTTTGTAAATTCCTGGATGAAACACTGCATTGTCTATTCCATCCATTTGTCCTTTCATCTGTTTCCTATATTTGGGTTAAGGAAGTAGCCTATTAATTTAAGGGTCATTGGTTAAGGCAATTGAGGCCACTAATGGAACGGAGAAAAATTATTTCTGCTCAATTCCACACCATAGATTTTGACCAGTTTTGTGGTCAAATGGTCAGAGTTAAGGTCTAAGGTCTTTGTGACTGAAGACAAAACTTTAATTCTACAACACGGACCTGGAGTAAACTTTGTGGATTGATTGCTCTTGGAGTAAGATATAAGCCTTTTGATTTCGGTTCAAAAGGTCAAATGTGAAAGTCACCATGGCTGATTAATGAAAAATGGCTTCTGCACAAAAATGTCAGTTCCCAAGTATGTATATTCAGGAACGATTTTGGAACACTAACACTTTGTATAAGAACAAAGACCATTGATTTTGGGATATTAATGTCAAAGGTCAGTGTCACTGGGGGTGGAGGTACAAAATTGATTTTGCTGCATAACTTCAGTTCTGGGCTATATACTTTGACCAAATTTTGTGGAGGGGTTACACTTAAATGGAAGAAGCCTCTTTATTTGGGGTCAGTAGGTCAAAGGTCAAGATCATTGTGACTCAGGGAAATATGGTGTATGCCATTTTTCAGCACATGATACATGGCAGCCAGTATATTTTGGTCAAGAAAGAACCACTGACCCACAGGAAGCAACTTGCAAAGTTTCTCAGCCATTTCGGCATAGCTGGGGCTTGAACCCACAGACAGAGGTGAGATGTCAGTCGTCTGTAAAAGACGAGTATTTTAGACCACTTGACCACCTTGGGCCCCAAGGAAATATTGAGTTTACAAACGTTGTGCAATGTTCAAGGAAATATGGATTTTGCACAATGACGTTTGTTTTAGAGTAATTTTTTTTGTGTGTGTTTTGCACTTTAACTAATAAAGACACCATGCTGTCAAGGTAAGCACTTTAACTAATAAAGACACCATGCTGTCAAGGTAAGCACTTTAACTAATAAAGATACCATGCTGTCAAGGTAAGCACTTTAACTAATAAAGATACCATGCTGTCAAGGTAAGCACTTTAACTAATAAAGACACCATGCTGTCAAGGTAAGCACTTTAACTAATAAAGACACCATGCTGTCAAGGTAAGCACTTTAACTAATAAAGACACCATGCTGTCAAGGTAAGCACTTTAACTAATAAAGACACCATGCTGTCAAGGTAAGCACTTTAACTAATAAAGATACCATGCTGTCAAGGTAAGCACTTTAACTAATAAAGACACCATGCTGTCAAGGTAAGCACTTTAACTAATAAAGGTACCATGCTGTCAAGGTAAGCACTTTAACTAATAAAGGTACCATGCTGTCAAGGTAAGCACTTTAACTAATAAAGGTACCATGCTGTCAAGGTAAGCACTTGAACTAATAAAGATACCATGCTGTCAGGGTAAGCACTTGAACTAATAAAGACACCATGCTGTCAAGGTAAGCACTTTAACTAATAAAGACACCATGCTGTCAAGGTAAGCACTTGAACTAATAAAGGTAACATGCTGTCAAGGTAAGCACTTTAACTAATAAAGGTACCATGCTGTCAAGGTAAGCACTTGAACTAATAAAGATACCATGCTGTCAAGGTAAGCACTTTAACTAATAAAGACACCATGCTGTCAAGGTAGCACTTTAACTAATAAAGATACCATGCTGTCAAGGTAAGCACTTTAACTAATAAAGGTACCATGCTGTCAAGGTAAGTGGTCATGGCCATTTCTGCACACTAATTTTAGTTCAAGACTGCACGAAAAGGTAATGGTCATTGATATCCATTGGTCAGTGAACCCCTAAGTACTTTTGTTTTCTGTTTTTAAATTTCTGGGTCTACAAAAAACATTACAGCAGTATGTACATGGTTGTTTTTCAAACACAATTTCCTGTTGCTTATTTTTAAAGAACAAAGAAGTTTTTTTTTCCTGTTGCGTATAGTTTTTGTATACTAAAATTTTGCTGATCTAGCTTCTGTAATGGCTGTAGTGACAACCATTCAGAAAGTCTTTATATGGCTATATTCCCTGTATGGATGGTCATCTGAAATCAAGTTCTCACAAAAACACTAGCAATATATAACTGGTTTTGAGCAAAAGTGAAAGCTCACCTTACAAAGCATGGCACCAATCTGGCCAACTTGAAACTCTTTGCTTTCTTTTCTCTTCCACAAATGAAGGCATTGATTTGGTTTTTTTGTAAAACATTGATGAACATCTGAAAGTGACATGTACAAAGTGAAGTCGCTTGTATTTGCAACATGCACATTGGAGAGAATATTGGCATATCTCAATATAAATTTCATGTACAGTGGCTGAAATTTCTTTGGATATTGTACTTGTGGAAATTGTACCTGCTTTAGGCAAACAGCTAACTAAAATGACAGCTTTAACAATTATTAAAATAGGGAAACTGAATTTTGTCATACCAGATAATACCAGCTACTCAAAGTGCAATGAATGAATTACCAATTATATAAAATTATACAAAGTGGGAATGCCTTTTGTCATGCCCAGTTTTTTTATACCTGAAGGATACTTTGAATGATGCTAGTTCGGTAACGTGCTTTTGTTTTCCAAAAAATTTAATTATAGAATTACCCCAACTTAACACATGCGCATGTCTGAACACTTTCTGTGACAATTAAAATCAGAGATCTTCACTCAAACATCTGAGAAAATAATTTTGTTACCAAATTTTATATGTCAGAGTTTTTCAAAGTAGGTCACTATAATCTGTTGTAGCATATGAGGCCAGTTACAAAATGACTTAGCTGGTCTGGAGGTTTTGATCTAGTGGTATGTACACTGAATGTGAGAGAGAAAAATGGGTGTTTGATTCCCACCCATGACAAACTGGTATCCCCTCCAGTTACTTATGGGATCTTGAACTTCACTCAGTAGCTGGCGGCTGTACGACATATACTTGCTAACAAGCATGACAGATCTGGATGTTTTTAGTCAAGTGGTTTGTGTGTCCAACTGCCATCAATGTCAGCACTTTATTATCTAGTCTAGTGGTTTGTGTGTCCAACTGCCATCAATGTCAGCACTTTATTATCTAGTCTAGTGGTTTGTATGTCCAACTGCCATCAACATCAGCACTTTATTATCTCCCCTCATTGTGGGGCTCACCTGACTCTCAGTGGACCTGTTGAGAATGTCTACCTCCTGTTCGACTATATTTCATGCATCTTTTACTTCTGTCAATTTCAAGACTAATTTTGATCACATTGTCATGCAGTTTAGTGCAAACTATGTACTTGGGTGAGTACATTCTGCCTGTAGTAGATCACTTTGACTTATTTTTGAGCCTACCTTGGAAGAAGCTCAATGTAGCAGTCATTTTGGTATCGAACTACCTATCCATACATTCATCATTGTCTGTCCACATCCATGATTAACCTTGGATTTGTGAGTTATGGAATGTAATTCACATGCAAGCCCTGACCAGTTTCTTGTTTCCATTTAGGAGATCATTCCATGCCAACATCTGAACTTTAAGAGTACAGTGTACTGTTTTGTTTCAGTGTGAGATAGAATTTATATAAAATATTTTTTTAAACATTTAATCTGTCATCAGGGTCTACCAGATCCACTGAACAGTGCTTTCCACTTGACATATAACATGGTGTTGAACTTGCTGCGAGTGGAGGAGATTAACCCAGAGTACATGCTGGAGCGCTCTTTCTACCAGTTCCAAAACTACACTGCCATCCCAGACCTCATGGAAAGTAAGTTCTACAGCTTTTTGTGAAGGTTTGTATTGCAGGCAGTTTATTTCTGAGTTATTTGAATAAAATCAGCATATCACTGAATCCACATTATTTATAGACAAGGTTTTAACTTAGTACTGAATCGTTCTGTGGAGAAAAGGAGTTTTTCATGCTGTTTTGACAATTTCACATTTCATTCATCTGACTTGACTCTCAGTTTTCAGTAATTTTCCATAAGCAGATGTTAATATTATTAAAGTTGAATTTCATCTGCAATGGCTGTAGTCACAGATTTTATGATGAAAGTAGTTACCCACTGAAATTTTAATCAGTGGTTTGAGAAATCTTAAATCCCAGTTGTTTTGGTTTTCAAGATGGAATGTTAGTATCATTTCATTTACCCAGGAAAACTATATCTCCAATAGAAACTACTCTATTAAAGTATATTTTTGTGAGAAATATTACTGACACTGCATTTCTAAAGACATTTAAAAATTGGGAATGATCCTAACATTGCTGCATTCAGAAGAGAGAGGTGTGCCATATTGACAATCCTGTTTTCTTCCCCCTTTCAGAACTTAAGAAAACTGAGGAGCAGTACAAACTACTGGTGGTGCCAAATGAGGAGCAGGTGGCATCTTACTACAAAGTCCGACAACAGCTAGACAATCTGGGCAAGGAACTGCTCAAGTTTTTACACAAACCCCAGTACATTCTGCCCTTCTTACAGCCTGGCAGACTGGTCAAGGTAAATACAGTGACCACAATAACTTGGATACACTTAGTAAAGCCCACGTGTCCTAATCTCTTCAAGATGATACTTTGATAACTTTAACACTAACCATTTCCTAACGGCAAGCATAAAATACAGTGATCACAGAACAGACCCTAAAACTCTGTAATTGGTAATTATGCAGTTGAAACAAAGACTGAACCTGAACAGAACGTATAATGAACCATAGCAGAATACAGAATAAATGCAAACAGAATTCAGAATGAATGCAAATGAATTGAAGAATGAATTCAATTGAAATAATGAATGCATTTTCACAAAATGGAGCAAAATACAGACAATAATGATGAATGGTAAACAAAAATAGAACAAAATGCAAATGCATTTTGTGAATTTATTTGTCAATTAATTATTTTAAAGCTGTTGTCAATTATTTTAAAGCTGTTGCTAAATTTTCATGATCAAAAGTCCATTTCTTATGATAATCCAGGACCAGAGTCTTTACACTGACAGACAACGTTTTATGGCATACTTAAAAGATAATCACATTGGTGTAATTACATCATCTCTGGTGGATGTACTTGTACAGTCTTATATATATATATATATATATATATATATATATATATATATATATATATATATATATATATATATATATATACATACAGCCAGGATGCAGGATGACCACTGAGACACAAGGACATTACTTTAGACTAAAATTTAAAGAAGTCATGGCAACCTAGTATAAGAGTGTTTAGGGTCAATAAATGGCCATGAAAGGTTAGCAGTGGTTACTTCTAGAAACATCAGACATTTAGGACAACATAAGTGTGATGATTTTGGTCAGCATTATTAAATAATCCATCCCTCTGGACTTACAAAGCTAAACTATGTGACACATACTTAGCAATAAGAGAACAATAGATTGAAGCTTTTGAAGGGGTAAATAAGTATATAGAATTTAATACAGTGACCACCTTTAGTAGAAGATGCATAGAACTTATTACAAACTGTTTTACCTGCAGAGAGACAGGCTGGTTTAGCATAAAAATAGTCACCAATTTAACTAAAGTAGACTCATTCCCCCAGTACATGATGTCCTTCCTAGATATGATATTTTGTTTTTATTTTCTCTTTATCATCTCAAAAAAAGTTAAAAATGTCAAGGGAAAGTTTGTGTAATTTAACTTGTTAATGAATGGAGTCTGATGATGTTTAATTTAGGGAAAACAAAGCATTTACCTTTCATATTATTTTTCACAGGTTAAAAATGGAGAAGTTGACTTTGGTTGGGGAATGGTAGTCAATTTCCAGAAGAAAGCAAATCAAAGCAAGGTATGTAATTTAGAATGAAATTGGTGGAAAATATAATAATGCATTCCATCCATTTGTCAATCAGTCTGGCTGTCACACTGTTATTCCCAGCATCACAACTCCAGCACCAGTCAAGATATCTCTGTTAAAATTTGTTTACATGATAGTTTTTGTAATATAAGGTGTTTCAGTTTCAATATTGTCTTTATCCAGCCATCCATTATTTACAATTTAGTTTCAGACTGGTGGTGTAAATGTGCTTTTTGATATTCAGAAATTCTTTTTCCATATTTTTATTGCTTTAGTGTATCACATTTTTAGATTCTGGAGCACAATTCCAAAATAGTTCAAGATAGCTCTGTGAAACTTGGTATGCATATTAGACTCATCTTTGCTCCTCTTCATTCATCAGTTTCTGAATTTGCACTGTTTTCGTCCATTAGTCCAACCATCTTTCCATTATCCACATTTTCATTTCCAGGCAAAACATCAGTCCTGTTTAAGATATTGTGTTGAAATTTCATACATATATTAGACTAGTGGTGTATCACTTGTTAATTTCAATATTAGCAACATTTTCAACTGTCTATCCATCCAGCCATCATTATAACTTGCTTTTCCAGAACATAACTCCAAAAACATTTAGGATGTCTCTGTGAAATGTGGCAGACCCATTAGACTAGTGGTTCAGGTTTTGCCTTTGCCAATGACACTTCTTCATTTGAGTTTTAACACTACAGGTCAGTGATCAGAAGAATTAATGGGATGGCATGTTGTGTCATCTGATGCCTGTTCATCCATTTGCATATATTTGTTATCACTACTCCCCATAAGCTACATGAAGAATTGCCATACAACTTTAAACACACATTTATCCCAAGGTGTAGATGGTGTTGATATAGATGGTGCTGCTCAAACGTTCATTATGGCCACCACAGCATCCATCTTCAAAATGTTTTATTGCTACTCCTCCTTTCTGCCAGAAGACTTCTTGTGATGTTTAGTTGGTCCTGAATTAAAAAATGTTTTCACTTGGACATCCAGTATGGTTGTCTTAGGGAACTTACATGGCCATATCAACATGGGCCTATCACTGAAAGACTTCTTATGATGTCTGCTTGGTTCTAAATGAAAATGGTTGTTGTTGTTGTTGGGTTTAATGCCATTTTTCAGCACACGATAGGCTATGCTTGGCAGCCAGTATTAATGGTGGAGGAAGAACCCAGGAAAACCCCAGGAAGAACCACTGACCCACAAGAAGCTACTGGCAAGCTTTCTCACATACCCACATTAGCCAAATCCTAGACTCGAACCCACACAGACAGAGGTGAGATGGCAGTGATCCATAACAAAGAGACCTTTAGACCACTCAGCCACTTGGGGCCCCAAATGAAAATGGTGCCACCTTGATGTCAGATGTGGCCTCTATGGCAGCCATCTTGAAAATCTTTTCACTGGAAGGCTTTTTAAGATGCCTTGTTGGTAGTAGATACAACTGGTACAGATTTGACAAGTATGGCCATCTTGGCATCCATCTTGAAAATCTTGTTATTGCTACTCCTCATTGTCCCTGAATGAAAAATGTTCCACTCTGACCACAGATGTGGCTGCTACAGTTTTGCCTTATGAATGTTTGGTTGTATTGGTATATGGTTTATACCAGTCTTCTATTTGTGTTTGTTTTGTCCTAAATTGAAATGGAGACCATCTTACGTCTAATATGGTTGCCACATGGCCAATTTTAAAGTCTTATCCTTTAAAATAATCAGAGATTGTTTAAGTACTTGGCAGATAAGATGAAGAAATAGTTTTATTTCAAATTCTTGGAAATTCTTTTCAGACATTAGAACATCAGTCCCTTCATGAGAACTCTTTTAATTGTTTTCATCCATTTGCTTATCCCTCTGTTCATCATTATTTTCTGGAGCGAATCTTCAGATTCATTCTGAATATCTTAATGAATCTTAAAAGAATTATTAACGGTGGTATTGATATTTCTTTTCTTGTTAGGAGTTTTCAGTTATCAATCTATATGAAATCCTTCTTTCTGTATTTGCACATTTTGACAAACATTAAGACATTTTGGTGGGATTTGACATGTAGTTAACTGCATATTCTTGTTGGTTTTAATCTACTTAATATATTTGCTAGTTTTTTAAAGACAAAGCCAATATTTGGTTTGCACAGGATCTTTTTAACTTCTCAGGTTCAGTTTTTTTAAAATCAAATTCCAATGGCATTTAATCTTCGTAGGCTTGACATGCTTATTACACAATATATGTTTAATATGTGTGAAGGATCTTGGCATAACTTCTTATAATTAAAGTCCGAAGTGCTTCTTGCTATTAATAAAACTAGAAAACTATGTGAAATACATGGCTTAATTTTACACTCATAAAATCTGTAGAAATTCCCAGTGGACCCCACCCCACCCCCGCAACAACAACAAAAATTTGGTTTTGAGAAGTTTTGGTTTACTCTAAGAGTGTTGCAGTTTTGAGAAAAATGTCATGATCAATGCTAACCATACTTTTTGTAAGAGAAAAATTCACAAATTTGTGAAGCCAAGAGAAGTTAACGTTTGAGAGAGACAGAATTTGTTCATGTTTGGTGTGTTGGTGAGGGAAAGACAGAGAGAAAGTGCTTATTTGATGAGAGAGGAATAATCTAATTAAGAGAGAACATGTGTGTCTTTGTATAGGAGTGCAGAGAAATAAGAAAATTGTATTCCTTATGAATTCGGCTTTGTCAGTTTCAATTGGCAGAGTATTAAAAGCATGGTATGGTTGTTAAAGCCATGGTATTTTTAAAAAAATTCATGATAATAACAAGGTAAACTTAATTTTTCTTAATTGGCTTATCGTCAAGAGTTAATCACAATTAATTAACCATTCTTTAAGCTGCAAAGACTGCAGATTTAGCCTGTTGTTGGCCCAAATCTGTGTTGACATGCATCATGAATATTGTGTATATTTGCATTCCCATGGGAAATTTCCACTTCATTAACTCACTGATACATCGACTACAGTATTTGCTAACATAAATAATCTGCCTCAGTGTGTGTCAAGTGTGTGTTTTACCGAATGTGTGTTTACAAGCTATATCTGGACCAGAACTATAAATGTTTTATGGAATTGAGAAGTATAAGTACATTTCCAACTTAGAAATTAGTTTAGGTTTCATGGGTGTTTTATAGTGCTAAATTGAAATTTAGGACTGAAAATTTGTTTGGTTTTCGTGTAGAGGGGGAAAATTTCTTCAAGAAGGAAATAATTGTTTTTGGTGCCAAATAAAACTTTGATTATGAATGGATTTCAGATTATCAGGTGTTCAATGTATATAAATATTTTTCTGTCTTGGAAAGACCAGTGACTCAGGACCAAGCTATGTTGTAGAGGTGTTGCTGAATCTGACAAAGGAAAGTGCCAGGAGTGGTAACTCAGCTTTGATCAAACCATGTCCCGCTGGAAGTAAAGGGGAGATGCAGGTAAATTAAAGAATGTTCTTTTATTTTTCTGTCTTTCCCTTTCCCACTTTTTTTGAAATCTGTTTTATTTTGAGATTGTGCATTCATGTATTCATCCATCCATCCATGCATATAGACAGTAGAGAGAAACACTTTACAATATTTTGGAGAAATTTTAATTTGTATTGCAGTCATTGAAGTTCAGTTATAGCATGACATAATCAAAGCACACAACATAAACAGAAATGCTTGAATATTTCTCAAAGGAAGTACAGTTTTGAAGGTTCTATAATCTTTCTATATCAGAACAGTATGCAAGAACCCCATTAAAAACTGTTTTATCCCATAGGTGGTTCCTGTCCTATTACATCTGATACAGTCAGTCAGTGCTGTCCGTCTCTACCTTCCTCAGGACCTAAGGCCTCTTGACAACAGACAGAGTGTTGGTAAATCCATACAAGTAAGTGATATCTATATTTCAGTTTGAGCACAGCAACTTTAGACACTTTGTGTATTTATGTCATATGTTATAGTTTTAGTTTATTTTCTTATCTCAAATGATAAAAGAGTGCTGTTGATCTTTATTTTCGGAAGACATAAAAATGGTAATAACAGCTGCCTCACTTGGCACAAAATTGCAGATTTGGTAAAGCTGAAACTCTCTATGCAGATCATCAGTGTTGATTCGTTCCATTTGGTTGGAGAAAAAGGACAGGTATGATACTGTCTATTGTTTAGATACATCTGCAGTGCTTGCATAATAATTAAATTATCCTTTAGTAGGTTGCTCTCAGGAAAAAAAGTTGGACCTGGCCAACTGTTGTTTCCAACCCATGGAAGAGTAATATTATCAATACTTTCAATACCGCACAGCAACAGCATTATCAGTAGTCAGGAGAAGAAAAAAAAACAGCCAAAGAGCCAGCCTGTCAGCATCAACCCTGGAAGCTATTCTTGTTAGCAGATTTGGCACCCAAGGACAAATAAATTATAAACTTTTGCAGAAATGCAACTCTGCAATATAATATGGACTGAAATAACAAAAGTAAACATGATATATACACCTTACTCTTGTACCTCCTGATTTTTTACCCTGCCTCCTGAATTTTAATGGTGATTTGGAGGCAAAAATGCCTGATTTTGATTTTTTCAGTGTTGGCTTGTCTGCTATTGATTTTGGGGTTCAAAAGGTTAGGATCACTTTGACTGAAAGGAGAAACATTTAAGTTGTCCATGATTATCAGTTACCAAACGTTTTAGATAGCATGCACTCATGGTGAGATTCCTTTTGATTTCATGGTTTAAGGGTCCCAGGGCAAGATCACTGACAACAGAAAAAAATAGTTGTACACAATAGCTTGAGTTGTCTGACATCTTCTGATATTGAACATTTTGGATGGTGTCCACATGGGATAAGGAAGAACCCTATTTATTTTGGGTATAAAAGGTGAAACATCAATTCTATTGTAACAGAGAGAAGAAAAATGGTTTCTGCACAATAACTCAAGTTCTCCACCATATACAATTATCTAACATTGTTGATTGCTTGCATGTTGGATATGTAAAAGTCTTAACAGTTTTGGAGCCCAAAGGTCATGTTCTCATATACTGAAAAAAGAAAAATGGTTTCTGAAAAAATATTTCAGTTATGTACACATAACTGTTTAACACGGGGCAGGCATATACTATGCATGTCACTGCACTGTTGTTGTCAATGTGAAAAAGTCAGACAGCTGCAGAATTCTAACTTTGACAGCTAATATTTAAAATAAATCTATCGTTTCTAAAACTGTTTCTCAGCTGATTTAAATTATTAAATGCTGATTCTTTCAGTGACAGTTTTCAGTAAGCGTTTCTGCTGCCACTGGCATTCTAAAGTATGCTTGCCAAATTCTTACAAGTTTTGCAGCCATTGTATAGTGTATTTCTCAGTTTTGCATGGTAGTAAGGATTAAAGAGTTCCCTGGGCTCCGAAGAAATGCTGGCACCAGTAGAAGTTGGTTGGTTGATGTGGACTACGGTGCACCAGCATTGTAAGTTTATATGGTGCCAGAATAAGGATCAAAGCAGACAGTAGGCTCAGCATAGATGTTGGCACTCACTATGAAAAGGTGTAGACATCAAATTCATATTGTGACAAAACTGATATAATTATTAATACAGGTGACACTTGCTATATGCTAATTTGGTGTATGTTCCTTCATTTTAGTGCCATTTATAATGAAGAAGTAACATTAATTTTGTACCACCATGCTTGTTTTTATGCTATCACTGGTGCCATGTGTTATTACTCATGCACAGCTCATGTACATGCATGCACATGCATCTCATTGCTCACAGATAGAGCACAGTCAATTCTGAATTATGCCACAACCTCAGGAATGTGTCTATGGCATAAATCGAGCATTGTCTGTGCTACAAATGAAACTTAATGCAATAAAAGTTAAGACATTACTGTGTGGCTCAGATATATCTCACAGGGAGCTGTGGTAGGTCAGTAGGTAGAACATCAGACTTGTTATCCAATGGTCACAGGTTTGATAGACACCCTTGATTGCCTGCCTCAGAGATTCTTCTAGGTATTGGCACAGAATTTGTGCAAATTCGCACACATGGAAAACAGTGACGCACATGAACTCCCACAAATTAGTTTCAAGTCAGCATATGAAAATATACTCTGCACAGTATATAATTTTAATCAGCCAATCACTGTTAAAGTGCCTGTAAAGTCAGGCTGGTAGAAACATTATAGCACTTATGCGATGTGTATTTTTTTGTAGCTGTTTACAAACACATCAAAATTTCGACACTTTTGAGATCCCAAACACATGCAGTGTATATTAATTAATTCAGGGTTCCAGCTCCTATCCCAAGGATTTGACCCTTGGCATGAAAAGACAAATGTATAACATGTCATGTGCTGAAAGAATGGTGTTAAAACCACAAACCTGGTTCTCCCATGGTGTGTAGTGACATGACAAGTATTTTGTTTCCATTTCCAACAAATCACATTGTCCCTAATTTCAATTATAGCCACAATATCTGTATATTTAAAAACATTTAGTGTAGAATTGGCAACTAGAGAGAGAGAGTGTTTATGTTTGATAACAACAATGATGCAGGCATATAATGTTGCTTTTGTTTGGAGGTCTGTCAGTAACAGCCTGGTTAAGTTTTGCTTTTAGGTCATTCATGTGGTGGGTCATTCATGTTCTGTGAACACATTCCTAGTTCAGACATTATACTGTAGTATCATCAATTTTCATGGGGGGACCAGTTTTGTGGTTTTCGTTGTTGCCCCGAACCACGAATTTAAACCCCTAACAAAAAATGAGCCACATAGGATGATGATCCCTCCCATTTTCTTACATTGTTTCATTCCTAGAGATTAACACAGCTACTGGTATTTAATAAATCAAGGTCAATACTGTAATCTGGTAATTAAATACTAGCTTGTAAATGTGTTTGTTTTATTTTTTATTTTAACCTTTTGAAATAAGAATTATAAGCCATTTTATATTGTTTCAATGTTTGAAAAGGTATTCATTAGCTGTAATTTTACTGCCTTAAATCGATATGTGAGGTAAGTAAGGATAGAGAGAAAAGAGAGAAAAAGCATAACGTATTCAAACAATAATAACACTGAAAATGAAAGAAAAAATAATACAAAATAAGTTTGTTAAAATTAAATTTAATACTTATTCAGATAGATCCTTCATTCAAGTACAACTGTTGTTGAAACATTTAAATCCTTCTGAAAGTCATTTCATTTTATCCATGTATTTTTAATCCAAAAGAACAACAATCCTGTAAAATACTGTAACTGTTTCTTGAAACACTATTATTAATGAAACACTGTGTATGTACACTAATTACAACAGAATATTAAAGTTCACAATTCAGAGATTCTTGGACAAAGCCACTGTTTCAACATTGTGTCAATCAAGTCTCATGGTACTCAGAAATGCTTCTCTTATAAATAATCCCCAGATTGATGAATTAAACAAGTCCAGCTTTGTCGTGTGAGCTGCAATTATCCATTCAGTGTGAATTGGCATGATGAATGAGGTTGCAGGGTTTACTAATACTGTGTACTGATCATCATGAGTAACATCGTTTTCCATAATGGCGTCCATGACCTGTTTAGCATACCGCTTGTGGAAGTGTGACTTTAATTCTTCTTTAATAACTGATTGGCCTAGTGTTGTTCGCTGCAACGGCTTCTTTTAATGCTGAGCACTCAACGAAAACATGGCAAAAGTGATTACTCTTGACGTGTTTTATTTGTCTTCATAGAAATGGAAGTATTGTATTGGTGTTGATGGCTGTATCAGCTTCGACTTATGTTATTCACTTGGTCAAAAACACAGTGCAAGTATTGAACTTGCCAGGTCTTTAAACTTTGTGCTCATAGAGGTGGTAGTATTGCTTTAAACATTAAAGTGACTGCCATTTGTGTTGGCATAGTTTTATTTTGTATTTTTTATTTTTGGTATTTGTAGAGGTTAAACCATGAAATTAAATACCTACTAATATGCAAACTTTGACAGGCAAAACCACAAATTTAAGTACCCATGAAAATGTCTTTTTTAAACAAAACCACGAAAATTGAGCCCAACAAAAGTAAATGATACTACAGTAGATGAACCGCTCTGGTAGCCTAGTGGTTAGAGCGTCTGTCTCGGATGCGGGAGGTTGTGGGTTAGATCCCTGGCAGAGTCATACTAAAGACTTACAAAAATGGTACTAACAGCTGCCTCGCTTGGCGCTCAGCATTAAGAGGTTAGTGTTCGGACTGGTCAGCCTGGTGTCAGGATATGGTGACTGGGTGGGACATCATGCTACATGTCTGCGTCATGATGCCCCAGTGCTAGACATCACTATAAACTGTCACACTGCAGACATCGTAGCGATATGACTGAAAAATTGTTCAAGCAATGTTAAAAATCCAAAACCACCACACACCACAGGCTGGGTCTGCCCTTGCCACAAACAATTAGCCCCAGAATATAACTTTGAAACTACATTGAGATTCCCCATCCCTCCATTAACACAAGCTTGTTATCACTGCTCCTCCTAAATGACATGGAGGATTGCCAGAAAACTTTATAAACACATTTATCTGATTGCCATGTGGAGTCTAAACGAGAAGAGTGCTGCTTGGACATCCATTATGGCAACCATGGATACCATATTGCTATACCTCTTCAATAGATGATGGTATCAACATGGTTATTTTTAATAAAGAGCTTCTTATGATGTCTAGTTGGTCCTGAATGGTGCCATATCATGACTTGCAATATTGAAAAACTCATTTTGGTTACTTCACCTGAATGAATGGTCATATCAGCATGGGGCTTTCAGTGAAAGACTTCTTAGGATGTCTGGTTGATCATTATTGAAAATGGTGCTGATCTGAGATCCAATATTGCCACCACGGAAGCCATGTTGAAAATGTTGTTACTGTTAGATCTCCCAGTGACTTTCACCAAAAGACTTCTTGTGATATCCTATATGGTCACCATTGGAAGCCATCTTGAAAATCATACTGACATGGGGTTTTTGACAAAAGACTTCTTCGGATGTCTAGTTGATCCTAAATAAAAATTGTGTTGATCTGTTGTCCAGTATGGCCACCACAATGTCCATCTTGAAATTCTTGTTATCAATGCCAAAATAAAGAGATTAAAATCTTTTCACTATTCTCCTGAATGGGAGGTCCAGCAGACAAAATACTTTCAACGTGACTTATGATTACCTGTCCTAGCTACAGCATCAAGGCCTAAATGAAAATGGTACCCCTCTTAGGTTCAATATGGCTGCCATGGTGGATAATTTGGAAATCTTTTTTTGAGATGGTTTCAACACTCAGCAGTTGAAAAGAAGAATTGGTCTATCTTTAATTCTTGGAAGTTCTTGTTTTGACAGTAGAGCATCAAGGGACTTGTTTTATTTTTTTAATATACTCATCATGTTGAAAGGGTAAGGTACAGGTGAGGTGGGGACATGTTTATGTGAGCAAATTTATCACCATTTATCTTGTTTATTTTGTACAAAAATGCTATCATTTTCTTTCAGTCAGTGATTACTTTTAAGAATAACTAAATCATGAAATATTTCAGGAGGTGCAAAAGAGATTTCCAGATGGGCTGCCCCTTATTGACCCCGTAGAGGACATGGGTATTAAGGAGAAAGGACTTAAGGATATAGTGAAGGTTAGCACATATTCCTCAGAATTTAATCTAAGCTACAGATAAAGTAAAAAGATATTTTGTGTCAGTAAGAAAAAAGAGTATGTGTTAAGGCAATCTCTGTACTGAAAATAACGGTATAAAAATGAATCTGGAGATATTATCTTTTAAATGAAGAAAGCATAAAAAAATATTTCTTTTTCAGATATGTGATAGGATCTCAGTACATTGAAATGGTACCCCAACTAAGTCCATAAATTTAGTCTGTTGATAGGAAAGATGAATAAACATAGATGATTGTTTTTGAAAATATAAGCTCACAGAGGCTCAGGGACAAAGTTCCTACCCCTATACCTATAGGAAGGAGGTTTGCAATGACCCCCTCTTTTAAGAAAGAGCATGATATTCCCCAATTATGTTTGGATGTTCAGCATCATGGAATTAATGCTGATTCATTTTAAAAAGAAATGAAAAGCAAATTTTTCCTACATTTACTAATAATGAATGTGATGTATATACTAATCTACAGTAATTAATACAAATGTGTTGTATATGTTTTAAAAAAAAAGGATTGGTCATTTGTGCATATTTTCTTCTTTCAAGCTCTCTGTTTTTCTGTTTCCAGAAAATTGAAGCCTTTGAGCACAGACTACACTCACATCCCTTGGCCAAGGACCCAAAGTTAGAGGAATGGTACTCCTTGTATGAGGAGAAGGCAAAAGTAAGTGACAATCATTTTGTTTACCATTTCTGTACCAGCCAACTAAGAAAGAATCACAGCTTTTTAATATAGGTTACTGCTTAGAAGAGGTAACTGTTAATGAAATACAACAGATGGGGAAAACCAGAACCTCACAAGATATTGTTGAGGGTTGGTAGCTTTGACTGTATTTATTTGTCAAGAAAAAAGGATAAAATCCAGTGTCATGTTATGTTTCACTTTATGTTATACTGTAGTTCCTAATGCATTGCTCAATCAGTATGCTGTTGTCTTTGATGTAAGAAGACAAAAGCTACAGTAAGAGTCCAGTATCGCAGGCAAATACCATACTGCAAGAATTTAGTCCTGGGCATGTGCATTGTTTTCTTAAATGAAAATAAGATACATACTGTTTAAAAGTAATTATTTCAGTCATTGCTTGTGTACTTATCACTGATCTTGAGAAGGACAAAGTGGGAGTTTACAAAAGATTATGTTGAATAAATCCTTTATGCATAACTGACACAGACAACTTCATGTTTGTAACTAATAACTGCAAAATCAATAACTTAGACTTTTGTTTGCTTATAAGCAGATGTGTTTTCCAGTATCAAATTGAAAACCAGTCAATATGTGAAGAATTGTGTGGTGTGTTTGACCACTTGAATGTTACTCTGGTTATTTTAGTCACCTGAACAGACAGCTGTCCTGCAGCAAATTTTATTCAAGTCATGTTTAAAACATAATAAGTTGGGTGCATGCTGAGTTTTATAGCAGACCAAAATGCTTTCAATATGACTCTTGATTGCTTGTCTTAGCTTCAGCATCAAAGCCTCAACTACAGTTTGGTTTGGTTGACAAATGAGGCAGAGGTACTAATATTAACATTATTCCTGTCCTTAAATAAATGTCAGAGACAAAGGAGGCTTGATTTTAATTCCTAAGAAGTATGGCCACAGCCTGGCAAATCAATTCCTAATTAAAGTTTTATCTATAAAAAATAATGCTAAAAGTTGTTTGCTCACATAGGTGGGAGTCAGGCAAGAGTGATCTTCCATAGAATAGAGGGTTGTTCCATAGCCATGAATTAGTCCATACCTATTACATATCTTTCTCAGTTCAATTCCATTGCCACCCATGTCAAATGGTACAACCCACCATGACTTATTACAGGACTGATTATGGCAATGTTTCTTTCTTGGATGCCCAGACCATGGACATTTTATGACCTTGGCACCATCAGAAAGGAAACACTGGTTAATTTCTGTCAAGACTTCACTCTGCTAACAGATATAAATTGTAAACAGGCAAAACTAATTCTGATATCACTTTTTCTTATGCCTGATGTGACAGGTGATGTTGATCCAATGACACATATACTGCCCTGGCATCATAACACTGACTTCAGCATTGCAGATCACATGGTCTTTATCCAGTGTAGGATCATATCAATTTATGGCCAGAATAGTACAACAGTGCCATAGTACCATGACAGATCCATGTCGTTTCATGGACAGTATAATGCCACAGTGTCCAGGTGCCACAACAGACACATGTCAGTCTGTGACCAGTATAGTGCCACAGGTTCTGTTTGCCCAGAGAGACACATAGTAGTCCATGGCCAAGATTGTATCACAGTACTGAGGCAACATTATATACTCAGTGCATTACATTACTAATTACAGGGTTCCTGCTGGTCCTGGAATCCTGGAAAAGTTTTGGAATTTAAAAAATAAAATGATAGAGCCATGAAAAGTCATGGAATTTCTCACAACCTTGGAAAGTTTTGGAAAAGTCAGGGAACTTAGGACAGTGGAGTTCGAAAAATTTGCTAACTGCTAAATTCACAATGCACCGAACACAAATTAAAAAACTTGTTTCAAACATATCACAGTTACTATCAATAAACAGTTTCATTTCATGCAAGTGTATTTTTCATTGATATATATCTTGCTTTATATTAATTTACTTGACAATGCAAGGTATTTTGGTCCTTGATTTTTGTGAAATAGCCCGGAAAAGTTTTGGAAAAGTCATGGATTTTGTTTTTGTTTAAGTCTGCAGGAACCCTGTTATTATTTGTCCATGACCATTATAGATCTTTCTGTTGCCATCTAAGATAAGTGTCAAATGGCTTAATGACTTGATTCAACATCCTCAGGTGGAGAGACAGGTTGAGTTGCAGGCATATCAAATGGCTAGATTTTTTTCATCAATCTCAAAACAGTCTATTCAGCAGCAGAGTATTGCGCTCCTGTTGGGGCTCAGTTATCCCATACCAAGCTCAACACAACAATGTGCATAATTTATTGAACACTACTTTCTACTCCTTGTCATGGCTGCTGGTACTCAGCAACATTCCTACTCTACATCTCGATTGCCAGGAAGCAACCAGAAAACTCATGGCTTTGGTTTATGCCAGTGAGAAACTTCCACTCTACATGGACACCACGTCACATCCAGCAGTCTGCTTGGCTTCGAGACATCCAATCTGGTTAGGTTTGTTGCTGGAGGATACGACAGCTGTTTTGGCATGGAGTGATGAGTGGTCTTCAACAGATGTTGTAAACAACTCCTTCATAGCTGAGCCATCTGTCCTTCATCCTGGCTTCAATCTTCCATGACATCTGTGGACCACGCTGAACCGTTTCTGGACAGGACAGGGTTGTTATGCAGTCAACCTTTTCCTATGGGGCCAGGTCACTGACTCTTCCTGTAGCTGTGGTGCTCTACAGCTATGTCACACACTGTAAACAACTGTCCACTGACAAAGTTCCCTGGTAGATTGCAGGCTCTGCAACTTGCAGATGATGACCCTGTTTAATGCCTGACTGTACATGATAAATAATAAATAACACAGCCTAAAACCATGAGTCAAAAACCTGGCTGGCACTTGAGCTGGGGAGTCGGTCTTTCATGGCTTGTGTAGTAACAGAGTAACTTGGTACTTCTTTACCAAAGGCCATCGTTGCATCTGTTAATCTTCTTCATTTAACATTTGCAATAGGCCATCTAAGAGTCAGTTTCATGTACTCACATCAGTATCCTTGCCAAGATAAAATGAATGGGAAGGGCGCTATGCATAACAGAGGACATTTCCTTTATATTTGTTCCAGTCAACCATACTGCCATGATTGCACTTCCTTTCTTGTATCCTGCTGAGAGGAATTCAACTTTTCCAGCATAAGAGGGGACAGTGCACTGCTGCTTTATGGGCGATACATGTTATTTCACATCGCCTCCTTTTATGGTGTTATCTTTAATAACAGATATCCATAGCAATCTGTACTGAGTGCATGTTCTGCAGCAATTCAACATTTGGGATGTTGCTCCAGATGGTTTTTGCTGCTGGAGGCCAACATCAGTGTTTAGCTGGTTATAGATCCATTTTTCAATCTGCCCATACAGGCATAATGATTTGGAATGGTAAGAATACCCAGATGGTTTATCAACACTGTTCTTAATATTGTTTTAAAACTGAGATACTTGGTATCTGAAGTCAAGGACTTTCCCTTTGGTTTAAACACGAGTCCAGGTGTCTTCATGTTTATTATTGACAGTGTTGTGTCCTTTTGTGATTTGAAACTAACTGGTTGACATCCTACAAAAGCACCATGTTCAGTTTATTCTATATCACATTTGTAGCTCTTGTCTCAGTCAGATCGGCCTAGGATTTACATGTCAAGTACCATCTCAAGATTTTACCACTTGGGTATAGAATTCAAAACGGATTGGAACTGGGTCTCTTTTCCTCAAAAATGTGACCTGAAATCATCCTCTCGCTGAGATCGTATCCAAGCAAATGAGATAACCTTAATTGGCTTATGGCATTCCCTTATAGGACCAGCGAGTAGGAGCCAGTTTATGCAGATGTCAGCATCTCCAGAAGACAGTGGATTGTGACCTCCTCATGACCAACTATTTACACATCAGTCTTCTGGAGATGAAGGCCACAGTGAGTGCATTTCGTTGGTGGTAGGAGATGCTATAAGGAAGGGTGTACTCATTCTTTACAAAACAACTCTACTGTGATGAAATATCTCTGAAGACAGGAGGCACCTAATCCCCCTTACTTTGCCTCCTGGTTTGGGGTTTCTCAGGTGTTGTCTTAAGTGACAAATCCACATTCAAGCCTGACACAGTGTAGGAATCAGCTGATCCTAACTGAATGGTCAAGTTGCCCCTTGGTTTTCAGTCAAATCTGTATCAACTGGAACCAACTACTCATGGGTTTAGGTCAAAGCCTGGTCAGAGGAGACTTTCCATACAAGGGAATAATCTGGATACATACACTCAGCCTTCGTCAGCTCTGCAAGACATGAGAGAATCAAAGTGCAATCTTAACCTACTTGGTTCTCTGAAGTGGAAAAGAAATCATGGAAAAATGACAAGTTGAACTTGATAGCTGAAATTCCAAGGCAAATAACAGTCTTTTTTTACCTGTTTAAACTACCTCAGCAAAAGCCATTTAATCCAAACCCAGTTCTGTTGAACCTGCACATCTGGAACATATAAAATATTTCATAGAATAAGTGGACATAATGGCAAGAAGGCTTAATTCTCTGAAAGTGCATGATGAGTGGGAGCAGGAAACATGACTCCCTAAAGCATTGTTTCTTCAATAGCTAGCTTTCTTCAGTGACCTTTCAAAGTTAAGAGTTAGAATCCATCACTATAAAGGATACAGTTCCAAAATTTCAGACACATTTCAGCATCATGGAAAGTAGGTCAGAGTAATATACTTTTCATGTATTATTTTTTTTCTTCTTGTATGTGCATTATCAGATATTGCCAGAGACTGACAAACACCAATGTAATGTGCAGGTGAATTGGGTTGCCTTTCTGACAACTTTTTTTCTAAGTATGTTGTCGCATCTCTGCTTGCAGGATGTCATATAATTACCTCTGTGTCGTATAATTACATCTGGGTGCATTATTGTAATTTCTCACACATTTCAGCCTGCTTGCAGGATGTCATATAATTACCTCTGTGTCATATAATTACCTCTGGGTGCATTAATGTAATTTCTCACACATTTCAGCCTGCTTGTGTAGATTAGCTTGGTTTTGTTCTAGCAACAGGCTGTTATTGATAAAAGCCACAATACTGTGGTTATGTGTGAAAACTTTTGGCATGTATTAAAATATGTTGTATCATCCATATAGATTGGATCTGAAGTGAAGGCTTTCAAGGCAGAGTTGAAGAAGAAAAAGTCCCTCCTGCAGATGGATGAACTAAAGTGCAGGAAGAGAGTCTTGCGTCGTTTGGGTTATTGTACTGCTTCGGATGTGATAGAACTCAAGGGCCGGGTAGCATGTGAAATCAGTAGGTAAGTACACAATTGTTCTGTGTGATCAAAATTATAAATGACATCTCTGAAGAGATTTCAAAATGGTGTAGCAGCTGCTGTGTATGGCACTGTGTATGGCCCATACTAATAAGCTGAATGGCATTGTGGATAGCCTTGTATTCTACATGATGAAAGTACTTACATCTCTCCCTTGATAACTCGCGCACATTGGGGTCCAAAAACAGACTGCACTATATGCAAGGGCACGAGTTAACAAAGGGCTTCAAAACAAACTGCTAGACATCCAGAGAACTGCAGAGTTTGAGGGGGGGGGACTGGGCTGTTTAATGACTAAATCCTCGTTTTATAAACACATCGAGAATAATTGTCAATAAAGCACTTTTTTGATGAAGTTGTTCATTATTATCTATAAATTACATTTATTTTCAAAATTCCAACATCTGATAGATTGATAACATGATTCTAATTGGTTTCAACAGCCAACACGTTACATGAAAACATTTGTGTATTACGTCACAGCATTTTGTTTTGTTGACTAGTCTGGTTCCTGGAGTGATGTTTATTAGTATTTTTTTAAAACAAGGAGTCTACAAAGCAGGGAACCAGACAAACTGTTGATACACTACCAAACAAGATTCCTTTATAAAACACAGGCAACATTTATTTCGTGAGACAATCGTCTATGTCGAACTCAAGTTTTGCATTGTTCAATTAGTAAAATATTGATACCATGATTTTATTGCAAGTAATAGTGAAACTTCTTATCATCCTTGAGGATATCACTATGTGCGAATTCAGGAATTCTCTGAAACTCGTTTTCCCCACAATTGTCTGTATCTGTGAAACAAAGCTCATTTTGCTTGGTTGACTTGCTATCTTTAATTAAAGTTATGATTGAGTAGGTTAATTTAAGGTAATTAAAAATCAGACTCTTTGGACATGTCCAGCATATGTAAATGTTTTGGAAAATAGTGTTTGATGAGTTGGTGTGAGCACATTAACTAGAAATTAAGTATTTGAATTGAATAGAATCTGGCAGAAAAATTAAAGAAAATTATGGATCATTCTCGAAAATTTTGGATCATTGCTCATATTTTTGATGGAATTATTATTATGGATACAATGACATGAGCTGGTCAGCAGATACCCAGATCTTCCATCACAGTGCACTGGCAGATCTGGGTCTCTGCAGTTTGTTAGAAATAATCAGTAGAACAAATGTTAGGCCCCGATATTCTGGTGTATTATGTGATGGCAGATCATGATTTGTGTTGTTTGGAGTTGGATTTAACTTGTACATAGTAGATACAGTATCACTGTTTTAATTTTCAGTGTGGATGAACTGATTATTACAGAACTTGTTTTCAATGGAGTTTTCAATGAACTGACAATAGAGCAAAGCTGTGCACTGATGAGCTGTTTTGTGTTCCAAGAAAATTCTGGAGAAACTCCAAAACTTACAGAAGAACTGGCTGGGCCTCTTCGAATAATGCAGGTTTGTTACAATTATTCTTTCTCTTGTGAATTTCAAGCTCTGTAGTTCATTTGGCTAAGCATCATAAATGTTATCCACGTCTGTAACTGAATTTTCAAGTGAGCATCTTCAAATGTTGATAACATGTTTCATGAACTAATGATTTGAGTACCATTTACCTAACATACAGAAAAACACCACTCATTCAATACATGCTGATAAAGAGTGGTTATGTAATTTGGTACATGACTGAGCGGTTATGTTAAATGCCTCAGGTAAACAAACATTATCAGCATCATCTAGTTCTGTATAAATTATTCTCAGTTTTTACTAAATATATCTTTATGACATGATGTAAAAATGATTTTTTAAACCTGTGATGGTTCTCATAACTGCTCAATCCTTTATCAAAATGGACTTTTTCGTAGATCAAATGAGTGCATAGACTACTCTGATTCAGCATGTATCAAATGAGTGCATAGACTACTCTGATTCAGCATGTATCAAATGGGTGCATAGACTACTCTGATTCAGCATGTAGCAAATGGTTGCATAGACTACTCTGATTCAGCATGTATCAAATGAGTGCATAGACTACTCTGATTCAACATGTATCAAATGAGTGCATAGACTACTCTGATTCAGCATGTAGCAAATGGGTGCATAGACTACGCTGATTCAGCATATATCAAATGAGTGCATAGACTACTCTGATTCAGCATGTATCAAATGAGTGCATAGACTACTCTGATTCAGCATATATCAAATGAGTGCATAGACTACTCTCATTCAGCATGTATCAAATGGGTGCATAGACTACTCTGATTCAGCATATATCAAATGAGTGCATAGGCTACTCTGATTCAGCATATATCAAATGAGTGCATAGACTACTCTGATTCAGCATGTATCAAATGGGTGCATAGACTACTCTGATTCAGCATATATCAAATGGGTGCATAGACTACTCTGATTCAGCATATATCAAATGAGTGCATAGACTATGTATCAAATGAGTGCATAGACTACTCTGATTCAGCATGTATCAAGTGAGTGTTGATGCTCTATATGTCAATATTTCAGAGTCATGCACGAAACATACTTTGTAATCCTAGTAACATATAAAGATGATCAAATGAAAATGAACTGAACTACAGATCCATTTATCATTAACAGTGCTGAGCCAAATGAACTATAGTATAGTCAGTTTGATGCACCTTGATTGCCATTAAAAATGAAATACATGAAAAGTAATGGACAAATCTAAATATTTTTAAGCTTATTTGAGTTGAGTTATAAGGATATACTGTGGCATCCACATTTGGCAATTTTTAAATTTAAACTTTGTATTTTCATCATTTGTTCTTGCATCTTGATTGTTCATATGATATGAACAGCCAACAATGAGAATTATTCAGTCAAATAATAGCTTTCTTTGCAGTGAATTGGTACAGTGGTTATGACCAGCGTTACATTTTCAAGCAAGTCATGACAGGTTAACCTTGGGTGGCAGCCAATCACCCTTGTCCTTGTGCTGGTGGCAGCCAACAGCCAATCACCAGTCCTTTTACTGGTGGCAGCCAATCACCCTTGTCCTTTTGCTGCTAACAGCCAATCACCCTTGTCCTTTTGCTGGTGGCAGCCAATCACACTTGTCCTTTTGCTGGTGGCAACCAATCACCAGTCCTTTTGCTGGCGGCAGCCAATCGCCCTTGTCTTTTTGCTGGTAGCAGCCAATCACCCTTGTCTTTATGCTGGTGGTAGCCAATCATCCTTGTCTTTTTGTTAAATATACTAAGAAACTCTGTTTCAATTTTCTGCCTGAGTGTTTGTTCATGAACTATTGATATATGGGGCAAAATTTTAAAAAAATTCATCAAATATTTTGAAAAAATATACAGGAGTATGTTCAGGAATAAACTTAAAAATAGAGTTGGTCATAATTGTCTTAGTATTAAAAATTTAGAGAAATAAATTGTGTAGCCAGTCAAAGGACCCAGGGCAGAGAGGATCTAAATCTGCCTTTACAGAGATGACATACACTCTGGATTTTGTGAAAATGTTAAAAACATTTAGTGAAAATTCTGCTTTCTGAATTATATTGATAACATTTTTAAAAATTTAAACTTTGGGGGCAAAATTTTAACAGTGATGTTCTTTGTGCACACAGTTGGAGAATATCATTTTTTAGTATGTAACAGTATGTAGATAAGAAGAAACCAGTTGATTAGACTTTAAATAGGTGGAAAGTGGTGGAGAGAGACGTAAGAAGCGGGAAAAGTAATGTTTTTGGATATTGTTTTTAGACTGACATGTTGAAGGAAATTCAGGGTTCTGGAATTGGAGGAATGTATACTCTGTTTATTTCCACTGGATTGTAATTGTTACTGTGTTCATTAATATACTTTTAGGAAGATGCACTATGATCATTTTAGAAGTTTGTTACTTTTAGTGAATGTCTTTTACATTCTTAATGAGCTGTCTAGATTCTGAAAAGTTGAATCTAGGATTCTTGTTAAGCATGCTTTTGAGTTAGCACATCTGCTTTTACCATCACACCAATAGCACCATATTATGAGTTCCATAAGATTTGGTTATGGAATTACACCAAAATTGTCAGGTGCCTGATGTCTGGCGATAGAATGGTACGAAATTATCAGTTGCCTGAAGTCTAGTGATAGAATAGTACCAGATTGTCAGTTGCCTGAAGTCTAGTAATAGAATAGTACCAGATTGTCAGTTGCCTGAAATGTAATGACAGAATGGTACCAAATTGATAGTTGCCTTAAGTCAAGAGATGTGATAGAATAGTACCAAATTGGCATTATTTTTTAAATTTGGTTTATGATAGAGCTCAGTTGCACTAAATGCCTGACTAAATTTGCTTTTGTCAGTTGGTACAAGTTCATCAACTTTTTGACCACAAAACTTTTTAGTTATTCACACAGAGTTTTGAAAGTGAACTTCTGATATTGATCTTTTCACAGACACACAAATTGTTTTATGCCATTTTTAAATAAAATCTGAATCAAGAAACATTCCTAAAGATTATCAACATTTGATGGATGGAATTATAGAATATTTTTTGCAATTTTAGCTGTTTTAGCCATTATAGAAGAAGTCTTGACCTGGTACTAAAATTAATACAAGAATTAATCTAAGACTTTTTTTTTGAATTTGTCAATGGTTCAGTTATCTTCAAATTTTGGATCAATTTAGTAATTACATGTAATTGTCTTCCATCTAAAAGCCTGATAAGTAATCAAAAAAGTAAGTTGTTACATGCTAAATTATTTATATATTTGAGGTAGCAAGTCTTCATAAAGCAAGTCTTCATACTCTATCTCTTTGGTTTTACAAATGATGATAATGTTGATAGATTGATGGATAGATACAGTCATAGATTAGAGTATGATGTATGTATAATTATATAGAAATATAGTTTTCTTGTCATATGCACACTGTTTAGGACACAGCAAGGCGGATAGCACGAGTCACTAAAGAGGCCAAGCTGGAGATTGATGAGGAGGAATATGTTGGAAGCTTCAGGCCACAGATGATGGATGTTGTCAATGCCTGGTGTAAAGGGGCGTCATTTGCACAGATTTGTAAAATGACTGATATATTCGAAGGTAAGGACCAAATCTCATACATTAAACATCTTGAACAGGAATTTTGTACAGGAAAGTTCTGGAAGTGAAGTCAGTTTCTTTAGCAAAACTGGAAACAAATAGGCACAGGATTGTTTGTAATGCATAAAGCTACACTCTTTGTTGTGGCATCAGAACAAGTTTCTTTATAGAACTAAGGGTCTGTATGAATCCTCATATAAGTCTAGCATACATTCTCGTTAGCACAACTAAGTCTGCGTTTTCTGATTGATTTCTGTGAAACTTGGTAAATATTATGGTAATTATTTGAAGGTGCACATACTGACAAATCACTTTGCTTCTGCAGATTTTAAGAGTTATTAAACATTTGGACTGAAAGCAGTTTGACAGAATCTTGTAAATACAAAGAGTCTGACATTTTTCAGTCAATTTCAATTAATTCAGTAAGTGTTGTGATCATCACCTGGTGATGCACATATCTATAAATCACTTTGCTCCTGCTGTATTGGAGTTAATGTCCTGCTGTATTGGAGTTAATGTCCTGCTGTATTGAGTTAATATCCTGCTTTATTGGAGTTAATGTCCTGCTGTATTGGAGTTAATGTCCTGCTGTATTGGACTTAATGTCCTGCATTTATTGGAGTTATTGGAGTTAATGTCCTGCAGTTATTGGAGTTAATGTCCTGCTGTATTGGAGTTAATGTCCTGCAGTTATTGGAGTTAATGTCCTGCAGTTATTGGAGTTAATGTCCTGCTGTATTGGAGTTAATGTCCTGAAGTTATTGGAGTTAATGTCCTGCAGTTATTGGAGTTAATGTCCTGCAGTTATTGGAGTTAATGTCCTGCTGTATTGGAGTTAATGTCCTGCAGTTATTGGAGTTAAGTGCAGTGGATGACATTCTTTTGGTGTATGGAAGTCTTTCTGTGCACATAATCCTGCTGTACTGTCGTTCAGTGAAATGTATGACCAACTTTTGGTGCATGTAGCCTTGCTTTGGTGTAGTTAAATGCAGTGCTTGACAGTCTTTTGGTGCATATTGTCCTGCTGTACTGTCAGTCAGTGCAATGTATGACCGACTTTTGGTGCATATTGTCCTGCTGTACTGTCAGTCAGTGCAATGTATGACCGACTTTTGGTGCATATTATCCTGCTGTACTGTCATTCAGTGCAATGTATGACAGTCTTTTGGTGCATATTGTCCTGCTGTACTGTCAGTCAGTGCAATGTATGAAAGTCTTTTGGTGCATATTGTCCTGCTGTACTGTCAGTCAGTGCAATGTATGACAGTCTTTTGGTGCATATTGTCCTGCTGTACTGACATTCAGTGCAATGTATGACAGTCTTTTGGTGCATATTGTCCTGCTGTACTGTCAGTCAGTGCAATGTATGACAGTCTTTTGGTGCATATTGTCCTGCTGTACTGACATTCAGTGCAATGTATGACAGTCTTTTGGTGCATATTGTCCTGCTGTACTGTCAGTCAGTGCAATGTATGACAGTCTTTTGGTGCATATTGTCCTGCTGTACTGTCAGTCAGTGCAATGTATGACAGTCTTTTGATGCATATTGTCCTGCTGTACTGTCAGTCAGTGCAATGTATGACAGTCTTTTGGTGCATATTGTCCTGCTGTACTGACATTCAGTGCAATGTATGACAGTCTTTTGGTGCATATTGTCCTGCTGTACTGTCAGTCAGTGCAATGTATGACAGTCTTTTGGTGCATATTGTCCTGCTGTACTGACATTCAGTGCAATGTATGACAGTCTTTTGGTGCATATTGTCCTGCTGTACTGTCAGTCAGTGCAATGTATGACAGTCTTTTGGTGCATATTGTCCTGCTGTACTGTCAGTCAGTGCAATGTATGACAGTCTTTTGGTGCATATTGTCCTGCTGTACTGTCAGTCAGTGCAATGTATGACAGTCTTTTGGTGCATATTGTCCTGCTGTACTGTCAGTCAGTGCAATGTATGACAGACTTTTGGTGCATGTAGTCCTGCAATATTGTAATTTAATGCAGTGAGTGACAGTCTTTTGGTGCATATTGTCGTGCTGTTTTAATAAATTTCCATGAAACATGGTGAATATTATGATATTCAGGCAATGTGCATTTTGTCAAATCACTGTGTTCTCCCAGGTTTTTAAGAGTTGTTTCCCTTAATTTATCTAAAGCTGAAAGAGCAAGGTCAGCAAAGTCTTGTGAATGCAAATAGTCTCAAATTTTTCAATGGATTGCCATGAAACTTGGTAAAGAATACATGTTTTATCTGAAAATGCACGTAGCAACAAACCACTTTTCTCCTGTGTAGCAACTATTACCCAAGTTGTCTTGTAGCTGAATTCAGTGCATGACAGAATCTTACGAAGGCAGGTAATTTCAGTTTGTACTGGATCACCATGAAACTCTGTACATGTCCGTCATTTGAATTTACTGCCTTCACACTAGTCTAACAGGTTTTGATGAATGAAACTCTGTACATGTCCGTCATTTGAATTTACTGCCTTCACACTAGTCTAACAGGTTTTGATGAATGAAACTCTGTACATGTCCGTCATTTGAATTTACTGCCTTCACACTGGTCTAACTGGTTTTGATGAATGAAACTCTGTACATGTCCATCATTTGAATTTACTGCCTTCACACAACTAGTCTAACAGGTTTTGATGAATGAAACTCTGTACATGTCCATCATTTGAATTTACTGCTTTCACACAACTAGTCTAACAGGTTTTGATAAATGAAACTCTGTACATGTCCATCATTTTAATTTGCTGCCTTCACACAACTAGTCTAACAGGTTTTGATAAATGAAACTCTGTACATGTCCATCATTTGAATTTACTGCCTTCACACAACTAGTCTAACAGGTTTTGATAAATGAAACTCTGTACATGTCCATCATTTGAATTTAATGCCTTCACACAACTAGTCTAACAGGTTTTGATAAATGAAACTCTGTACATGTCCATAATTTGAATTTACTGCCTTCACACAACTAGTCTAACAGGTTTTGATGAATCATAGTGGTACATGTTCATGTCCATTATTTGAATTTACTGCCTTCACACAACTAGTCTAACAGGTTTTGATAAATGAAACTCTGTACATGTCCATAATTTGAATTTACTGCCTTCACACAACTAGTCTAACAGGTTTTGATAAATGAAACTCTGTACATGTCCATAATTTGAATTTACTGCCTTCACACAACTAGTCTAACAGGTTTTGATGAATCATAGTGGTACATGTTTATGTCCATCATTTGAAGATGCATATGTTGATAAATCATGCTTCTTGTGCGATTCTTTTTAGAGTTATTGCCCTTTGGACTAAGAGCTGGATATAGAATATGAACAACACTAATCTCGTGGTTTTCAGCAGAACACCTTGAAACTTTGGGTAAATCCAAAGTAGTGTCTTAATCCAAATGTCAGTGAACACTTAAGTAATTCCAATGAATATTTAAATCAATAATCCTTTCAAGTTAAGTCTGACAGACTGATCTAAAACAGGAGTGAATTATTTGTTTATCAAAGCCCTGTTTATACACATTTTCAATAGACCTACAACATAATTGAACATGAACATTTCCAATGGAAAAATGTAGTCTAACTGTAACCAAGACTGACCTTGAACTCAACCAATATAAATGTTGTTTACAATTTACATTCATGCACAAAAGTTAGCAATGTAAACTTTCTTTTTACAACTTACAATCATGGACAAAAGCACATAATATAAATATACCTAACAATATTCGTTGTGTATTATTAGTCATTGTTTTTGTAAATAAACAGGCAGCATTATTCGAGCTATGAGGAGGCTTGAAGAGACACTGCGACAGATGTGTCAGGCAGCTAGAGCAATAGGGAATACAGAACTGGAGAACAAGTTTGCTGAAGGTTAGTAGGCTTTACTATTTATCGCCATGAGACAGTTTCAGTCAGTAGCATGATATATTTCTACCTTTTCCCAATGGAAACTATTTTACGTTTTGAAGTAGTTCCAAAAACCCATATATAACACTTAGGCCTTGAAAAATTTGCAGGTTGAAAACATTTTAGGATGAAATAAGAAAATGCAAGAAGAAAAAATCCCTTTTACAGAATTAAGCATAAAATGAAATTTGTTCTTTCATTTAGTGGTTTTAAATATAGTTATTTACAGGAATGTGATATTTCATTATAAATATAATCAATATCTGAATATAGCCAAAGTATCTAATATAGTGGAAATATAGCTTTCACTACCCAAGTCCTATCAAGTAGATGGGACTTGTAAACCTTGGATGGTAGCTCATCTAGGAGAAGGAAAACTCCGATTCCAAACCTCTGCTGCCTTGTGGCTATACCCACTCATGGGAAAGGCTAAGGGAGTAAACCCCGACAGAAAATCCGGAGATGGAGTCCCTAAAGTGGTCTGACATTGACTTCAATGTCATTCCGGCAACTCATGCGACACCGTTGGTGCCAAGCTGTATTGACATTCGTCGTTCCCTTGGGCACACCAGCTGCGTGGAGAGGGAGGATCTGCTTCATGGACAACAGCTGATTCTCCATACTACCCTGTCCAGGCTTCATAGCTCCACTGGAGAGGACACTCCAGCGTTGTCGTACGGCGTCGGCACAACACAAGAAGTAGCAGTTTACCGGTTCTAAGTCAAAGCTCGATTGGCGTAGAGCTAGGTGCCAAGGGTTACTTCTGATGGTGGGAGAGATCATCAGGTCTCACTGGACAGCTACCACCCGCCTCAAGCTGGGCAGCCCCCAGTCAGTAAGGTGCTGCCCGCCATGGCCTGCCTGCTTCACTGGGTGCGTGGAGCTTAGAGAACCATCTCGACAAGTGGGCCACAAAACTCCGCACCAGGAAAGACTAAAAGAAGAAATAAGAAGACTCCAACTCTTCGTTTTGCAACCTGGAACATCAGGACCATGTGTCCTGGATTGACCGCTGACCTACAACAGATTGACGATGTACGGAAGACTGCCGTCATTGACAGAGAACTCTCCTGACTGAACATTGACATTGCCTGCTTCCAGGAGACCCAACTGGCTGACAGCGGCACAATCAGGGAAGCCAATTACACGTTCTTTTGGCAGGGGAAGCCCTCGGATGAACCTAGGCAGCATGGTGTAGGCTTTGCCATAAAGAACACGCTAATCGCCTTCATTGAACCTCCATCATCAGGTACTGAGAGAATCCTTGCCCTCCGGCTGTCAACATCCTTAGGCCCGGTCAACATCTTCAGCGTGTACGCCCCAACCCTCTGCTCCACCTACGAGGAGAAAGACAAGTTTTATGAGGCTCTGGATCAGGCAATATCCAGTATCCCCAACAATGAAAGCCTTTACTTACTAGGAGACTTCAATGCTAGAGTGGGAGCTGACCATGAGGCCTGGCCCACCTGTCTCGGCTTTTACGGAAGGGGCAAGATCAACGAGAATGGTCAGCGACTGCTGGAGATGTGCTGCTTCCACAGCCTATGTGTGACCAACACTTTCTTCAAATGCAAGGAGATCCACCAGGTGTCATGGAGACACCCACATTCACGCCACTGGCACCAGCTAGACCTCGTCATCACCAGGCGTGCAGAACTGGCCAGTGTCCTCCTCACCCGCAGCTACCACAGTGCCGATTGTGACATGGACCATTCCCTCATGGCCAGCAAGGTGCGAATATTACCCAAGAAGCTGCACCATGCCAAGAAGAAGGGTAACCCATGCATCAACACCTGCTGTGCAAGCAACCCAGAGAAAACACAGCAGTTCATCAGCAAACTGAAGGAAGCCCTCACCAAAGTGACACCTGATGACACCATTGACTCCAAGTGGTCCCATATCCATGACTCTGTGTACAATTCAGCCATCACAGCTTACGGGAAGAGGGAGCGAAAGAATGTCGACTGGTATGAGGCAAACTGGGAGGAGATGGAGCCCGTGACTGAGGCAAAGAGGAAAGCTCTCCTGGCATACAAGGCTGCACCTAGCCCCAGAACACTACAAGCCCTCAGGATTGCAAGGAACAATGTCTAGAAGACTGCCCGCCGCTGTGCCAACACCTACTGGCTGAACCTTTGCAACAGTATACAGACAGCTGCTGACACTGGGGATACAAGAGGAATGTATGAGGGTATCAAAAAGGTGACATGCCCCCCCGCCCCCGCTACAAGACCGCCCCCCCCCTCAAGTCCAAGACGGGCAAAGTCATCACAGACCAGGGGAAACAACTGCAGCGATGGGTTGAGCACTATCTCGAGCTATATGAAACCCAAAACAATGTCACTGGAACTGCCCTGGACGCCATTTCAGACCTGCCTGTCATGGAGGAGCTAGACACACAGCCCACCCTGGAAGAGCTCGGAAGAGCCATCGATTGCCTTGCCTGTGGGAAGGCTCCTGGAAGCAACGGCATTCCGCCTGAAGTCCTCAAGAGCGGAAAACCAGCACTGCTCCAGCCCCTACACACACTCCTTTGCCTTTGCTGGGAACAGGGATACATCCCACAGGACATGCGTGACGCCAACATCGTCACTTTGTACAAAAACAAAGGAGACCGTAGTGACTGCAACAACTATTGGGGCATCTCCCTCCTCAGCATCGTTGGAAAGGCTTTCGCCCATGTTGCCTTGGCGCGCTTGCAGATCCTAGCCTCCTGCGTCTACCCAGAGTCCCAGTGTGGATTTCGAGCTGGCAGGTCAACTGTAGACATGATCTTCTCACTACGTCAGCTGCAGAAGTGTCGCGAGCAGCAGATGCCCCTCTACATTGCCTTCATAGACCTGACGAAGGCATTTGACCTGGTTAGTCAGAGTGGACTCTTCAGACTCCTGCAGAAGATCGGCTGCCCTCCACGTCTGCTTGCTGTCATCATGTCGTTCCACGAGAACATGCACTGCACAGTGTGCTTCAGTGGCGCAACATCTGAAGCATTCCCAGTCATCAGCGGAGTCAAACAAGGCTGTGTCCTTGCGCCGACGCTCTTTGCCATCTTCTTCTCCATGCTTCTCCAGTACGCATTCAAGGACTGCAGCGAGGGAGTGTACATCCATACCAGGGCTGACGGCAAGCTCTTCAACATCGCCCATCTCCGTGCTAAGACTAAAGTCACAGAGGTACTCATCCGTGAATTGCTCTTCGCCGACGATGCAACCTTGACATCACACATGGAAGATGGACTGCAGCAGCTGGTATGCCGCCTCTCCCATGCTTGTAAGGAATTTGGACTGACCATCAGTTTGAAGAAAACGAACGTCATGGCGCAGGACACAGACTCCCCTCCCTCTGTCACCATCGATGGGTACAACTTGGAAGTTGTCGAGAACTTCACATACCTCGGGTCTAACATCTCCAGCTCAGTCTCCATTGATTCTGAGGTGAACGGCAGGATTGCCAAGGCGGCAGCAGTGATGGCCAGACTTAACCAGAAAGTCTGGAACAACCCCAACCTCACAGAGAAGACCAAACTGCGTGTCTACCAAGCCTGCGTACTCAGCTCACTTCTCTACAGCAGCGAAACATGGACCACCTATGCAAGACACAAGAGGAAACTCAACAGCTTCCACCTGAGATGTCTGCAGCGCATTCTGCACATCCAGTGGCAGGACAAAGTACCCAACACAGAGGTTCTTGAACATGCCAACATGAACAGCATGTTCTCCATTCTCAGTGAGAGGCGCCTTTGCTGGCTTGGCCATGTCAAAAGAATGGACCCAGGTCGCATCCCCAAGGATCTGTTATATGGGGAGTTAGCAGAAGGTGCACGACCAACTGGACGACCACATCTGCGCTACAAAGATGTTTGCAAGAAGGATATGAAGATGGCAAACATCAATGTCAACGACTAGGAGAGCTGTGCAAACAACCGTTCTAGCTGGCGCCTAGCTGTCAGGCAGGGAGTTCAAAATGCAGAGGAAGAGAGAAGAATAAAACAGGCTGAAAAGAGAGCTAGAAAGAAGGATAGACAAAAGCTTACTTTGGAGCTACGCCATCGTCTCCCGTAGACAGACGGATGCCAAGAAAAATAGCTTTCACTGTGTCTGTCAGTTTGACTATACCCCTGGTATGTAATATCAAGGGAAAATAGCTATAACAGTTTGTCATTCTGACTGTACCTCAAGTATGTAATATAGTGGAAATATAGCTGTCACTGTGTCTGTCAGTTTGACTATATGCCTGGTATGTAATATCGGGGGTAAATAGCTATCACTGTGTCTGTCAGTCTGACTGTACCTCAGGTATGTAATATGGTGGAAATATAGCTGTCACTGTGTCTGTCAGTCTGACTGTACCTCGGGTATGTAATATGGTGGAAATATACCTGTCACTGTGTCTGTCAGTCTGACTGTACCTCAGGTATGTAATGTAGGGAAAATATAGCTATCACTGTGTCTGTTTGCCTGGACCATCAAAGGGGTAGCTAACTCTTGTTTTCTTCCTTGGTAAATGATCTTTGTAAGTTAGACTACTTCAAGTGCATGTCCATTTATGTGGCTTATTCTTACATGTTGGGTTAAATATTGAAAGTATTTGGGAAACACACATAGACAAGTTAGCAAAATTATTTTTTTAATTACCTCAACACGGGTAGAGCATATAGTGTTTGTTACCTTTGCCTGTCTCTCCATATAACTATGGTTAGGTTTTGCTTTTAGGTAATCTTTAGTTCTGCTGATTCCTGGATAAAAAAGAGTTTATCATCTGACACCTGTCAGTTAGCACAAGTTTTTTATCACTATTCCTCCTAAACTACATGGAGAAACTAATTAAAATGATAGCACATGGACACCCAATATGACCACTACTGAAGCCATCTTGAAAATTTTGCTATTGTTTCTTCTCCCAAATGAAAAGACTTTACTAATATAGGGTTTTCACCAGAAGACTTCTTATGATGTCTAGTTGAACAAAAATTAAATTTGTGCCAAAATGACATCCAGTATGGCCACCACATCAGCCTTTTTGAAAAGCTTATTGCTACTCTTGAATGAAAAGTCATATTGACACAGTCCTTTTCACCAGAATTCTTCTTATTGTAGTTTGTTGGCCTTAAATAAAAATGGTGCTGCTTGTAGAGCCAATATGGTCACCACCTTGAGAATCTTGATATTGTAACTTCTCCTAAATGATGATTGTTATCAATATGGGTTTTCCTTACAAGACTTTTCATGATATTTAAATGAAAACAATGCTGCAGAGACATCCAACATGGCTGCCAAGGTGGCCATCTTTTAAATTTCTCATCACTTTTCTGGAATAATGGTCATTAGCGTGGTGTTTTCAACTGAAAGATTTGTGATGTCTAGTTGGTCATAAAGGAAAATGCTGATCTGACCTCCAGTATGGCTACCGCAAATGGAAATCTTATTGATTCTACTTCTCTGAGATGGCATCAGCCTTGTGCTTTCAAGAAAAGATGTGATGTCTTCTTGGTCCAAAATGATGCCCACAATTGCAACTATAACATCCACCTTGAAAATCTTGTTATTGTCACTTAACTGGAATGGAAAATTATATCACAATGGGGTTTTCATACTTTTCTTGGTCCTACATTAAAATAGTGCTGATCTGATGTCCACCATTATGGCCATCTTGAAAATATTGTTATTGCTACTCCTGTTTAAATGAGATGTCATTTTGGCATGGGGAGGAGTTCTTATGGTGTATGATTAGTACTAAATGAAAATGATGCAAACTGACACTTAATACAGGCACCATGGTGACATATTGAAAATATTATCTTTACTTATCTCAAATGGATGGATATATCAACATGGGGATTTGACTAAATGACTTCTAATGATGCCTACTTGGTCCCCAATGAAAATGGTTCCAATCTGATAACCAGTATGTCCACCATAGCAGCTAATTTGAAAATCATGTTATAACTGAAGAATATCAAAAATACCATTCACACTCAGTTAAAAGGAAGAATTGGTCCCTTCAAAGGACACTTGTTTAAACACTGAGAGGGGGCATTCCATGCTGTATAAATAATTTCATAAGGATAGCATAAGGATTAAATACATGATTCCAGAGGTGAAAAGCATGTGTACAGCTACTAGACCATCTGTACCTATTACTTTTACATTCACTCCTAATTGTATCATCTTTATTTAAATATCTGTTTAATTGATTTCCTGCCTTATGCAAAAAAATGAAAAATGTTATTTTTTAAGTGTTATGGTAATGTACCTTTTTGTTTCAGGAATTCGTAGAATCAAGAGGGACATTGTGTTTGCTGCCAGTTTGTACTTGTGAAGAGATCAAATTATTCTGGGATGAGTCAAGTGTTACATTAGACCAGTGAAGATTTAATTCATATGAAAAAAATTCTGGTCAGAGTTGCTAGTAGCAGATGTTCCAGGCATCCATCTTTTGGTGAAGAAGGCTGGCAGATTGCCTTTTAAATCATATAAACAGTAATCATTCCAGACATCCATCTTGTGGTGAAGAAGTCTGGCAGATTGCCTTTTAAAACATAAAAACAGTAATCATTTAAAGTGGCAGGTTCATAAAAGTTATATTCATGTGCAGTTCGAACGATAAGGAATTGCAGCAACATTAGCTTCATCACTTAGCCCATATTTTCATCCCTTTTTATATCGTCATATTTTGTTACTTTACCCCAATCCCCACATTGGCCTACAGTAGCCATGTCTTGACACCATCCCATACTTCAAACCCTTATTTTTATACCAGTCCCTAGTCACAACAACCTGCCCTAACTCAGATACTGTTCTGTTAACAATTATCAGTATCACTTTTTAACAGCTACCAGTAATGTTGTTTCTTTCAGAGTTTGCAGCAACACTGCACTGATCAAGTTCCTTGTATATTTTCTTCATTCATCTTCATCTACATTTTTTAAGAATTTTACAGCATAAAGAATATCATACTTATGTTAGTCACTAAAAGTTAAGTTGGACAGAACATATGAAAAATATCAGTGTAGGTTAGAATAATAATTGTATTGGAATGAAATGACAGGAAATTTTAGTGCCATTTTCAGAATTGGCTCAGTCACACACATTTACTTTTGTTGTCCTATTGAAAAGCTACGGTGAAACTTTAACATTTTATGTTTTGTTTAGGTCTTATTGCTTCATTCTGCTGAATTCAAGGTATATTCTTCACTTATTTACTAATAATAGTAATGATTATCTTGAGGACATCTGCAGGATGCAATAACATTGGCTCATTTGGTATTGTGGTACCGTACGTAACCCCAAAACAAGTCCTCTCTACAAACATTAGCGAAACAAAGTCAGATATAGGTATTTAAAGTCAGGTGCTCTGTACCAACATCAGTGAAACAAAGTCAGTTAAGGATATTTATTTTTGTAAATTTCATTTTTACTAAAATTAGATTTCTTGTATTCTGAGTTGATGCCTGTGCATTGGTAATGGTAATGAATGCATTTTTACAAATATTTAATTGACGTGATCATTGCTGCATCATTTATTTAATTTTTTTTAAACCTGATTATTGGATTTAACAGTTCTGTTAACAAATCAATCAGGCCAAGAGTCATGTGGTGATTACTGTATCTTTTAGAAGCCATATTCCCATTGGGTTTTTTAAGTACATATTTCAAAGTGCACTACTTTTCATATCAAATAACAACTACACCAACAAGAACAATATAATCATTTGGATTGAAAATTTAGATTTGTATTTTATCAGCTTATTCAACTGCAGCAGGAGGGTGTCTTAAAAAAGTGTAATATACAATGTAAATTTGTAAATAAAGATTTAGAGATGTTTTTGAATTTTGTGTTTCTTACCCATCAGATAGAGGGCTACTAAACCCAAACGCATAATCTGGCTTATTCTCCAAATAATAACATGATGCACTTGCTACAAAACCCCAACAATTATTTCTAGTATCTGCAAGATGTGGAATGTGACCGACACTAGTTTAGCTTATTTCGTACTACCATCAATTGCTTGCGGTTTGGTAACACTATCCATGTACTGTTTATTGGTAAGATTGGATGTAGATACATACAGGCACGTACGTAGAAGTTATCTTATTATCAACCATATCGATCGCACCTGTAACTGTACCACTGGATTTTTTTAAGACAATTGGCATCTGCAAATGTAATTTCACTTGCTGATGCTGCACTTCTTTCAGCGCCAACATAAAATTTATTTGTTAGATCAAATGGGGCAACCGGATTATAATTCATTGTTATTTTATTCGAGCCCATGTTTAGCATACCTGTAATTGTACCATCGGTTTGCTAAACCTAAAGTGCATCAGCAGCTCGACCTGTTATATCAAAAGCACTGCTTGTTGCAGTAATTGATCTCAGGTCAGCACAAGATCTATTTGTAATATCATATCCAGCAGTTGCATTATATGACCTTGTTGTCTTATCCGGTCCTATATCTAACGAGCCAGTCATCATATTGCCGGATTTTATTACAAAGTTGTTCTTGACACACATTACATTTGTTACAGAATCGTTATTGATCAAAATTATATTATTAAGTTGGGTATTAAATAATAATTTCCTACCCATATCTAACATGCCAGTCATAGTCCCACCAGATAATTACTACTTATAATTATCGACTGAACTATGTTGTACATAGCATACCACCTGTGAATTATTTAAGTTGGGGTGGGGGGTATTCTGTCTTAAGATTTACGATCTTTTTTATACTCTTTTTTGTTATTTCCAGTCATCTTTCCACCAGTTATTGACAACTTACTATTGTTGACAGCATTAAATTGGGCAAAACTTACTGCTTGTGAGCTATCTACATTGATAGGTGGATATCTTGTCTCAAGGTCTAGCACTCGCTGACCTGACATTCTTAAGTTACTAGTCATCTTTCCACCTGACAGTGATGACTTGTTTTGTAGTTGATTATGTTGTCTTCGATCTGCTGTTAAATCTTCACCAAGTTTACAAAAATAAAATCAAATTTCATATTTTTGACCATAAACATCGACTTGTCCAATATACATAAACGGATTTGGCATATCCCAAAATATCTGATGATCTTTGACAGAAAAATCGATTTTTTAAAATCTTTTTTTTTGCAAGATGATATCTGACATTATATCGTGATTGCGCTGCAATATTAACTTGATCATGCTGAGTTATAATACCTTGTTCATCGGCAAGTTGATCATCAGATACAGGAAACAAATATGTTTTAAGATCAAATTGTGATTGTTGTAGATGCTGATGTGATGTTGTCAGTCTATTAGAATCTTCAATTTTATCTGGATCAGCTCGAAGATCAGACAGTCATTGAAACATATCATTTTTATCAGTGACAGTAGACATAAAACTTTTATCTTATAAGAGTAATAAAAATGCCAGACGAAATAACAAGTATTGTCAGATCAAAAATCTTAAATATGAAGCTGCTGTTTGATGCAATTAAAGTTTTTATGAGCAATGATAAAAATGATATCAAGCTTGTTCTTATCGTTGGATACGACAGAGAAGCACTAAACATATATGTAAATTGCTGTTTGACCAACAACAGTATTGCTGCTGTACTAAATGGTAAGTGATTTGTATCGAAAGAAGAATCTATTTCTGCTTGTTTTTGAGAAGGCAGACTTTATAGTTTCATCAACAAATTTGATCGTGAGCAAATGTTGAAATATTTTGAAGCTGATATCATTGAAGGAAATAATGTTTCTTCTCATGTTGTAGAGTTTGTTGTTATAAAAGTGGGATTTTTTTAATCGTCCACTTATGTTATTGTATTTAGAAGTAGCAATATCAAAATTTTCAAGTCAGTTGTCCGTCTTAATACCGTTGATGTGATCTATTACCAAACTACTTGAAATCAGACCATAAAACACTTCGTAAATAAGACGATGTGAAAGATAGCTAACTTTATTGGTGTTGATACCTCATACTGACACTTGAAAATATCCCGTATTACCAACATGACCAATAATGCTTTTTGTTCTATCCAATTCTCCTCTGCTAACTTCATACAAATCTTAGATCGGATGAGATTTAAACTCCTCTTTCAAAGACAAATTTGCAATTTTATTGTCGTTTACTTTATCACTGACATGATAAACATGCATTCCAGCTGTAATATCGCAGAACAGAGTCCAGATAAAGTCTTGCAAGAACATGTCAGTGTACTTCGCATCATCGCTAGACTTTACTTTTACCTTATAACCATCTGGTGTTATAATCCCAAACGAAACTTTAGTTTTGAGATTTATAACGACACCAAGTTCATTGCCAGCAAACAGGTTACATTTTGAATGGCTCAAAAATATTTCCTGGCACCTTGCAAGACCGTTAACGATCGTTGGTATAAATTTGCCATCATATAAAATTAGCAATTTTGTTCCTCTAATTAACAATTTCGTATCATACTATTAGAGATATACAATTGCTAACATTATATGATGTTGAAACTTGCAGACATAGCGAAACGAAGTTTGATCGTGACAAAATATCAGCCTAAAAAAAAATACAACAGCATTTGCTGGCTTTGACAATAACTGGAGATTTGATAATCAACTTTTACTAACAAACTACTGATCTACAAATATGTTTCATCTACTTCAGTCAACCATAAAATATGAGCTTGCAACGCATAAGGGTATAAAAAATCATTGTGCAATTTCATGTTCGTTTTTCAAAGATGAATAGCCGATCAGAAGCATTCATCTCAACAGAAATTCGAAGAACTTGCTGATTCTTACATTACTTCGCTATCCCGCAGGGTTTTGATTGGAAGAAGTTTAATGTCATTGTCAGATGATATATTTCAGGAGATACAGAAAAAGATTGATGAATATACAACATCTGAATCGGGTTGGAGATTCGATAAAATAACATAATTTTTTTTCTTACTATGAAATATAATCCATTGCGAGGTAGGTCATTTGTCGATCTGTCAGCTAAAATTAAAAACACAAAATGTTGTATCAATGTCAAGAACAACGATAACAAATGTTTCCAGTAGGCGTTATTATCAACGTTATTCTCAGCAGATAAGTATACCGACAGAGTACCAAATTACATTTGTCATTCTAACAATCTAAACTTTTCCGGAATTGTATTACCCGTTTTCGAGTATTAAATTCTAAAATTGAGAAACATACTATTTTAATTTTACCAGGTGGTATTAATATGTTTGGGTTAGATGATGATACACAAAAGATTTATTCAAAATATATCAGCGATCGAGCCACATAAGATCTCGCGAAATCCAGACAAACAACAATAAACTTACTGTTCTATAAAAACCATTACATGTGGATAAAAAATTTTAACGTGTCGGTTGGTGGGCAGTATAACAAGCACAAGAAAACGAAACATTTCTGTTTCATGCGTCTCAACGCATGTAAGTCTCAGCTGGTATTAGACCGTCACCTGGAATATTGTTCTAACATACAACCAATATCTATGCCAGATAAAGATGAAAACATATTATAGTTCACGAACTGCATACACAAGATGAATGTTCCATGTATAATATACTACGATTTCGAGTCGATTCAACTTTCTGTGCAAGGAGTAGAAATAATCCTGATAAATCTTCAAGAAAAGTACAATAACATGTTCCATGTGGAGTCGCATACAAATTTGTATGTCCTGTGGATAAACGTTTATAAAATCCTGTTAAACTTTATCGTGGAGAAAATCCTGCTTTGTGGTTGATGAAAAATCTCATTAGCGAGGTTGATGCCATCATGATGTTGCTCGGTAGAAGAATGAAAATGAAACCGCTTACTGTAAAACAAGAAACATAATTTGCTTAGGCCAAATATGTCATATTTGCGAGTAAGCATTTACGAATCAAGATCTAGTAAAAGATCACTGTCATATTACAGGTAAGTATCGCGGTCCAGCTCATGACAAATTTAATCTTAAATGTACCGCACCAGATTTTGTTCCTGTTGTTGCTCATAATTACCGTGTTTATGACTCTCGTAATACTGTAGAAGCATTCGGCAGCAAAGATATCATTAACCGTCTGAAAATCAATAACAACGATAAAATAAAATGTATCCGAAACAAAGCAGAACAATATATGTCAGCAACTCTCGGTAAGTTGAGATGTTTTGATAGTTTACAGTTTATGGCGGCATCGTTAGACGAACTCGTGAAAGGATGTGGAAGGTTTGATAACTTGACTGATCATTTCGGTGACAAAGCAAATTTACTTGTAAGAAAAGGTATCGTTCCATACGAGTATCTTGAGGATTGGAGTAGATTTGATGAAACAAGTTTACCTGACCAGAAAAGTTTTTATTCTCGGTTAAATCTTGAAGATGTCAGCGATGACGATTATGCTTACGGGGGCCCCGAGTGGTCTAAAGCGCTCTCCGTTACGGATCACTGCCATCTCACCTCTGTCTGCGTGGGTTCGAGTCTCGGATTCGGCTAATGTGGGTATGTGAGAAAGCATGCCAGTAGCTTCTCGTGGGTCGGTGGTTCTTTCCGGGGTTTTCCCGGGTTCTTCCTCCACCATTAATACTGGCCGCCATGTATAGCCAATCGCGTGCTGAAAAATGGCGTTAAGCCCTACAACAACAACAACAACAACAACAACAACAACATTATGCTTACTCTCAGCAAATTTAGAATGATTTCAACTGTAAAACATTTGGAGATTATCATGATCTGTATATGATCAAAGAAGTGTTGTTGTTCGCGGATATATTTGAGAATTTTAGAGATGTCAGCGCTGATAACTACAGACTTGACACAGCATGGTATTACTCAGCACCTGGATTATCTTGGGACCTATTACCCAAGCACAGCAAAATAAAACTGGAGTTGTTGACAGATCCTGACAGGTTTTGTTTCATAGAAGTCGGAATCAGAGGAGGAATAAGCCTCATGACAAAAGAATATGCGAGCGCCAGCAACAAGTATATGAACAACTATGATAAGACATTGCCGTCGTTTTTCAGAGCTTATTTCTCGGCCAATAACCTCTATGGCTATGCAATGTTTGAGCCGATGCCGAATGGCGGATTTCATTGTACAAGCTCAGAGCAGCTTTTCAGAGAAACAGATAAAACTGTACCTGATAATATTTGTTATTTTGTTGAAGTTGATATCGACTATCCTGTGAAACTACATGACGCACATAACAATTATCGATGTTGTCCTTAGTTAATGCTAATTGATTACAGTTTGTTTTCAGAACAACAACGTAATTACTAATCTAGTTCTAGCACTAGTGGTAAATCAGTCGTTCAAAAACTAGAACCAAATCTTCTTGACAAACGGAAATATATTTTACACTTTAAAAATCTGAAACAGGCACTTGATCATTGTCTGGTACTAAGAAAGGTTAATCGTGTGTTAAAGTTCAACCAGTTGTGTTGGATGAAAGATTATATCGACTTAATTACTAGACGAGGAGCAGCTGCAACAACAGAATTTGAGAAAAACTTCTTCATGTTCATGAACAATAGCGTCTTCAAAAGCACCATCGAAAACATTAGAAAGAGAGTCATTATTGAGATCGTCAATAACGCTGAACTTGGTAATAAACTTGTGGCATCTGATAATTTTGATAGTATGAAAGTTTTTAATTAAAATCTTGTCGCCATACATAAGAGAAAGACAAAATTAAAGTTGAATAAACTGGTTAATGTTGGCATGGCAGTGCTTTAGATATCAAAGACTTTCATTATAATGTTGTTAAAGTTGAGTGGCCTGATGCAGAGTTGCGATTTACAGATACTGACTCGTTGATATACAAAATAGAATCAGATGATATTTACAAAGAACTGTATCTGTTTGATCGTCTTAATATCAAAAAAATAACGGATTTCACTGCGATGACAACAAAAATGTAATAGGAAAGTTTAAAGATGAAGTTTCTATGACAATTTTAACGGAATGTACTGAATTACGTAGTAAAATGTATTGCTTAAAGTTATCTGATAATAAGATTAAAACCAAGACAAGGGAATAAAAAGAAACGTGGTCTGTAAAGTAACATGATTTGATAATTATAAGTCGGCATTAGACGGTTTTAGTGGTCATGTTGAAATGATGGCAATAAAATCATATTGCCATAAAATTGAAACGGATGTTATAATAAAATCTGGTACTCGCAATTTCGATTATAAGAGATAATGTTCTGATGGAATAAATTTGCGTTGGGATATGAAAGGTCTGATAGTGTTGATTTTTGGAAGGTGGATTTTTCAGTTTCAATTAAAAATTAAGGATAGTCAATTTTTTGTGTGAAATATGAAATATAATGGAGGATATAACAGTGGAAGATATCACGTTAAAGGTGAAGAGAATTCTCTTCCAGGGTAAGCAAATGACGGTTGTGCTTAACAACGAGAAGTACAGCGCGTACTTCAAAAATAGAAACAAGATGACGTTGTCTCTTGTTTGTAATAATTATTTAGAATATTTTGATAACCTTGCTATGATTACAATGATTACAAAAGAGCTCGTTAAAACTATTGACAATCTTTATAATCCAGTATCTCAAAACAAATAAACAAAACTCACAGTAGATGATAAGCTAAAAATGTGACGTTAATAAGACAATAGTTTCTCATAAAAATGTGACGTTAATAAGACAATAGTTTCTCATGGAAACTTTATCAAAATGTTAGAACCTGTTTCTCTTATCAGTGGTAAAATAAACAGGTACTTGTTCTGTCAAGATGATGAGAATTTTATTATTGCAAAAGCTGAGACGTTAAAAATATCTCCAGAAATCGCTAGTAATTGTGTGTTAAATATCAGATATAAAAGTGCTAGCAATTTCATAGCACAATTTTGTGTGAAATATGCAGTAGTCTTATTTAAGGTGGGGGTGGAGGCGGGTCTGGATTAAACCCTATTTTGTTTTACGACGGCGACGATTCAATGGCATGTCCTCGGCAAGTAAACGGTTATGAAATAGACGCTTTTGCTTCAACAAAGTTGTTTTTGTAGTTGTTTAGATTAACTTGAGGGCGTATGGAGGGGGGACAAAATTATGTTGTCAAGTTCAAAATAGGGTTTTGGGCCAGAGCACCGCCTTTATAAGAATAATGGTGACAGCCTTCTCTCAAAGAGTCTGAGCCAATTTTCATCCAATCATTTTTTCATTGTTCAGTGCTGTTATGTCAGAGAGAAGCCGTGTTTAAAGTGATCCGGCACTACTGTAACATGCTGATGATATTTCGTGGTATTGACGCGCATGGTCTCGCAAACATGCTTTGGACTTGGTGACCACCCGTGGGATGACTTTGGGAATATGTTCGCAATGGTCACTCGGGACCCGCACAATTTCCCCAATAATAACTTGACTGGAACTTTCGGAAACAATCGATCAGGTTTGGACGCAAGCGTTTTTCAAAACATTAAACAACCATAATAAATATGATGTCAAAACGTGTCAGTTATTCCTTAGTAGAGTATTGGGAGCGACGGTATGAAGCTGCCCGCGATCACATTGAACTGACATGTAACATCATTGGTACCCCTAAATGTGTCAAAGATGTTACAGTCGCTACAGAGTGCACGGGAAAACATTACGGAGGTTTTTGAGCCAATATTTGCACCTCTGATAAAACCCACCCACAAGACAGAGGAGGAGGTAAAGACAATCGCGAAAACCAACTCTGCAATGGTGAGAACGGAAGATGAATCTGGTGTGATTATGAGTCATTGGACGCTTGCCAGAGGCGATTGTAGAAAATTCAATAACGCATTGGAGACACATTATGTGTGATCTAAGAAGGCATTGATGAACTTGACGAAGACGTCATATGGGCACTTGAAATATTCCACCGCTACTACCACCCTTGCGAGAGTCGATGCTAAAACATCACATTCAAATTTCATGAACGAGGTCGCTGTGAAAATACAGTATTTGCCACTATCACCTTATCATACACCCCCACTCCAGTGGAAACGGCTCGTGTTGAAAATATCATCAAATGTAAATTATGTATGTATCAATTGAATATACAGGGATATTACTGGACATTGACGTTATTGACATATTTCAAGCTTAAAACGTTTACAAAGACAAAGCAACCGTTATAGATTTCATGAGAAAAGTGGAGGAGGAAAACCCTTAAAATGAGCACACACACCCCACGTCCACCCAAACCTCAACCCAACCCAAACTAACCACCATTTGTAAGATTTCCCAAAGATCAATAGAAAGAGAGAGAGAAAAAACAAACAAAAAACAAACAATAAGTACAAGGTGCAGTTATACCACAGGCACAATAGCAACAAACACGTGCACCCTTGAAGAATGTTCCAGGCATACAGTACAAAAAAGAAATCATCGACCAGCTAGACAAACACATAATACCTGGACCAATATGGAGCCAAGAACGGATTTAAGATAAGCTAAAATTACAAGTAGAACTAAACATGCAGATAGTGATAAAGAGAAAGTAATCATCGCAGGGGAAATCCGCACACTTTGTATCGCGCTAGCATCATTACGTGTTCATTACTGTTGGCCTAATATCCAATCGCGGCAGTTTGGGGTCTTCCGGCTAATGGCTCGTTCGTGTTCTCGGAGGATGGTATAAACTGGGATGTCCTATTCGTAGACGCGTACGACATGGAATAAATAAATGGTGAGACCCTACAAAGGATTTAGTTTAAACTTGGGAACAACTCTATGCTATCATGACCATTATACTTCTGTCATCTCGATTAAATCTGCAACTTACGCGGTTAACATCGCACAGCTGTCGATAAAGAATCATACAGCGCATTCAAAAATATATCATAAATGCAGAACTACCACCACACACAGCCATCAAAATTGGAGTAGCTCTCAACGTTCCTTTTGTGCGAGTCATAGATTAAAAGAGCATCGATACGTGGATCAAATCAAATCGCTGATCGTTTATCGTAGCGACGATTCAGCAACATCACTGACATCGCACGGCCGTTTATCCAACGTCTCATCTTAGATTATCAAGAGTCAGGATCGACATTGCTATTCGCCAGAGGCAAAGCTGTCTCGTTTCAAACCTCAAAATTTACACCTATGCATTGAAGTACGTTCCACTTCCCAAGCAAATCATCGCGACAAAATCGTGCATCAACGGCAAAAACAACGACGACTACTGTCTCTTGTGGGCAATTTTATCAGCGTTACAACCCGCTGAAGACCATAGTAGTTAAGTGGGATACCCTAGCCTCAATGGGAATTAGCATTACAGAGACCCCTGGGACACTCTAGCCTCAATGGAAATTTAACATGGAGAAAAATCGTGGGACACTCTAGCCTCAAGGGCAATTTAACATGGGAAAAAGTCTTGGGTCACTCTAGCCTCAAGGGGAATTGAACATGGGATTTTTTATCTTTTTTTAAATTTTTTTTAAAAAGGGGTAGGCAATTGAAAGGCTATCTCTTTTCGAGAAATATGGCTGGCCCTGAAAAGGGCCTTTGGGTTTATGTTAATATTAATATTAACATAGATGGCATCTGTCACATCTTCTTCTTCTTCTTCTTAAACTCCTTCTAACTGCCGGTCCATACACAAGTACCCTCTTGAGACATCCTTGTCTTTCTATGTAAACTCTCCTCATCCATTGACTAGTATCTGTCCTATCAACAACAGTCCACTTGGACCTGACATACATGAGCATGTCCGTCCTAAACATCATGGAAGACACAAGGGTGGATGACTCAACTGTGGTCCACATCTTGAAGCGACGAGAATAGGTGAATCAATGCAGTGAACTGCGCTTATTTATAGGTACAGGAAGGATTGAAACGGATTGAATTCATTCACCAATCCGAACACGCGTTACAAAATTCAGTCAGCTCGCATCCAATCCGAAGAGAGCAGTCTGTGACGTCACGTGGTCTATATAGATTCGTTAGCGCTTGTGTGCTGTCAATCTATGCGACAGTGATTCAACATGACGGAAACTCAGAAAACGATCCATTGGGGTGCACCAGCAGGGGAGACTGCCCAAGGGAACCCGGACTTACTTTCAGAAGAGGTACATTGGGATTTTGTGGATTTTCTTACCTCGCAAGAATTTGTTCCGGAACCTTCGTTACCTTCTTCATTACCGCAAGTGGAGAATTTTAGACAGAGACAGAAAGAAGAATTGGAGAAATTTATGCAACGACAAAAGGAAGCGGAACAAGCTTTTCTCCTACAGCAACAGCAACAGCAACAAGAAGAGGTAAGAAAAAAACAACAACAAGAAGAAGTAGCAGCAAAGAAACAAGAGGGTGAAAATCAAACGGCTACGGTACTGTTGGACATTTTAGCGGAGTTAAGAAGTCTGAAACAAATGTATCAGACTTCTTTATCACGACCGAAGAGAATACGACCTTCCCGAGCTAAACACGCCAACCCTGTGACTAAGCCTATCGTACCACCCTTAGTGATTTCAACCCAATCATCAGAAGTAGGCCTCGGCCGTGGCAAAGGCTTAAGGCAGTTAAAGTTGATTGGTTAAACTCACCCCTACACCAAAATAAAAAGGCCCTTTTCAGGGCCACCCACTTCTCTCGAAAAGAGATAGCCTTTCAATTTGCCAATAACTCAAAAATCAACAAAAAAAACCAAACCATTTTACCCTTATAGTACATGTCTGTGTATGAGTGCGTGAGTGTAGCTTCTTATTTTAAAATCAAAACTCAAAGACACTTACCTTATATCATTCATGTATTCTTTTATCCATTTTTTACAATCCAATTCACAATTCACCACATAACACTTTAATTAAAAGTTCATTGACTTCTTCTTTCTCCTTGTTTAGTCTCTCTGTTTTTTTAATTTCTTCACCGTTTTTTCCTCATTTTCTTCCCTTCTTCTTTTTTTCTCCTGTTTCTTTGCTTCTTTTAAATAGAATTGTCTTCTTTCTTCCTCTTCTTCCTCTGAAGAATCCCTCTCTTCTTTCGAAGAATCTCTCTCTTCTTCCGAAGAATCCCTCTCTTCTTCTGAAGAATCCTTCTTTTCTTCTGACTCCTCTTGTTTCTTTTTTGGGCAATCTGGAGACCAATGTCCTTTTTCTTTACAATAATAATAGGTATCTTGACTTTTGTCTTTTTTAGGCCCTGTTTTTTTTTCTTTTTTGTCGGTCTGGACACTCTGAAGACCAATGCCCTTTCTTCTGACAGATATAGCAAGTATCTTGACTTTTATCTCGAAAGGAAGGAGAGTAGTCCGTCGGCTGGTCTGAAGAGAATTTTCTAATGACCCCTCGCAAAGCTCTGACGAAACGTTCCATCTGGGTAGTCTCTTCCATCGTTGTGCTCGGCTTGAGAGTGAAATGAATAGTGAAAGAACAAGACACACACCCTTTTATATACGCTGGTCTGCCATGACTATAAATTAGTCTGTGGTGTTTACACTTGAGTCATTTGACGTTTTGCACTCAAGATGAAACGATCCCATTCATTCGAGAAGAAAGAAGAAGAAAGTAAGAGGCAGAAACGTGATCTATCGCCTCGTACCAGAGCTGAAATCTTGGCACAAATTCATGCCAGTGATTTTGAAGAGGACATGAGTGAACCAGAATCTGAAACCTCTAAACCAAGTTCACCACCCTTAGTCAACCCTGAAAAATACTATTCCATTCGAGAGACGGAAAAGCGCTCCTCTAGAAAATTTAGAACCACGGCTTACACCTACACGGTGAAGTTTAAAGATTTCAAGGCCGACGTACCATTGGAGAAAGCAGAAGGGTTCATCACTGGGGTGTGGGATTCTTTGCTCACCGCACTCAAGCGACAATGTCACCCCAAAGAAGACGATCGCTTGACACTATCCATAGATCACGACGGTTTGAAATCCCCTGTTTGGATCGAGTTTAGCAGACCCGCAGAACTAACCCTTTCCAAAGTTATGGACAAGATTCAACACGTACAACAATCTAATGACCAGTTTGACATCACCGATGGCAAAGCCACACTGAAAATGGCTCACGTCTCTCTTCCTCAAGGGACTGGACGCAAAAAGATGTTATTGGTGGACGACCTTCGCAACACCAAAACAAGTCTCGTCCGAATTCACAACCCTCATGGCCAGATGTGTTTAGCCCGAGCCATCGTGGTGGGACGAACCTATGCCAACAAGAACGACACGACAGAATGGAAAAGAGCCTGGAAAACTATTCGACAATCGGACCGAGCCAAACAACAAAACGAAGCAGAACTCCTGTTACAACAAACCGACTTGCCCAAAGACACACCCTGTGGCATTCCTGAGATGCAAACATTGCAAGATGCCCTAGCTCCACGCTACACCTTGAAAGTGCACCCTCAAGAAATGCGTGGGTCTCTGTTATTTCGAGGCCAAGATTTTAAGGACGGAAAATACATTCACCTTTATCATCACGATGACCATTTCGATACCATTACCACTCTCACTGCATTCCTGCGATACGGTTATTATTGTGAGAAATGTGATTATGGTTATAACAATCGAGAGCAACACAAGTCTTGTGGATGGAAACGCCCAGGATGTTTGGCCTCTCCACCCTGTCTGAGCGAAGAACCAGTGCCTTGTTCAACTTGTCTGCGTACGTTTGTCAGCCCTACCTGTTACCAACAACATTTGAAGACGCAAGATTCACAGAAGAAATGTGCTTGTCAACTCCTGAGATTGTGCCCTACCTGTGGACAAGGCATACTTACCAATAATGCCAAGGCACACGTATGTCGAGGAAAGAAAAAATGTCACATTTGTCACCGCATCGTGTACTTGGAACACCAATGCTACGTGCAAAAATACAAACCCCCACCAGAGAAAGAGGACGGTCACAAGAAGAAAGGCAATTTCATCTTTTTCGATTTCGAATGCATGCAAGAGACCGGCATTCACATTCCTAATTTCTGCGTGGCTGATCGAGCGTGCGAGAAGTGCATTCAAGAACCTATCTTCAGTCATTGCCCCCACTGCAGCAAGATTCCCGGAGGGCGTGAAAAAATCTTTCGGGGACCAAACACGTTAGCCGATTTTGCCCAATGGGTCTTAGACCCCATCGACAAGACGTGGAGCCAAGAGGACATCGAACGTTACGGAGATTGTCATCGTCATGCCACAGTGATGGCTCACAATTTCTCCGGATACGATGGACAGTTTCTTTTGAGGTACTATACAGAACATGGCACCGAACGTCCTAAAGTGATTTTGAACGGAGCCAAAATCATTTTCATGCAAGTGGGACAAGTGCAGTTTAAAGATTCGATGAGTTACTTGGCCATGCCTTTGAGTCGAATGCCTAAAACGTTTGGAATGACAGAAATGGCTAAAGGGTACTTTCCTCACTTTTTCAATACAGAAGCCAATCAACACGCCGTTCTACCCCATTTGCCTGAGGTTCACTATTACGACCCCGACAACATGCGTACCGAACAACGAGAAGCTTTCTACGCTTGGTACCAGGCTCATGCCTCTGACCCCTTCGACTTTCAGGAAGAAATGTTAAAGTATTGTCGTTCCGACGTGGACATTTTACGACGTTGCTGTGGAAAATTTCGAGAACTGTTCATGGAACACGGAGGGGTCGATCCTTTGAAAGAAGCTTGCACCATTGCCAAAGCGTGTTCCTTAGTGTACCGCCAACGATTTATGCCTGAAAACACCGTGGCTGTCATCAGTCCTCAAACGACCAACTATGTCAAGCGTCAATACTCGGTCAAAGCCCTACGTTGGTTACATTACTTGTGCGACAAGGAAGACAAGTGGATTCAGCATGCCCGCAACGGAGGAGGCGAAAAGACCATCGGAACGTATTCGGTCGATGGCTGGGACTTAGAAAACCCCAAGATCGTGTACGAGTTTAACGGTTGGTTATTTCACGGATGTCCCGTCTGCTACCCTGACCGTGGCACTAAAAATCAGTTTTTACAACGGACCATGGAAGACTTGTACCAGGACACTTGTCAGCGGCGCCTAAAGTTAGAACAGCAAGGATACCAAGTGGTGGAAATGTGGGAACACGAATACGATCACCGTATGAAAACCGATCCCGAGTTTAAACGCCTCGTGGAAAGTTACCAGTTCATGGACCCGCTGAACTCGAGGGATAGTTTGTACGGAGGAAGGACCAATGCCACCTGTTTGCTGTACTAAGCCGACGAAGAGAAAGGAGAAGAAATCAAATACTTGGACGTGTGTTCGCTGTATCCCTACGTGTGCAAATATTGTCGCTTTCCTGTAGGGCACCCGCAATTGCTGACGGAACACATCGACCTGAAAAACATTCGACAATACGAAGGCTTGATCAAGTGCAAAGTTTTGCCTCCCACGAACCTATTCCATCCCGTCTTACCTCACCATTGTCAAGGCAAACTGATGTTTCCCTTGTACCGTACTTGTGCCGAAACGTGCAACCAAGATCAGCCTTGTCAGCACACCCAGGAAGAACGGGCCTTGACGGGAACCTGGGTAAACGTAGAATTGTTCAAAGCTCTGGACATGGGATACCAACTGTTAGAAGTGTACGAAATTTGCCACTTTCCCAAGACACAACAGTACCACAAGGGTGACCCTACTCAGAAAGGCATTTTCGCTGACTACGTGGATGCCTTTTTGAAACTGAAGCAAGAAGCCAGCGGCTATCCTTCCTGGTGTCACACTCCCGAAGACCAAATACAATTCAAAGAGAAATGCTATGCACAAGAAGGCATCTCTTTAGACCACATCGAGAAAAACGAAGGCAGGCGATCGTTTGCCAAAGTGATGTTAAATTGCTTGTGGGGTAAAATGGCACAACGACCGTGTTTACCCAAGACGGAATATTTGACAGAACCTTCCCGCTACTTCCAGATGATTCACGACAAAACCAAATACATGAAACACGTGGACGTCGTTCGCGAGGATTTGATCTTGGTCAATTACGAAGAAGATCTGGACTTTGTACAAGACGACCCTTTTGGAAATGTCATCATTGCGGCTTACGTGACAGCTCATGCTCGCTTAAAATTGTACGAAGCTTTAGAACTGTTAGGGGAAAGCGTCCTGTACTTTGACACGGACAGTTGCATTTACATCCATCACCCGATTCAACATCACCCTGACATCGAAGGAGACCGTTTAGGAGCCTGGACAGACGAGCATCCCGACGACAAGATTCTAAGTTTCGTCAGTGGCGGCCCCAAAAATTACGGCTACGAATACCGGGACAAACAAGGAGAAATGCACACGACGTGCAAAGTGAAAGGACTGACTCTGAATCATCGTACCAGTCGAGTGGTCAACTTTGGGGTATTGAAAGAAGCCTTGCAATCGGGAGAGGATGGAAACTTTAAAGTGACCACCTATCAACCGAACAAGATTGTACGTTTACCCACTCACCACATCGTCAGTCGACCCTTGGAAAAAGTCCATCAAATTGTATACCAGAAGCGAGTGCGACTTCCCAATCACTTTACGTTGCCGTACGGTCACGTTGGTATTGGTCTGTATATAAAAAGGAACCCTAGGCAAGATCGATAGTTCATTGTTCATTGAAGTAACTTACCATGTCGTTGACGAAGAAGAAACCAGATTGGTTTGGCTTGGACCCAAGAGGTGGCCCAGTATGCACGAGAGTTATTCAAGGAAAAAAGTTACTTTTCAACCCGTGTTAGTGACGGTGCCAGAAGAACCCGTCACCCAGGACGGGACTGTCGTGGACAGGCCTGAAAGACCCGTTCGGGAGGACACTTGTGTGACCTTACCCCCTACTATAGAACTGGTTAGAACTTTACCCAAAACATGTTGTACAGACACTTGTGTTTATTCCACGTTCATGGTTATCATGTGCCTTTTATTCTTGTACTTAAGCCTTTGGCTTTTATGTATTTTTGTCTTTCGTATTCATGTTTGAAAAGAAAAACATTCAATAAACGTGTTCTGAAAAAGTATATAAACTCTTGTCTTGTTTGTTTTTCGTGTCACAAGTGACATTTCTCACACCATGGCTACCTCTGCTGTCTCTGCTCCCTCTTCCTCTACTGTCAAAGTCATCGACGAACACTTAGATCGTGCCAGTTGGGAGGCTTTGTATCTTCGCCATCCCTTTAACATGCTCATTGCTGGACCTAGCGGTTCAGGCAAAACCGAATTCGTCAAACGTTTGATCGAACATAAACATCATTTGATCGATCGGCCAACTCAACGGATCGTGTGGTGTTACAAAGAGTGGCAATCGGCGTACAGCCTCTTGCGAGAAAGTCAAGGCGATTCCATCGTGTTTGTGGAAGGCATTCCTAAAGAAGACGACGGTATCGTCTCTGACTCCCGTCAAACCCATTTGGTCATTTTCGACGACATGTTAGGAGAAGACGAAGAAGAAATTAAACTGTGGTTCACGCGCAAAGGGCATCACCGTAATGCCAGTGTCGTTTACATCACCCAAAATTTGTTTCAACAAAGTAAAGCCCATAGCACCATCAGTCTCAATGCGCATTACGTGGTCTTGTTTAAAAGCCCTCGAGATAAATCGCAAGTGCAAGTCTTAGCCAAACAGTTAGGAACGCCTTGGCTGACTCGGGCGTACGACGATGCCACTCAGACGCCACACGCCTATTTACTCGTCGATTTGAAACCTACGACTCCCGAGGATTTGCGATTTCGTACCCACTTGTTTCACCACTGGTGCCAAGACGGAGGGCCTGTCCTGTACACGTCTCCGTCCTCGACTTCATTTCACTCCCCATAAAAAAATCTATAAAAACCTCAGACCCTTTTTTCGTCTGTCTCACACAGTGTGAACATGACGTCCCTTCAGTCGCATCTTCCCGTCAAATTGATTCGTGCCTTGTATGGCATCAGTCGAGAAAAAAATCCACAAACACGAGCTCGTGTATTAGAAGCTAGTCTCAAAGAAGTCTTACGATGGTTCACGGTGACGGCACGTCAATTACTCCAAGGAATCATTCAGATTCCTCATCAAATCAAACGCTTTTTCGATCGAAACAAAGTCGCTTTGGTCCAACTGGCCGATCCCCGCATCGACACTCAAACCAAAAAACAAATCATTTTGAAACCTGGAGGGAGTGGTACTCTAGGAGGGGTCATCATTCGCTCACTTTTAAGATGGGATCCTAATGCCCCCAAAGTTATCCCAAGACAAAAGTCCAACCGAGTCCCAAGAAGAAGAAAAAGACCAGGTCCCCAAAGAGAACTTCTCCAGTGGCGGGACCCTCCTCTTACCAGACACCACCACTCCGGAAAAAGAAAAGAAGCACCCAGGAAAAGAAACAGAGAAAAAGTCCCCAGAAAAAGAAAAGTCCACAGAAAACTAGTCGCAAGAGAGGCACTTCGGCCAGGACGCAACCTTACACTCGCAAACCACGACCTGCCACGGCGGTGACTGCGTCTCCGGCAGCCTCACGTTTGTCCACTTCTCCGTTAATGACACCCAGAACTGAAGAGTACTTGGAGACGTTGATCACACCAAGAACTTCTCCGTTGATGACCCCCAAAAGAACTTCCCCAGTGGCAGGACCTTCCAATTTAGTGGCAGTGGCTGCTGCTCACAAAGTACCTTCTCCCAAAATCAAAGTCCAAGAAAGATCGGGCATGTTACAAAGTTTACTGGATTTGTCCAAGCAAGAACTGGCTCGATTTAGTCCGTTGCGTACCCCTGCACGACGTGTCATGCCTGTCATGAAGTTGATACGACGTAAAGACAATCAGTGGCGACGCGTTCCAGTATAAAAATGACCTGTGACCAAGTCGGGGTATCAGTGTTTTTTGGTGCTCCTGAAGACTCAAAGATGTCACCCTCCAGAAAACCCCAAGGAAAGAAAAGGAAAGGACTGCCTCCTCGTTTAGTCAAACATGGGGACATGTTATCTGTCCTGTCCAAAGCTTCTCCACCCCTACGAAAAAAACTCATTCAAACGGCCTCCAAAGAGGTCATCGATACCGTGTGCGAATGTTGTTTGAACGTTTTGAAAGGCACGATCCCTTTGTCCAAACACCAGAAACAATGCTTAGGAAAACATCGTCACGTTCTTCGCCAAATGGTTCAAAAGAAAATTCCCATTCGTCAAAAGAAGAAGATGTTGGTCCAACGTGGAGGCATTTTGCCTCTCTTGTTAGGCCCCTTACTGAAAGGAGTCTTGGGAACCATGTTGGGAGGACTGGTGGGAGCAAGATAAAAAGGCCTTCGGAAGTCCCAAGATCTCAGAATCGACCCCTGACAACCCCATGGAAGGACGAAAACTAGCTTTAGTGCCTTACAAACGATGGATGGAATACCATCGGTGGCAAGAACAACGCACCCCGCATTTACCTCCCAATCCCCATTTGAGCGAGATGTCCCAGTTACAACACGAATTGCAGTCCTTGATGGATCGCCAAGATTTGTCCGAAACAGAAAAATCGCAAAAGTACGGTCAACTCTTGCAACGACTGCAACTCTTTCACCAGAAAGCTTTAGACGAAACAGCTCTACCCACTCTGAAAGATTTTAAGAGCTTGATGAAAAGTCCAGCACCATCACCAGTACCACCAGTACCCGTGACCAAGACAGAAAAAGGAAAAGAAGAAGAAGAAGAAGAAGGGTTTCAAACTCCACCCGAAAAAGTACGCAAGTTAACAACACCACCTACCTCCAGAATTGGATGGATTAAAAAGATGATGGCCACCCCTTCTTCCTCACAAGAGAAAAAGAAAGTGAAGACAGAAGTGAAGACAGAAGTGAAACAAGAACCGATATCCCCCGCTCAGACATCCTCCTCTTCAACACCTATTGCCGGTCGCACACGCAAAGCATTGCAATCCAAAAAAATACCCCAAGAGAAAAAGAGTAGCCTCTTCCAAGAGTGGGTGCCTTATTAACACACCAATCAACACAAAAAAAAAAAAATGGAAAAAGTCTTAGCCAGCATTTACTACGATCCCTCGCATCCTGCAGGTTACGCAGAAGTTCAAAAATTGTATCGTGCTGCCAAAACACGACTGAAAAGTCTCCGTTTACCTCAAGTGCAACGATTTTGCCAGAAGTCGCACCCGAGTGGAAGGCATCGATCATCAATGGCAAGCCGATTTAGCCGATGTCTCTCATTTGGCCAGCTACAATCGTGGCTACAAATATTTGTTTTGTGTCATCGACGTCTTTTCCAAATTTGCCTGGGTCGTGCCCTTGACTTCCAAATCCAGCAGCGAGTTAGTGCGAGCCCTGCAACGAGTGTTCAAACAAAGCGGTCGTCACCCTCTTCGATGGCAAACGGACAAAGGCACCAAATTTCTGAACCAAGCTTTCCAAAAAGAATTAAAGAAACGTGACATTCATTTTTTTACCACCGAGAATCCCGAAACCAAAGCCAGCAACGTGGAACGTTTTCAACGCACTTTGAAAGAACGCATGTGGAAATATTTTACGCATCACCACACTCTGAAGTACATCGACATCTTACCGCACCTGGTGCAAGCGTACAACCAATCTTACCATCGAAGCATCGGACGTGCCCCGTAAGACGTGACTCCCGAGAACGAAGTGCCGGTGTTCGAGCGTCTGTTTGGTACGTCCCCGACGAGGGCTGTCCCCAAGAAAAGTGGAGAGTTGGCCGTAGGAGATTGGGTGCGCATTGGCAAAACCAAACGCACTTTTGACAAAGGTTACTTACCTAACTGGACGACCGAACTGTTTCGCGTCACTGGACGAGTGCATGGCCGTCATCCTGCCGTCTATAAATTGGAAGACATGAACGGAGAAGTGCTCAAAGGAACGTTTTATTTGCCCGAGTTACAACGTGTCACCAAAAAAGAAGACGACGTGTACGACATCGAAAGCATTCTCGAACGCAGAACCCGTAAAGTGGGCAAACGACGTGTCAAAGAAGTCAAAGTACGTTGGAAAGGATATCCGCCCAGTTTCGATTCTTGGATCGACGCTTCGCAAGTCATCGACTATAAAAAGAAGTGACCATCATGCCCTTTCACACATCAGACGCAGCTACGTCGACCACTCCTCCTTCACCCAGTTCTTCTGTGCAGGATTTACAAAAACAACCCTTGAGGGTGTGGTGTGGAGAACGTGTGCCTAAAACGCAAATCGTCTTTTTCTGCCAAATCTTCGTGGTGTATTGTGTCATTGGGGCAGCCATCGCCAATTTGAGTTTCCAACAAGGAGACAAACAATTGTGGACCATTTTATTGAGCAGTTGCATCGGTTACCTGCTTCCTAATCCCTTCCTGAAATTCACCTCGAACGGGAACCACGGGAACCTTGTGTCCAGTGCCAGTGCCAGTCACCACTCCAACCACAACCAGAACCCCATTTTGGGCGGAGACACGCCTCACACGTCCACTAACCCCTCGGACAGCCACAGAACTCTGGAATTATGAATCACCAAAACCAATTTTACTTAACCTTACCCAGTGACAGTTCCATGGAGGTGTTTCCCAAGAACACGTTGTGCTGTTACACGGTCAAATTACCTCAAGCCATCCCGTTAGATCACGAAGCCCATTGGGAAGTGGCTTTAGTAGAAATGATTCACCCGACCCAAGTCCTCAATGTCCTTCCCAATCAAAATTTTTTTGATGTGGAAGTTTATGACGAGCAAATGCAACAGTGGATGGATAGCAATGTCAAATATGACAAGAAAACCCGTACACAAAAGTACACCACCTATCACTTGTTCATTCCCCCAGGCTATTATTTTAGTGGTCAACATTTGGTCAGCACCATAGCCTCTAGGTTTAATGTCGTGTTTCTGAAAGCTTTGGAGCATGTCAACAAAAATGTCACCATCGAGTACCACAAAGCAGCTCGTCGCTTCTTGATGAAATTTGAACGGAGTAAAATCATGTTCATTTTATTTTGTCCTGAATTGTTTGACATGTTGGGCGGAGACATGGACATGAGAAAGGCCATGATCAAGAAAAACGAATTACCCATCGTTTACGACAACGAGTCTTTTAGCAAGTTATTTCGTGCCCCGGTAGAACTGAACCAAGGACTGAATTTGATGTTTGTGTACTCCGATGTGGTGGAGTACAACGTGGTGGGACACACCTCCGTACCGTTACTGCGTGTCATTCCTTTCAAAGTAGATTCTGCCACGAACACTGACGAGGAAGGTGGAAACACTTACCACGTCCACCGCGAATTTGTCCATCCTCACTATTTGCCGGTCAGCAAGTCGTATTTGGACACGGTCAACATTGCTATAAAAGGAGATTTGGGACAAAATATTCCATTCACCAAAGGAAAAGTCACGGTGAAACTCCATTTTCGAAAACGGTTCTCTCACGACTCGTAAGTAAGTCATGTATCCAGTGTACCGAGGGGTTGCTCGACAGCGAGGACACGGTTTAGGAGACATGTTAAAATCGGCCTTTCGTTCGGTGGCCCCAGTGTTGAAACCGATGGTGACACGCGGATTGCACGCCTTGAAAGATGCGGCACTGACGCAAGGCAAAGAATTTCTCCAAAATGTCATCATCGACAAACAAAACCCTAAAGAAGCCTTCATGAGGGCAAGCAAAAATGTCTTGCTGCAAACGGGCAAAGACATTTTAGGCCGACGAGACACACCTATAAATGCCCTGCACGCTACCGAGTCAGGCATTCAGCAAGGACAAGGCAGAAAGAGACGACGAAGAAAACACCCTTTCACCAGACTTCAAGCTAGAAAGGCCAAGAAAAGAAGAACCGTTCGAGACTTAGATGTTTTCGATTATTGAGAAAGAACAAAAAAATGATGCACCGAGAGTCTTGCGCTTGTTCCAAGTCGGAACTGGATCTGTTTGCCATGCCCCCTACCATGATGACCATGCAAGAATCCCAGTGGGTGGAATTTCACCCCGTCTCTTCACTGACCGATTCCGCTCCCATCGAGTTTGAAATCAAAGGACAGCCCGAAGATTACATCGATCTGAATAGCAGTTACTTGTACCTGAAAGTCAAAATTCTAGATAAGACTGGAGGTGCTATAGACGATGAAGCAGTAGCTCCCGTCAACAATTTCATTCATTCCTTGTTCAGTGGAGTGGACTTGTACTTGAATAACAAACTGGTCAGTAGCAGCATGGATACTTACCCTTATCGTGCCTACCTGGAAAATCTCTTGACGTACGGAATAGATGCCAAGAACACTCATCTCAATGCCTGTGTGGTATGGGAAGCTGACGAACCTACCAAGTTTGAAATATTGGAAACTGATGAAAAGAAAGACAACAGTGATGGATTTGTAGAACGAAGAAAGAAAATCACGGGAGTCGACACAAGTTTAGAACTGATGGATCGCTTGCATTTGGACATGTGGTTGCAAGAAAAGTATTTGCTGAACGGGGTGGATGTTCGCCTGAGACTGAATCGTAGCAGTACCGCTTTCCATTTATTGGCTGATAGTGACGGTTACAAAACCAAAATCCAAGAAGCCAGACTCTACGTACGCCGTGTGGAAGTGTTACCTAAAGTGGGAAACGACATCAGTCAGACGTTGAGCAGAACCACCGCCAAGTATCCCATACGACGCGTGGAAGTGAAAACCTTCACCATTCCCAAGGGACAGCGATCCATGATCGAAGATCATCTGTTCCAAGGACAGTTACCCAAACGTTTGATCGTTGGTATCGTCGAGAATACAGCCTTCAACGGAGCTGCCGAAAAAAATCCTTTCTACTTTCAACACTTTGGCGTGTCCAAAATCGAAGTCAGTCGCGATGGCAAGACCTTGTGTACCCGACCTTTCGAACCTGACTTTACCAAGAAGAATTACTTGAGATCGTACTTGTCCCTGTACGAAGCCACCGGACAGTTAGGAACCAATACCAGTCACGGTATTACGTACGAGGATTATGCAGGAGGCTACGCTTTGTGGGCTTTTGATTTCACTCCAGACCAAGGCAGCGACGAGGGACATTTCCACCCTATAAAATCCGGCCAGATTCGTGTGGAAATTCAGTTTAAAGACCGAGACCCTGATGAAACGGTGAACGTCATCCTGTATGCAGAATTCGATAATACCATAGAAATCAACAGTTTGAGAGAAGTCATTCTAGATTACTAGAAACCATGGAAGACTGTTGTCCCTCTTTACCTAGTGGAGAAACTTTGGACATGAAATGTGAGGAGACTGTGGAAGAAGAAGTGATCATGATGAAGTCGAGATGGCCAGAACAAGAAGCCCATTTAGTCTCCTGTTTTGCCAAACACTTAGTCGAAAAAATGACGGAATTGATCAAGAAAAATTGCTATGGATGTCAAAACGATCATCCCAGTCAAATTCAACACGATAAATGCCTGATGTTGAGTCAAGGAGAAAAATTGGACGAGTATCTGGACGAAGCTTGGAGTCTCATCTCGGACGAAGACGTGTTGCACCAGTGGTATAAAGACTTGCGTGAACATTCTTGTCCACCATTAACCACTCAAGAGATCCATCGTATCGAAGCTCTCCTGAATCAGAGTGAGGAAACAGAACGAATAACCGTTTATTCGTCAGACATTTTCAAGCAAAAAGTCAGGATCGAATTGACGACTTATTATTACCTGTGAAGAAGAAAAAAAGCACACACAAAACATGGATACCTGGGAACTTTATTACCTTTTGAACCACAGTTCGTATACGGCTTCTTGGAATCCTGTCGTCTGTGCTAAAGATGAACTTCCTCATCGCAAACCTAAAGACCATCAAGCTTACGTGATCAACACGGACGACAGTCATCTCCCAGGAACCCACTGGGTAGCCGTCTACTTTCCTCAAGAAGGATGTGTGGAATATTTCGATTCGTACGGATTGCCCCCTTTGGAAGACGATATCATCGACTTTATGAGAAGAAATGCTCAGACTACCCGATTCAATAACGTGAAATTACAAGGCACAGATTCCTTGGTGTGTGGACAATATTGTGTGTATTTTCTGCATCATCGCAGCCTGGGCTATTCCTTAGAATATTTAGTGACTCATTTTGATCCTCGTTCTTCTTCTAGAAACGATGTGAAAGTAGATCGATGGTTTTGTGACCATTATGCTTATCTTTTGTCTCAAGCTAGGAAACGTAGTGTCCATCAATGGCCTAATGATTTCCAAAAGTGGAAATCACAATTTCATTCACAACGTTGTCAGCCCTGTTTAAAGTAGATTGTCAATTGAGAAAAAAATGTTGGTGATTTGAAAAGATTGTTTGATGTTATAGTGTTGGATTATTGCTAAAAATGTTAGAGTTGTTGTTTAGTGTTAAGTGATTTTTGAATAAAAAATGTTGTGTTTTGAAAAAAATGCCTTTGTGGTTTGTTTAGCTATAAGAATGTTGGATTGATGCTCTTTCATTTCTTACTATCCCTCTCATGACACTCACTGAACGTTGCAGCTCGAAAACCGTGTGGGGGATGTTTTCCTTCACGTCCGCGCTTTGACTTTAAGAACCGGGGTTGTTTCCAGTCTAACCATCCATTGTCGACTCATCCTCCTACGAAGATGTGCTCCAAACTAGCTAAGCTAAACGAAGCCTACGTGAATTTGCATAGGGTCAGACACAGTCTGATACCGAAAGCTGAAGAGATAGAGAATGTGAGAATGTTAAAAGTCACTGAAGACCTGATAGAAGAGCTCTTCAGAGAAGAAGTGAACAGGGAGAAAGAAGAATGGACAGAGAAGTACAGACTTCAGAGACAGCAGCAACAGCAACAACAACAGCAGCAGCAGTAGCAGCAGGAACCTGAACCTGACAGAGGCTTTGTCGATTGTCGTATCGACACCAAAGAGTTCTTCTTCTCTTTCCGAAGAAGCAGACCTATCGCCAGAAAGTCTATCCTCAGAGGACATCGCATTCTTAGAAACTAAAAAAGAATGCCATAGCAAACAAAAAAAAAACAAACAGCCCTTTTCAGGGCTACCCCAATACTCTAGAAAAGAAATAACGATCGATTTCCCAATGTGTGTAGGTAGAGTAGTGTGAAAATAAACACTAACTCTTTTTTTAAAAAATGTGAGGGTATGTGTTTGTGTGTTTGTGTTTGTAAGTGCTTAAGTAAGTTGGTATGGATAGTAGATTAAAATGATGTCTTTTTTTGGTGTTTGAGGTGTATATTTGGAGTTAGATTGGATTGCTTTGCGTATGTGGATAGTCTATTGAAGTGATTTATGAAAAAATTTTAAAATAGTGATGGGTAGCATGAAAAGTGAGTGAGTGTTTCTTTTAGGTCCGCGCGTTGTTGTTTTTTTGGTCATGATCTAGGTAAGATCAATTTTATGTTTTTAGGGGGATGTTTTCCTTCACGTCCGCGCTTTCACTATAAATTGAAACTCGCTGGGCAGTCTAGCTACCCTTGTTGATTGATCAACACCAGAATGAATACCAGAATAAGCAAACTTCTTGAACTCCAGATACATCTGGAATATGTCAGGCGCCTGGTAAATGAACTGGCTGCGGAGGCTATAGTAGAAGAGGAAAGAATTAAGAAGGAAGAGGAGGAGAGAAGACAGAGGGAAGAGGAGGAAAAGAAAATAGGAGAGAGGATGGCTTACAAGATACCAGAGACAGAGGATTGGAGTGATGAAGCTAATCATCCTCCCTCTGCGCTCCCAGCCAAACGAGTCAACTGGAAAGACTGGAGTAGAAGATGTGTGTGTGGCGCCAGACCAGGAAGGTGCCATCATTAGATAGGTGCATCTGGAGTTCAAAAAAAAAACCAACAGCCCTTTTCAGGGCTACCCAATACTCTAGAAAAGAAATAACTATTAATTTGCCAATGTGTGTAGGTAGAGTAGTGTGAATATAGACACTAACTCTTTATTAATAGTGTGAGTGTATGTGTTTGTGTGTTTGTGTTTGTAAGGGCTTGCGTAAGTTTGTGTGAATAGTAGATTATGGGTTTTTTATTCTTTCTTTGCGTATGTGGAGAGTATAGTTTGGGGTTTTATTATATGAAATGAGAAAAGTGGGGGATGTTTTCCTTCACGTCCGCGCGTTGTTTGGGCATGATCTAGGTAAGATCAATTTTATGTTTTAGGGGGATGTTTTCCATCACGTCCGCGCTTTCACTATAAGAACCCACAGTGTTCGTCGTTCGCACTATTCTACGGAAAGAAAATGGCAGCTGTATCTGACCTGTTCAACAACTTGAGACACTGTTATTTTTGGATAGTAGATGGAGTATATGTTGTAGAAAGAGTAGAAAAGGAATGGAAATATCCAGTTACAAGGGATTTTGTGACCAGACAAGTGAGGAGTCTGAAACTAGCTATGGATCTCCTTGACGGTATGTTAGAAGAAGAAGTGAAGAAAATAAGAGGATTCATTAACCCTCCCTATGTAAGAGTAGGTAGCTTGAAGGAAGCTCTGGATAATACAACATTAGTAAGATGCTTCCTACAAGATATCTTAGTTTGGAGTGAGTGGTCTTTTGTGAAATGGGGTGTTGACCAACTTAAAAAAGCCGAGGTACTTATGAAACGAGTGCTGACCCAAGAAGTAGAGAACATAAAGGAAAGGTGGACTAAAGAAAGAAAGGAAGAACAGAATAAGAAGAAGAAATTAGAATTCGACCAACTGAATAACAACTGGATGAAAATACAGGCCAAGTTCCGAGCCATGGGTCACCCGGACTGGATACCAGAAACAGAAAAGAAAAAGAAGAAAGGAATGATGGACAAAATAAGGGGATGGTGGAAAAAGTTAAGAAGTTAAAAGAAGAAGAAAAAACCCAAAGGCCCTTTTCAGGGCCCCCATATTTCTCGAAAAGAGATAGCCTTTCAATTGCCTACCCCTTTTTTAAATTTAAATTTAAATTTAAATTTAAAAAACTTTATAAAAAAAAAATAAAATCCCATGTTCAATTCCCCTTGAGGCTAGAGTGACCCAAGACTTTTTCCCATGTTAAATTCCCCTTGAGGCTAGAGTGTCCCACGATTTTTCTCCATGTTAAATTTCCATTGAGGCTAGAGTGTCCCAGGGGTCTCTGTAATGCTAATTCCCATTGAGGCTAGGGTATCCCACTTAACTACTGACCATGTCGATCGCGTCTCTAACTACAAGCCGTATTTTGATACCATCAAAACCACGGGTTCACCTTTTCCGTGGAGGTCAAGCACCTACCTAAATTTGAAGCGCGCAACGATGGATTATCCATCAACGGTTGATAAACATTTCATGATCTTTTCCATGTTGGTTACTAAAAGAACATTATAGCACATTATCAATTTATTTTATTACCAAAACCATTTCGCAATCATCAAAGACTTATGTCGGCTATGCCGATCACAATACACGCAGTATAAAAATCATGGATATTTATGTTATCGTTGATTATAATGCTTTCCTCGGCAACAAAATCTACACGATCATATCACGTCGGGATACTGTCAAGAACTACAAACCGTTCAGATGCCCCACGATGGAACACTACAGTTCGAAAGCAACTACAGAAAATACACACAGACGTTTCATATCACCTTCGAATCTAAAGCTAGAATTGAAAAAGTGGAAGGATCATCGCCTGATCCAGACCATTCTTTCCCCAAAGTGGAACAAAAACATGTACCATGCGCGATCGGATATAAAACATGCTGTTCCACCGAACGATACAAAAGTCAAACATCATTGTTATGTTACCAGACGTTATCGAGGAGCCGCTCATGCTGATTGAAATCTACGCTTCAAAGATCCAGACTTCACACCGGTGATCGCTCATAACCTACGCTGGTACGATGGTCATTTTATCGTCTCAGCACTCAGTCATCATCGAGTCATAGAAAATTCAAATATATCTCCAGCAACTTTGACAAGTATACGTCGTTCTCGATTGAAACTTTCCGATTCATTCGCCAACGTTTATAGCTCAAACAAGAAGGAATTTATCCGTATGAATACATCGATGCCACCAAAATACGCCTTTAATTCTCACTTAGATCTGTCGAAAATCACCGACGATGAGTATCAACGAGTAAACCAAATATGGAACGAGTTTGATTACCAAACGCTCGGATCTTTATCGCGATGTCTATCTAAAAACGGACCTGCTCCTGCTTTCAGACGTGCACGACAATTTCAGTCAAACATGGTATTTCTGATCGCCTGAACCTTCCTGGGACGCACTCCTGAAGCAATCCGATGTCACCTTAGAACTTATTACCGATCAAACATATTTATGTTCACCGAACAGATGGTACGAGGCGTAATTTCCGTCATCAGAAGAAGTAAAAAACACCGTCGCCAACAACAAGTATATGGCCGTCTACGATCCTACGAAGCCACCCGTGTACCTCCTTTACCTCAAAACGTACAATATATATATATATATATATATATATATATATATATATATATATATATATATATATATATATATATGGATGCGCTATGTCACAACCATTTCCATTTGAAGATTTTGACTCGATCACCGGAAAACATTTTCTCAATGAAAGACAAGCGGTATACAACGACGATTGGGACTATTTCGTTGAAGGTGATCTTGGGTATCCATAACATCCGCATGACGTACACAATGATTATCCATTCTGCGCCGAATAAATTCTTGTCACCAACACGATGATGTTTCTGGAGCAACAGTAGCAGAAAAACAAATTCGGACTTGCAGACTCAAAGGTGAAAAAACTTATACACACAATCGCGAACAAAGCCAAGTACACGTTACACCATCGACTGCTCGAACAAGCTCTTCAACGCGGGCTCGTCCTCGATAAATTTCATTGCGCACTCAAATTCGGAAAATGGCCGTGGACAAAAAGCCAAATCGACTTCAACACAACACAACGCGCCAAAGCCAACACACCGTTCGATAAAGGCTTCTTGAAACTCGTGAACAATAGTGTGTTCGGAAGAATTAAAAAACTTGGAAAACATCAGGCATCGAAAAAAGATCGAAATTGTCAATAACCTACGACGACGAGATAAGCTTGTTGACAACGACGCCTTTCTCCACGTGAAAAAATTCGATGATGAACTCGTATCGATCAAATGCAGAAAACCAATCTCCAGCCGGACAAACCCATCTACGTCGGTGCAGCGGTTTACGATATCTCCAAAATGCTCATGCTCCAGTTTCACTACGACTTTATCAGAAACAAATACAGACACAAGGCTACGCTGCTTATGACCAACACGGACTTGCTTGTGTACGAGATTCACACTGACAACGTCTACGCAGACACGTATCAGCACAGACAGCTGTTCGATCTCAGCGATTATCCAAACATAGCCCGTTCCACAGCAACGACAATAAAAAGTGCTAGGAATATTCAAAGATGAAACTCATGGTATACCCATCACCGAATTCACCAGACTTTGATCCAAAATTTACTGCATCACAATCGAAGATGGTATCGTCATGAAAAAACCAAAGGATTATAAAGAACCTGTCATCGGACAATTCGGCAGCATTGTTCACTACACACACTCGCTGCATGGACACCTGCAGTACTATTCCATAAGAACATTCCATTCACATCAACATAAAATATCCACAGTACTCAACAACAAAAAAGGACTATGCCCATTCGATGATAAACGATAATCCACCGATAACATTCACACACTCGCACATGGACACCACCGAGCTATAAAATATGCACACTAAGAACAATACAGCAAAAGATTTGTCCATAAACACCATCACACAGCAGGAGGGACAGTGCTATACCACACCTTCTTACGATATGGTCCAGAAACCCCATATTCACATACACAGAACTGGAATAAAAACCCCACATTTTTTCTACGTTGCAGTGACCACTCCTGACAACGTGGTCCAGAACCCCTATTTTACTATATTACTATCACTGCGTTTTTAGATAGCGCACCTTATTCCAACAGAAAGGGAATCAAAGCAATTTTAGACAACGTAACACGATAATCGGATTTGTCAAATACAGCGACAATTATAGAAGGTCGGCTGGCCCGTGTATGTTGTTTCATAATACCTCAAGCGAACATGCAGATTATAGCCCGCATATACAACAAGAACAGTTTATCCAACATGAATGTCACCCGAATGGTTTCATAAATCCGACACCTCTGGTCTGCCTGCCAGACCTGGTGATGCCGGCGCTCAGATACGATGTATGAACTCTAAATGTAACTTTGGCTTTGCGCAGCTTCGATTAAAACTTTATGGAGGTCAGTTGTTTTTGTGTGTGATTCCCACCATTCAAATATTCGGATTTTGCAGAGGTGTCTGCAAAAAATGTCAGTCAAAAATATTGTCAAAATCCCAAAGAAGACACCTTTCCCCTCCCTTCCCCACCTCTCCAACCCCCACCCCTACCCCAACCTTCTATTAAAAGTAAATATACACAACAAGACAACATTTGTTGCAGATGCTGGAAAAACTCACCAAAATAAAGAACAAAGATTAAGAAAAAAAAGACAAAATATAAACCACACTCTGTTAAAAAGACCAAGAAATTCTTCGGTGGCACATCATCACAGAGCGCAACCCAAGGCAAAAAGTTTACATACATTACTAAAACTACACTATTTTAAACACGTTATCTACCTGATCCTCCCACTAAACAAGTCGTTGCCTGTATATCAACTTACACTAAAAAAGCTTCAACTTGTACAAGAACTAAACCGTTGAGATATTTAGTTCAATTTCATAAAATAGAACATTCACAGTTATTGAAAATAATTTATTCCCTTTAAGAAATAATAACAATAATAATGTTATTTTAAAACATGCTCTTATTTAAAACCACACAGGCGCTTATGCGCCCGCTGATAACTTCAACTTTGGTTGTCCATTGATACTATATTATTTCATTCTGTGCGTGATATCTGCATATTAATTTTGCGCGATCCAGGCCGTGTCCAGCGACACCTTTGGAAATCGTACCGACATTCATTAAGGGGATCCCCGGGTAGCCATCTGGTCTAAAGAGCTCGACTTTACCAATCATTGCCATCTCAGCTCTGTCCGCGTGGGTTCGAGTCTCGGGCTCGACCGATGTGGATGTGTGAGAAAGCTGTCAGCAGCTTCTAGTGGGTCGGTGGCTCTCACTGTTCTTTTCCCGGTTTCTTTCTCCACCAGTTATACTGGCCACTAAATATAGGTTATCTGAGAATGGCGTTAAACCCCAACACAATAGCATTCATTAAAGATTGAGTATGTATTAATTACAATTTGATATAGACCTAAAAGTGGAATATATGAGATAGACATTTGTGCTAAATTTCTTACGCTACATGTAGTGTACCTTTGAAGAACCGTGTCAGTTCTTAAAGAGGTCACAGCAGAAATGAGAGAAGTGTCCGTCAGTGTCAGTTCTTAAAGAGGTCACAGCAGAAATGAGAGAAGTGTCCATCCTTTTATTGTTAATTGTAGTAAGTATAGTATGTATCGGATAATTGTAAACAGCGATACGAGAGTGAGTGTTTAAAACCTGAACTTTGACGAACCATTTGATTTTCATTATCTGTATGTACATGTATCTTCAGATTACACTATGGAACATGACATTTGCAACAAAGAATTAGTACTGTGTTTTCGTGCATGCGAGCGCACCCGGGAGGGAGAAAGAGAAAGAGGTTTAATTACTTCTTCTTGATTTTCTTTTTATCGTAAATTTGTTTGTACTCGTTGCTTTTTGGTATTTCTATTTCTATTTTGTACTTCAGATTTCACGTGGATGAAATAAAGATTATTATGACGACGACAACGATGATGATGTTTCCAAGTCATCGTTTCTGTGCCAGTAAATGCACATTTTGTGTATGTAACCTGTGAAATCTCCATGGTGCCAAAGGGTGTCGAAGCTAGAGCCAAAAATACATTTTTCATTAGCGTACATCATCATGTTGCAGGAGTTAGAGTGAAGGACAGACGAACATTCCGATGGACCAAGAAAGGCGATCACAATATCCCACCGCTGTTTATAAATCATTGCGATAAATATATTTTAGTTTTGAATGTAATAACGCCGTCGTTAAATTCTGGAATAAGATAGATATTTGGCTCAAAAAAAGATAAAGACATTGTTAAATTTAAATAAATGAATAACTGATAACTGACTAAGTAGATGAAACAGTGCATGAAAGCAGAAATTTAGAAATGAAGGAAGGAAGGAAAGAGGAAACAATATAATTAAATCATGAAGAAAAAAAGACAAACGGATGGACTCTGACATGAATAATATATTTATCATACTGATGAAAATATTTCAAATAATAAAATAAAAACATGGAATTTTTGAGAGGATGAATGAATTAATAAATTAAACACAAGTCCGTCACAAAATTCTTGTAAAAGGAATAATTATAGGTTACACACATGCAAACATATAAACAACTAAAATGCTGCCTTTCTGATGCTATATATGCCATGAATGTTGTTAAATCAGCTTCGTAATTTTGACATGCGTGAAAAGACACAAGACACGTCTAAATATTGTCAAGCTTACTGAAGTTGAGTTATAAGTACGGACTGGATCAAATACAATTTAAATTTTTAATTCTGAAGCTTAAATTGAAGCGATTGTTTCCATACACTGAAAGCCATCGACACCGTCATTCAACATGTTATACAGATGCCGAAATCCGAAAGTGAAGTTCTGACATCATTAGTGGAGGCACAGAAATCTGACGTTTTATCAGTAAAGTACGATGAAATCTCTGACAACACGAACTCACCATTATCAGTACTATAAATTAACACAAGGAGTGCAAGCGTGACCCCAGCCTCCGCTCGATTCAACTTTTGACACGCGTCTTTTATCGCTTCAGAATCGCCAAAAGACTGAAAAGCTTTATTGATCAAACGTCAGATTCCTGTGGTGGAAGTAAGCCGGTACGGCCAGGTACGCCTTAAGACATTTATTCCCGATCCCGCCGTACCGGAACAAACGGGGTCGTAACCATACCGGTAAGAGTTAAAATCTACTTGCACCACTGCAGGACGTTAAGATCACTTCGGAAACAAGGCAACTTGTCCAAGTTCCGTTATTGGTTTTATTATCCAGGCTAGTTGTACTGTAGTCATATCTATGTGTGGATCTACCTACAATGAGTTACAACTACATTACATTTTATTCTCACTTGGGTATCTGCTCGTGTGCCGAAGAATTCAAGGTGCTGATTTAAATGTGACACTCATACGATGAACTTTTATAACACTCCTTCCATGTCATTTGACAATAATTGAACACATGACCTAAGCCCGGATAGGAGAGTCATTTTGTAAACAACTATACGCATTTTATATCATATTAACATAATATATTATTTTCAATATAATTGTCACCTGTGTGGCCTGCATAAACAAATCGTTTTCCAGCGTTATTCCGTATGCAGGATCGGAAAGAGCGATCACGGGTCCTGTGGTATGAAGCACCTGGGCCTCTCCTAGTTCTTGTTCAAACAAAAAATTTCTTTTATAAAATTAAAAAGTGTTGTTCGGTCCGGCCCCCCCCCCCCCCTTAAGGGTCATGGCCCCGGGGATAGCCTATATCTTCGGTTGCCTTCCCTCTTGTGTCCTCAACCTAAATTTTTATAATCTTATTGCACACATGTATTGTATATAGAATTCTTTCTTTCGTCTCATACACAATTCATCATAAATGTGCGCTAGCGCAAGGATATTTAACTTTTTTTCAAATGTTTTTAGTTTATCCCCCCCCCCCCTTTATAGATAACGGCTGCATTAATCGTTATGATCAGAGAGTAAAGTCTGTGATGGTAAAGAGTGCAGTAACTGGTATATAGGTCAGGTAAATGTACAAGACTGACATACATACCTTTCCTCTACCTTGATTAGAGACACAGAAAGATATTGACATGATACGAACAAGAGAGCATTAGCGAATGTTGGAAAGAAAGTAGGTCCCCTCATTGAAACAGCCGATGGTGAAACAGGTAATGTTGGAATAATGGAATGTTGTTGAGGCAGATTTGAAGTAAATATTAATGAAAGAAAGGATACAATGTTTGAGCTATCTTGATCGTCAGATGTAAGATCTGAATTGTTACTTCCATTCTATATCCTCAATCATGGCGTCATCTCAAGCTTAATTCTTCTGTATCAATGAGTATTCTTTTCTTCTCGAAAAGACTGTACATGTAATAAATTCAGCCACTTACACATTTTAATGTACTTCAAAGCGAACTACGAGTTATTGTCATTTTTAACAAATCTCTGATTTGTTATTAACTATTTTATAGAATTAATAAGCGGAGTATACGGCTATGCAAGGATAGGAACTAAAAAAAGAATTTCATACATTCTCCCAATTACCGGTTTCTGCTTCCAAAATATTTCATTAAACATGTATTATTTATTCTAATCCAATGTATATTAAGAAGTTGACAAACGTTATGAGCTACGTACTGTCACTGTCTTTCTCCTTTACTTGGGCGCCAAATCTCTGTCTCTGTCTGTCTGTCTATCTCATTCTCTATCACACAGAGACAAACACACACACTACTGAATCGTCGGGTATATACGTTTAAACTCCTTGGTTACAGAACGATTCAAATTTGTCAGGCTGTACACTAAAATGCAATTCTTTTATACCCCAATGCATACAAAAGATCTATAATGTTTATGAAATATATTTTTGTGGATAATAACCATTTTAATTTTTATGTGTGACAACAATTAAACCCCACCCCAATTAATTAACCCCAAATATTTCTCTCCGACAAGATTGTAACAGATGGATCGGGACTCAAGCACAGGAAGAAAGTACTTCGACTACATTGTGGTCGGCTGTGGTGGGATAGGAAGCGCTGCCCTCTACTGGCTGTCAAAAAGGGTACAGAATAGTAAGTACTATCCGTATAACATGGGTGATTGTCGTACTATAGATCTCCAACATTGAAGTGGAAAATTGAGAAACATACAAGAGGAAGACCGATTCTCTTTGTAACATTTTCCCATAATACAAAAAATACATATAGTTCACAGAATAAATATAACTAGAGATAACGCCATATTGCTGTGGCATCATAGTAGACTGGTGAGTAATTTGTACACGTCAGTATGCTATGATGTTGAGGAACTCGTAGCCAAAAAGAGCACGTCTCTTCTCAAAATAGTAAGAGTACAATCATAGGTCAACGTACATATCTTCTTATTAGGACCGTTATATATGCAATGGTTCGCAGAAAGTCAAAATGGCGGAGCATAAAGATTTGTCAATATATGTATCTTCATACTATGGTTCATAAACAACAATGCAAGACAGTTTTCCTCAACAGATCATGTCTTTGCTCTGTATTTAGCTTCGGGACAAGAAGGGCAATAACTCTTAAAAAATTTGAGTTAGCAAAGTGGTCTGTAGGTATGTGTAAGGATGACTATACTATTGACCTAGGTTTATCATACTCCATCAAAAACTGCGGCGTTAGATTTGCTAACGAATTTATGTGCCAAACGGACGGACGGACACTAGGATTTCTATATTTCTCAGCCTGTAAAGATTGGAGTATAACAGTATATATGGAACATCAACATAAACGAACGAACGAGTATCTCAGACGTTTTTAAAAGGAAAAAAATAAAGCTTTTCAGAGTACAAAACATTTCTTCTTTTTTTCCATAATACTGAAAGGCAAGGCACTTACTGCTAAGTAATTGTTCAATGAATGCCTTATTCACACTATACCCTGTAGATACATTGTTCCATCTTCTGTTATCTCGTTTAAGGGATGATGCCGGAGCACTTGCCATTCATTGTTTGATAGTTAGTGTACAATGATTACAGTTTAAACCTCTTGTGTGCTTTCATTATTAGTTAAGAGATTTTAACTAATGATTTGTTTTTCCCCCGAAAGGTGTTCTTGGAATCGAACAATTCAGCCTAGGTCATGCAAACGGAGGTTCCCAGGATCACTCCAGGATCATGTAAGTTCTGAGGAATACATTAGAGAATGATCTAAATGCCTCGTTTTCGTTTTATACTGCAAGGAAACGCTTTGGGATAAGTAGAACATTGACATAATCAGAATCAAATATTTAGTTTTTCGTTGGATTTTTATTCAAGTGTCAGGATTTGTAGTAATAATAAGGGAATGCAACAGAGTCGCGAGGTATGACTGGAGCTCTCATGTTCTAAGTAATTATGGTCCCGTTTTATTTTTATGTTTTAGTTTTCCCGTACAGTTTGCCAAAATTAAATAAATACAAATAAATAAATCAATCAATAAACAAACAAACAAACAAGCAATGAAACCCTTATCTGACTTCGTGTAGTCAAATCTTCATGATAGGGTTATTGATTTGAAATATAAGCAGGACAATTATCGAAATCTTTTAAACTATAAAGCAATATTGCATGCAAATATCATTACTTTAACTCCAATGTGACAGCTTTCTTTTTTTTTTAAACTTATACTGTGTAACAGAAGAATGGCGTACCACGATGATGCCTACACCAGGTTGACCCCTGACACGTACAAAGCGTAAGTACACTGGGTATATCCACTGGTATATCCCACCAAGAACTTTATTCCATTAAATTGCTGAGCTATTAAGCGATGAACACATTGTGGCATGAATGCACTACACTTTTTGTATAAAATATTACTTTGATATTTTCCAGCAATTGTATACAGTTTTGTGTGTGGTTGAAACATAACAATAAGGATAAAATATTTTAAATTTCCATTACGTACAAGAGACAGTTGATGATAAATATCATGAATTAGTCCCAAATGCAAAATAACGTGTATTAAAGCGATGTAGTGTTATGGTATTCGAATACTTTTGGTGACGGTTTAGAACACGCAGAATAATATTTCTGTACAATATTAATTCTATCATTAGAAGTCCGAAACGAATTATATTTTCTATTGTTTTTATTTATTGACTTTATTACCACAGACACATTACTATGCCAGGTTTGCGAGATTGGAATCGTTCTTAATAAATTATAATTTAATAAAAGTGTAAAGTATTCATAATTACAAATAAAAATAGTTTGAGATTTACAGATAGGCAGAGATTGTTGGAAAATGAGCATTTATCATCTTATTACATGTATCTAAAGTTTTTAGAAGAGCGAGAAAGCGTTCGCCGTGTGTTCGGATACATATACATAAAATTAGCCGTCTCCACAGTCATGTACATGTTGAACCATTTGTACATGAAGATAAATGTAAACGTCTCTATATCTGCTTTTCGACGTGTCTACTCTCTATCTCTGCTATATATGTATATATATATATATATATATATATATATATATATATATATATATATATATATATATATATATATAGTGTGTGTGTGTGTGTGTGTGTGTGTGTGTGTGTGTGCAATACAAGTCATATGGCAAATAATAATGTTTCCATCCTTACTGGATCTCTAGAGATCATACTTTATCATGGGAGTAATTTAATAACTAACAACACACAGTGCACAGTGTATACTAACCATAGCGCTTTGAAAGCCCAAGGGTAGCTTTGTCAAAGACAAGTGCATAGTAATCTTAGGGTTTTGAGAACCTACCGGTCCCTTCGATAAATGAAAGTGCAGACTGATTTTAGTGTTTTAAGAACCTAAGTTTTTTTTGTGTCCAAGTCAAAATGTAATCTAACCCTAGCGCTTTGATAACCTACGTGTCCCTGTGTTAAACGGAAAGTGTATACTAACCTTAGCTCGTTTAGAATCTACGAGTCCATTCGACATTGGCAAAGTGTATACTATAACCTTAGTGGGTCCTGAATATATGTGTCCATTTTTTATTGACATTGACAAGGTGTATACCAGCCACAGCGGGTCCTGAATCTATGTGTCGATTCGACACTGGCAAAGTGTATACTAACCTTGGCGGGTCCTGAATCTACGTGTCCATTCAACATTGGCAAAGTGTATACTAACCTTAGCGGGTCCTGAATCTACGTGTCCATTCAACATTGGCAAAGTGTATACTAACCTTAGCGAGTCCTGAATCTACGTGTCCATTCAACATTGGCAAAGTGTATACTAACCTTAGCGGGTCATGAATCTACGTGTCCATTCGACATTGGCAAAGTGTATACTAACCTTAGCGAGTCCTGAATCTACGTGTCCATTCGACATTAGCAAAGTGTATACTAACCTTAGCGGGTCCTGAATCTACGTGTCCATTCGACATTGGCAAAGTGTAAACTAACCTTTATCAAAGGCATATTTTATACTAACCTGAACGTTTTAAGAATTATGTGGGTTCCTTTGTCAAACGCAAAAACTATGATGAAGACAAAACAAAATACAACTATCAATACGGAAAGAAATCGCAAAAATACGAACCCGTACATGCTGCTTTCTTGATTGTTTAATTATGTACAAAAAATAAATTCCTACATTTATAAAAGAGCTATCATATTTCTCTTCTAAACGTTAGATGCTTCATAATCGATAGATCGAACGGCGAGGAGTGACCAGATTGGCTAAGTCTGTTCAACTGCGTCGATCATACTTTTCTTGCAGACTGACAATATTCCATCCCAGGAGTTCTCCAGTAAAAGAACTTTTTCAAGTAGACAACAGTAGTGAAGGGGGGCACTTTACCGTCAATGGGAATTAGCATTAAAAACACCCCTGGGCAAGATTACCGTCAAAGGAAATTTAACATGGAGAAAAATCGTGGGTCAGATTACCGTCAAGGGAAATTAACATGGAGAAAAAAAAAATCGTGGGGCAGTTTAGCGTCAAAGGAAATTAAACAGGGTGGGCCTTTATAGCGTCAAGGGAAATTGAACATGGGATTTTTTTATATATTTTTTAAAAAAAAAAAATAAAATATAAAAAAGGGGTAGGCAATGGAAAGGCTATCTCTTTTCGAGAAATATGGCTGGCCCTGAAAAGGGCCTTTGGGTTTATGTTAATGTATTCATTAACATAAAGGGCACCGTATTGGTCTTCTTCTTGTCCTTAGGCTGCGTCTCACTGTTGGTCCGTAAACCAGCACTCTTTTCAGGCATCCTTGTCTTTCAACGTAGATCCTACGTATCCACAGGCTGGTGTTTGTCCTGTGGACAACGGTCCACTTGGATCGGACATACATGAGCAAGTCTGTCCAAAACATCATGGAAGACACAAGGGTGGATGACTCAACTGTGGTCCACATCTTGAAGCGACGAGAACAGGTGAATCAATGCAGTGAACTGCGCTTATTTATAGGCAGAGGTAGGATTGAAACGGATTGAGTTCATTCACCAATCCGAACACGCGTTACAAAATTCAGTCAGCCCGCATCCAATCCGAAGAGAGCAGTCTGTGACGTCTGTTGGTCTATATAGATTCGCTAGCGCTTGTGTGCAGTCAATCTATGCGACAGTGATTCAACATGACGGAAACTCAGAAAACGATCCATTGGGCTGCACCAACAGGGGAGACTGCCCAAGGGAACCCGGACTTACTTTCAGAAGAGGTGAATTGGGATTTTGTGGATTTTCTCTCCTCGCAAGAATTTGTTCCGGAACCTGCGTTACCTTCTTCATTACCGCAAGTGGAGAATTTTAGACAGAGACAGAAAGAAGAATTGGAGAAATTTATACAACGACAAAAGGAAGCGGAACAAGCTTTTCTCCTACAGCAACAGCAAGAAGAAGAGGTAAGAAAAAAACAACAGCAGCAACAGCAAGAAGAAGTAGCAGCAAAGAAACAAGAGGGTGAAAATCAAACGGTCACGGTACTGTTGGACATTTTAGCGGAGTTAAGAAGTCTGAAACAAATGTATCAGACTTCTTTATTACGACCGAAGAGAATACGACCTTCCCGAGCTAAACACGTTAACCCTGTGACTAAGCCTACCGTACCACCCTTAGTGATTTCAACCCAATCATTATCATCATCATCAACATTACGCAGTCCAGAAGTAGGCCTTGGCCGTGGCAAAGGCTTAAGGCAGTTAAAGTTGATTGCTTAAACTCACCCCTTCACCATGAAGAAAAAGGCCCTTTTCAGGGCCACCCACATTTCTCGAAAAGAAATACAATTTCAATTTGCCAATAACTCAAAAAAAACCCCACCTATTTTACCCTTATAGTACGTGTCTGTGTATGAGTGCGTGAGTGTACGTTCTTATTTTAAAATCAAAACTCAAAGACACTTACCTTATATCATTAATTTATTCTTTTATCCATTTTTTACAATCCAATTCACAATTCACAACACAACACTTTAATAAAAAGTTCATTGACTTCTTCTTTCTCCTTGTTTGGTCTCTCTGTTTTTTAAATTTCTTCACTGTCTTTTCCTCATTATCTTCCCTTCTTCTTTTCTTCTTCTCCTGTTTCTTTGCCTCTTGTAAATAGAATTGTCTTCTTTCTTCCTCTTCTTCCTCTGAAGAATCCCTCTCTTCTTCCAAAGAATCCCTCTCTTCTTCTGAAGAATCCCTTTTTTCTTCTGACTCCTCTTGTTTCTTTTTTGGGCAATCTGGAGACCAATGTCCTTTTTCTTTACAATAATAACAGGTATCTTGACTTTTGTCTTTTTTAGTCCCTGTTTTTTTTTTTTTTTTTTGACGGTCTGGACATTCTGAAGATCAATGCCCTTTCTTCTGACAGATATAGCAAGTATCTTGACTTTTATCTCGAAAGGAAGGAGAGTAGTCCGTAGGCTGGTCTCAAGAGAATTTTCTAATGACCCCTCGCAAAGCTCTGACGAAACGTTCCATCTGGTTAGTCTCTTCCATCGTTGTGCTCGGCTTGAGAGTGAAATGAATAGTGAAAGGACAAGACACACACCCTTTTATATACGCTGGTCTGCCATGACTATAAATTAGTCTATGGTGTTTAAACTTGAGTCATTTGACGTTTTTCACTCAAGATGAAACGATCCCATTCATTCGAGAAGAAAGAAGAAGAAAGTAAGAGGCAGAAACGTGATCTATCGCCTCGTACCAGAGCTGAAATCTTGGCACAAATTCATGCCAGTGATTTTGAAGAGGACATGAGTGAACCAGAATCCGAACCCTCTAAACCAAATTCACCACCCTTAGTTAACCCTGAAAAGTACTATTCCATTCGAGAGACGGAAAAGCGCTCCTCTAGAAAATTTAGAACCACGGCTTACAAATACACGGTGAAGTTTAAAGATTTCAAGGCTGAAGTGCCGTTAGAGAAAGCAGACGTGTTCATCACTGGGGTGTGGGATTCTTTGCTCACAGCACTCAAGCGACAATGTCAACCCAAAGAAGACGATCGCTTGAGACTTTCCATACAACACGACGGTTTGAAATCCCCTGTTTGGATCGAGTTTAGCACCCCTGCAGAATTGACTGCTTCCAAAGTCATGGACAAGATTCAACACGTGCAACAATCTAATGACCAGTTTGACATCACCGATGGTAAAGCCACACTGGACATGACCCACGTCTCTCCTCCTCAAGGGACTGGACGCAAAAAGATGTTATTGGTGGACGACCTTCGCAACACCAAAACAAGTCTCGTCCGAATTCGCAACCCTCATGACCAGATGTATTTAGCCCGTGCCATCGTGGTGGGACGAACCTATGCCAACAAGAACGACACGGCAGAATGGAAAAGAACCTGGAACACTATTCAACAATCGGACCGAGCCAAACAACGAAACGAAGCAGAACTCCTGTTGCAACAAGCTGGCCTGTCCAAAGACACACCCTGTGGCATTCCTGAGATGCAAAAATTGCAAGATGTCCTAGCTCCACGATACACCTTGAAAGTGCACCATCAAGAAGTGCGCGGACCTCTATTGTTTCGAGGGCAAGACTTTAAGGACGGAAAATACATTCATGTCTATTATCACGATGACCATTTCGATACGATTACCACTATCACTGGATTCCTGGGATACAGTTATTACTGTGAGAAATGTGACCATGGTTATAACAATCGAGAGCAACACAAGCATTGTGGATCGAAATGCACAGGATGTTTGGCCTCTTCACCCTGTCTGAGCGAAGAACCAGTGCCTTGTTCAACTTGTCTGCGCACGTTTGTCAGCCCTACCTGTTACCAACAACATTTGAAGACGCAAGGTTCACAGAAGAAATGCGCTTGTCAACTGCTGAGATTGTGCTCTACGTGTGAACAAGTCATACGTACCAATAATACCAAGGCACACGTATGTTCAGGAAAGAAAAAATGTCACATTTGTCATCACATCGTGGACTTGGAACACCAATGTTACGTGCAAAAATACCAACCCCCACCAGAGAAAGAGGACGGTCACAAGAAGAAAGGCAATTTCATCTTTTTCGATTTCGAATGCATGCAAGAGACTGGCATTCACATTCCTAATTTCTGCGTGGCTCATCGAGCGTGCGAGAAGTGCATTCAAGAACCTATCTTCAGTCATTGCCCTCACTGCAGCAAGATTCCCGGAGGGCGTGAAAAAATCTTTCGGAGCCGAACACGTTAGCCGATTTTGCCCAATGGGTCTTAGACCCCGTCGACAAGACGTGGAGCCAAGAGGACATCGAACGTTACGGAGATTGTCATCGTCATGCCACGGTGATGGCTCACAATTTCTCCGGATACGATGGACAGTTTCTTTTGAGGTACTATACGGAACAAGGCACCGAGCGTCCTAAAGTGACTTTGAACGGAGCCAAAATCATTTTCATGCAAGTGGGACAAGTACAGTTTAAAGATTCGATGAGCTATTTGGCCATACCTTTGAGTCGAATGCCTAAAACGTTTGGAATGACAGAAATGGCTAAAGGGTACTTTCCACACTTTTTCAATACGGAAGCCAATCATCACGCCGTTCTACCCCATTTACCTGAGGCTCACTATTACGACCCCGACAACATGCGTACCGAACAACGAGAAGCTTTCTACGCTTGGTACCAGGCTCACGCCTCGGACCCGTTCGACTTTCAGGAAGAAATGCTAAAGTATTGTCGTTCCGACGTGGACATTTTACGGCGTTGCTGTGGAAAATTTCGAGAACTGTTCATGGAACACGGAGGGGTCGATCCTTTGAAAGAAGCTTGCACCATTGCCAAAGCGTGTTCCTTAGTGTATCGACAACGATTCATGCCTGAAAACACCGTGGCTGTCATCAGTCCTCAAACGACCCACTATGTCAAACGTCAATACTCGGTCAAAGCCCTACGTTGGTTACATTACTTGTGCGACAAGGAAGACAAGTGGATTCAGCATGCCCGCAACGGAGGGGGCGAAAAGACCATCGGAACGTATTCGGTCGATGGCTGGGACTTAGAAAACCCCAAGATCGTGTACGAGTTTAACGGTTGCTTATTTCACGAATGTCCCGTCTGTTACCCTGACCGTGGCACCAAAAATCAGTTTTTGCAACGAACCATGGAAGACTTGTACCAGGACACTTGTCAGCGGCGCCTAAAGTTAGAACAGCAAGGATACCAAGTGGTGGAAATGTGGGAACACGAGTACGATCACCGTATGAAAACCGATCCCGAGTTTAAACGCCTCGTGGAAAGTTACCAGTTCATGGACCCGCTGAACCCGAGGGATAGTTTGTACGGAGGAAGGACCAATGCCACCTGTTTGCTGTACCAAGCCGACGAAGAGAAAGGAGAAGAAATCAAATACTTGGACGTGTGTTCGCTGTATCCCTACGTGTGCAAATATTGTCGCTTTCCTGTAGGGCACCCGCAATTGTTAACGGAACACATCGACCTGAAAAACATTCGACAATACGAAGGCTTGATCAAGTGTAAAGTTTTGCCTCCCACGAACCTATACCATCCCGTCTTACCTCACCATTGTCAAGGCAAACTGATGTTTCCCTTGTGCCGTACTTGTGCCGAAAGTGCAACCAAGACCAACCTTGTCAGCACAGCCAGGAAGAACGGGCCTTGACGGGAACCTGGGTCAGCGTAGAATTGTTCAAAGCTATGGACATGGGATACCAACTGCTAGAAGTGTACGAAATTTGCCACTTTCCCAAGACACAACAGTACCACAAGGGTGACCCTACTCAGAAAGGCATTTTCGCAGACTACGTGGATGCCTTTTTGAAACTGAAGCAAGAAGCCAGCGGCTATCCTTCCTGGTGTCACACTCCCGAAGACCAAATACAATTCAAAGAGAAATACTACGAACAAGAAGGCATCACTTTAGACCACATCGAGAAAAACGAAGGCAGGCGATCGTTTGCCAAAGTGATGTTAAATTGCTTGTGGGGTAAAATGGCACAACGACCGTGTTTACCCAAGACGGAATATTTGACAGAACCTTCCCGCTACTTCTAGATGATTCACGACAAAACCAAATACATGAAACACGTGGACGTCGTTCGAGAGAATTTGATCTTGGTCAATTACGAAGAAGATCTGGACTTTGTACAAGACGACCCTTTTGGAAATGTCATCATTGCGGCTTACGTGACAGCCCATGCTCGCTTAAAATTGTACGAAGCTTTAGAACTGTTAGAAGAACGCGTCCTGTACTTTGACACGGACAGTTGCATTTACATCCATCACCCGATTCAACATCACCCTAACATCGAAGGAGACCGTTTAGGAGCCTGGACAGACGAGCATCCCGACGACAAGATTCTAAGTTTCGTCAGTGGTGGTCCCAAAAATTACGGCTACGAATACCGGGACAAACAAGGAGAAGTGCACACGACGTGCAAAGTGAAAGGACTGACTCTGAATTATCGTACCAGTCGAGTGGTCAATTTTGGGATATTGAAAGAAGCCTTGCAATCGAGAGAGGATGGAAACTTTAAAGTGACCACCTATCAACCCAACAAGATTGTACGTTTACCCACTCATCACATCGTCAGTCGGCCCTTGGAAAAAGTCTATCAAATCGTGTACCAGAAGCGAGTGCGACTTCCCAATCATTTCACCTTACCGTATGGACACGTTGGTATAAAACATTGGTTGTAAGAGGATAGTTACCCCACCAGAAAGATGACTTCGCCACAGCAAGAATCGAGTGAGAAACCCGATGAGAACTCCAAGTTCAAACCCTACCATTTTCCAGTCTTCTTACCTGACTATTGTGATTGTGCCCGTCGATTGGACACGTTTCAGAAATGGCCTACGGATAGGGAAGGATTACCTTCTTCGCATGTTTTAGCTAGAACAGGATTTGTCTACTTGGGACCTGAGTCAGGATTGGGATACGAGGTACAGTGTTTCGCCTGCGGACTGAAGTTACGAATGGATCTATGTATCTATAAAGATTCAGCTATTCTGGAACATACTCGATGGTCTCCGCACTGCCCTTACCTTTCTATGGCCTTTCCACCCATTACACTACGGTACAATGTTGACGGTACCTTAGAGACGGTACCTTCCAGAACAGGACATAAAAAACGTAAAAAAGGAAAGATGTACAAGCTGGAGACTGCATTGCGACTAGTATAAAAAGGGGGCTATGGTCAAGATCGATAGTTCATTGGGACTACCAAGACCGAGCGAACAAGATGAATACTTTGAAAGAGACATCGTTCCAGTTTGGGGATTGTAAAAAAGTTGTATCTTCCTCTAGTGTGACTAATACTGGATGGATAAGACCCATGCATTGCGACGGAAAATGTCCGGAAGGAAACTGCGATTGTCCATGTGGTTACCATTGTAATTGCGTAACGGAGTTTGCAGACGAGTGCGATTGTGAGCCTTGCGATGGGACCGATGCTGTACGTTGTGACCTGAGCGATGCCGTAAAGCATCATGGGAACTTTAGTATCCCTACCCCTATCATGGAAAGTGATGCTGTGCGTGTCAAACCTGAGGGATGCGAAAGTGATGCCGCTCGTCCTCTTGGACATTTTACTGGGTTTCGTTTTAAAGGGGAATGTTCACCTTCACGTTTACCTCCCTACGAATGTCATCCAGCCCTGAGCAAACTCCTGTTCCTGTCACCCAACCCTCATCGAAACGAACCTGTGAAAAACGAATATTCGTTTCCTGTGCGTTTGTCGGAATACTGCGACTTTGAAAATCGTCTTCAATCGTTCAAAGGAAAATGGCCAAAGTATCTGGGAGGACCGACCCCCGAAGAATTAGCCAGAGCCGGATTTTTCTACTTGGGCGAAGGAGATAAAGTCAAGTGCTTCAGTTGCGGTGTGTCACTTCACCACTGGGAACCGCAAGATTCGGCCTACGTAGAACATGCTCGATGGTCACCGAATTGTCATTACTTACCTTTAGTGGGACCGAGACATTGAAGTAACTTCTTACCATAATAATCTGTTCATGGATACTTTACAAGAGAACATTCGTGCTTTGCCTGTGGAGTTGAGAGAACGCATTTACCGAGAGCTGGTCAAAATACAAGTGAAACGTAAAGAACAATTGCATCCGTTACGTCACCGGTGTTTGAACCACTGGTACCTGAAGGCTATACAAGGATTGATTCATCTGAAAGTGTTCCATCGGACAGACATTGATCAACGATCCTCTAGTTTTAAAAAGGATTGGTTTGGTATGGACGATTCTACCTACATCATTGTAAACGTACTGCATCGAATTCCAGAGGAAGAGTTAACGAATTACCAACATCTTGAACACAATGTCAACTTAGTGAAAGAGGAAACTTCTGAACGAATTGTAATGTGTAGATTAGTGACTCAACGATTTAAATTCGACACTGAAGTAAAACCATGTTTGTGCAAAGAGTACATTTCTTGTGTCAGACCAAAGAGGATTTAGTATGACCTATTCATGGATACTTTGCTAGAGAACATTCGTGCTTTGCCTGTGGAGTTGAGAGAACGCATTTACCGAGAACTGATCAAAATACAAGTGAAACGCAAACTCAAAGTGATTCGTCCGTTTTTAAATTATGCTATGTTCCAAAGTACAAGAAGACTGATTATGAGTGGATATTACATTAGGCACAAAGTTAAACGAGGCTATTGGCCACCACCCAACGATTCCAAAAACAGTGTATATACTTATGGATACTTTACAAGAGAACATTTTGGGCTTGCCTGAGGAGTTGAGAGAATGAATTTACCGAGAGCTGGTGAAAATACAAGTGAAACGTAAAGAACAATTGCATCCGTTACGTCACCAGATTTTTAACCACTGGTACCTGAATGGTATAAGAGGACTGATTCGTCAGAAATTTTTTCACTGGTCAGACCTTGTTGAACACTTTCAGTATATGAATGATGATGATGGGCCAGACGTTCGTAATTTTGGTTACTTGCAGATTCACTTATTGCAACGTATTGAGGAAGACGAGTTAAAGGATTACCAACATTTGTTACATGGAATCTGCTTAGAAAAAGACGAAACATCTAGACAAACTCTGACGTTTCAGTTACAGTATGTAACATTTAAATTCCCTACTGGAGAACGAACGTGTTTGGTTAGAAATTACCTTTATTGCTTCCGAAACAAAGACACTATAAAATCAAGTTGCCATGCCACGGATTATGTCACATATCATTCAACAGATTCTGTGGAAGGAACTCAGTGACCATATTCAAACCGTGGATCATTACCATCGATTATTACAAGAACTGTATCCATTGAATTTGGGACGACAAGTGGTGTGTGTCTTAGTGACTTGTTTTCTGGGATTTCGTTTACCAGCCGATTCTTTGTGGACTCTTTACGATCAGTATTTACCATACCTCCATGGCCTTAATTGGTCACGAAAAACTCCTTTTGCTCAAAGCCTTGCGATTTCATCTGGATACTTCTCGACCTCAACAGGAAAAAAAGATTCGTCAACTTTTAGCTACCCAAGACGTGTATGACGATGTGTGTGTAGCTTGTGACTTACATCCCCATTGGACAGATGTCCGTGCCTGGAAAGAATGGGGTTTTGAGGCTTGGACCCAAGAAGTGGCCCAGTATGCACGAGAGTTGTTCAAGGAAAAAAGTTACTTTTCAACCCGTGTTAGTGACGGTGCCAGAAGAACCCGTCACCCAGGACAGGACTGTCGTGGACAGACCTGAAAGAGCCTTTCGGGAGGACACATGTGTGACCTTACCCCCCTACTATAGAACTGGTTAGAACATTACGCAAAACATGTTGTACAGACACTTGTGTTTATTCCACGTTCATAGTTATCATGTGCCTTTTATTCTTGTACTTAAGCCTTTGGCTTTTATGTATTTTTGTCTTTCGTATTCATGTTTGAAAAAAAAAACATTCAATAAACGTGTTCTGAAAAAGTATATAAACTCTTGTCTTGTTTGTTTTTTCGTGTCACAAGTGACATTTCTCACACCATGGCTACCTCTGCTGTCTCTGCTCCCTCTTCCTCTACTGTCAAAGTCATCGACGAACACTTAGATCGTGCCAGTTGGGAGGCTTTGTATCTTCGCCATCCCTTTAACATGCTCATTGCTGGACCTAGCGGTTCAGGCAAAACCGAATTCGTCAAACGTTTGATCGAACATAAACATCATTTGATCGATCGGCCACCTCAACGGATCGTGTGGTGTTACAAAGAGTGGCAATCGGCGTACAGCCTCTTGCGAGAAAGTCAAGGCGATTCCATCGTGTTTGTGGAAGGCATTCCTAAAGAAGACGACGGCATCGTCTCTAACTCCCGTCAAACCCATTTGGTCATTTTCGACGACATGTTAGGAGAAGACGAAGAAGAAATTAAACTGTGGTTCACGCGCAAAGGGCATCACCGTAATGCCAGTGTCGTTTACATCACCCAAAATTTGTTTCAACAAAGTAAAGCCCATAGCACCATCAGTCTCAATGCGCATTACGTGGTCTTGTTTAAAAGCCCTCGAGATAAATCGCAAGTGCAAGTCTTAGCCAAACAGTTAGGAACGCCTTGGCTGACTCAGGCGTACGACGGTGCCACTCAAACGCCACACGCCTATTTACTCGTCGATTTGAAACCTACGACTCCCGAGGATTTGCGATTTCGTACCCACTTGTTTCACCACTGGTGCCAAGACGGAGGGCCTGTCCTGTACACGTCTCCGTCCTCGACTTCATTTCACTCCACATAAAAAAATCTATAAAAACCTCAGACCCTTTTTCGTCTGTCTCACTCTCAGTGCGAACATGACGTCCCTTCAGTCGCATCTTCCCGTCAAATTGATTCGTGCCTTGTATGGCATCAGTCGAGAAAAAGATCCACAAACACGAGCTCGTGTCTTAGAAGCTAGTCTCAAAGAAGTCTTACGATGGTTCACGGTGACGGCACGTCAAATACTCCAAGGAATCATTCAGATTCCTCATCAAACCCAACGCTTTTTCGATCGAAACAAAGTCGCTTTGGTCCAACTGGCCGATCCCCGCATCGACACTCAAACCAAAAAACAAATCATTTTGAAACCTGGAGGGAGCGGTACTCTAGGAGGGGTCATCATTCGCTCACTCGTAAGATGGGATCCTAATGCCCCCAAAGTTATCCCCAAGACAAAAGTCCAACGAAGCCCCAAGAAGAAAAAGAAAAAGACCAGGTCCCCAAGAAGAATAACTTCTCCAGTGGCAGGACCCTCCTCTTACCAGACACCACCACCCCGGAAAAAGAAAAGAAACCCCCAGAAAAAGAAACAGAGAAAAAGTCCCCAGAAAAAGAAAAGTCTACAGACGAAAACTAGTCGCAAGAGAGGCACTTCGGCCAGGACACGACCTTACACTCGCAAACTACGACCTGCCACGGCAGTGACTGCGTCTCCAGCATCCTCACGTTTGTCCACTTCTCCGTTGATGACACCAGGAACTGAAGAGTACTTGGAGACGTTGATCACACCAAGAACTTCTCCGTTGATGACCCCCAAAAGAACTTCCCCAGTGGCAGGACCTTCCAATTTAGCGGCAGTGGCTGCTGCTCACAAAGTACCTTCTCCCAAAATCAAAGTCCATGAAAGATCGGGCATGTTACAAAGTTTACTGGATTTGTCCAAGCAAGAACTGGCTCGATTTAGTCCGTTGCGTACCCCTGCACGACGTGTCATGCCTGTCCTCAAACTGATACGACGTAAAGACAATCAGTGGCGACGCGTTCCAGTGTAAAAAAGGCCTGTGACCAAGTCGGGGTATCAGTGAACTTGTAAAAGATGTCACCTCCAAGAAGCCACAAAAGAAAGAGACAAAGGCAGACGAGTCATCCGACAAAGCGCTTAGCCAAGCATCGACGTTACCCTAAGAAAAGACACAGTCGTTCCAAGAAAAAGAGGCGTCAACAAAGGGGAGGATTCCTTGGCGATTTTGGGAAAAACATTGTCAGCTTTATGACAAAGCGATAGTCCCAAAAAAAAAAAAAAAAGATAAAAGGGTGTGCGTTAAGTCATCGACGTTAGTGTCTGTTCGGTAAATGTCCCGGAACCCACAAGCAAAAATGTCACCCTCCAGAAAACCCCAAGGAAAGAAAAGGAAAGGACTGCCACCACGTTTAGCCAAACATGGGGACATGTTATCTGTCCTGTCCAAAGCTTCTTCACCCCTACGAAAAAAACTCATTCAAACGGCCTCCAAAGAGGTCATCGATACCGTGTGCGAATGCTGTTTGAACGTTTTGAAAGGCACGATCCCTTTGTCCAAACACCAGAAACAATGCTTAGGCAAACATCGTCACGTTCTTCGGAAAATCGTTCAAAAGAAAATTCCCATTCGTCAAAAAAAGAAGATGTTAGTGCAACGTGGAGGTATTTTACCTCTCTTGTTAGGCCCCATACTGAAAGGAGTCTTGGGAACCATGTTGGGAGGACTGGTGGGAGCAAGATAAAAAGGCCCTCGGAAGTCCCAAAATCTCAGAATCCACCCCTGACAACCCCATGGAAGGACGAAAACTAGCTTTAGTGCCTTACAAACGATGGATGGAATACCATCGGTGGCAAGAACAACGCACCCCGCATTTACCTTCCAATCCCAATTTGAGCGAGATGTCCCAGTTACAACACGAATTGCAGTCCTTGATGGATCGCCAAGATTTGTCGGAAACAGAAAAATCGCAAAAGTACGGTCAACTCTTGCAACGACTGCAACTCTTTCACCAGAAAGCTTTAGACGAAACAGCTCTACCCACTCTGAAAGATTTTAAGACCTTGATGAAAAGTCCAGCACCATCATCATCATCATTACCACCACCACCACCACTACCATCCCCAAGGGTCACCAGAGATGCTACCCCACAAAGACCTGAGGAAGAAGAGATGCGCGAAGTGTTTCAAACACCGTCAGCAGCTCCCATTTCGAGTAAGATTGCAGCATCCTTGTTGACCCCGTCCCCCACACCCCAACGAGAAGAAATGAAAGCTTGGGTTAAAAAGATGATGTCCACGCCTCCTTCGACAGAAGTGAAAAAGAAAGAAGGGAAACCAGAACTCCCGTAGCCCATCGGACACGTAAATCCGTTTCCAAACCACCCTTTCGACCCACCCAAAGTAGCATCACCGAAGAGTGGGTGACTTATTAACAAACCAACAAAATGGAAAAAGTCTTAGCCAGCATTTACTACGATCCCTCCCATCCTGCAGGTTACGCAGGAGTTCAAAAATTGTATCGTGCTGCTAAAACTCGACTGAAAAGTCTCCGTTTACCTCAAGTGCAACGATGGTTACAAGAACAAGCTACCTACACTTTACACAAACCCATTCGACGCAAGTTTGCCAGAAGTCGCACCCGAGTGGAAGGCATCGATCATCAATGGCAAGCCGATTTAGCCGATGTCTCTCATTTGGCCAGCTACAATCGTGGCTACAAATATTTGTTTTGTGTCATCGATGTCTTTTCCAAATTTGCCTGGGTCGTGCCCTTGACTTCCAAATCGAGCAGCGAGTTAGTGCGAGCCCTGCAACGGGTGTTGAAACAAAGCGGTCGTCACCCTCTTCGATGGCAAACGGACAAAGGCACCGAATTTCTGAACCAAGCTTTCCAAAAAGAATTAAAGAAACGTGACATTCATTTTTTTACCACCGAGAATCCCGAAACCAAAGCCAGCATCGTGGAACGTTTTCAACGCACTTTGAAAGAACGCATGTGGAAATATTTTACGCATCACCACACTCTGAAGTACATCGACATCTTACCGGACCTGGTACAAGCGTACAACCAATCTTACCATCGAAGCATCGGACGTGCCCCGCAAGACGTGACTCCCGAAAACGAAGTGTTGGTGTTCGAGCGTCTGTTTGGTACGTCCCCGACGAGGGCTGTCCCCAAGAAAAGTGGAGAGTTGGCCGTATGAGATTGGGTGCGCACTGGCAAAACCAAACGCACTTTCGACAAAGGTTACTTACCTAACTGGACGACCGAACTGTTTCGCGTCACTGGACGAGTGCATGGCCGTCATCCTGCCGTCTATAAATTGGAAGACATGAACGGAGAAGTGCTCAAAGAAACGTTTTATTTGCCCGAGTTACAACGTGTCACCAAAAAAGAAGACGACGTGTACGACATCGAAAGCATTCTCGAACGCAGAACCCGTAAAGTGGGCAAACGACGTGTCAAAGAAGTCAAAGTACGTTGGAAAGGATATCCACCCAGTTTCGATTCTTGGATCGACGCTTCGCAAGTCATGGACTATAAAAAGAAGTGACCATCATGCCCTTTCACACATCAGACGCAGCTACGTCGACCACTCCTCCTTCACCCAGTTCTTCTGTGCAAGATTTACAAAAACAACCCTTGTGGGTGTGGTGCGGAGAACGTGTGCCTAAAACGCAAATCGTCTTTTTTGCCAAATCTTCGTGGTGTATTGTGTCATCGGGGCAGCCATCGCCAATTTGAGTTTGCAACAAGGAGACAAACAATTGTGGACCATTTTATTGAGCAGTTGCATCGGTTACCTGCTTCCCAATCCCTCCCTGAAATTCTCCTCGAACGGGAACCACGGGAACCTTGTGTCCAGTGCCAGTGCCAGTCACCACTCCAACCACAACCAGAACCCCATTTTGGGCGGAGACACGCCTCTGACGTCCACTAACCCCTCGGACAGCCACAGAACTCTGGAATTATGAGTCACCAAAACCAATTTTACTTAACCTTACCTAGTGACAGCTCCATGGAGGTGTTTCCCAACAACACGTTGTGCTGTTACACGGCTAAATTACCTCAAGCCATCCCCTTAGATCACGAAGCCCATTGGGAAGTGGCTTTAGTAGAAATGATTCACCCGACCCAAGTCCTCAATGTCCTTTCCAATCAAAATTTTTTTGATGTGGAAGTTTATGACGAGCAAGTGCAACAGTGGATGAATACCCATAGCAAATATGAGCATAAAATCCCTCCCACAAAAACTCTAAAGTGGACCACCTATCAGTTGTTCATTCCCCCAGGTTATTATTTTAGTGGTCAACATTTGGTCAACACCATAGCCACCAGGTTTAATGGTGTGTTTGGGGAAGCTTTTAAGAATGTCAAGAACAAAAGTGTCACCCTGGAATACCACAAAACAGCTCGTCGCTTCCTGATGAAATTTCCTGAGCGGGGTAAAATCATGGGTTTCTATTTTTATGATGAATTGTTTGACATGTTGGGCGGTGACATGAAGATGAGGAAGAAAGTAGAACAAGAAAAAGGCGAATTATCAGTCATTTACGACAACGAGTCTTTTGGCCAGTATTTTCGTACCCCGGTAGAACTGAACCAAGGACTGAATTTGATGTTTGTGTATTCCGATGTGGTGGAATACAACGTGGTGGGACACACCTCCGTGCCGTTACTGCGTGTCATTCCTTTCAAAGTGGATTCTGCCGCAAACGCTGACGAGGAAGGTGGAAACACTTATCACGTCCACCGCGAATTTGTCCATCCTCACTATTTGCCTGTCAGCAAGTTGTATTTGGACACGGTCAACATTACTATAAAAGGAGATTTGGGACAAAATATTCCATTCACCAAAGGAAAAGTCACGGTGAAACTCCATTTTCGAAAACGGTTCTCTCACGACTCGTAAGTAAGTCATGTATCCAGTGTACCGAGGGGTGGCTCGACAGCGAGGACACGGTTTAGGAGATATGTTAAAATCGGCCTTTCGTTCGGTGGCCCCGGTTTTGAAACCGATGGTGACACGCGGATTGCACGCCTTGAAAGATGCGGCACTGACGCAAGGCAAAGAATTTCTCCAAAATGTCATCATCGACAAACAAAACCCTAAAGAAGCCTTCATGAGGGCAGGCAAAAATGTCTTGCTGCAAACGGGCAAAGACATTTTAGGCCGACGAGAGACACCTATAAATGCTCTGCACGCTACCGAGTCAGGCATTCAGCAAGGACAAGGCAGAAAGAGACGACGAAGAAGAAAACACCCTTTCACCAGACTTCAAGTGAGAAAGGCCAAGAAAAGAAGAACCGTTCGAGACTTAGACGTTTTCGATTATTGAGAAAGAACAAAAAAATGATGCACCGAGAGTCTTGCGCTTGTTCCAAGACGGAACTGGATCTGTTTGCCATGCCCCCCACCATGATGACGATGCAAGAATCTCAGTGGGTGGAATTTCACCCCGTCTCCTCATTGGCCGATTCCGCTCCCATCGAGTTTGAAATCAAAGGACAGCCCGAAGATTACATCGATCTGAATAGCAGTTACTTGTACCTGAAAGTCAAAGTTCTAGATAAGACTGGAGGTGAAATAGACGGTACCGAGAAAGTAGCTCCCGTCAACAATTTCATGCATTCCTTGTTCAGTGGAGTGGACTTGTACTTGAATAACAAACTAGTCAGTAGCAGTATGGATACTTACCCTTATCGAGCGTACCTGGAAAATCTCTTGACGTACGGAATAGACGCGAAGAACACTCATCTCAATGCCTGCGTGCTATGGGAACCTGACGAAGCGGGCGAATTTAATGAAAAAGAGCTTGAAGCTGACCCCAAATCAAAAACAACCATCAATGAGGGATTTGTAGAACGAAGAAACAGAATCAAAGGAGTCAACAAAAGTTTAGAACTAATGGATCGTTTACATCTGGACATGTGGTTGCAAGAAAAGTATTTGCTGAACGGGGTCAATGTTCGCCTGAGACTGAATCGTAGCAGTGCCGCTTTCCATTTGTTGGCTGATAGTGATGCTACTACTGGTGGCAATCCCAAAACCAAAATCGAGGAGGCCAAACTCTACGTACGCCGTGTGGAAGTGTTACCTAAAGTGGGAAACGACATCAGTCAAACGTTGAGCAGAACGACCGCCAAGTATCCCATACGACGCGTGTAAGTGAAAACGTTCACCATTCCCGTTGGACACCAATCCATGATCGAAGATCATCTGTTTCAAGGACAGTTACCCAAACGTTTAATCCTTGGTATGGTCGAGAATTCAGCCTTCAACGGAGCCTTCCCTGAAAATCCTTTCAACTTTCAACACTTCAACGTGAAGAAAATCGAAGTCAGTCGTGATGGCAAGACCTTGTGTACCCGACCTTTCGAACCTGACTTTGCCAACAAAAATTACTTGAGATCGTACTTGTCCCTGTACGAAGCCACCGGTCAGTTAGGAACCAACACCAGTCACGGCATTGAGTACGAGGATTACGCAGGAGGCTATGCTTTGTGAGCTTTCGATTTCACTCCAGACCAAGGCAGCGACGAGGGACATTTCCACCCTATAAAATCCGGCCAGATTCGTGTGGAAATTCAGTTTGCAAATCCTCTGCCAGAGACAGTGAACGTCATCCTGTATGCAGAATTCGATAATACGATAGAAATCAACAGTTTGAGAGAAGTCATCCTAGATTACTAGAAACCATGGAAGACTGTTATCCCTCTTTACCTAGTGGAGAAACTTTGGACATGGAATGTGAAGAGACTGCAGAAAAAGAAGAAGAAGTGATCATGATGAAATCGAGATGGCCAGAACAAGAAGCCCATTTAGTCTCCTGTTTTGCCAAACACTTGGTGGAAAAAATGACGGAATTGATCAAGAAAAATTGTTATGGATGTCAAAACGATCATCCCAGTCAAATTCAACACGATAAATGCCTGATGTTGAGTCAAGAAGAAAAATTGGACGAGTATCTGGACGAAGCTTGGAGTCTCATCTCGGACAAAGACGTGTTGCACCAGTGGTATAAAGACTTGCGTGAACATTCTTGTCCACCATTAACCACTCAAGAGATCCATCGTATCGAAGCTCTCCTGAATCAGAGTGAGGAAACAGAACGAATAACCGTTTATTCGTCAGACATTTTCAAGCAAAAAGTCAGGATCGAATTGACGATTTATTATTACCTGTGAAGAAAAAAACCACACAAATGGATACCTGGGAACTTTATTACCTTTTGAACCACAGTTCGTATACAGCTTCTTGGAATCCTGTCGTCTGTGCTAAAGATGAACTCCCTCATCGCAAACCTAAAGACCATCAAGCTTACGTGATCAACACGGACGACAGTCATCTCCCAGGAACCCACTGGATAGCCGTTTACTTTCCTCAAGAAGGATGTGTGGAATATTTCGATTCGTACGGATTGCCCCCTTTGGAAGACGATATCATCGACTTTATGAGAAGAAATGCTCAGACCACCCGATTCAATAATGTGAAATTACAAGGCACAGATTCCTTGGTGTGTGGACAGTACTGTGTGTATTTTCTACATCATCGCAGCCTGGGCTATTCCTTAGAACATTTAGTGACTCATTTCGATCCTCGTTCTTCTGCTAGAAACGATGTGAAAGTAGATCGATGGTTTTGTGACCATTATGCTTATCTTTTGTCTCAAGCTAGGAAACGTAGTGTCCATCAATGGCCTAATGATTTCCAACAGTGGAAATCACAATTTCATTCACAACGTTGTCAGCCCTGTTTAAAGTAGATGGTAAATTGAGAAAAAATGTTTGTGATTTGAAAAAATGTTTGATGTTATATTGTTGGATTATTGTTAAAAATGTTAGAGTTGTTGTTTAGTGTTAAGTGATTTTTGAATAAAAAATGTTGTGTTTTGAAAAAAATGCCTTTGTCTTTTGTTTAGCTATAAGAATGTTGGATTGATGCTCTTTCATTTCTTACTATCCCTCTCATGACACTCACTGAACGTTGCGACTCGAAAACCGTGTGGGGGATGTTTTCCTTCACGTCCGCGCTTTGACTTTAAGAACCGGGGGTTGTTTCCAGTCTAACCATCCATTGTCGACTCATCCTCCTAAGAAGATGTGCTCCAAACTAGCTAAGCTCAACGAAGCCTACGTGAATTTGCATAGGGTCAGACACAGTCTGATACCGAAGCCAGAAGAAATAGAAAATGTGAGAATGTTAAAAATCACTGAAGACCTGATAGAAGAACTCTTCAGAGAAGAAATGAACAGGGAGAAAGAAGAATGGACAAAGAAGTACAGACTTCAGAGACAGCAGCAACAGCAGCAACAGCAGCAGCAGCAGCAACCTGAAGCTGACAGAGGCTTTGTCGATTGTCGTATCGACACCAAAGAGTTCTTCTTCTCTTTCCGAAGAAGCAGACCTATCGCCAGAAAGTCTATCCTCAGAGGACATCGCATTCTTAGAAACTAAAAAAGAATGCCATAGCAAACAAAAAAACAGCCCTTTTCAGGGCTACCCAATACTCTAGAAAAGAAATAACTATCCATTTGCCAATGTGTGTAGGTAGAGTAGTGTGAATATAAACACTAACTCTTTTTTAAGATAGTGTGAGGGTATGTGTTTGTGTGTGTTTGTAAGTGCTCAAGTAAGTTGGTGTGGATAGTAGATTAAAATCATGTTTTTTTGGGTGTTTGAGGTGTATATTTGGAGTTAGATTGGATTGCTTTGCGTATGTGGATAGTCTATTGAAGTGATTTATAAAAATTTTTTAAAATAATGATGGGTAGCATAAAAAGTGAGTGAGTGTTTCTTTTAGGTCCGCGCGTTGTTGTTGTTGTTTGGTCATGATCTAGGTAAGATCAATTTTATGTTTTTAGGGGATGTTGTCCTTCACGTCCGCGCTTTCAGTATAAATTGAAACACGTTCGGCAGTCCAGCTACCCTTGTTGATTGATCAACACCGCCAGAAGAATGAACACCAGAATTATGAAACTGTTAGAACTCCAGATGCACCTGGAATATGCCAGGCGCATAGTAAACGAACTATCAGCGGAGGCTATCGTAGAAGAAGCAAGAATAAAGAAAGAAGAGGAGGAAAGAAGAGAGAGAGGGAAGAAGAGGAAAAGAAAATAGGAGAGAGGATGTCATGCAATATTCCCGAGACAGAGGATTGGGGTGCTGAAGCGAATCATCCCGCCTCTGCACTCTCAAGACAAAAAGTAAAAAGAGACTGGAGTCAAAGATGCGTGTGCGGCGCCAGGCCTGGAAGGTGCAACCATTAGATAGCTGCATCTGGAGTTCAAAAAATAAAAACCAACAGCCCTTTTCAGGGCTACCCAATCCTCTAGAAAAGAAATAACGATCCATTTGCCAATGTGTGTAGGTAGAGTAGTGTAAATATAAACACTAACTCTTTATTCATAGTGAGAGTGTATGTGTTTGTGTGTTTTTGTTTGTAACCGTTCACGTAAGTTTGTGTGAATAGTAGATTATCGGTTTCTTAGCGTATGTGGAGAGTATAGTTAGGGTTTTATTATATGAAATGAGAAAAGTAGGGGGATGTTTTCCTTCACGTCCGCGCGTTGCTTGGTCATGATCGACGTAAGATCAATTTTATGTTTTCAGGGGATGTTTTCCTTCACGTACGCGCTTTCACTATAAAACTAACAGTGTTGGTCATTGGAGCCCATTCTACGGAATAAGCGAACAAGAAGATGCCAGCAGCTTCAGCTTTATACAACGATCTTATGGGAAGTTGGTATTGGATGGTGGATGGATTGAGTGTAGTAGAAAGGGTTGAACAGGAATGGAGGTATTCAGTGACAAAAGACTTCGTCTCAAGACAAGTAACCAGCCCCCACTTATCCGTAAATATTGTAAAAGAAATGATAGAGGACGAGGAGAAGAGAATCAGAGGTTTAATTAACCCACCGTATGTGAAAGTGGGTAAGTTAAAAGAAGCAATAGATCATGTGACGAGTGCAAGGTGCTTTCTAGAAGACATTGTATAATGGACAGATTGGTGTTTCGCGAAGTGGGGGTTAGAAAAACTTAAGAAAGCGGAAGAACTAATGAGGAATGTGCTGACCGAAGAGGTCAAGAAGATCAAAGAAAAGTGGTCAAAGGAAAGAAAAGAAGAAGAAAATAGAAAAAAAAGGATGAATTCGAAAAACTGAACACAAACTGGATGAAAATCCAAGAGAAGTTCCGGGCCATGGGCCACCCGGACTGGCTGCCGGAAACAGAAAAGAAGAAGAAGGGGTTGATGGACAAAATAAGAGGATGGTGGAAGAAGTTAAGAAGTTAAAAGAAGAAGAAAAAACCCAAAGGCCCTTTTCAGGGTCCCATATTTCTCGAAAAGAGATAGCCTTTCCATTGCCTACCCCTTTTTTATATTTTATTTTTTTAAAAAAAAAAATATAAAAAAAATCCCATGTTCAATTTCCCTTGACGCTATAAAGGCCCACCCTGTTTAATTTCCTTTGACGCTAAACTGCCCCACGATTTTTTTTTTCTCCATGTTAATTTCCCTTGACGGTAATCTGACCCACGATTTTTCTCCATGTTAAATTTCCCTTGACGGTAATCTTGCCCAGGGGTGTTTTTAATGCTAATTCCCATTGACGGTAAAGTGCCCCCCTTCACTACTGACAACACTTAGATTGTGATCTGAAACTTCAGAACGGCAATTTGTGCGCTGTGATTATATTTGTGCTGATAGGTCTGTACAGTATTTTGCCGGTACTAATGACAGAAAAAGTCTCACAATATTAAGATGAATCAGCAAAGTGTACCGAAATAAGACAAAATTCGGCGCAGAGGCAAAATGAAACAGGGGCACAGGTTCCGATACTATGAATAGAGCTCGGTAATGATAAACTGGGTTAAAGTACGTATAATGAATACCATAGGTGACTGTTGACGCGTGGATATAGTTTGGGATTCTTTGCTTGTCATTTTATTATACACGTGTTTATACAAATTGTTAGATAATGTCGCTTTTTTTGTCTATGAGTTAAATTTGGAAAATTTGCGTAGGAGCACATATAGTACAAAGCATTTTACTCGTAAATAACAACAAAATGATTAATTTCCGTTTGTGTTCCAAGATGTATCGTTTTTTTGTGAGATTAAAAGAGATTTGGAATTTTCTAATGTAGATATTAAACGTGAAAAGTACTTCCATTCAAATATAAATAATATACATAAAAACTCGGCAAGAAAACAACCATCGCAGGTTATGCAGACTATATCAGTCTTTTAGGATCTTATATTGAAAAATAAAAGCAAGAAACTGTAAGATCGCTCACCTCGCAGACATCAGACAAATTGTCAAATGCAAAACTTGTCCTAGTAATATGGACTATCTAGTGATCAGCTTTTGTCATAATTTCATGAAATTCTGATGATTGCTTGAAAGAAAGTTCTGTGAAGCTTTCTATTTCATGGTGGATCGGCGTCATTTGAACATATTTTAAAGGTATTCTTACCAGGATACCTTCGGTTAAATTTGGTCAAATTCTTTTGAGTAGCTAATGAGAAGAATTTCAAGATTCTTTTATTGTTAATAACAGCGGCCATATTTGATGTCAGATCGGCATAATTTATAATAAGTTTAGAAGGCTTTTCAGTCTAGTGTTTTCTGTAAAAATTAGGAAATTCTGTTGAGAAACGTTTAAGCAGAAGTCTTTTACAGGTTGTAGTGTTTAAGAAGCGGCCATGTTACAAGGTTAATAGATTGATAGGCCTTAATGTGTAGTGCTGTCAATTTAGGTCAGATTTATGTCATCAGTTTTTGGTTTTATAAATGAAGTCATTTTACACAATATTTCTTTTGCTTTGTTTAATTTGGACGGTCGTACTCAATGACAAATTTGTATACTTTTTAAAAGGCTTTTATGGATGGAATAACTTTTCTCAAACTTGGTTAAAATCTATCGAAAGTTCTGATTTTGCAAAAGATGAAGTAGTTACCATTTTGCGTTTATAAGTGATATCGACCTATTTTGAAGGGTGGTTTGGCGTCATTTGCACACATTTTAAATCAGAATGCTTTCTATCAAATTTGATCAAATTATTTCGAACTGTTTTTTAGAAGATGGCCTTCATATTTTATTTCTTTGTAGCGACTGCGGCAATATTTGATGACAGTTCGGCACCATTTGTGCAAACTTAAACGACATTCCTTCTGTGGTGATTTCTATAAACTTTGATTAAAATCTGATTACTGTATGACGCTCTGACAAATTTAGTTGAAATTACTCTGGTGATTTCTGAGAAGATGTTGAAAATGTTGAAATAGTAACCCATGACCTACGTCAGACGCGGGGTCATACCAGAAGCCCACCTTGCCTTGTGACCAGGAGAGCTGATCAATTCACTGGACATTGCAATTTACTCAAAACTTAGGAGCATTGATCAAATTATGATCAAGTTACTAACAAGTAAAGCAGATTTTTAGTAGGGTAGTAGGGAGTGTGATAGTCGGAATGGGTTGGGTTGTTTACCCAGTCTTCGCTTGAGGTAGATACAGATCACAGGTCTTGATATGTAAGGCTTAATGCCTGACAAATATAGTGGGGGAAAATGGATTCTAAGCAGAGCAAGGGCCATAACTCTGTCATAGTATAATCCAGGAACCAAGAATGCTCTAAATCAATGCTTTTAGGTCATGACGCTTCCGGTCTTTGTTTTCACTCCTATCAAAGGAAGATTATGAGCAGATTCGAAAGTGCCAAGAGGCTGACAGAAACGTCTAACTTAAAGTGTTTTTTCTTCTAAGAAAATAGTTTGACACAATTGTGAAATGGTACCAAAACTTATAACTTTGGTATATATATGTCTGTGTGTGCTAAGATTTTGTAACGCAAATGCGGAAAACATTAAGCAATTATTTGCAACGAACTAGTATACATCTTAGAAACTGTTATTATCAATGAACGGTACAGATGCCTGGATCAGTCGATCGTAGGGAAAGTAATTATTTCCAAAGTAATAAAATAGATTTGAATATAAAGTGACAAAATATGAATATGCAATATAATCTTGAGTTCAATATTGTAAATATTTTTATAAAGAAGTCAGCTGTTAAGTAAATCAATGCTGAAGAACTGTAGAACTCTCATGCAAGTGTAGCGACATTAGTGATCATTTTCACGAATGACTGAAAATAAAATGGTATACAGTGCTTATTACAATTCTAAAAGTTATGGCTCGTACTGTAAACATATTCGCAATTTTGTTGTCAAAATACCAAGTGAGAAACAATGAAATTAATACGGCAACGGTTTTCAGACGTCTTGAAAACCACCATTTGACTGCGCAAAAACGTATGCGCGTGGTTATACCTCTTGAGCAACAATACACAGGATTTTGGCACAGTCTTTAAAACTAGAATGATATTTTAAGTTTTTAAATATACACATTTAACAAAGCAGAAAAGGTGTTGGAGTGAAACTCCTATGCGGAAAAAGCAGCTCACGAAAACAGAAAAAATTAGCAATTGCTTCTACTAGTTCTTGAAGCTAACCGTAAAAAAAAATAGTTTTTAGATATTTCATAAATCGTTCCTTGTATCAGGTGTTAAACCAGAAAACTCTGCGAAATAAATTTCCATTAATTAATTCTAAGTTATTCTCAGCACCGGAAAGGAATGACATCAGCTTTGATGTTTAAACCTTAATATATCACCCCGTGAAATTTAAGATTTGGAAATAAATAAATTCGAAACCTATCACAAACGTAATAGCACTTTTCAAAATTATTCTTTAGATGGGAGGAACTTGAGAGAGAGTCGGGATTACAGATGTTATACCGGACGGGTGGACTTATCCTTGCACGAGTTGGTGAACACGACCACATTGTTCAGCAGTATGCCGATACCATGAGAGCCAATAACATCCCGTGAGTAGCTTTTCTCAGGTTCTCTTTTATTTAACGATAAGCCTTCTTTCAGCGTCTTTTAACTAATTGTGGAGATCATATTTTTTTTTCTTCAGAATTATGATCTTTCTTCGTGCATTGAGATTTGTACGTACTGTCTTATATTACTTAAATGTGTTGATTCATGACTTGTTGAACTTTCAATAATTTTAAGTAAGTTGGTTTACTTTTTATTGTTTTTGCTATGCAGTCTGATGTGCAGCCGTACAATAATCAGTTTGAAAAGATTATTTTTTCTAACGGTGACGTCGGTGATAATTATAATTCCAATAATTTTCATATATCGAAAACCTAATCATGGTGTCATAAGAAGTTCTGAGAGAAAAATATTCACTCAAACCCTCATGTGAATATATAATTATCGGTACAAGCCACATCTTCAAGCAACTTTTCGATCCATAGATTGGATTTATAGAATAATCTTAAGATAAGATAAAAATTCTTTATTACAGACTACATAGTCCATACATCTAAATTAAAATATAAAAATAAAGTAAAAGTATTTTAAACATAAAAAGATCATTTCTATCTTATGTACAAGTATACAGACACATCTACAACAATGGACTGTGCCCATCATTGTTAAAATGAAATTATCTAGCTTATTTAAGGAGTACTTTGTTCCATCTAATTATAATACAAGAATATAAATGAATGTCATAGTTCTACAAAAATGTCAAGATACAGTTCTTATTTTTAGATATTCTTGTCGTCATTGAGAACAAATACTTCATCAAAACTGAATACGTTATAATTAACAAACTGTTTCATCTTGGAATTTTTAATAGAAAACGAAGTTGTTATTAAAACCAAAATCTGGTTGTTGTTTTTTTTTACATTCACCAAAGTGTGTCCACAGATGGGCACAATCAATTGTGCAGTAATATGATTTGAACAATATAATTTTGATATTCAGTTGGTGTTAATTTTAATCAATTAACCCTCACTGGACTTTTGAAATGCCTATAACGTCCTTTTACTTCTGTGTTTGAGATGCGAATGGATGACTGGCTCACAGTTACATCGCAAGTTTCCGCAGTTTACAACAGACGACAGATACGTGGCCGTATATCAAAAGGATAGTGGGCTTGTCGATGCTGCGATTGGCAATGCTGTTCACATTCAACTCGCACGTGGAAATGGGGCTTCCATTCTCGAGAACTGTGCTGTCTTAAGAATAGACAGGGCCAATAAGGACACTGTTTGTGTAAGTTAATCAGTAACTACTATTATTTCTTTAGCCTTGCATCTGATGATAGAGTGAGTCTTAAAATACAATACATCTGATAGGGTTGTTAAAGCTGACAGACATGCGTAATGAGTTTATCCGTCATGTACCTTATTTACCCCCATTCAACCTTATGCTATCTTCGTATAGGAGAGACACTAAAATAACATATAGCGCTACGTCCAATCCATGTCTCTGCCTTTTTCTATATAACTTTTTTGTATCAAGGATTTGAACAAGAAATTTTGGCATGAAAGACGTACACGAGTCAGTTTGAATTTTATCTCGAATGATATAGCCATTCCAATAACGGGGGAGACTAAAACCTTTAATTGAAGATTTGTTTTGTATGATCACTATGAAGTGTTAGATGAATGGCTGTGAAATGAGTGTGAAATGAGTGTTTGTCTTTGTTGGTTTGTTGGCTGGCCCGGTCGGGTATTAAACTCCAAACCGATGTCCCCGAGGCAATGTCAAGGCCACATGACAATCAGTAATTAGAAACTTTAATCAATGTTTTTATGCATGATCATAAGCACCAAACCTTTGGATGGTTGTCAGCAAATTCAGAGTGTAAAATTAGGAAGCTGAGTTTGCTAATCTTCATGCATCCTTCAGTCCCTAAATCAAAACCAATGATATTAAAACTTTTAACATTTCCTGTTTAAATTTTTAAAAAGCTTCAAACTTTCAAAAATGATGAAATGCTTTTAACTGTAAAATCAAAGGGTTTGATATTTTATCTCCATGCGCCTACAGGCTCTCTCCCCTACGTACTTGATCAAAGTGACTGCCATTTGAAATATTTGTTCAGAGATTTCAGATATGGTTTCTGTGTATGGGTCTAAGCTCCAACAAGTTTTTAGTTTTAATGGAGAAACTCTGTAGTGATAAAGCTGATCTTTTCAAATAATATACCTGATTCAACTGATCTGGTTTTAGGTTTAGAAATCGTGTTAGCAATGGATCTTGATAGTCTCATCAGTGCTGTCAGACCGTACAGTACCATATTCATTGGTATCTAATATTCAGTAAACAGTATTACTTTGCATATTTAAATGTAGCAAAAGAAATATCAAATCTGTTCTCCTCAGTATCATAACCTGTCAGACGTAAGTATTGAATGCAGCGAGGTTGAGGTTGAGGTATGACAGCTCGAACATCAGCTAAGGCATTTAAAAGTTGTCAGTTCGATATCTTGTAATTCTCCACTAAGTATGCAGTTCCCAAAAGAAAGGATTGCCTAATGTTAATATAAACACTTTAGAAAAACAACAGTTTATGTTACCTTGCAGAAGAGACGCACGTTTTCGTGACAAACTAGGAATATTAAGCTACTTACATTGTACCGTACACATACTCAGCTAGCATAAGGAACTTTGCACACGCTGATCACAAATTAGTTTTAACTTGTACATAAGTTAAAACGTAGGCCATGAAATTAATATAAAAAATCACTCTTGAACATGAATTACCACATCTGGAATACCATACACAGTCTGTGCTTCGCATGAATCGTTTGTATCTATAGTTTATTGATTTCGGGGTCCTAGAGAGGCATTCACTTGCAAGATGGCTGCAAGAGCAGGTAGTGGCTAATTCGGTCTATTGTTTAACATTATTAATGTTCATTTGATAGCAGACTAGAAATATGTTATTGACACGACTGACAACAAACAAAATTGATCTATTTTTGTTATGGCAAATCAATTAACTTCAAATGCTATTTCATTGGAGATCTATTGCTTTTATTGCTGGAGGTGATTCTGTTTTGTTTTATTAGTTGCATAATGTTTTGTTTATTTGCTTTCTTTGGTATTTTTTAAATTTTTACGGCAATATTAAGAAATTAAGGGAATATCGTGCTGACGTATTAGTAGTAAAGAACCTTGCCAAACGGGTGATGCAGTGGTAGAAATATTAGCAGCTATGGCAGCCAAACGGGTGATGCAATGGTAGACATATTAGCAGCTATGGCAGCCAAACGCGTGATGCAATGGTAGACATATTAGCAGCTATGGCAGCCAAACGCGTGATGCAATGGTAGACATATTAGCAGCTATGACAGCCAAACAGGTGATGCAATGGTAGACATATTAGCAGCTATGACAGCCAAACGGGTGATGCAATGGTAGACATATTAGCAGCTATGGCACCAAACGCGTGATGCAATGGTAGACATATTAGCAGCTATTGCAGCCAAACGGGTGATGCAATGGTAGACATATTAGCAGCTATTGCAGCCAAACGGGTGATGCAATGGTAGAAATAAGAAACGGCTAATGCTCCTCAGAATGGTTTTCAATTTTTACAAGATATTAGTAGTTTATGAGACACAGATATTCGTCTTCGCTACCTGATTAACAAAATTAATATATGGCTTATCATTTACATTACAAAACAGTTTGATTATGTTGAAGTAGTTTGACCTTTGGCGATAATAACCTTTGGAATCGATATTTATATTTACGATGATAAAATACATTAAAACAGGACTGTATCATTAGAAGTACATATTTTGGTCAAATTTACAACACCAGGAGCTTTCTTTGACAGGTACCTTAATAAAGAGCTACAATGAAAATAATACTTAAATATCATATAAAGTATGCCTATGTACTTAAAATAATCAAAGAGCTACATTTGGTTTTCAGATGAAATAGAAACAAGTGGGTTTTTCTCGCACTACTAATCAATATATTTTCTTTTTTCTTTAATTAATTTGATAAAATTATTTATTATTTTGATTTTGATGCTATTTTTATGTATATTTGATTTAATTTATATTTGATTTAATTTAATTCTTTGTAAGTTTAAAATCTTTTTATTTTTAATTTCATTACGCCAAAATAGTGTAGTTTTGTTTACTAGGAACTCGATCTTTTTCTGAAAATAGTTAGACCTTGACTCTTAAGTTGATAACACCTTATGCTGACCTAGTTCCCGACCTTAATTTAGAAATCACTGAGACAAGAAAACAACTTTTTATTTTTATCATATTCTTAGAGTAGAATGATTGGTTTTTGTCAAGTCATACTGGGACTACCTGTTTTGATACGTAAATACTTCTCGAAGATTGTGGAAAGTTAACCCTTATCTGGGAATCTATTTTGCTTTTCAAGTTACTGTATAATCTTTGTTTATAGAGATATTTATCAGTTTGGGCTTAAAATACTTAATGTCAAGGTGTTCGTTTGTTTGTAACCAGTTTGGGAATTATATTTTAATGTTTATTCAGATTATTTGGATTCTAAAGGATAAATCTTTTTCCTGTAAAAATTTGAGTACTTATACAGATTTCTATGACAAAGATATTTCATTAATTCAAACGCCGGATTAATGTTTGTGAATAGCACATAACTGTAGACCGTACAACAGGACAAAGGATACATTATAGTCCTCGCCTTCCATCTTAGAATCTTCGTCGGGAATCGAACTTGAATTCATTAGAACATTTCATTATTAAGACTTCTAAAATTTAATTCGTGGATTATGTTTGTATTTTTTTATTATTTTGAGCCTTAAAATCGTAAGTTTTTTCTTCTTCATTTTTACAGTATTTTTCCAGGGAAATAAATTATTTGTTAAATTGTTTTCAAAGCTTGTTGTTTTCATTTTTCTTTTGTTACCGTTTATTTGAGCCTAAACAAGTAACATAAGAATTGGGGGCTCGTCCGGAATTATTTTGAACATTCAAAATTGAACACTTTTTCAAGTCACTTCAAGCGTTTCACACAAATTTCCTTTTAAAGCAGTGCAACTTTTTATTTTGGTTTATGTCTATGTTAATACCGTCAAACATGAATAATTATGTCGCGAAATAATTTGTTGATAAACTTTCGCCTGTTAAAGGACATGCACAAGTGAAGCAACGCACTATACATACCGGAAGCAATGCATCGAACCTGTGTCGAGAGAACTTTACCTGTCTTTGCTTTCACCATTGTTATTTCTGTGGAACATTCTTTATTTATAGGTTCACACTACAAGAGGAGATTTTTTTTGCCGACGTGTCATAGTGACTGCAGGTGCATGGATCAATCACGTGCTCGGGTCCCTAGGCGTCCATGTGCCTATTTATGTCACCCAGGAGCAGGTGACCTACCTCGGCACGCCGCACATGCGAGAGTTCACCAAGGACAAGTAAGAATTACGAAATCTACAAATAATTGTTTAAAGAAATCTTACTCTTACTTGCCCGTTGATTTGAGACATATGAACTTTTGACTTGGAAATGTTTCAAGTATTGGAAATTGTGATTTGAGTGTTGTGTTATTAACTTGAGTTCTTTTAAGGCCGTAGCAGACGCGTGGTTGACGAATTGCATTTCTGGTATACAATTGCATGAAAATGGCAAGGGAAATCGATAAGATATCCAACTATTTAAAATTAACCAGTAGTTTTATATAGTAAAACGTTTGAAATTATTCCTCGTGTTTCAGCCAGTATTTAATCTACCAAAATATGGACTGGTTTAATATTTTATTGCAATATTTTAAGAATTAATACTCTTGAACAGTTGTGTCTGAAATATGTATTCTGTGTGCGCATTTTCTGTGACTAAACTTTTGTTTCAACGTAGAATAGTGTTCAATTTGTGACTCGTCAAACTATATAGCACACCATTCATATTCATACTTACAAAAAGAAACAATTGGAGAAGAAGAATATATTTGATTTCATTAATGCATGTTAACATCGTCTTTGAGCATTTGCAGATTTCTTTTTCTGCTTTGTTTATGTGTCTTTGTTTTCTTTTTAATTACGCATGCGTTAGAGGAACTCCCATACATAATAAAACAACATTTCAGTCAAAGGTTTAGTGGGCATTTACATATCTGACATACATAAATTCATTCGAATATGCCAGTATCACCACGATACTTACAGTCTTGATCAAAATGTACCGTAAATTAACTTTCACACCTAACTCCAGGTATCCTGTTTGGATTTTCCACTCACCGTCTCACGACATTTACGGCTTGCCTATCCATGGAAACTCTGGCACCAAGGTAGCGGTTGACGCAGGAGGACCGGTTGTAACCCCAGACACACGGACATTTGAACCAGACGCCACCAGAGAACAAGTCTGCCTGGATCTCCTGCAGGAAATTCTTCCCAATGTATGTATGTATGTATGCATGTATCTATCTATCTATCTATCTATCTATATATATATATATATATATATATATATATATATATATATATATATATATATATATATATATATATATATATATATATATATATATATCTGTGCGTGTGTGTGTGTGTGTGGCTTTATGACTATATGTGCGATAATACCATTACCCTGAAGTCTGTTTTACTTAACTCGGGTTTAAAGATGAAATAAAGTATAAAAACATTGGGGGTGGGGGTGGTAGTATTTTGTTATTTTTTTTTTATAACTTCACTGTATGGAGTTTCAGTTCGTCAATGTATGACAGATGTACACCTTTTTAAGTGATGATTACGTGCCAATGAGGATTCTGTTACAGTGTTGCTTGTGAACAATAATAATAATAATAATAATAATAATAATGGTTTTCCAGGCTATAGGTCCGAAATTATACACGAAGACATGCTTGTACACAATGCCACCCGACCGCAACTTCATCGTGGACACGTGTGAAAAATATGGATGGAAGGACGTAATCGTTTGCAACGGTGCAGGACATGCGTACAAGTAAGTGAATATTTAAAAACCATGGCTTTTGAGACTATATTCGAACTTTAATTTATCCAATTACTGTATTAAAATACTTCCATAAATGTACACATGCTTTCGTGTTCTATTTATATTTGCAGAGTTCACGGGGAGAATAACTTTAGCGATATCGAAATTGCCAGGAGTGGACATTTTAGAAGATAGAAACAAAACTATTCAGTCAGTTACAGACAGATTCGCTGTGACTACAAATGCTATCAAATCCACTCTATGTTTTAGCCTGCTGCTTTCTCAGCTTGAAAATAAATTGGAGAATTCTTTTCTGCTTCTATTGTAGAAAAACGTCTTAGTACCACAACTCTTTTGAACGTTTTGTCTACAATGTCATTATAAGTATATTTTTTTAATAGATGCAATTATATTGGTACAACTTTAATGAAGACATTTCAGCATAGATGCGTTAACTGAATATACAGATTTAGAAAAAGCATTCTTTCCAGGGCTTTGAAAGTGTATGTTCAACAACATTCACGATGCAAGTGTTGATTGAAACCTGTACAACTTTGGTTTGAATGACTTCCAATTATTTTTGTAAAGCATTTATAATGCGTATATTTACCCGAACAATTGCTTTTACGTTAATTCTTTAGACATGCATCAGCCCAGCGATACAGTTCCGTTATAATTGTGATGGTGTTCTTCTTTTCCACTTAACAGATTCGCCAGTCTACTGGGGAAGATCTTGAGCGAAATGGCCATTGATGGTACGACGAAGTATGACATCTCGGCCTTTAACCTAGATCGAGAGGCTCTCTTGGACCCCAACTACGAACCCGTGTTTCTCAGATCGGGAAGCAAGGTTCCCGCTAGCACAAAGAAGCAGCCCGAGCAAGCAAAATTATAGATTTCACTCAAACTATTCACACAATTTAGGGTAGAACAAATTGTCTGAAGTGTTAAAATTGTTTTGATCTAGGATTTTATGTGTGTGTGTGTGTGTGTGTGTGTGTGTGTGTGTGTGTGTGTGTGTGAGAGAATTTTCAAGAGAACTCGTAAAATAAATTCATACCATGTTGTGCTAATACAGTGAATAGTGTGGGCATACCATCCATATAGTATAGTACCTTGAGTAGAAATGGTTCAAAGTCCAGATTTCATCCATTAAGGATGATCCACTTTTAGCTTTCTCAGTTTAAACATTTTCTTTCACATAGTACTCTCTCGTATATATATATATATATATATATATATATATATATATATATATAATGGATAATACGCTGACTCCTATGATGATCTGACGTGGTTTACATTAACTTTGACTGTGTATTGCATGTACCTAGGAAAAGAACAGGTGACATAATTCAACCGTGAAATCTTGGGCTTGATCTACTATCAATTAGTGAAGAATAAATTAGTGCCATTGTCAGAATAAAATACATAAATGCTTTTATTTTTTGCAAAATTCTTGGTTTTAGCAATTATTTTGCCATACTGTATAAATGCATCGATAGGATATGACAAAAGGTTTACCAGCTTGTTGAAGATCCATTTTCTCTGAGTAATTACTCATACAGATGCAAGGATGGCACAAAGGAATGACGTTATGATGCTGTTAAGCCCAATTTCAAGTTTACTGTGACCCAGTGATGCAAAAGATTAGGAGTTTATAGCCTTTAGCAATTTTTAGACCTTCAGCATTGGCATCGGCTTAGGAGAAGTAAAATAAAATAATGTATAGGTCAAGATTCTTAGTCAAAGGTCAAGATCAGAAACGCTGACAGTAAGGAAGCTGGTTTCGGAACGAATCTGTTAGTTTCAACATATAGTACAAATAACAAGGAACTCGCGTATATTGTTCACTATACTCTTGTAAACATGTTGTTGTCTCACCTGCGGCAAATGTCGCCAATGAGATATCATTGTTAAAGTGTCCATTGTTCTGTCCGGCATCAAACATTGGTTATTTTTAATGCTAATATCTCCTGTTTTCCTCAAGGTATCGTCATGAGCCTGATCACAAATGCATGGCAGTTGGGGTTTTGGTGGGGTGGGCGACGAATATCCCCAAGATGTAAGTCAAAGGGTCGAGTTCAGAGCCAGCAACCATGTTAATGTTTGGTGGGTGAAAGATGGTGAAAGTTTATAGATTTAGCAGTACTAGATATTGTAACCATAGATGAATTTGCATTATAAAAATTAAAGATGTTTACCATGGAATATAAATATCGCTAATATTGTGGAGATCACAAAGTCAAATATGTAGGTCACAGTAGTCAGTTTTTTGCTTAAAAGGGGAAAATTCTTATGGCTATGGAGATGCATTAGAAATGAAACTTTTAACCAGATTCATCGGTGTACATCGCGCATCCTTGGACACGATAAATCCAGGCACAACGGTACAAGGTGAACTGTTTAGTTTTTCCCGGGGAAATTAGCTGAAAATTAGGTCATGGTAAGGCCAGGGTTCAAGGTAATATTGTCTGTTTGGTCATTTGCTACTTTGGATACCGCAACAACGTTGAGGATGCAACTTCTCGGATGTGTGATAGCTGTATCATCTACCACCACACATCATTAAACAAAGTCCACTTTATCTTCTATTATTTTTTTGACTTTTTGACTTAATAGATTTTATTGTCCTAGTCCTCGACAGAGCGTCATGCACACAACTTATAAACTCAAGAAAACAGGATGTCTGCCAGCAATAAACGATGGCAGACGATTTCAAAGGCATAACGCCGTTCAAAGCAATAAATATAATACACACATTTATCCACATGTAATTCAAGATAGTTAAGGTTCCAAGCCATTCTGTGGTTTTCCTCCAGATTACCACTTTTTGTTAGCTACCCTAGCAAACGTTAGTGTGTATAATGTATATAGCCAGGTTAAGCCTTACTGTTTTACGTTTCCTAGGCTAGGTTGCTGCCAAAAAGGGATTACCTGGAGGAAAGAATCTGGTCTGAACCATTAGCAAGACAGTACAATTGTTTCAGAGTCCAATACAATTGCAGACAGTATGCTTTTGCATTATATGTAAACGTCTTTTTCTTTTTTACCTCAAAATACACAACAAAGAGTGAAATAAAAATAAATGTACTCGTTGAATCAATATTAATAAGGGGAATGTTAACAGAATTATAATGAAAAGACTTTTTCACTTGACATCAATGTCAATAAGTATGGATTTGTGTGAAGTTTGCAATGACAATGAAACATATTTGAAGATCATAATTAAAATAATCAGAAATTTGGTTCTGTTAAAACGCAATTAGACTTTCCTCTTAGACACAGGAAACGATTGATCCAATATGTACAGCGAGCTGAGTATATACATGATACTACAGGACAATATTTATTCAACAGACGTGAAATGGAATATGTCACTGAACACTTCTTTTTCTAAAATGAGACAGAAAATTAGCGAAGTACAAGATGGATGTGGGACATCATTGAATATTTAACTGTCATATATATAAACATCAACTGATGAGGATAAGCTCACGCACAAATTGCACGATTAGGTTAAAAATAAAAGTATTAACAATAAAAGTGATTATTTTAACGAGTGGACGTAAAAAGGTGGGTCCACCACCCAACGAACTACTTTCGACTGAAATTCCGGGATGGGGTGGGGTATTTTTTCATTATTGTTTGTCCTATTGCTCATCCCCATCTAACTAGGAGTAAACAATGGAGAAAAGATGTGTGTGTCAGAAAACTTTGTGACTTTTGCTGCCAGAGAAATGAAGAGATTTAATGAAAGAGCAATGAGACAATCTAAAAAAACGTTATATGTGAGCTGCAAGAAAATGGGACTGTTTATGTAATAAATTTACTACTATCGCTCGCTTTAACAAACTGCTACGAAGAGTTCAAAGTGATAACGCACTGTATGCACAACTGACAAACGGGGCTCATTAGCCAGCCCTACAACCAGTTCCGGCCCGACGGTCAGTACTGGCTGTTAAACGCAAGATTAAACCCATTGTGCTCGGATCCAAAGCGCAGGGCCTGGAAACCGAAAGAAGAATTTTCGTCCTGAGCGGAGGGGTAACTAAACGAGCTGGCAAACATTATTCAGTCTACTGTTCCAGGTTCAAGGTGCAACGCTGAGCATCGAGATATTCCGACCTTTGTGAATCAGTAGAAAAGGAACTCTGCGATGGTAAGTGAATACCGAGTATTCGTGTCGGATTATCACAGGCTAGAAGCAGACGCTTTGCATTGCTTAATACCACGGTGCCTAATATACAGGACGCTTTTCGCAGGGAGCTCAGATAACTTGGCGGCCTAAGGTTTTGCCTCATGTTGACGAAACAGCTGAAGAACACTGTCGCCTTAGCAGGACGACATCACTAAGGTTGCAGAGTAGTTCAGAATCGCTGTAACCTCAGCCATCCGAATAGATGAGATCGAGCAATTTTTGACCCAAGCCAATGCCACAATTCAGTGGCGCATCGAAGAATACATGTGCAAGGTTCCAGGTGGTATTTCCCAATGTACGAGGTACTAGCTCTAGGTGCAACGCAGTACCACTCGTTTCGATGCAGGAGCTACATTACTACGCAAAAAAGCATGCATTATTCTGTGGTAAGTTATCAATGTGAAAAACACTGAAAGCCGCTGTTCCGAGTAGGTTATTACATCGGTCCAATACCCAGCAGATGATATACACATTTATCAGTCAGGTAAGTACCACTAGCATTTGGTAATTTCGACTTTGCTAGCATGGAGATTCCACTGATTGTAAGCGACATTGGGAAGTTTGAGCGACGCAGTCCTAAGATCACAATTTGCGTCATTAGTAGGGAAGAAGGTCTCTACCTGCTACGCATCAGTGAGGAAATAAGATCACATGCAGTCGACCTGCTGACGCCGAGGGTGAAAAGCGCCACTACGTAACGATGAAAGACATAAGCCTCATGGTGCTGCATCAAAACAAACACAAAGGAGAAAACGCTTCGGCCTCCGCAGCATCCACACATTCAGAAAGAAAAAATAATTAAATGCCAAAACTAAAACCTGCGGTAAAGGCGAAAACACCACCGTGTGTCCTTACTGAAGCCAGACAAAAACACTATCGTTCCTGAACGAATATTAACGGATGTTTGATCCATCTATGATTTATGTGGATTTCGAGAGACTGAACAAATGTAATACGGAGAAAATTGTTGTTCATATCATTATATGGTTTCTGCTACATAGTCACCTGCATCGACACCTTAATTTAGAGCCTATAGTGCGAGATTATGGTTGGTCAGAAGGTGAAATGTAATCTGGCTGGGATATACAGGGACAAAGACGAGCGTAAGGCTTTACAGAAAGCATAAGACTTCCATGTCTGCGGCGAGTAGCTAAGGGCCGACTGGGCACGAGTCAGCTACCGACAAGTCCCACAGCACATCACATTAAGAATGTAGCCTCAAGATGCGCATCTGCTTAGAGATCATTAAGCTAGATAACCGCCGAGGCTACGACTTTGAAGCCAAAAAAGTCGTGTTACAGAGGTAGAACGAATGTTACTTGCGAACTGCTAGACAGCGTCAATAAACTCCCAGCCAGGATCAGCTTGCTTTAGTTTCAGAAAGTTTTACGGAACTTTCTTGTAGATACGTTTCAACTCTTCAAGAACTTCGACAGTCTCATTTGTGATGAAGGCCTTGGCCTGTTTGTAATGTCTGACGATATCAACCACGTAAGCGACCATTTGCGGCGGCAACACTAGGTCGACATGATACATATCATTAGGGGTTTAACTATCAAATTGCGTCAGTGAGATTATGATGGTGCCTGCTATTAAATCTGAAATGCATCCTGATGCTTTTAACACAACCAGTAACCTCACAGTTTGTAGTATATTGCGACAAGTGTAATAACCATCCTTTTTTATCGGTCTGCAAACTCTCATATCCGCTCCAATTTACCACTGCAAGCAAATGTCCATACCTACCACAAATATTTAGATGCCACACAGCTCTCGGCGTGAGTTGTTTGACAACAAACACCATTTCGTGTTTTTGTTGTTCGGGCTAGGGCGTGTATAAGTCAGAATCATCGGGCTTGTCACCAGGCTACAGGTTGTTGCCTGTTGTTTTCCTTGTTAGTCAACAATTTGTACCTTTGTGCGGATTCTTTGACAGTATGGTAAGCCCATTCAGCCAGCTGTTGATCTTGTTTTAATTCATTGAGATGATAGAAACGATCATTGCGCTGACGTTGATACGCAGATTTCAGTTCCTCTTTAGCCTTCTCTCGGCAAACGCGTTCTTTGTCGACTCCTTCATTGTTCTTTATCTGAGAGAAGATAGTTTAAACCAGATAATGCGAGGGGGTTAGCAATTTCTTTTCAGCAGCAGAAGCAGTTTAGTATCCGTGATGACGAAACCAAACCTTTGTTTTAGAGCCTCTTCCCACAGCTGGATTTGCTCCTGCTCAAGGACATGGATTTTGTTTCAGACGCCCTCTATTGTCACCGATACTTTGTCGATAAGGGGAATATCTAAATAATCAGCACTTGTGTCGCGACATTAAAGAACATGATTTTGCCTTCCAGGTTCTGACAAGTGTGTTTATGTTAATGTTTCATGTACTTTCGCTCTAGTTCAGCACTGTTTAACGATGTTGCAGCATTCGGTGTGCAAGATGACCACTTTTCCTATGTGTTTTTGCCGGATCATGCGTGCTAGATCTGTGTGGGTTCAAATCCAAAGTTGATGCCACTGTTGGTGTAGTTCATTTTGTTTACTGCTCCTGATCACCCTTCCATAGTTGTTGAACTTCAACTCAGATATGAGACAGTGTGAAAGGACGTACTGGTAGTATGGCATGTGATCATTTAGCAGCCCAGAGTCAATGGATGCAAAGAAGCGGTTTCCAAAAGCGTCAGCGAAAGACGTGTTGACTGGGTGGTGGCAACTGCACTGTCATCCCCAATTCGTAAAGAGGTAGTGGCTGCATATAATCTTCCCTTTTTCCTTTAGCCAACGAGTTTTTAAACCGCATTGACGTATGCGCCTTTGGTACACGCCATATTTTTGCTATCCAGCTTGGCACTTATTTCCTTGACAACGATGCGGCCAAAGGTTACACTAATCCGCCTTCTACATCTAGATAAAGTAAATAAGATAGAAGGTGTGGTGTATCTTCTATTACGGGAATCCGGAGATGAAAATTATGTTGAGTACAAAGTGTCAAAGTATAGTTAATTCATCATATAAAGACCTATCACAAGCCATCAACTGTATGCATGGGCCATGATCCATTGCTCAAGAAGGTATCTGCTAAGGAAATATAGATGCTGACAAAATGTATGTTACATTTTAAACAACTATCATGTGTCTGAAAGAGCCTAATAACATGGTTCATATGTAGTTGTGGAAGACGAATGTCTTCTTTATGCACACAATTAAAACATTCACAGCTTCATTACCTGCATTGTGTGCATTACTTCCCCTTGCCATGTAAGGGCATGCAACCCCTACTACCATATTTAACAGTATACAATATTACCTGTGATTGTTGGCCCAGAGTGGACAAGACAAGACAAATTCTTATTACACGCATGTTACAATATGTTTCATATTAAATTAAATTATTATTAATTAACTTTGCTTGCGTGTACATCTGCCATGGACTATATATTTTTTTCACAGTGATTGGAACTTAATTCAAATTACTATCATTAATTGCATTATTAGAGTCATTACCGCAATGGAATACGATCATGTTTAAACTTAATTACATATATAGTAATATATTTGGGAAGACAGGTTATAAATTACTATAAATGGAATACAAATTAATCTCTAGTAAACATATTACTTCACAATGATGAACCTTTGTCACTTTTATTTATATTTTAAAGGAAGGAACAATAATCACATCGAATAAAAATGATTTGAAATGAACGAAAGTTTGGCAAAATAATATCAATAATTTTAGATTGATTTCTTAAAACACCAAGTTTTTCAGAACACAATAACTCTTTAAACGTTGGTACAATATGTCTCGTATAGAAGTGTTTAGGTAATAGTTGATTTCTTTGTTCTCTGAAATAGCTACATTCATCACCCACACAGTTTTGCATGCAAACACGATCTGATTTATCTAGACAAAAAATTTCCATCTTCCCAGAGTTGACATCTATACTTGGCTCACTATGTTAAGTCCTTTCCTCTGTACCATGCCGCCAAGCAGATATATTCACCCGCCGGCTGTGAAGGCTAAATGTTTGAACTATGAGTTTCTAACGAATGCCAGGTTTTCCTCACTATCCAATTAGATGCACATTTCTCCTATTCCAATTCGGCAACATTAGGCTTTTGAGGTACATTTTAACCTTGTGGTCATCTGCTAGGATGAATGTTGATACTGAGTTTGGAGATTATGAGTCTGTGGTCAGTGCAGCATTCTGCACTACCTGTGTCTTTGTCTCTCGGACATCCTGCTGTCTTTCTCCTGATGATGATGCGGTCAGTAAAATGCCAGTGCTTAGAGCATGCGTTCATCCGAGACCTCTTGTTACGAGTTGGCTGGAGGAACATTATGTTGGTGATTAGAAGGTCATCATCAGTGCATTTCGTCAGTGGGAGGAGTCCGTTGTTGTTGCATTTGGCAATGCTATTTTGCCAGTGCCATCTGGCCATGTCAGGTGTTATGTGCCAACACTAGCATTGACGTCAACAAGCATGATGAGCTTGCATGTCTTCGGAACTTCTACCATAAAGACTATATGTCTTCATAAAACTTGTTATTGATCTCATCTGGGTTGACCCTGATGATAGTTGCCTGACTTTCTCCAGTCAATGGGAGTCTCACTTGCATTAGTGTGTCATTCGAGCTTTTTGAGAGAAAAATGAGCTTGTTAACCCAGCATCAGCTGACGTTGTACTTCTTTACTTCGCCTCTTCCTGAAGAAGGTGTAACCGGCTATTACTCCGGTGATTCGGCCTTCCTCATCTAGTCGACTTTCACTCGTGACTGCTATGTGGATATTGAATCTGGCCAGTTATTTACTAATTCGAGCTGATTTTCTTCCGGCATTTCCGCTGTTGTACTTTTCATTAGTGTGCTTGCATTTAAGGCACCGATGTTGTGTTGCGCCACCTTTGTATTCTAGCTTAGTTTCCGACCGCTAAAGCGTGATTCCCGTTATCCGCGGTATGTGGACAAGGGTTAAGGAGAACAGGCTATAGATAGGGCACCTTTTCTAGCCCTTTCCTAACGTACAGAGGTGAGCAGTGTGATTATAAAAAGGGTTCGGCAGTCCTTCATGGGGCTGCCAAGTCCCATTTCTGCTTCTTTCAGTGAAAAGCGACTCAATGTCCAGGGTCGGCTCTGTACGGGTTCTCAGCTACAGCCTACAGTTTATCCACACCTGCTGCTATGCTGCTCGTCCATTGCCACAGGTCTGGATGAAATCCGATGGCGGATAATGTCATCACGTGCGCGTGATTTGGATTTAAATTGCACAGCGTCTCCTTCACTCTCTCGTCCAGGCCAATCCAATGACACGACAGTATTGAAGCGTAGGGAGACAGGTCTGGATACAGTGTCTAGCCATCAGTTCCTGATTGCACCTAAGCTGATGCCTGAGCTGTCCACACAGCTCTAACCTTCTACCTTCACAGCAGGGTGATGAAAATATCTGCATGGCGCAAGGGTACATAAAAAAGAACTCACCAGAGTGAGCCAGGTGTAGCTATTCACTCTGTGGCAACCGTTATATGTAATACTGTCGACAGTTACTTATGGTAGCAAGGAATGATTGTCCTGACCTGACAAAGGGCAGGTAATGCACACTATACTGGCAATAAAGATGTGAATGTTTTATTTCTGTACATAAAGAATACTAGAATACAATTTGACTGCTTCTACTAACAGATCATTGCTATATCCTTGCATTGTTGCACATGATTTGAGATTGAAAATAATCTTTATGACATACACGGATTTGTTGTTACCTTTTTAAGTTAAGACAAATATGATTGAACAAGGCATACTAAATTATAAATTGAGAAAGTTACTGCAAGATGCATGTAATGCACAAACTACTGGTGATCAAGAGAGAGAATTATTAAAATAGTACCGACGACAATTTTCAAAAGTATCACGCATCTTTCCACAAGAATCTTGACCTCTATCATATTTTTTATTTCTTCTCCTAAATGCAAGCAAATGCTGAAGACTGCATATTTGGGTTACAGTAAATTTGGAACGGCCTAAATACTGACTGGAATCCAAACATATAGTCTATGTTGGTAAGAATGTTCTTTATTTGAAACCTTTGAGTTCAAGATATTTTTATATTATCACCGGTTTTATAGAAAAGACAATAAATACTATCTCAATCATATTTACACACAAAAATATTTCTTTCTCTTGAAATGGAGATATTCGTCCGTAATTTCATAATTACTATGCCTTTCATGCTCATAATGTTTTTCCCGATTTTTCTTTCCTAGTACAATTAGATGATGGAATTGTCGACCTTTAAAACGCATCTATCAGTGCTAATTAAAAACCATATTCGATTAAACATTTCACAGGAACTAAGAACAGTAACAATTAAAACATTCTTCTTACTAATTCGAAATACAATTGCAATAAGTGGAACTATAGTATATTCCGTGTTAAACGAATAGCTGATCACTGTCACGGATGAGGTTTTGAGCTGACAATTCACTCTGAATCCGAGTTAACTCGACAGCTGACCACTATCCTGCATGAGGGTTCGAGCTGACAATTCACTCTGATTCCAAGTTAACTCGACAGCAGGCCACTATCCTGCATGAGTATTTCAGTGGACAATTCACTCTGATTTTTTCGTAGCTAACTGGACAATTGATCGCCCTTGTGCATGATGGTTTGACGATTCAAACCGCTTTTTCGTGGAACGTTCTGACTACCAACAACAAAGAATTAAAGTATTTTTTCAATTTTATCTGTAGGACCTCTTCTTCCTAACGATACGCGAAAAGGGTTCTTTTGGATGTGTCACATTATTGTTTCTGTTTATGAAAAAAAACAAAAATTTTACCAGAAAAAATCTTAGCTTTGGTATCGGCTTCATACTTTGTTCTGCTCGTCTGTTACGATTATATGGCCTTAAACTAAGTAACAGAAGAAGCGAAACCAACACATGTATTAAAATCAACAAATAAATTGATTCCCTCTAAGTTAAAAAGTGAAAATTTAAGAAGAACCTACAGTATTTTGAATTAAATCCCAAATAGTCCTTAAAGGTTCTGGCACGATTCAAACGTATAGAAAGCTCCACATGAATTCCAATAATGAATATGCTGATGTACCAATAGTCTTAAATAGGTTGATATGCCGAATGTCTTGATGTATTACAATGATATAATCCAGAATGGCTTTGAATGAATTCACAGTAATCCCAAAATAGTGTTTTAGTCCAAAAGTAAATGAGCACTTTGTAATTCCAAGGAAATAGTTTTACATAAAGGATTCTTCTCAAATTGTATCTGAACAACCAAACATAAATCCTCAGACCTATCTTAAGATAGGAATAAATAATGTTGTTGACCACCACCGCATACAGAAGCATACGACACAATAAAATGACCGTGATGTAAGCCAACAGCTTTCTTTCAGAAAATCAGCACGTTCTAAAAAAAATTTAAAATATAATTAAGGCTAGACCTTGAATTCAAATATCAGAAAATAACCTATTTATAATTCAGAAACATGGCAAAAAAAAGGACATGAAAGAGTCCAGTAGGCCAAACCTCTACCCTCAGGTATGGAAAAGGTCAAACACACAATGCAAACTAAATATACGTAACACATCCGCTCATAAAGAAAATGAATGATTTATGCAATAAAGGTTTCTTTTACATGTTAGTCATATAGTCAAATATACATATCATATTATAATAATTAAAAATTCATAGGAAGATGTCTTATAGATGTCGCAAGTTATACACAGAAAGCAATATCTTTTTCCATACACGCGAGAGGGCATCTGCAATATTTTTCCTTGATGTGTCAAATGTAAACTCTGTATTCATGCAACAAAAAATCTGTCTCCAGAATCTCTGACGTTTGTTTTTGATTTTGTTGATGAAAGTAAGGAAGTTGTGATTACTGAATGCCATATATGAAGAATATAAACTAGTATACACTTTAAAGTGTTAATAAGCCAACATTAAAAGCCAAACATTTCTTCTCGGTTGAGAAATCGGTACTTGTTTAAGTATTTTTTGGACCAATAGCACACTGGATGATCCACAACATTTTTTGTCTTCTTGAATAAATACTCCACCAACCCCAACATCACTCGCATCAACAGACATTTTGGAGAATTTATTGAAATTTGGAGCTGAAAGACCTGGTTCACTCTGAAGTATAGCATATAATTTATCAAAAGCCTCTTGACAGTTATCAGCAATAATGGAACAAATTTAAAGGAAAATTCCGATAATATCCTGTCATAGCCAAAAATATCATCAGTTGCCTCTTAGTGACAGGCACTTGGGAATTCAGAGATAGCCTTGACATTAAAGTATGCAGGTTTACCTTGACTGTCTGGCAATATGTCCTAAAATGTAACACATGCACAAGAAAACCCACCTTTACCTAATTTGATTGTCAAATTTGCATCACAATTTGATTGTTAAATTTGCATCACTGAGTCGGTCAAACAAATTTCGAATGGTTTCCAAATGATCTTTACATTCATCATTGTAAGATGATGAAGTCATCGATGTACACATCACAATTATATAGATCAGATGTTATCATTAAATGCTGGAATTTGGAAGGAAAAAATTTCATACCAAACAGCATCACTTTATACTGATAAAGCCCAGGCTTTCAGCAATTAGCAAAATTTCCGGGTTTAAGTCTATCAAAGAATTTACGAATAGTTTCCAAGTGATCTTTCTGTGTGTGGTTGTGACGATGACATCATCGATGTAAGCGTAACAATTATCTAGATCAGATGTAATCATGTTCCTTAAACTTTGCAAAGTACAAGGCGAACCTTTCATCCCAAACGGCATCACTTTATATTGATAAAGTCCATCTGGAGCTACGAATGCCAAAATTTCCTTTGCCCCTTCGGTCAGTGGAATTTGCCAGAATCCTTTCAAAATATTAAACTTGATAACATAATTTGCATTTCCGATGTTGTCAATGCATTCATCGATTCTTGACATTGGCAATGAATCTATTTTGGTATCATTGTTGACATTTCTATAATCAGTACACATGCGGAATGTAATATCTATCTTAGGCACATAAGTAAGAGGTGAACTCCGGTTACGTTTACTTTATTCACTGAATTCAGTCTCCAGCAGACATTCAATTTCTTTCATAGGTGAAACAGCTCACCATGGATGCCTTGAACGTACACACACTAGTGGACAGAATACCAGAGAGAAAAGCAGTTCTAGTTAGTAGAGAAATGGCAAGATTTAACACCCAAAACGCAGCCATGATTTTAATTCGCCTAACAGAGTAAGGATAACTAACCGAAGAAAAATCCGGTTGCACCTTCTTCTGGAGCGGCCGAAATGATGCAGAGTGACGTGAAGCTGATTTTGGGTTAACAAGCTTCCAACAGTACATCAATGACAGACTAATGCAAATGAGATTCGTACTTTCTGGGAAATGACATGTAGATATCATTAGCGTCTATGCATCCACCATGACAAACCCAGATGAGATCAAGAACAACTTTTCTGAAGACCTGGTTTCTCTTTTTACAGAAGTCCCAAAGGCAGACAAGCTCATCATCCTCGGTCATTTCAATGCAAGAGTTGTCGCATGCCAAATGCACTAAAGACTACATCCTAAGCACCAATATAGTCTTCCTCCTGCCAAATCGCAACAATACGTACTGGATGCACCCACGCACCAAGCACTGGCATTTTACTGATCACGTGTTCATCAGGAAAAAAGAAGGCAGGATATCCGAACGACAAATGAATAAGTGCAGAATGCTTGACTGACCACAGTCTCAATCTCCAAGTTAAATATCAAGATTCAAACTAGCAGACGACTACAAGGCAAAAAGCTAAATATTGCAAATTGAAACAGTATAATGTGAGAGGCATGTGTCAAAGAACTGTGCGACCAACTGGATAAATCGATATCAGCTCTAAGAATGTCAACACAAACTGGGTATCCTTAAGAAACTCTTCATCAGCAACATGTGTCCCACCACGAGAAAACATCAAGACTAGTTACATAAGAACGATGATGCCATACAGAAACTTATGAGAGAGAAACAAATACCGACTAAAGAAAGCCTGATAAGAAGACATCACTTCATGAAGGCAGCCTTTAAGAACATCAAGAGGACTATCCAATATGAAACTCGTAAAGTTGCAAGACTATTCGTTGAGCAATAAAGCATATGAGATTAAGTACTACGCAGGAAGGAATGACATGAAGAACTTCGACCATGCTTTGAAGACAATCTACCGGACACAGACCTCAGGAACATTTCCAGTTCTGAGGGGTGACAGTGCCACTCTGCTCCCTGACAAAAGTTATTTCAAAGATGAGCAGAATACTTCAAAAGCATCCGCAATCAACAGTCATCTATTAGCGATCGACTGTCCCAAGTGAAAATCAACATAACACTTGTTGATCCTCCAACACTAACTGAAACTGAGAGCAATTAACCTGCTATCAAATGACAAAGCACCTGAAGCAGATCCTATACCAGAAGAAGTATACAAAGTCAGAGGTTCGTACAAGGTAAAAGAAAAAACTTACTAAAGACTTGGACTCAGGGAACTATACCACAGGAGACTTGGACTCAGTGAACTATACCACAGGAGGATAAGGATACATCCATAGTCCACTTGTACATGCGGAAACACAACATAGATTCCTGTGAGAAATATCAGGGCATTTCCTGGATGTACATAAGCGGCAAAAAACTTTCCAGAATTCTAAATCGTATTGTGCGAAACAGTCTGATTCGAACCATGGCTGATTCGGCCCAGGCTTGTTTGGTCAAAATTATGGGATGATTGGGACCATATTTCTGGCTGATTCGGACCAGATTTTTGGTTGATTCGGACAATGTGAAATATCAATAAGTTTTGTCTAAATCTAATGTGACACATTTGTTTAAGACACTTCCGCGTATCACCTGTGGAAATTATATTCGTATGGACACCATGAATATAATTTATATATAATCTACGTTAAGCTAATAGCTTTACGTAAAGTATACGTACAAAAATACCATCGTGGCGCAATCATAAAACGAGAACTATTTTTCATACTCTAGTCGTAGATGTGTGAAACTTAATGATCATCATTATTTGTCACTATGAGTTACATCATATGTTGGTGATTGGAACTATAATTTGCTAACAACTATCTTACGTAAATTTAAAAGCCGAATATCAACTTTTTATATCCTCTTAGTATGTCTCCTAAAACAGTAATAACTACCAAACTAAACAATGTTTGTGTTACATGGTTTTTCTTATAATAGTTTACATGGCCCGAATCAGCCCGTCATCTGGTCCGAATCAGCCTGCACTTTGGCCCGAATCAGAACGTCATTTGGGCCGAATCAGCTATTGTCCGAATCAGCCAGCATAGCGTATTGTATCACATAGATGAAAGGCTCATGCCAGAGAGTAGGCGTGTCTACAAAATAGAACGAGGGTTCACGCACATGATATATGCAGCTCGTCAACTCCAGGAAGAGAAATAAAAACTGTATACGACATTCATAGACCTGACAAAAACATCTGACACAGTCAGCCGTGGAGGCCTTTTTGGAAGATCATAACAAAGTTTGGTTGCCAGAGAAATTCATTATGATGGCATCTCGCTCGTGTCGTGGACGGCGGTGAGTCATCTGCAGGCCCTCCAAATCTTTGTGGTCAGAAACCCTGAATTTTTATTTTAGTATCCGTCGATTTGGTAGGCCTGTACAAATAGTTTATAAAAAGAAGTGGCGAAAAATCAATCATACTTATTTGTTGCTTTGATTGTTAGTAATCAAAAAAAAAGCCAAGTACGTGTCGAGGAATTTCAAAATCGCCTTTAAAAATCGATATGGGGTTTTGATTGGTTGATGAAAATATGTTACTCAAATCAAATTTTTTATGTTAAACTCTCGCTACCTTTTTGGTTTCCTGCTTTCGGTTAATAGCTCACGAATGTGGGAACCTGAAATCCAGATATCTTTGTAATAAAAATCCTCAGATCCCCAGACGGTGCTAAATAGGAGAATCCGACACTTATTCGGAGATTTGGTGGGCCTGCATCTGAATCATTCCCAATCAAGCGGATTTGCGTGTTAGCCCCAACCCTCATCAGCATGATGTTCACTGCCATGCTTACTGATGCCTTCCGTGACTATGACACTGAGATCGATATTAGATACTGGAGAAATTCTTCAATACAGGCGAAAACGAAGTTACAGGTTGACTAATGCTCTCTGAATGCCAAATATGAGTCTAACATGCAACACAGTAAGGATCATTTTCTTCAGCTTGTGCCAATTGCGTTCTTACAGTCTGTATCAAAAGACGGTGTTGATTAACCACCTTGCACCACGAAATCCTTACGTATAGCCTACAATAACAGCAATTGTCCAAATCCTTGTGGCAGTGAAAACATTCACGTGCTTACACGGCACTGTCACGTGCAGTCCACATCAGTGATGAAACCAACGCCAGAACTGCTATGCTATCAGGCGTGGCCTTTTCGCAATCTACGTGCAGATGTGTGGAAGCGAAGAAGGATCGTCTACAAACAAAACTTAAGGTCAACAAAGCCCCCGAGTTATATGCATGCCAAATCTGGCCCCTGTGTGACTTAGATGTTGGCATTTCGATTTTTCTACTCAGGAACTTTGAAATTACATCAAACTTGATACAAAGTTTGTATTGAGAATACCTATGTCAGCAGTTGTTTGATTGCTATGTTCTGTAGACAAATTTGATGGAGTTACAGCCCCTGTTTAGTTCAACAATCTGTCCTTTAATTGCATTATATTGCCTGTGGTATCCATGGCATATAGACACATTTCAAGCATCCTAACGAACTAACTTTCTCGGCAAGGGCCAAGACAAAATGAAAATTATTTGAATAGATTTGCACAGGAAATAATACTTTGTCTAAAACAGTAAATAATCTACAAATAGTTTTTACTTAAGAATAAAAAAGAAAAGCTTTAAGATATTCCTTATATGTTTATTGTAAATTAATAAATACATTACTGAAGTATGCAATATACATGTTAAAATTATACATCAAGTGAATGGTTTGGAATAAATGTTTTTCACTGCTCTCTCTTCACAAACTGATATCAGGTAGTGTACATATTCTGTGTAAAGCAGTAAAGCTATATTAATCTCCATACACCGAGCATAAGACACGCAAATCCACAAAGCATATTAAAAACTGGAAATTCAAATAAAAACATAATTACAGTTGTCTGTCTACAATCAGAATCTAAAGTTACTGAAGGCCATACTTTGCTAAATTGACTAATTTCATTCATTCTTTATTACTGTATGATATTGTCATATAAGTTTAATTACATATTGATGAGCAGACAACCTTTAAGTATTATTCACATGATAAAATTTGCATTTTTTAATGCTACATGTACTACGACAATAGATATGTGTTTTTAAAACCTCCATGTTCCCACAGAAAATATTCAGACTAAAATGAATGTCCCAAGCAAATTTTAGAAGTTTAACAAAATTGAAATATTGAAATATTTGCATGAACTCTGCTTAGTTAATCTATATAGGGATAAAAACATATAAAGTGGCTTTTACTTAATCATACTGACATGTTTTTAATCAAAAAGTTCAAGTCCAGTTTAAAAGAATGGGTATTAAATGTAAAAATTGTTGCAATAGAATTACAATATAATTAGGTAATTTATATACATAAACAAACATATGTACACAACTCCTTTTGTATACCTCAAGTGTATTTTTTATATTAATGTTAACAAGACTATTTATATTTTTAAAAAATTAAAAATTATGACACCAAAAATTGTAAAACAAAAGAAAAATTTCTGTAATGTCCTTCAGATTTAATCAGGTAATCTATAAAGAACTACGCTGGCCAAAAGTTTTATGCAATTTTGTCAATGAGCTTCTTGGGTTGGATAGGTACATGCATGTACAAAAGGACAGGGTCAAATCAAAATCTCTCCACTGTATGGGGAAAAATAATATAGACAAACTTCTTTAAAAACATGTACCCCCCGAGTTCTACTAATGACATTTGAATACTTCAATACTGCTTTGCTTGATACACTGGTCCATTAATAATGTGAATTTCATCAATCTAAAGTGTTTACAAGATTAAAATGTAAACTAAACTATAAGCAATTAATACATCATAAAGAGCCCTGCTCATTATAATTTGCTTCATAAAGTCATAGAGTGAAACCTGTGCTGGGAAACCAGCCTTAAGAGATGGGCATTCAGGGACCATAACTCCTTTATATGATCAAGATGAAGGCTTGTAATCCAACTTTATCCAGGACTTATCAATACATGCAAGATCTTATGTAAAGGCATGAAACTGAATGACAAGGCCCATAACTCTGTCCAAACTGGAGCAGAGGAGACAAAACCCATAAATGACATGAATGATTATTGAGCTATGCTGATTACTTGCACAATTCCATGTGAAGATTTGAAACTGATAGACGAGGGCCATAACTCCATCCAAAGTGGAGTGAACAAGATAAGAGAAATCAAATCCATTAAAAGCACTCTAGGTTTAAGAGATATTGTTCTTAACCAAATTCCATTTGAAAATGTTGAATGGTTCTCTGGATATGCTGAAAGCAAGCAACATTGTAATTTCCATGTGAAAACAAGAATTTCCTTCACAGGTTGGCACAACTCTGCACAAAAATGGAATAGACAAGACCAAACCCATAAAAGGAACTGTCCATTAAACGATTTTGATAGCAAACTGTACCAGAAAATGTTGAATGGTTCTTGAGCTTTGTCAGTTATGAGCAAAATCAAATGTTAAGATATTAAGTCAAATGTCAAGTGCTGATGAGACAAATCCCATACATGGCATGTTTAGGTCCATGAAATGATGTAATTTCCAAATTACATCAGAATATATTGAATGGTTACTGAGCTAAGCTGGTTTAAATTATCGGCTACACTCTGGTGGTGGCTTAAAATGTTTTGAAAAAGGCAAGAACTCAAAATCTGATCTGAAAAGAGGAAACCTTTGAAAAGCACATCCACATGTAATACCAATTCACCTACCAAATGGCATCGAATTATGTACAGGGGTTGCACAGCTTTGGTGGTTACAATAAGTGTGAATGGACACACTGACAGACAGATGGAAGAGGCAATTATTATAGGGTTCCCACATTTCAATGCCAGGACCTAAAAATAATCTGATAATAAAAATTATATGAAAATATAAACATTGCATCTTAAACAAGTTTCTAAAATAAATAATTAAAAATTTAAGTCTAATGTAGAACAGTCTGAATGTCTGTGACAAAAGTCTGAGCATCAAATGCAGGAATAAAACAATTAAAAACTGCTTGCTGAGTCAGTCTTCTTCATTGGTGATTCACCCTATCTTCACTTGGCACGGAGTCAAATATCTTACCAGTTAACTATATATATATATATATATATATATATATATATATATATATATATATATATATATATATATATATATATATATATATATAAAAGGCATAAAATCAGCCTTTATATGCACCATATAAACTGGCTTTCAAGTTCAGTCTAACTGTAAACAATACAGACCCTGATCTGCCATTGCATAATGTGTCTACAAAGTCTATATTGTTTGTTCTGATTACTCCTAACAAACTGTATAGACCGGATCAGTCAGCACATCATGTGATGGGAGACATGGGTTTCTACAGCTGGACTGGACTTGTAAGTAAGTACATAATGTAAAGGTTATAACATAGTAAAGCTCAGAAAGGTATCCATGTCAAATATAATTTGGACCTTTATTTGTAGAATACATAAAAGAGGGAAGGTGAGGTTTCAAATAACAATATATATCAAAAGAATGCAATACATAAATATATATATATATATTATATATATATATATATATATATATATATATATATATATATATATATATATATATATATATAAAATTAGAAGCATATGTCTGGAATCAAATGCAATATAAATGATTTGTTAAGGAGTTTGTCTAATCAGAAAAATGTAAACCACATTCTTCACATTTTCTGGAGTTATCTAATACTTAACTAAACTGACACTGAAGTCTAAAGTGTGGGAATAGAAATAAAAGGACATCCAGGCATTAAAAAAAACATTTCATCAAAATCTATTTCAATATATTTTATCATAAACCTGATTACTATATTTTGCAGTTAGGAATCTTAATTTGTTCGACATTTCAAGTATACTACTTTCATTCACTGGATCCAGAAATTGGCAGTTTAATCATCATGTGACCTCTATTGAAATTGAGTGTCAATTGCAAGATATCATGTTAAAACTGAGTGTCAACAGCAAGATATCATGTGAAAACTTGTGTTGCTTGCAACATTGTTTAAATGATGTGTACATTTCCCTTAAGTGTTATTTTTTAATTTGGACACATACTGTATTTTCAATTTTGTTCAAAAGTTCAATTATTTTAAGCAGTGATGTGCATGTCAAAATCTTGCCAGAATCTTCAAAAGGATAATTTATATCTTTCTAAATAATTTTCTTCATAAATAAAGATATGCTAACCTTTTAACATTAGTAATAGCTGGACACCAAATAATCAGTTGTCTCTATGATGATTATATATTTTAAAAATAGAAATATCGTTTCAAAAGAGTCGTGTCTATATAATACATATCTGATTGGAATTATTTATATTATACAAATCTGTCTGGCATTGAGCACAATATACAATAGTCCCCTTTATTGGCCAGCTATTAATAGGATTTCTTTTAATTGGAAAAATGATATTTGATGATTGACATTTTCAGAGATATCTTGTGAAAGGTGTCATAATATTAAATTACGCAATCTGACTTGAAGCATCATATTTAACAACCCCAATTGTAGCCAAGTAACTAATGGTAAAAATTTGCTTAATTGATTGATAATTGCTAATGGTAAAAGTTTGCTTAATTGATTGATAATTGCTAATGGTAAAAGTTTGCTTAATTGATTGATAATTGCCAATGGTAAAAGTTTGCATAATTGATTGATAATTGCTAATGGTAAAAGTTTGCTTAATTGATTAATAATTGCATGTCAAAACTGATGAATTTATTGATGAAATCTTCCATCTGAAGGACACCAAAAACCTGAAATTATCAGTGATGTTTGAGGGTGGGGTGAGACCAAGCTACCAGGGCAATCTTGTCTTAATTCATGCATTGCAGTAGTCATCTGTCTTCAGCAGTTCTATATCAAAGGAATGTTAGGATTCAGTCAATTTTATTTTCAGTCAACTTTTAGTTGACAATAAAATAGTTCTTGACATTCTATATCCATGTAAACCAACTCATTTAGCCCCATACTTTAATCCTGCTCTATTTTATTTTCTCACAATTTAATGGCTTTTCTCAAACATGGTTAATTTTAATGAATGAAATTCACTTCTAGTTTTTAACTCCATCTCCTTCAGCACATTTTTCAGTAACTGCTCACAATTATTCCTCTCTCTCTCTCTCTCCATGTTGTGACTTAAACCTAGCAATCTTTTAAAATATCTGAAAATATATTAATAAACATGTACCTAGAAACATCATAGTCGATAATGGCACTTTAATATTGACAAATATGCTTATTAAGACAACCATGTTTTATCAAGACATGCTTGTGAAGAGAACCATGTTTCAGCAAGACATGCTTGTGAAGAGAACCATTTTTAACAAGACATGTTTGTGAAGCAAACCACGTTTCAGCAAAACATGTTTGTGAAAAGAACCATTTTTAGCAAGATACGTTTGTGAAGAGAACAATGTTTTAGCAAGACATGATTGTGAAGAGAACCATGTTTTAGCAAGACATGATTGTGAAGAGAACCATGTTTTAGCAAGACATGATTGTGAAGAGAACAATGTTTTAGCAAGACATGATTGTGAAGAGAACAATGTTTTAGCAAGACATGACTGTGACGAGAACAATGTTTTAGCAAGACATGATTGTGAAGAGGACCATGTTTTAGCAAGACATGACTGTGAAGAGTTGTTGTTGTTATTGTAGGGTTTAACGCCATTTTTCAGCACACGATAGGCTATACATGGCGGCCAGTATTAATGGTGGAGGAAGAACCCGAGAAATCCACGGAAAGAACCACCGACCCTCGAGAAGCTACTGGCAAGCTTTCTCACATACCCACATTGGCTGAATCCGAGACTCGAACCTACGCAGACAGAGGTGAGATGGCATTGATCCGTAACGGAGAGCGCTTTAGACCACTCGGCCACTCGGGGCCCCCGACTGTGAAGAGAACAATGTTTTAGCAAGACATGATTGTGACGAGAACCCCGTTTTAGCAAGACATGGTTGTGAAGAGAACAATGTTTTAGCAAGACATGATTGTGAAAAGACCCATGTTTTATGAAGACATACCTATGAAAAGAAACAATTTTACAAAGAAAACTTCATTTTTTATATGAATAACAGACACATAATAAACTTCCTTATCCACTATATGGTACTTTGTTTATATATTCAACATATGGCGTTGTTTATATATCCAATTAGGATTTTTTATATAATGTGTTTGGAAATAACTCCATATATTGTGAAAATGAGAACGAATTTACAACTCATCCGCTGTCAGGAACACAATCATACATGGTGGTTCAAAATGCAGGGTTTCTCAATGCCATCACATAACTAGAGTCCCAGAAATTGCCAAAGCTGTACATAGCCTAGAGGAAATATGCCTGACATGTACATTTAAACTAAATATCTTGATAACCATTCATCAAATTAGGTAGAAATGTTCAGATATTTCATAAACTGTCTTACCGAATACTTTACAGGTGTCTGATGTGGGGAACCTCAGGCCTACCTGAGTTTTCTTTCATTAATATTCATGGGTTTTAATTACTTAAATGAGGATGAATATTGAGAAAAATCTAAATTTGTCTTTTCAGTGAAGTTGATGGTAATTTTATTTTCACTACTTAAGCAAAAAGATGTGAAAATGGTAACCCACTGCATAATTTAAATAATTTAGGTGCATCAAAATGCAGATTTTTGAAAAAAAAATTGAAAAATATAAATAAAGATTCAATTACTTAAAATCTCATAATTGACATACAATTATCATATTTCATGAAATGCTTTTCAAATATCCTACTTACCACTGATATTTCCAAAATACAAGATTTAATTCACTTGTTTCTCCAGTAAACTCAGCTTAATGTTTTTTAAATTACACTTAACTTCCGATTTCTCAGTGATAAAAAAATTATTTCCTCTCTTCTCAACTAAACATGCATCTACATATATATTTTATATAAATGCAGATCCTAACACATCATTAGCTTGGGTCAACTACCATAGTGTGACCTTGGGTAGGCATTTTACTCCATATAGCTTGGGTCAACTACCATGGTGACCTTGGGTAGGCATTTTACTCCATATAGCTTGGGTCAACTACCATGGTGACCTTGGGTAGGCATTTTACTCCATATAGCTTGGGTCAACTACCATGGTGTCACCTTGGGTAGGCATTTTACTACATATAGCTCGGCACTAAATAACCTACTTGTGTTGCTGTACCATAAAATGCTAAATCAAGCCAATCATCTTTGATATCAACACAATCATGAACAGGTAAATATATTATCAATAACTTAGCTCTGCGAAGGAATATTTAAAAACTTGGATGTTTAAAGCTATTTGACAGAAATTACTAAAATTTTCTTTATCTATGGCAATTCTCTTTATTTTCAATTTGATGTGTTCTGACTTCAGTGTCATTTACATGGATAAATTCAAGTTATGAATATTTCTAAATAGAAATTCAGTCAAACTTGTTTCAATTACAATGAAATATTCTGCTTATGACAGATAAAAAAAGGAAATGTTAAATGCTACGTTTAACCTTTCGATCTGAATATTCAGCTCCCAACTCCAACAGCGATTTCCTGGTAACAAATGTGTTCATTCCCTACTTATGTTACTCTTGATAATGGTAGGACCTTGACAAATACTGTTGATAATGGTAGGACCTTGACAAATACTGTTGATAATGGTAGGACCTTGAAAAATACTGTTGATAATGGTAGGACCTTGACAAATGCATATTTTCAACAGTAATGTAATACTCTCGGCATTCTGTGCTTGGGTTTTACATTTCTGAATCATTCCTCTCATTTACTACTAATCACCTGACAATAATCAAAAAGGGAGGTAAGTTATAAATTGAGGGCTTTAGTTTTACCATTAGATACATTACAATGACAAAAATAGCTGGTAATTAACTTGATATTTTAACATGAGCTGACTATAACAAGAGGTACTTTAATATGTGCTAATAGTATCATTCTATGCATAATCATATGAAAATTTACCAATAAATAAAGACAAGGTATAGAGCCAATTGTTTGTGTCATGTGATTGGACAGGGCACTTCAAGGATCAATGAAAATTTACCAATAAATAAAGACAAATTATAAAGCCAATTTTTTTGTGTCATGTGATTGGATAAGACCACTTCAAGGATCATATGAAAATTTACCAATAAATAAAGACAAGTTATAAAGCCAATTTGTGTCCTGTGCTTGGACACAGTACTTAAAGGCATCTTTTCTGTCAAATTAAACAACAACACAAATGCATATAGTAATGTATTGTTGTACTTCTTTTTTTGAATTTGTTTAAAAGCTGAAATTATTTGGCACATATAAAGATTCCACCATTACTCTTTTGTGCATGCACAACAGCACATGTATCTAAGTCTTAGGCATATCCAAAAGAGTTCATTAATTGTTTTATATTCCCAATTTCTGAAACAAAAAGAATAATAACATACACAAGTTATCAACCTACGGTTGGAGGTCTGGATTACAAGCAATGAAATATATAGGCCACGATGACCTAGTGTTCACAGTGGGCTAAAGTGAAACATTTACATACCAAGTTATCTGGCTCTACAAGTGATAGCAAACAAGAAATATGACTCAAGCACAAACCATAACCTCAGTGTTGTTGGTAAAGAGATGGACATTTGGGACAGCATTATCAATCCATAAATCAGAATTGATTTGCAATCAGGACATAAATTACAATGGGCAAAGCTGGGAAATATGGAAATAGTACAGAATTGCTGTGGGATAGGACTGAATTCAGATGTGTGGTTTTTGGAAGATACTGAATAGTCACAGAGGACTTATTCTCCACCATAATCACAAGGATAAATTATAGTATTTCTTTTTATTCATGTTTATACAGCTTAACTAAAAATCTAAATTTATACATAATACAAAGAAAACATGTGATTTTTCTTACAAAATGAACAACTACAGAGAAACAGCACAAAAAATAAAAACTGCACCAAGATTTACAAGAGCTAAGAATAAGCATGAAGACCAATCTGATTACTTTTCTTATTCTGACTACAGGTCAGTAACACTGAAAAATCCTCTATGCTAGACAAATATCTACATGGGAATTCATGCCATATAGAAGACAGCTATACTAGCTTCCAAATAATTGATGAACTAGTATGACATGTTAGCATAGTGGGTGCCAAATTTGTCACAAACTACAAAAAGCATTCTAACTTGTTCCAGTATTATTTCCTGATCAAGATATGAGTCTGTTCATTCATTTTAATTAGGATTTTGAGCAAATAACCTTGAATGTCATTTAATGTATCACTCACTTATAGGTTCAGTCTAACTGCAAACAGCAAAGACCATGATCTGCATTCACATAATGCTCTGAAAAAAAACAGGGTCTATGACACTTCTTAGCTGATTACTTCCAACAAACTGCATAGACCCAAATCTGCTGGTGCATTATGTGGTGACTGATCTGGATCTGTGTAGTTTGAATTTGAGTGAGTATCTAAAGATCAATGCATTACAGGTCAGCCAAGCTGTGTCTGCACAGTCAACAGATGGGAAGGCATAATATGGAAAAATCAGAAAATGTGCTTTACTATCATGAATACTAAACTAAATTACTGGCATTCTACAAGTTCTTATCAATAATACAAACATTACTTCAATTTTCAAATAGTGCTTTTAATATATTTTGAACCATTTTATGTAAAAATTAATTAACTTCTTTACTTAAAAGAAACTATAGCTAAACCATTCTATTGTGAATAGCCTGCCATTTAGACCATTTCTAAGAATAACCTGACTGGAGCAGATGTCCTCACTCACTGAACCAGTTTTTGTCATCCATCTTTAATGTAATGTAATCCACTGATTGGTGGGATTTGTTTTATTTCAATTCATGATTTTCATTTTCACATTTTATACCCAATGCTTTGGAATACAAACATTTGATCTAGGAATGATAATTTTAATGTGTCCATATTTAATTCCTAATGCATACATTTATTTGGCCATTAAGTACATGTAATAAATCAAAGATCCATGAATAAGGGATGATGATTATCTCCCCTTATTCACTGTCTATTCCATATATGCAAACTCTGCATGCAAAGTAATGTTAGAAAGATGGATTTATTGTGATTCAGGGAAGTTTTTTGAATAAACACAGTTATAAGTCAATGGTGACTGTTGCTCTTTAAACTTACTCTAAAAGTGACTAAAAGCAAAGAAGTAACACAAATGCTTCAGATTTCAAAAGGCTGCTGACAAAAATTGACAGGATGCCAGTAGAGTATTATCCGAGTTGTCTTTCTTGAGAACAGTTATCTGCTATTTACATTGTTAATAATAATAATCCTTTTCACTCTATAATTCACAGCTTAATGGAGATTGCATACTTCTGTATTAGTTCTCTTACCACTTTCTGAATCACAACAGCCTTTGATGCATTAGTTCTCTTACTACTTACTGAATTACAAAGTCTTTGATGCATTAGTAGTTAGAATATAAAAAGCCTGCAAATATGTTTAAAAATCATTAAATTTGAAAATGACTAAGTTTGAAAATGACTAAATTTGAAAATGACTAATCCAGATATAATGGAAAGCAAGTTGGTCTCTTATAGTTAAAAGAAAATTCATGTCATTGTGTATTATGGTAATAAAATTGTTAAAATAAACTCCGAAAATTGATAAACCTGTATCAAGTGGTATGAATAACATTTTGAGCAATAACTAGACTGATACATGTTGCTTCTATAAATATGAAATATAAGAAAAAGGTTTTTGGTAGAAAAAAAAAATAGAAAGCATATAAATTCTGATGGATAATGGAGGAAATTGTCTGTAATGCTTGGTGATTGATATGTAATTACATTAAAAAAATACTACGTTCAAAAGATAATCAGGAATGAGTTCTTGCATCTATAATGAAAACCTGATACAATAGGTAAAAATATGAAACTTTCTAAATATCAGGTCAACATGGAAAATGTGTACCCTAACAATGGACAAAATTTAAGATTGGAAGAAAGTAATCAATTCTATTTCTTTGCTATCACAAGCTGGCTGAAGTGTATGATGACAGAAACTAAATTAGAATTAGCCTCATCTTAACTCTCATGACTGAAGGGCATATACAGTTCAAATTTACACATTTCATGAAGAAAAAAGAATTATCAAGGGATCAAACATTCTACAGATGCTGTATTGTAACACAGTTTTTCCTTCTTGAGAATTAAGCTCTTCAACAATGAAATTAATGTAAAAATTTGAGATTATAAACATGCATGCAAATTATAAAAATATCAAGATTTGTTTCATAAGAAATTTAAGTTGTGGCAAAAGTCATCTTCATAAATACAAAATTGACCGTATTCCTTACAAAACAATAGGTAAATTAGAGAAGGAAACCATGCCATTTCTTTTTACCTCTGAAACTACCCCTAGGATGGCATCCAGAATTCAATACCATTGTTGTCATCAATTCATTCTCATGAAACATCATTTATGATTACCCTCTCTCAATCACTATAGAGAGGATTTCAGCTTACAAGGAAAAGAAACTAAATGATGCACTAATGCCAAGACACACCTTTGTTCATGACTGATCTAGATATACCATATATCCTTGCTTATAAGTCATGTCCACTTGCAAACAACAAAAACCCTGATCTTCCATCATAAAGTACTGGCATATAATGGTCTTTGCTGTTTGTTCTGATTAATATTCTTTCCTAAAGTACTGGCATATAATGGCACAAGTAGAGAGAGAATTTACTCGGACTCAGAGCATAAGCAAAGACAAAGTTTAGAACAAACAACCACATGGCAGAATGTGCACATTGACAATCACAGATAATCTTTTGGAAGGTGAAAAATGAATACATGATCACTAACTGTCATATCAAGTTTACATTACATTTGTAATATATAATAAGTCTCCATATTTTCTCTTTGTTAAAGAAAGAAATGCAGTTTCATATGATTACACAAGTCCAAGGTAAAATATTTTTTAACATTAATGTACAACTCTTTGAAGACTAAATTTGAGTTCAATTAAAACAAAATTTGTAAAATGAATTTCAAAGACTCAAAAGTAAATAAACAAATACATTTAAAAGCTCACACAATACTTTAGTCACATTTTGTGTTGTGGATAAGGATTTAAACCTGGGTCATTGTTATAATGCCCGGTTAAAAAATTTCAACTTACACATATTCTAACAACGTATAGCATACACTTGCCACAGCTTAGATGATAGTATGGGAGTTTTTTTTTATTTCAGGTTTAGACAATCAGATAATTTTCATGCAATGGATAGTGTCCACTTACCCTTGCCAAACAATGGACTCAACCAACAATCAGCATAGTGCAGAGCAAGCATATTGCTGAACAATCAAACTTTAGTTGCTAACTTTAAAACTGATTTTGAATAACCAAGACCATTTTAGCTGTGTTGAAATGTCAACAGGCAGGCATTTAACAATCGACAATCTTTAATAGTGTATCACCCACCCAACTGTGAACAATATATGCCTACATCACATAATGTGATGGTAGATCTATATCTCCGTTAGTGTAGATTCTCATTTCACAGAATGTGATGGTAGATCTGGATCTCCGTTAGTGTAGATTCTCATTTCACATAATGTGACAGTAGATCTGGATATCCGTTAGTGTAGATTCTCATTTCACATAATGTGACGGTAGATCTGGATCTCCGTTAGTGTAGATTCTCATTAGTGTAGATTCTCATTTCACAGAATATGATGGTAGATCTGGATCTCCGTTAGTGTAGATTCTCATTAGTGTAGATTCTCATTTCACAGAATGTGATGGTAGATCTGGATCTCTGTTAGTGTAGATTCTCATTTCACATAATGTGACAGTAGATCTGGATCTCCGTTAGTGTAGATTCTCATTAGTGTAGATTCTCATTTCACAGGATGTGATGGTAGATCTGGATCTCCGTTAGTGTAGATTCTCATTTCACAGAATATGAAGGTAAATCTAGATTTCCGTTAGTGTAGATTCTCATTTCACATAATGTGACGGTAGATCTGAATCTCCGTTAGTGTAGATTCTCATTTCACATAATGTGATGGTAGATCTGGATCTCCGTTAGTGTAGATTCTCATTTCACATAATGTGATGGTAGATCTATATCTCCGTTAGTGTAGATTCTCATTTCACAGAATGTGATGGTAGATCTGGATCTCTGTTAGTGAAGATTCTCATTTCACATAATGTGACGGTAGATCTGGATCTCCGTTAGTGTAGATTCTCATTTCACATAATGTGACAGTAGATCTGGATCTCCGTTAGTGTAGATTCTCATTAGTGTAGATTCTCATTTCACAGAATGTGATGGTAGATCTATATCTCCGTTAGTGTAGATTCTCATTTCACAGAATATGATGGTAAATCTAGATTTCCGTTAGTGTAGATTCTCATTTCACATAATGTGATGGTAGATCTGGATCTCCGTTAGTGTAGATTCTCATTAGTGTAGATTCTCATTTCAAAGAATATGATGGTAAATCTAGATTTCCATTAGTGTAGATTCTCATTTCACATAATGTGATGGTAGATCTATATCTCCGTTAGTGTAGATTCTCATTTCACAGAATGTGACGGTAGATCTGGATCTCCGTTAGTGTAGATTCTCATTTCACAGAACAATAGAAAATGTTAGGCCTGGCTTAACATTAATCTGGGGTAAATCCTACATCTAATGTCAGGAACTGGATAAAAGCAATCACTTGTTGATTAATAATGGATTAATTTGTTCACATGGTATCTTGCCAGAACTGGATACTTTTCAAATAGCCCTTAGGCCCCGATGAGCAGAATGTCTAAAACGAATTCTGACTAAAATCAATCACAGACATCATAGTCAATTTATTTTGTTGAATGTGATATGTTCTTGATCAAATTTATTAATCGGAATAGCACTATCTAAAGTCTATGTAAGAAGAATCAAAGTTCTGAGAATACTGATGGGTGAGGGATGAGCTGATACTAGCCTATGTAAGATCAGTCTAAGAACATAAATTGAGAGATACTGATATTTATGGTCCTTTGGAGATCATAAAGAGTCTGCTGTCAATAATAACTGTTATATTTGTAAAAAAATCTTTTTAAATTATACATCACTAGAGAATTTATGTTGACATCTGAAACATTACTGAAGGAATTATTATTTCCATTTCAAACATTTTCTGTCAGTGGAATGATATCACGAGAGATATCAGGTCTAACTGTTAACCTAAAGTTTAGCTGCCTCCTTTGATATTTTGCCTGAAAAGTAAGTGGATCTATACTTTGTGTCTAATTTTTAGTAAGACCATTATATTTGTCATTATTGTTAGTAATTTACATTAGTAAATAAAACTGGACACTATACTAAAAGGCAAGAAGGGAATGAAATCCCTTCGAAGCCAAAACAATAAATAAAGGGAGAAGCTAACTATCATAATTTAATGCATACAAATTAAAATTTTAATTTGATTACATCATTTAATTTGATTAAATCAAGATATATATATATATACACACACACACAGTACAGTATAGACTGTTCATTATGTTCTTGGAAACTTTTCTGGGTCAGAACATCTGGGTAATTTCACCAGCCAAATTCCTAATGTATTTGAAAGGATCTGTAATAATGTTCCATTTTTACAATGCTTAATGTGCCGAAGCTTTCATATGTTTGGTCTGCTTGAGAAAATTTACTTAATCATAATTTATATTACCTGACATGCTAAAGCCAGATAAATAATAGCAGTTGTTTAAATAATAAAGGTGTAACAACAAAGGCATCGGAGTAACAAAAGCAAGATAATCATATGTCATTTGTAAATTCGTAAATAACAAAGACCTAAGAATGGTGGCAGGTAACAAAGGTGTAATAATCACACCTCATTCATAATCAGTACTTCAGAATTATAGGTTGTTTTTTTTATGCAATTAAAGGAAAAATAATAATTGTTTTGTTTTATTATGTCTTTTTAAACTAAACTATTAGAAATATCCTTTAGCTATCATTCCATGCCTGTATGTTTGTTGTTTAAACCGAGTAGAGCATAATAAAAAAACACATGACAATTACTTTCTATCCAAATAAATAAAAGACTAAATTACTTGTCATTATGTTATTGAACAAAGACATTTTCACATAAAAGTTTCTTTCAAAATTCACCATCTGGAACATGTATTTGTTGACACTTTTATCAGATGGTAAAACATACAATTCTTTTCATTTTTTCTATGATAACAAGTTTTTATACAAAAGTATCTTGTTTTTGAAAATGTTATCACCATCATGAGTTCTGACATTAATCATATCAGTATACAGTTTTTACAACACGTATGTCTAACATGATCAACATGGACAAGTACAACATGCACGTCTAACATGATCAACATGGACAAGTACAACATGCATGTCTAACATGATCAACATGGACAAGTACAACATGCATGTCTAACATCATCAACATGGACAAGTACAACATGAATGTCTAACATCATCAACATGGACAAGTACAACATGCATGTCTAACATCATCAACATGGACAAGTACAAAATGCATGTCTAACATCATCAACATGGACAAGTACATAAGCAATAAATATGGATACAACATTTCTCAATGTTCTGAAAATCCCAGTCTCCTGTAAAACGCTATAAACAATCTTTACTCTGTGTGTTTGTATATATATATACACACACATACACAAATGCACACACACACACATACATACCTACATGTAATGAAACTAATTAGATGCAAACATACACAGGAAATGTTCAAAGTATGTGACACAACATGGACAAAAATATCTTTAGTACTGACAGGATAAGAAAGAATCTTTGGAAAAGTGGGCTACATATTCTATGCCTGAGCAAAGATCAAAATAAAGTTTGTACAGGTATTGTTAAAGCTTTATATTGCAAGCTCTTATGTTAAGGCATATATTAATATATAGATTTTTCAATGCGTATGCTATGAAAATATTCTGTCAACCAAACGTTTTGTTGTGAAATCAAAACAGTAAAGCATTGGGAAGCAACCAAGGATCCTCAATTGATTATAATGATTTTAGTTCCTACTCTTTAGCAAAACAATAATGTTGATCTAATTATGAAGCATTCCAATCGTTTAGAATAAACAAAAAAAGGCCTTTACTTACAAAATTAAAATTAAAATTAAAAAATCAGGCTGTATACCATACAATAATGCATTGTTCCTTTTGCTAAAGGTAAGGAGCATTCATGTATCCCATAGAAACATATCTCAATGGCATCTTGTGCACTGTCATTCAGTGACATCTTAAGAAGGCAGTCAGCTGAATGCATCTAAGACTTTGCCTGTTGAATAATAATCTGATTATTTTGACACAAATACAAAACATGCCATTAAATTAACCTGTGTCTTCCAGTTAAAAGAATAACCAATTCAAAAATGTGACAAACATACTGGCAAAATCCTTGAAGAGTTTAAACTTTATAAGAAAACCTGACTGGGTCTTTTGATGGCCTGGAGATCATACAATTCTAAGCTTGCTTTATGAGACTGAATTTCCACTAACAGCCTATTAGGAGTGGCACTTTTGATTGTTAAAAAACAAAGGTCAAAACAAATTCCTAAGCTGGAGCTTCCAGGTCAGGTCTATGTACTATAATGGTACATCATCTATTTATCTAGAATGCATGACTAACTGAAATACATGGGCACTGATCCTTTCATTCTTTTACAAGAGAATAAAAACTAAAGTTTGGAATAACCAGAAAAACTTTGCAAAACTGTTTTAGCATGCATGAGTAAAAATGAATTTCATTTTTTTAATGATCTTTTATCGATGCATATAGTAAATAGCAAAAGACTGAATTGACTAAAGTTCATTTTTATGTGATTGGACAAAGATGGAGGGTCACGTCAACGTAATAACCCTACCATACAACATTTCACTTTTTTGTCTTTGTGAGATACAACTGGCTCTTAATTGACAATTAATGACAACCTATGTAATCATGTCTTCTTTTCTTAATGTTATTTTTACATGTACACATTTTGATAGATCTGTTTCTGTTCCTTTTCATCTAGATACTGAACTAGGGTCTTGTAACAGAAATTAAGCTGCTCCTGAAACAGAAAACAAGATATTTATAGAACAAATCAAAAGTACCCTATCAAAGGAAAAATGTAATGGATTTTAAAGTTGAATTGTGAATGATCTTTGAACCATCTTACTTAAATATCGACCATATATATATATGTATGTATGTATGTATGCATGTATGCATGTATGTATGTATATAGCAACCATGCATATGTCACAGTATCAGAGTAAGATGGCTCCAAAGGTAATATAACTTGACATTTAAGACTTGTGATACAGGTAAATGCATGTAAAATAAGTATATTATCTTGGACTTACTTTGATTCAGCATCAGGTGTGTCATCTGAAAGATGCGAATCTTCACTGAACAAAGCAAGAAACTCGTACACTGTCATTTGAAACTTTTGAACTTAAAAGTTAAAACCTTCTCTGGATAATTGTTGGTCAGTCCCTACTTGCATTTACCATTCACTCCCTTTACGGTCTGGTTTTATGGTGTGTTATGCATGCATGGAAACAAGCTTAACATTCAAACTGAGCAAAATATGGTCTCAGCTACAAACTGAAACAGGTAAAAATATTGAACATGCAATAACTGCATAATAGCTAAAGACTAGATTTCTGTCCAGTGTGAATTCTAGTTTGCCCACATACATCATATATAAACTGATAAAACGGCAAAGCGAAATCCCAGTATAAAAAAGAAAACCAAATAGTGCAGGGTTGCAAAACTCAAACATTTCCATGGGCAAGAATCGACCTTGATTGGAACTATAAGGCCCGCACTATGAAAGTCTTGTGTCTATATTAAAAGCATCAATATACATGCATAAAGAGATGGGCCAATTTCTGGCAGGCCATATGTTGTGCACCCTGAGAAAGTAAATGGTAGATATTAGTCATATGAATATAAGGCCTCACAGGAATATACTCTGATGACTAGTGTATATCAATAAAAATAATTTCCTGGGAACAAAAGTTTGCTAATTATTTTACCAACCTGTTTTTGTAATTTGACTAGAACAGGCTCAAAATATATTTATATATGTCATTCAACAAACATATCAAACTTTAATAACAATAAATTTGCACTAGAATATAAAGTGTGCATCAAATGACTCGGTAATAAAATACAGTGTCAGCTTATTCAAAAGCATGCAACATGCAACACCTTACTTTATTATGGACCAATGAGGGTCGTCTGCTTCTCAACTTGAGAATGGTCTGTAAGAGGTTAATTCTACCCTCCATTTTTAGTTTCTCCAGAAGAGTGGATATCACACAGTAAAGTCCACTCCTTGTGGAGCCATCCCTGTAAAGATGAAAAGATTATAAATATGTATTATCTGAGACATGAAACAAAACTGACTGACACAGAATCAATGTCAGTGTAACACAATATCAACATGGCATGTTGGACAAAGCAGACTGACACAGTAACAATGTCAACGTAACACAATATCAACATGGCATGCTGGACAAAGCAGACTGACACAGTAACAATGTCAACGTAACACAATATCAACATGGCATGCTGGACAAAGCAGACTGACACAGTAACAATGTCAACGTAACACAATATCAACATGGCATGCTGGACAAAGCAGACTGACACAGTAACAATGTCAACGTAACACAATATCAACATGGCATGCTGGACAAAGCAGACTGACACATAATCAATGTCGATGTAACACAATATCAACATGGCATGCTGGACAAAGCAGACTGACACATAATCAATGTCAGTGTAACACAATATCAACATGGCATGCTGGACAAAGCAGACTGACACATAATCAATGTCGATGTAACACAATATCAACATGGCATGCTGGACAAAGCAGACTGACACATAATCAATGTCAGTGTAACACAATATCAACATGGCATGCTGGACAAAGCAGACTGACACAGTAACAATGTCAACGTAACACAATATCAACATGGCATGCTGGACAAAGCAGACTGACACATAATCAATGTCAGTGTAACACAATATCAACATGACATGTTGGACAAAGCAGACTGACACATAATCAATGTCGATGTAACACAATATCAACATGGCATGTTGGACAAAGCAGACTGACACAGTAACAATGTCAACGTAACACAATATCAACATGGCATGCTGGACAAAGCAGACTGACACATAATCAATGTCGATGTAACACAATATCAACATGGCATGCTGGACAAAGCAGACTGACACATAATCAATGTCGATGTAACACAATATCAACATGGCATGCTGGACAAAGCAGACTGACACATAATCAATGTCGATGTAACACAATATCAACATGGCATGCTGGACAAAGCAGACTGACACATAATCAATGTCGATGTAACACAATATCAACATGGCATGTTGGACAAAGCAGACTGACAGAATATACCACTGGCTTGAATAAAAATTGAGAATGATATTGATGGAAACAGATGATCACCAACAAATTTAAATACAAAGTACCATAAATGGTAAATTATATGACTGCCCCATGTTTCACAAGTTCATATGTTGAGAAATGAAATTTTTGCGCATAAAACTTCTTTTATCTTACAGTCAGTGATATTAACCATTAATCATTTGAATCCAAATGTAGTATGCTGCTCTTTAACCTATGTGTAAGCTGTCCACAAAGTTTGATCGAGGAATGTCATGTAAAATTAATTTTACTGTGTAGAAACTAGTTTTCTTCTTTCATTCAGTGACCATGATCTTGTGACCTTTCGACCCCTAAAGCAATAAACTTCTACCTTACTGTAAGTGCAAGCCATCCACAAAGTTTATTTGATATTATATCACAAAGAACAGGTGTTATTATGCAAAGGAGCTTGACCTCTGATTCTTTTTAATCATAAAATCAATCACCTTTTATCTTACTGCAAGAGCAAGTCATCCACAAAGTTTGGTTGAAGTATGTCATGTAACTAATGTTAGTGCATGGAAACCATTGTTTATTCTTCAAGTCAAAGTGGTCTGGGAGTTTTAACTTTTGACTCAACAAAGTTTGGTAACTGTAGGTGATAAACGGGAAATTATCTTTCTTCTTTTCATTAAGCATGACCTTGACTTTTAACCTTTTAAATCCAAAATTAATAGGGTTCAACTTACCCCATGTGCAAGCTATTGACAAAGTCCCATAACATTAGATAGTGAATAACGAGTTATTGTGCGGAAATAATTTTCCATATTTCAGTCAAAGACTTTGACCTTTGAGCAATTGAGATTATATTTTATAAGTCTGTTCTATAAGCTGTAATGGCAGCTACAAAATCTGTTCTATACTTTGGAATGGTACCTACATAATCTTGTCTACACTCTGCAATGGCGACTACATTTAGCAGTGTATTTTACAACGATTGTTACAGTATGCTCTATACTTTGCAACACAGCTATATAGCCTGATCTATAATTTGCAATGACGACTACACAGTTTGTTATATACATGTAATTAGCAATGGAACCTACTGTCAGTCAGCTCTATAATTTGCAGTGACAACTACAGTTTGTTATATAATTAGCAACGGAACCTATTGTCAGTCTGCTCTATAATTTGCAATGACAATAACACAGTTTGTTATATAATTAGCAATGGAACCTACTGTCAGTCTGCTCTATAATTTGCAATGACAACTACACAGTTTGTTATATAATTAGCAATGGAACCTACTGTCAGTCTGCTCTATAATTTACAATGACAATAACACAGTTTGTTATATAATTAGCAATGGAACCTACTGTCAGTCTGCTCTATAATTTGCAATGACAACAACACAGTTTGTTATATAATTAGCGATGGAACCTACTGTCAGTCTGCTCTATAACTGGCAATGACAACATCACAGTTTGTTATATAATTAGCAATGGAACCTACTGTCAATCTGCTCTATAATTTGCAATGACAACTACACTGTTATATAATTAGCAATGGAACTTACTGTCAGTCTGCTCTATAATTTGCAATGACAACTACACAGTTTGTTATATAATTAGTGATGGAACCTACTGTCAGTCTGCTCTATAATTTGCAATGACAACTACACAGTTTGTTATATAATTAGCAATGGAACCTACTGTCAGTCTGGGGCCCCGAGTGGCCGAGTGGTCTAAAGCGCTCACTGTTCTGGATCACTGCCATCTCATCTCTGTCTGCGTATGTTCGAGTCCAAGGCTCGGCTAGCGTGGGTACGTGGGAAAGCCTGCCAGTAGCTTCTCGTGGGTCGGTGGTTCTTTCCTGGGTTTTCCAGGGTTCTTCCTCCACCAGTTATACTGGCTGCCATATATGGCCTATCTTGTGCTGAAAAATGGCGTTAAACCCTAAAACAACAACAACTACTGTCAGGCTGCTCTATAATTTGCAATGACAACTACACAGTTTGTTATATAATTAGCAATGGAACCTACTGTCAGTCTGCTCTATAATTTGCAATGACAACATCACAGTTTGTTATATAATTAGCAATGGAACCTACTGTCAGTCTACTATATAATTTGCAATGACAACAATACAGTTTGTTATAGAATTAGCAATGGAACCTACTCAGGGCTCGAAATTAGCGGTAGTCTGCTAGCCCGAGGCTAGCAGATTTCCTGTCGGACTAGTAACTTTCATAATGTTAATAGTCCGATGGGCTAGTAAATTTCAGTCGTCAATAGTCAGTGTTTGTTTACGCCATTCTCTAATAAAGACTTGACTTAGCAGATGTTCTGCAGAATCAAAGCAGTGGCCATTGTAAACACAGTCATAAAATATTAGCATGAGAAGATGAAGTCAATTTCTGCCTCGGAAAGGTGCATTTCTATAACAAGAATCCATCCGATTTTGTGCATTTCACTTAACAGTGCCAATTATTGTCCCGTCATTAAGAACGGAAGTTTGGTAATTGATCCTAATTAATCTGATAACAAATTAAATGATGTGGTATCACACCTTATTCACTTGACCACAGTAACAAACTACAAAGCGGTATACCACACAAAAGAACATGGCAAAAACTATTCAAAGAAATTAGTTTGCACGTTTTTTTTGTTTACGGATCTTTTTCTTTTTTTTCCCTCACTACCCAAACGTTCCAACAGTCACAAACAGGAAACTACATATTTTACATTTCCACTGAAATAATTATAAGAATTAGATCCAATTTATTACGATTACGTTATTGACACATCCTTTCGATTCAACTACTTTTTCTATGATGATAAGAATAATTTTTATATTTTTCCCTTACAAGAATGAACAAATAATTGAATACACGTGGAGATATCCAAGCAGAATGCCGTACATTTGTTGGGAATTAAAATCTCTGAGCATGGGCATCTAAGATTTGAAAATTTTCCACCTTATTATTAATTTCAACAATACACTGAGGTTCAATTTAGAAACAATTACCAAACTTACGACTTATGATACTGTAATTGGAGCTGTTAAATACAATGCGCCAAGTGTCAGATGGCTTTGTTTGATGGGAACACACCTTTTCCAAGCTGAAACTAACACTATCTTCTGATGCTAATATTTTATAACAGTGTTTACAATAGCCACTGCTTCGATCATGCAAACATCCGCTTAAGTTGTCTTTTTTAGGGAGAGGCCATTTAATTGTGGGAGGGGGCAAAGACACGTGTTTTGAAATGTGTTTCTTGCTCTGACTTTTTTATATAAAGGACAATGTGTCATTTCTTTTCTTGCTTTAAATAATTCGCGTCAGCTATACTATAAACCTCTCGTATTTCAAAACAAGGCACAATTCCCTCCTTATAAGACAGGCAAAATGTGGCATTTGATTGAAGGTGTTCAGCCACCGGAAAAAAAAACAAAAGTTGAATGAGAATGATGAGGAATAATTCTTATGATAGGGAAATGCGTAATGGAAAATTTCAGATGAAATGGACAAAAGACAGGGAATGGCTGAATTATGACAACGAAAGGGATGTTATGTAGTGTAACTGGTGTATGCAATTTGCAAAACACAAACACACAGAAAACATCCAGTTTTGTTGCAGGTTGTTCGAACTTTAAAACTGAATCGGTAAACATACATGAAAGCTGTGTGACATTGTTTTTGGAACAGGACTAGTAAAGATTTGGCAGAACTAGTAACTTTGTCAATATGCTAGTCCTTCTGGCTTTTTGTGTTAAATTCGAGCCCTGCTAGTACTGTTAGTCTGCCCTATAATTGGCAATGACAACATCACAGTTTGTTATATAATTAGCAATGGAACATACTGTCAGTCTGCCCTATAATTTGCAATGACAACTACACAGTTTGTTATATAATTAGCAATGGAATCTACTATCAGTCTGCTCTATAATTTGCAATGACAACTACACAGTTTGTTATATAATTAAAAATGGAACATACTGTCAGTCTGCCCTATAATTTGCAATGACAACTACACAGTTTGTTATATAATTAGCAATGGAATCTACTATCAGTCTGCTCTATAATTTGCAATGCCAACTACACAGTTTGTTATATAATTAAAAATGGAACATACTGTCAGTCTGCTCTATAATTTGCAATGACAACTACACAGTTTGTTATAAAATTAGCAATGGAACATACTGTCAGTCTGCTCTATAATTTGCAATGACAACTACACAGTTTGTTATAAAATTAGCAACGGAACCTAGTGTCAGTCTGCTCTATAATTTGCAATGACAACTACACAGTTTGTTATATAATTAGCAATGGAATCTACTATCAGTCTGCTCTATAATTTGCAATGCCAACTACACAGTTTGTTATATAATTAAAAATGGAACATACTGTCAGTCTGCTCTATAATTTGCAATGACAACTACACAGTTTGTTATAAAATTAGCAACGGAACCTAGTGTCAGTCTGCTCTATAATTTGCAATGACAACTACACAGTTTGTTATATAATTAGCAATGGAATCTACTATCAGTCTGCTTTATAATTTGCAATGACAACAACACAGTTTGTTATATAATTAAAAATGGAACATACTGTCAGTCTGCCCTATAATTTGCAATGACAACTACACAGTTTGTTATATAATTAGCAATGGAATCTACTATCAGTCTGCTCTATAATTTGCAATGCCAACTACACAGTTTGTTATATAATTAAAAATGGAACATACTGTCAGTCTGCTCTATAATTTGCAATGACAACTACACAGTTTGTTATAAAATTAGCAATGGAACATACTGTCAGTCTGCTCTATAATTTGCAATGACAACTACACAGTTTGTTATAAAATTAGCAACGGAACCTAGTGTCAGTCTGCTCTATAATTTGCAATGACAACTACACAGTTTGTTATATAATTAGCAATGGAATCTACTATCAGTCTGCTCTATAATTTGCAATGCCAACTACACAGTTTGTTATATAATTAAAAATGGAACATACTGTCAGTCTGCTCTATAATTTGCAATGACAACTACACAGTTTGTTATAAAATTAGCAATGGAACATACTGTCAGTCTGCTCTATAATTTGCAATGACAACTACACAGTTTGTTATAAAATTAGCAACGGAACCTAGTGTCAGTCTGCTCTATAATTTGCAATGACAACTACACAGTTTGTTATATAATTAGCAATGGAATCTACTATCAGTCTGCTTTATAATTTGCAATGACAACAACACAGTTTGTTATAAAATTAGCAATGGAACCTACTGTCAGTCTGCTCTATAATTTGCAATGACAACATCACAGTTTGTTATATAATTAGCAATGGAACCTAGTGTCAGTCTGCTCTATAACTTGCAATGACAACAACACAGTTTGTTATGTAATTAGCAATGGAACCTACTGTCAGTCTGCTGTATAATCTGCATTGGCAGCAACATTGCCAGTAGCAATACTGCACTGACAATTTTCTTCTGAAATACTAAAATTCTAAACTTAATTCTGCATTTAATTTATCAAGATGCCATTTTTCTTTACACAAATGTGGTTCCACACTGTATGGCTGGTAAACATAAGTGTTATGATTTATATTCAATATGATTGCTAGACTGCAGAGATGCTGCCAGGATTTTATCCAATAGGGAGAGCTCCCTCCATGTCACCAATACAAGGGTGGGGTGGGGTGGTAGAATAAAAAGAGGGCGGGAGGAAAAAGCTATAGATCAGTATTTACTTAACACTTAAATATCCATCTATGTTTCTTCCTGCTCCACTCTGTTATTTTTATTCTTTGTTGAAATCAAAGTTCTCTTGAGATTTCCCCTTTTTCTGTATAAGAATGAATCGGTTGACTGAGCATAATCTGTTCCTTTTCTGTGTATAATTGCAGTTGCATCAATTGATAAAAAATGTAGGGAAGACTTCCATTGGTCCAAACATAACCATGTGATCAGACCCAGTTACATGTATTTCTGTATAAATTATATGGAGAACTACTTTATACTAACTTCTATAAATAGTCACATGCAAGTAATTAATGTAAACACTGAATCGGAAGGCAGACACACTGCATGCCTTTAAAATCAAATAAAAATGCTTGGTTCACATTTTATTTAGAACATTTAATAAATTGATTAGACAGAATCAAATAAGAAATCTTCATAATTTTTCTGAAGATATGTAATTTCTTCTTTCAAAATCTGCCAAGAACAACACTGAGTCTATGTTGTACAACACTTACACTGCAGCTTGTTACAAATGAATTTAAAACCATAGGTAGATGGATGTAGGGATTAGGAGTTTTTTTCTTTCTCAAAGACTAACATTATAATAATCGGATCCACAGTTCTACAATGTAAGATGTTGACCTTGATAGTTACAATGTGGGGGTGGGTGGGTAAATATCCAGCTACTCCCCCAGGGTAAATGTCATGGTCAATGTCTTGCACTGTTTGACAACTGGACCTCCATTACTATAACCATTTAATTTCATTTGTAAATAGCCCTGTAGGTAACCTAAACTGTAATGAACATGAAAAAATTTAAAGAAACAAAAATTGGTTACTCATGTGTGTGGACAATAATGATTCGGCCCTGTCACAATGAATTCATGACATTATAAAGAACTGCATTTATATGAGTGGAATATTATTTTTATCTTTCAGTTTTTCATGGTAAAAGCTCAGTTGCTGACTCACACAGCTTACATAATGCCCTTTGGGTGTTATTTGCTGTGTAATTTGGCAACTGACAGTTAATACCATGATAAACTAAAAATACAACAACATTAAACTCTTAAATGAACATTGTTCTGTGCTAAGAACTGTCATTTCAAAGTCTGCTGTTGGAAAGGGGTTAGGGTTAGGGGCAAATGCTTAGCCAGCTGAGCCAGTTTCAGCAAGTTGAGAAACAGCTCTATATCACTGTTTTCTACAATTTTCCACCGTTCACAGGTATTGTCACTTGGATATCTCTGTTCCAAAATAAGATTTCTCCATAAATCAAAGCTCCACCTAAGTTTCACTTTCTTGAATCATCTGTTCCATAATCATGTATTAGTGTTTGAAGTCCATCAATCCCATAGTCTGCTTGTTCTGACAGAAGTATTTTGATTAAATAAATATTTTGACTTTTCTTCTCTTTTTAGGTTCTTATTTATTCAATTTATCATAATCCTTAGAGTGCTACCGGTATGTAGTTTTGTATCACAAGATTCATCAGGGATGAATTGTTTGAGAAAAGAAATGAAAACTACACTCTACTGTTAAGCTGTCTTTATTTTAATCTGGTGTTGTATTCTGCCTTTTAAAAATTTAATTTCAAAATATCACTGAATAGACAGTTGACCGTCATGCCATCCACATTTGCCACATTTTGGGGTTAAAAATCATCCACTTGCATTTCCAGTAATACTTTCCCAGCTGCAATCATCTGATATAGTTCAAAACTTCTAAATCATTGTTAACACTGAATCATCAGCCAGAATTTGCCAAACAAATTTTAAGTAGCCCATATTGCTATATTTTGTTTACTGGCTAAAGTCCTCTATACCTATCTGACCTCACTCATATGTACACTCCATTTAGAAACTTATGCTCCTCTACCAACACTCGCATTCTCATTCGTCCCACTGTTAAAATGAAGTCATACATTCTTTTTTCGTACCAGGGCCCAGCTACATGGAACAAATTGCCCACTGACCTAAGACACAAGGACACTCTAATCTCATTAATGATTGCTCTTAAAAGTCACCTATTTTGACTACAAGAACAGACATAAAGACTACTAATGTTTACCTCCTTAATTATTGTCAGCATATTTTATGTTGTGTAATTTCATGGTGTTTGTTTTTGTAATCTTGTCATTGTATCTATTTTTATGTTATTGAATAATTTAAAGTGCTTAGAGCTTTCAAAGATTAGATGCTGTACTATGTATACATCATTATATTTATTTTAAACATGCATTTGTAAAACTTCCTTGCTGATTACAACATTCAACCTTAGAAAGAATGCATGTTCCAGGGCCCAATGTACCAATCAAATTTAATTTAACAATCAATTCATGTCAAGCCAAAGTAATACAGATGTATAAACAGTTGCTTACATTAAAACAGACATATGTCATGACAAGTGCTATGAGACCTCTACCAGCAGCACAATTTATGTCATGACAAGCACTTAATGGTCATTAGTTAAATAAACATTGAATATTGTCCAGAGTAAATTCTTATATGCATTACATGAAATTAATTATTGGGAGTTCCTGCACATCACAATCCTCCAGATGCAAGAAGCTGAACAAATTTGGCACAATTCACATTCTCTGGCAGCACCTCTAAGACTGTATTCAAAGGCAAGCCATGTAATCAAATATTCCAAAAGTTCATGTATACTACTGTAAAAACTGGAAACTGGTGTCTTTGTTCAAAACCTTAAGATCTTGATGTTTTGCCTGAAACTTGACCAAAATAAAGTCCCTACTTTTTTAAAGCAGGCAAAATCATTTATTGTTGATAGGCAGGCAAAGTGCTAAAAATAATGGATACAGCTCAAATGGCTTTTGTTTCAGTAAGTTTACTATTAAACCTGGCCAAGTGGTCTAAAGCGTTCACTATTACGGATCAACCATTTCACCTCTCTCTGCAAGTGTTTGAGTATTGGTCCTGGCCAATGTGGATATACGAGTGTGATGTGATGTGATTTGGATTTTTAACATGGCTTTAAAAAAAATCAGTCATTTCGCTACAATGTCTGCAATGTGGCAGTTTATAGTGATGTCTAGCACTGGGGCATCATGCTGCAGACATATAGCAGGATGTCCCAGCCAGTCACATTATCCTGACACCAGGCCGACCATTCCTAACAGGGGCCCCAAGTGGCTGAGTGGTCTACAGCACTCTCCGTTACGGATCACTGTTATCTCACCTCTGTCTGTGTGGGTTTGAGTCTTGGATTCAGCCAATGTGGGCACGTGAGAAAGCTTGCCAGTAGCTTCTCATGGGTCGGTGGTTCTTTCCGGGGTTTTCCTGGGTTTTTCCTCCACCATTAATACTGGCAGCCATGTATAGCCTATCGTGTGCTGAAAAATGGTGTTAAACCCTAAAACAACAACAACAACCATTCCTAACACTAACCTCTTAAAGCTGAATGCCAAGCAAGGCAGCTGTTAGTACCATTTTTATAAGTTTTTGGTATGACTCAACCGGGAATTGAACCCACGACTACCTGCATCCAAGGTGGATGCTCTTACCACTAGGCCACCGAAGCGGTCGGGTATGTGAAAAAGTTTGCCAGTAGCTTCTCATGGGTGGTTGGTTGTTTCTGGGGGTTTTCCCGGGTTCTTCCACCACCATTAATACTGGCCACCATGTATAGCCTATCTTGTGCTGGAAAATGGCATTAAGCCCTACAACATCAACAACAACCATTAATCCTAATTTGTAAGTAGATAACAATGAGGAAATGCAGGATTGTGTTCTGACCCTGAAATGGGTAATTTTACCAGTGTGATGGAAACAGAAGACAAATGGGCTGCAGAATGAATGCAAATGAAAAGGTGAATGCATCTTGAAGAAAACAGGTAGTGCAACATGCAGAAAAATGCATGATAAACAAATAAGGAACGAAACAAAAATATGTGTGTGTGTGTGTATGTGTGATTTGGATTTTTAACGTAGCATTAACAATTTTTCAGTCATATCACTAAAATGTCTGCAGTGTGACAGTTTATAATGACGTCTAGCACTGGGGCATCATGCTGCAGACATGTAGCATGATGTCCCACCCAGTCACATTATCCTGATGCCAGGCCGACCAGTCCTAACACTAACCTTTTAATGCTGAGCGCCAAGCGAGGCAGCTGTTAGTACCATTTTTGTATGTCTTTGGTATGACTCGGCCAGGGATTGAAAAGTGCAAAAGACAATTCTTTTAAGGGCAGTTGCTAAATTTCCACAATTAAAGCTTTCAAATAATATTCCTATATCAGATTCTTTATGATGACAGACATTTTGTCACTCCTGTTCCTGTCAAGGTAGACACAACAACTGCCACTGATGTGATGACATTATTACTAGTTGTACATGAAATCAAATTTGGTGATAAAGACCCTACAAATACATTTTTACATTTATTTAAAGTTACACTTTTATTTATCATAAATTTAATACTGTCTTTGAATATGTGTTTTTTGTTATTTTTATGGAGTACATTTTAATTACAAGATATAAAAGCTCAAGTTCTCCCCCTTTAGCATGGTTGAAAATGGAAAACCTAACTTCAGTAAATGCATTTACATTTCATTAACATGAAAGGAAACAATGAATGGAAGCTATAAACACGTCAAACTACAATTCTGATGCAACTGCAAAAAAATATATGACAAGATGACTGATAAAAATGTGAATGGAATGCAACTGAAATGAATTTCAAATCCATTTCAAATGCAAAATGAAGCACAGATGCTATGCAAATGGGATACAGATTTAAAAATTATCCATTTCAGGGCATATATGAAGTGAACAGACAATATAAGAACAAGAAAGAATTCTAAGTTCATAAAGGTTTTAAAAATGTGCCAAGTTAGAAAAACTGCTCAAATGGCATGAAATTATCAACCTGTAATCTACGTATGCATACAAACATGGAAACAAAATATAATTTGCCTACTTCAAGTTGCTTTGCTTTTTTGAGCTAACAAGGATTCAATTAAAAATAAGTCCCAAAAGTTGTAGCAGTTTATACAAAACTGAAAACTTGCTAAAATGATGTAAAAATCTTATTCGTCTACATTAAGTGGATATAAAATGTTGAATTTTGAATAGGATTGAATCTTAAAGTTGAATGCATTGAGCATTAAAATTTTATCACATTTAAGCCAGAAAAGTCTTTGTGAAGGGTCACTTTGACCTTTCTTCTTTTCTACCCCCCCCCACGTGTCAGTGTTACAACTTTAATAGCTAGCATTTATGACTCACTGAAATTCGACCAGGGCATTGCTATGCTGTCTGAGAAAGTAAACATTTGAGCCACCAACCATAACCACTTGATAGGAATCCATGTCAAATTATCATTTTTCAAAGGGAAATTGATATGCACCATAGTTCACAGATTCTGTCTAAAATCTGATGAAAGAAATGATTATCTTGGGATAATTTAAGAACTGCTGCTTACAATTGGCCAGAGTAAATTAAGGCATACACTTTGAAAGTAATGTGAATTTATAGTGATGACCTTGGTTGAAATTCTTTTAGTCTTAAATTTTCTGAGAGAAGAGAAGGTTGGCTCCAAGGAAACTAAAAAAGAATAGTGCTTTCCTTGTTAAACAAGAAAAAAGGACCAGGTGGCTGTCTTATAAGAAAAGATGCACAATTTCTGAAAGAGAACATCATTAAGGTAAGCAATTTTAATTTTTCACATAATTTTCTATTTTTGATTGTTTGTTTTGTGCAAATGTGTTTAATATGACTATAATCCGTATTATGTATTGTTTATTCAATTTCATGGAAATCTGTTGATGCTAGAGCTGTTATGCAACTTATCTCTTTAATTTTACAGTTACTAGTTTATTGATAGAACTGATAAAACTGAATATCGTGAGTTAACAATATTTATATCTGATTTTGTAATGCTTAAATAATCTTATAAGTTAGGGATTGTTGTGAGCTAGAATTTTGTGAATTTTTTGCAACAGTAATCGAGCATGTGGTAGCGAAGATAAAGAGATATAGTAATGTTATATATACTGCTCACATGTTAATTTATGGCAGGTCGCTGTGAAGCGAGGGTGATGTTTTATCAGATTAAGTCAGAATTTATGCAGTGAGGATAGCTAGTATGCTTCTGAGTAATGTAAATGAGGGAATTTATGTACGTGTAGAAAGTGATTCATATAGAGATTTAGGGGTAATTTTGTCCTTTAAGGAACAGCTTTCTGGGGAGAGATGGGACAGTCCGAAGATGGAAGTTTGAAAAAAGAAATGACTAGGAAGGGGTGAAGCATAGAGAATAGGAAGGCTTGAGGAAATAGGAAGATGTGGATACATGGTCAAGGAAGAGATTATGCAATCAGTCGTGGACATGGCGCTCTTTTCATCCACTGCTATTAAATTCTGTTGATATAGCTTAAGTTTAATTGGAATTGTCGCTATTAATTTGTTTTGATTAAATTTGTTATTTTTCTTGTCTAAGGGGGCTCATATTGCATTATTTCTTCCCAACAGTCTTACTCAGTTCTCTGTTGAAATTCTATCTTTCCACTCCCACAGGGCTATAATATTGAGGGAAGTCATCCTATAGATAATGCCAGCCAAACCCCAATTAACCATCCCTCTTACTAAGAGGGCAATGTTACAGTGGATTTTGTGCACTCTGGCTAATAAGCTTCCCAGGTCAGACAGACAGACACATGTGGAGACAGAGGGATAGACAGCACTAAAATCAAGATTCTTCTGCTGCATGCGATGACAGCATACAAAATGTACAAATATTCTAATATGTCTTACATGCAATGAGAGCATTTAAAATGTACAAATATTCTAATATGTCTTACATGCAATGAGAGCATAAAAATGTACAAATATTCTAATATGTCTTACATGCAATGAGAGCATAAAAAAATGTACAAATATTCTAATATGTCTTACATGCAATGAGAGCATAAAAAAATGTACAAATATTCTAATATGTCTTACATGCAATGGATAATGGATGGCTTCTGTTCACTGTTTGATTCCCTTTGCCACTGCCCAACAGCAAAGATAAATCCTAAGAACAGGTTGATATTCTGGGGAACAGCTGTCTCAGATGGCCAGTCAGTGTAGCAAAACTGCTTTACAATCAGGACATTTTCTCTGTTCTGAAAAACACAATAATTACAGTTTAGTCATAAAATTTGCAAGGTTGCATCTTTAGCATTTGTCTTCAAATCTAGAGTAGTTCTCATACTAATAACAACATAGACACAAAAGAGCCCACCTCTCCTGAAAAAAAAAAGAAGAAAACAACAGACCTAAATAAAATCACTTATTTGGCTGATGTCTCCAATGAAAGATCAGTTGTCCAAGAAATCTGGGTAAGCAGGATGCTTGCTATTGAAATTTCTTCAACTGCTGTTGATTGCATGTGTTATAAAACAATTGATTTCCAGGTTTCGCATGTTTATCCTCATCTTTACTGGAAGGAACATAGCACTGAATATCCAATGAAAGGCCCCTATATCAATATGTCAAAGATGGCCGAATTATGTTCAGTGATTATGTTCATAGATAATAACTGTAAATGTTTTCTGTCTTTAGTAACAGCAGATATATTTGATGGCAGAACATCATCATCTGCACAAATCTGAATGGCATTTAAGCTAGGACACTTTCTGTCAGACTTTACATAGTCTTAATGTGAATGGCATTTAAGCTAGGACACTTTCTGTCAGACTTTACATAGTCTTAATGTGAATGGCATTTAAGCTAGGACACTTTCTGTCAGATTTTACATAGTCTTAATGTGAATGGCATTTAAGCTAGGACACTTTCTGTCAGATTTTACATAGGTCTTTTGCAGAAAAATTATTTAAGGCTTTAATATTTTTAGTAATAGCAGCAGTATTTGATTGCAGATTACATTGAAATTCTTCCCTCCATGCGTGAATGCTTCCTGTTAAAATGTGGTCAAATTCTGTTACATGGTTTTTCACAAGTTGTTGCAAGGATTTTCCATTTTCAGTAATGGTGGTCTTAGTTGACATGAATTGGCATTGTTTATACAAATTTGAAAGCACTTAATACCAGAATGCTTACAGCCAAATGTGGTCATTTTCTGCTGTTGAGCAGTGTATGAAAAATATAAATTGGTTCTGTTTTTTACTAATAGAAACCATATTTAATGTTGAATTGGCAGTGTCTGCACAAATTTTAAATCATTTGACACCAGTATGCTTTGTTATAGTTTGGTCATATTATGTTAACATTAAAGTGTTTGTTTTTTTAAATTTTAGTTTTAAAAACTTGTGGCCCATTTGATGGAGGAGTGTAATCTTTAGCATAAATCTTAATGTCCTCTAGGCCAGGAGGATTTCAGTCAAAGTAGGTCTAAGTTTGTTAAGTGGTTTTTGTGAAGATGTTATTTATTATTTTTCTACATTTAGTAATGGCATCTATACTTCAACATGCAGCATCAGTAATGTAATTTTGAAACCAATGTTTCTTTGATAATACTTATTCAATCATAATACCTTAGGAAAATGCCTACTACCTCACAAATCCATCCCTCCCAAGCTAAAACTTTTAGCTAAAAATCTAAAAGGTATCTACCCACATAGGTGGAACTTAGATTGATCTTCTCTTAATACAGGGATTGACACCAAATCCCTTGAAATCATCATTTACTACTGTAGTGGAAGGCAAGCACTCTATATGGATGTAACTAGGGGAAGATGGGAGGGTGAATGCATATTATGACTGGGTAAGTATTATCGAAAAAACGTTTTACAAAAAAAAGTTGGTTTCTTTTTCAAATACATTACCCAATCATAACAACTTAGGAGAATAGATAACAAGTGGAGGATGATACATCCCATTACCCCAGACAGACCATCTCTGGTCCCCTAAGGTATGTGAGACACATTCTTGATATAACCTGACTGGAAATATGTCAGCGAAGATTCTTGATAAACTGACTGGAAATATGTCAGCGAGTGGCTTTGAATGAGAAAATTTTTATCTTCCCAAAATTTAAGCATTAGTTGTGCAGCCACATTTTTACAAAGCTGTCAAACAACCCAGAATGGTAACCTTTTGCATCAAGGGTAAAAGTTTCTTCTGATCAAATTTAGTATTTTAGGATTAAAGATTTGATAAAAACTTGAGAGGTGTCTTCGATATCCATCACATGGCATGGATGACTACAGTTAGAGAATGGTTTCGCTCATATGCAATGAAACGCAAGAAAGTGACCTAGGACTAAGATGTTCACACAAGAAAGTGACCTAGGACTAAGATGTTCACACAAGAATGTGACCTAGGGCTAAGATGTTCACACAAGAAAGTGACCTAGGACTAAGATGTTCACACAAGAAAGTGACCAAGGACTAAGATGTTCACACAAGAATGTGACCTAGGGCTAAGATGTTCACACAAGAAAGTGACCTAGGACTAAGATGTTCACACAAGAAAGTGACCTAGGACTAAGATGTTCACACAAGAATGTGACCTAGGACTAAGATGTTCACACAAGAAAGTGACCTAGGACTAAGATGTTCACTGCCACATTGAGCAATGCCTGGCATTGAAGGAATTCTCCAGACAGAATGCTCTGCATAGACAGGGAATCGACCATTGCATGAATTCATTTGTTGTTCCTGGGGAAACATATTCCTTTTACTTGAATATTGATTCCAGACCTAGTCAACCAAAATCTTGAAAGTGTATGAGGTCATAAATGTCTTTGTTGATAAGGAGATAGAGAATGAGGAGGGTAACATGAGAAATCCTGTCTTGCTCAGACATATAACTAGCCTGCAGTTTTGTAGCCTGTTGTGTGTAAATCACTGAACCTTTAGAAGCCATGTGAGTGGGACATGAAGTCACGCCTCTTGCAAGTTCATGCTGATTGTCTAATCTCCATAATGGACAGCATTAGAACCTGTTGTTGCATTCCATCATGAACCCAAGGCATAAAAGAGTTGACTGAATGCACTTAGGTTGCTGACCAAGTGATAAGTGCTGCACTGTAGCTGAAAGAACTAAGGGCAATGGCTCAGGAGGTTGGCTGAATGTGATAATGAATATCCCTGGAAACCATCTGTCATGTTCACATGTAGTCAAGGTAAATCTTCCCCATTCCGCAATGAGAGATTGAAGCTTTCTCCCTAATGGGATCTATGATAAGGGGGCATCAATGTCTGTCATTTGAGATAAGAAGGATCTGATAGAAATGCTGGTGAAAATGATCAACCTCCCTTTGACTCTTCCACTTAGTTCTGGAGAACAATGCTTTTCAACAGTAGCTATAGCTAAGACTATAAGGGAATGTATCCTTGGCAGCCTTTTCGAGTTCCATCAACCTCATCATTAAAGAGATTAGATGGAATGTATCCTTGGCAGCTTTTTCGAATTCCATCAACCTCATCATTAAAGAGATTAGATGGAATGTATCCTTGGCAGCTTTTTCGAGTTTCATCAACCTCATCATTAAAGAGATTAGATGGAATGTATCCTTGGCAGCTTTTTCGAGTTCCATCATCCTCATCATTAAAGAGATTAGATGGAATGTATCCTTGGCAGCTTTTTCGAGTTCCATCAACCTCATCATTAAAGAGATTAGATACTGATGGTTGCTGGCATAGCTTGGCCAATGATGGTCTTTAAGAAAGATGGAGGAAGACAGCATGGTATCTTGTTCCACCTGCTGTGAGTCATAACTGCTATTATGGCCAAGGTAACTGTTATGCATGTATATTTTTTATAACTACTGGTACATGATTTTATCTAATTTTTATACCTTTTATTCATGGTTGTAAATTATACAGAATAACTTTAGTTAGATTTTGCATATGTGATCAGTCTGTTAAAAACATAATTTTGCATAGGATCTATAAATAGATGCCTATGTATGCATAGAAAATTATTAATAATAATCTTAATATGGCTTCATTTTTCATTGGCTGATGGGGTTCGAATGCGTCTAGGAGACTTCATAAACTTCCCATTGGTTGGGCTAGGTCACATGAATAAGCAACTTTGACACATAATCAGTAGTGTGATTTGTCATGCGAGATCATCTGCAAATATAGTTACAATAGGTGGTGTATATGAGGACAGGACCGAGCAATCATTCAAATTTTGGAGTCAATCTCATTTCTTGTGTTACTGTTGCAAGTCTGCAGACATGTTTTATGTTGTACTTAGATATTATTTGAGAGGAAAAACATTTGCTTGGACTGTTCAGTGGAAATTTAAAGTGCTCATTATTTGGACTATAATATTATTCTGGAACTGTTGTTAATTATTTGAAGGTTTTCTGGATGATGCCATCTTGACATCATGATTCTTGGCAGACCAGTGCACTTCCGGTTTTGAAATTTATACAGAACTTTCAAGTTCCTTTCACATTCTTACTTATGACTTTGATAATAAATTCTTTGTTAAGTTTTGCAAAACTTGTTGGCTTTACTTCTTTCTATGACTTAAGTCTGTGACCATAAAGTAAGAACAATAGTATGTTGGGCCTATATGTGGGTCATTATATAAACATGATTCTGGTGCGAGTTTGGATGGCTGAATGTAAGCATTGTTTCACTTACTGATGATCACCAAAGATTTTAGATGTAAGGTTGATCCCAAGCTCATTATGAATCAACTCATGGGTAATTAAATGGAAATATGAAGGAATGTGTTGCGAAGAAAAAGTCCATAGGCAATTGGAGCTTGTAAGTGATGATATAAGCAGTCCCAAAATGTCAGTAGCTCTGACAAAGTGTGTAAGCAATTGAAAGTAGATTATTCCACATACAATGATCATCCCATGCCAGAAATGTAAAACAGCAAGTGATGTAGATCGGAAGAGGAGTATAGAACTCTGATGGTAGTGGGCGAAAAGCTTGCAAGGCAGAGTTTCACTCATTATTGTAAAATCTAATAATGATGAGGGAACTTGAAGGCTAGCTTTCAACATTTATGGATTAAGGCAGTGAAGCCAATGTCAAGGATGGCGGCTCACAACACTTGCCGCATGTTATGAGTTAGATCCAATTTATTTCCAAAGTTTTGCTAAGTAGAGGCTCACAATGGGTAGCAGAGGCTTGAAGGTGAGTGAAGATACATCTTAGAAATTGGGGAATGTGTCTAGAGGTACTATTCAGGTTAGACTGATTCATATAAACCATGTACATGGCAGCACAATGAAGGTTATACTGATCAATGAGAGAGCCTATATAGACTGGGCATCATCCACAGAAGTGTTCAGCAGCATTATGCAGGTTAGTAAGCTGTACAACTGGTTTCATCAAGTGAATTCTTGGGTATTGCAGCATTAAATTGGGCATCGTATGCAGAAAATTGCCTAGTAACACTATGCAGGTCATGGAACAGGGCCAGTTCATTTTCTCGTATATGAATGATTATGGTCATGGCCCAATATGATTGTTGTTGTTGTTGTTATAGGGCTTAAAGCCATTTTCAGCACAAGATAGGCTATACATGGCGGCCAGTATTAATGGTGGAGGAAGAACCCAGGAAAACCCCGGAAAGAACCACCGACCCATGAGAAGCTACCGGCAAGCTTTCTCACATATCCACATTGGCCGAGCCTGAGACTTGAACCCACACAGACAGAGGTGATATGGCAGTGATCCGTGATGGAGAGCGCTTTAGACCACTCAGCCACTCGGGGCCCCCTGGCCCAATATGATCAGTTATATGGCAGAGTCAGGACATAAAGGAACATGGCTATCTTGGATGGCATGATGCTGTCCAGTTCTTGAGATTAGAATTAGAGCATTGGTATTAATATTTACAAAGTGGATGCTAAATAATCAATTCAAGTAAAAAGTAACCTGTAGGAAGGTCAATTATGACTGCTTATACAGGTAAAATCACTTAACACATTAACTCCTGGAGCTTTTTGTCATTTTCGCCTGAAAATCGAGTAGGAAACACATTTTGAAAGCTATTTCTGAATAGACTCGAAAACACAAAATCCCCAGTCATCTTTCAATAACATATTGCCTAGTATTATTTTTTTTTGCTAAACGGAGCCATTTTTTTTGTATCGAGACCACTCTTTATTTCAAATGCCCATCTTATCCTACTTTTTGCAAAGGCTCATCTATTTGCAGTTCATACTGGTCTGACTTAGATCTGAGACCAAAAAGTCTAAAATCCGGACACAAAATCGGATTCCGACCAATGGCAAATTTTGGGTTTAAAAAAGTCGGGTCCAAAAAGTGAGGTTTTTTAATCTGTATTTTGTAGTGCAACTAGATATTCCAGATTATCTGGTATGATTGTAGAACTACATCTGTCTGCCTTTCTATAATACCACCCACTTTAGTGTATCTTGCATGACCATGATGCTACAGAGCTCGGCAGTAGGCTACCACCTCCTGCCCCATTAAGTCGTCGCTAGGGGTTAATGTGTTAAGGGTTGCTTATAATAACTACAGGTATGAAGTGGATGCCAGATAAACAATTATAGTAACAACTTAACAGAAGGAAGGCCAATTTTTGACTGAATATACAGGTAAAATCACTGAAGCATCATTTACAGTATACATGTATGTACTGGATACTATTGCACAAACCATGTATAGAAAACTTAAATGTTCTTATCTGACCCTGCGGAAGCTATACAGTAATATAAATGTGTTTCTATATTGCACACAAAAACTGGTCATAAAAAAGAAACTGAAGTGTCATTACTTATACTTATGAAGTAGATATTACACTACTCATTAGGAGAAAATGTAGGAAAGGCCCAATGTTGTTCTATACAGGTAAAATCAGTAAAGCATAATGTATGACTATGAATCAGACAAGATAATAGAGAAACCTAACTGTATGTATCCTGACTCAGTGCAAATTATACACCAACATTAAAATGAGTTTTCTATATCATGTACCAGACCAGCATTTACTAAAACGGTTGTAGCAATGTGAGGAGATGCCATCATGATCCATTCAGGTATGTACCAAAGGCGAATAAGTGTGCGAAGACGGCAGAGTGTTAACATAGAAAGCTAGGAAACTGTCATTGGAAAAACAGAAAAGTTGTTTTGAGAGAGAAAACTTCCAAACTACTTGACGTATGAATTTTGTGAGGCCTCTGTAGGAAGCGTGCTACTCAGCATGAGCAGAAGTAGTAACTACCGATTTCATGGGATCTGGTGCCAATCCCAGCATCAGTAGAAGATCACTCTATCTAACTGCCACCTCAGGCAGAAAACATTTAGCTTTTTAACGGAAAGCTTTATCATGAAAGGGTGGTATCAGGCAAAGTATTAGCAGTTCTCTAAAGGTATTATGATTCAGTGACAAATCTGAAGAACACTGTCAATGCCAGAATGTTTTCTGTAAAATCTGGTCAAGATCTGTTGAGTGGTTTCTGAGATGTCATTAAAGGTTTGTCTATTTTTGAAAATGGTGGCCAGATTTGAAGGAAGATTGGCATCATTTACATAAATTTGAAAGATCTTTTTGTCAGGGGGATTTCTATCATGTTTGATAAAAATTCTATTTAGCAATTTTGAAAAAGTCATTATATTTTCTTGTAACAATGGTATCCAAATTTTGATGCAGATCATTTGCAAAAATGTTTTGTCAAAGTCTTTACGCTATGATGACTTTCATAAAATGTAATTTTCATTTAGTGCTTTTGGAGAACAAGTCATTTAAAGGCTGTTCTATTTTTGTTTTAAAAGGCAGATGGCAGATCAGCATCATCTGTACAAATATTAAAGATCTTCATACCAGGTAGCTTCCTTTGGAATATGATCAAATTCTGTTCAGCAGTTTGGAGAAGTTGTTTAAAGTTTTTTCTGGTTTTAATAACTGTCCATATCTGAGGGCATACCGTTATCATATACATAAATCTGAAATGCCTTTATGCCAGGATTCTCTGGCTCAGTTTGGTTAAAATTGATCAGCTCGGTTTCAAGAAGTTGAAATAGCAATTGTTCTGACACTGGACTGGTTTTCCTATTTTTAGTAATTACGGCCATATTTAAAAGTGCTTGAGCATCACCTGTAAAATACTGAAAGGTCTTCATGCCAGAAAAATCTTTTCAGTGGTTTTTAATAACAAATTGTTAAAAGGGTTTTCTATTATTAGTAACCATGGCCACATCTTTATGGTGGATTTTGTACAAATTTGAAGATACATCATGCCAGAATGCTCTCTGCCAAATTTGGTCAAGTGGGTTGAAGCAGCAGCTGGTCATGCACGAAGACACAGGGGTCAAGCCATAATCTCACTTGGCTTTAAGGCCAGTTAAGCTGAAATAAATTCCAGCTGGAGACCTGCAAGGTGATATTAACTACTGAGTAATTCAGAAGAATGCAGAGAAATATGAAAATATAAAACCTAACTCTGATAAATGCCACAATATTAGAATTGCCACTTACCCAGTTCTTGTACCTGACTTGAAGAGTATTAGTTGTGTATCCATTATAAAGCATGGAGTCAGTAATCTCAATGGTGATTCCTTCCATAGTAATGCTGCCTTCTGATGGTAGGTACTCTCCATATGTCTGATGTAGAAAAAGAAAACACGTACATGGAAGCAAGTCAGAGTAATGATCTTCACATTAGAGGAATGATGAACAATTTGTTCACATAAAAATACCTCTCTTGTGTCCATCCCCTACCCAATGAGAGAGAGGAGTCTATAATAAAAAGAGTAATTAATTAATGCCCTATTGGTGGAAAAGAATTTCCACAACTCCAAGATAACAGAGTTTCCTCCTTTATAAATGCCAAGTGTTAAAACCATCTATGATAGTCTTGATCAATAGGAATTTTAGCATCGTGAAAAACGTGCTGACTTGAAAATAGAGAGCACTTAATTTATGGGCATTTTTGGTGAAGTCAGATAATGAAGTTTTATTTGATCTGGACCCCAAAAAAGTCATGGATGATTATAAAAAAATTAGCTATTGCTGCTAGTATCGTTTTGGTATTTTTCTTTTCTGTCTTTTACTAAAGGTATTGTGGGTTGACACACCATGACGAAAACCATGCAGTGTAAGGGATTGATGTAATAATGTCTACAGGACAGAACCTGTGGCAATTATTCAACTAAAGGTTGTTTTGAAAAATTCAGGAAATCAGCTTTCATGTTTGTTCTTTCTTGTGTTTTGCAGCTATAGAGAATTTAAACAGTAGTGAAAACATAATGACCAAATAAGCTTAGACAGTGGCACCTCTACTGATTGTTCGAGAAAGATACAATGTGTACACCAGATCTAGCCACCTTTGACTTAAGCTTTTTCTGCAACATATTTATTTACTGTCTGACAAAGACACAATCTGTAAATTAGACATAGTGACCATTGCATTTTACTGTTATTTTTAATTATTCAGCAGGTAAATAGATAAAGAAATAAAGAAAAGTTAATGTATTTTATAACTCTTATGACCAATACCTGGTTGCGCATGAGAGATATTTTTAATTTCATATGGTCTTTATTCAGGAGTGTTTATTCCTAATAATTATGACATGGCAATGTATCTGAAGGAGAAACTAAATTTAGCATAGTGAAATATTTTAACTTTCTACCCTCACCATATTTATTTCCTAAAATGTTTGAGATGTAATAAACTTCATGTAAAATGTTGCTTCTTACTTTTTATGGTGAATAATATTTCTCTGTCCTTAAATTAACAAAAGTTTTATGCTTATAAAATTATAAAGAAATGCATCAAAACAGATGTCATCCAAAATCTCCACATACAATTTCAATACACATTTCAGTCATCCAAAATCTCCACATACAATTTCAATACACATTTCAGTCATCCAAACTCTCCACATACCACTTCAATACACATTTCAGTCATCCAAACTCTCCACATACCATTTCAATACACATTTCAGTCATCCACTCTCCATACAATTTCAACACATATTTCAGTCATCCAAAATCTCCACATACCATTTCAATACACATACCATTTCAATACACATTTCAGTCATCCAAAATCTCCACATACCATTTCAATACACATTTCAGTCATCCAAAATCTCCACATACAATTTCAATACACATTTCAGTCATCCAAAATCTCCATATACAATTTCAATACACATTTGAGTCATCCAAAATCTCCACATACCATTTCAATACACATCTGAGTCATCCAAAATCTCCACATACAATTTCAATACACATTTTAGCATCCAAACTCTCCACATACCATTTCGATACACATCTGAGTCATCCAAAATCTCCACATACAATTTCAATACACATTTCAGTCATCCAAAATCTCCACACACAATTTCCATACACATACCATTTCAATACACATTTGAGTCATCCAAAATCTCCACATATCTTTTCAATACACATTTATTTCAATACACATTTGAGTCCGCTAATTTAAACAAACTGTTCATTTTAAAGTATTGTGTTAACCTGGCCATGAGATATTGTAGTGTAGGGTTTAATGCCATTTTTAAGCACAAGACAGGCTATACATGGCGGCCAGTTTAGCTGGTGAAGGAAGAACCCTGGAACACCCCAACATGAACCACTGACCCACAAGAAGCTACTGCTAGGCTTTCTCACATACCCACTTTAGTTGAGCCTGAGACTCGAACCCACACAGACAGAGGTGAGATGGCAGTGATCCAGAACAGTGAGTGCTTTAGACCACTCTGCCTCTTCCCCATCATTGTCATAAAAACAGGATTATAACATAAATGCAAGTCAGACAAATGAGAATGAACTTTTATTGCATGAAAATGCACTGATCATCTGACAATGAAATTAATAAAACAAAAGAAACCATTTTACCTGATCCTCTGGGCTATCATTGTTCATCATGACAATTGTAGTACAGTTATGATCACAGACCATTCGCCAAAAATCTATCACAGTGTCTGGCAGTGGCATCTGGGTTAACAAGAATGCTTTCTTTTCCATGTAACTCTATGGATAAAAGTATACAACGAATTTTAGATTTAAACCTTTACTTCCTGGATATATAATATGGATACACTACAACCTCTCTCAACCAGCCAGACAAAGATAGAATCAATATGGATGTCTGAGAGGTTATTGGCTGAGAATGAGGGGAAAAATTAAAGATACGGAATAACCATAGACTGGCTTAATCTAAGGTTGGCAGCTGAAGGAAGGAGGTCATAAAATGAGGCTATACTGTGCAACTGACGGGATACATTTCTACAGGCCTTTAACAAAGACTATACAGGAAAATTTTACATATCCCATATTCAACAGAATACCACACATGCCTAAAAAAGCGCACACCTCTTCTTTGGTCAAAGTATGTATGGATAATGTCCATTCCTAAATACATGCTCATCATTCCTGCCTTGTCTTGTGAAAGGGATGCAACTCTTCTAAAACCCCCACAGAACATCACAATGTTCTTGGACACCAGCCATGTCTGTTGTCTTGTTAACAGCTAAATTGATGGCTTAAATTAATATCAGAAATGACTCTAACATGTTTTACTGTGTGGAATCATATCTAGAGAGAGAACAATCCTCCAAAGTGGTGAGCTTATAACAAAAATAAAAGGAAGCTAAACTCATTTAGAATGTACATATATGTGATTGGGACATTAATGACTACATCATAACATATCTGTGTGCACTTACTCTGATAAAAATTAAACCTCATGACATTTAAGTAAATTAAAAATTTGTAAGGACAATGAGCTTTATGATGAATATGGCAGGTAAATTCATTTATCAGAGAGAGATGTTGACTACTTTATGTATAAATGTAAACCAATTTAAATTTACAGGAAAAAGTGAAAACAAAGATAATTAGCATAATCAAAGCAGTTTCATGGTCCAATTGTTGGCAACTCAATAACAGATTTAAAGTACAGAAAAAATTTAATTAGTTTATTTTTCCACTTGAATGGTGTCATTTTTCCTTGGCTTTTGAAAACAATTTGGTATCAAGAAATTAATGTACTATTTAAAATCATTACATGTTTGAAAACATGGTGTCCAGAAAATTGGACAGTCTGGTTAATAGGTTAATTCCAGCAATTTGTGATAAATATATGTATTTACAAATTTATAACTTACTGGTAAGAAGACAGCATTTATGTAGTCATTTCTCCCATCCACCTGCATGGACAAATATGGTCGTGCTGTTTCAACTGGTGAAAAGAAAAGAACACGATTAGTCATAACAGCCTGACTGAACTATCTGTTTAAATAAAGGCCCGAGTTGGCCTCACACTACTCATATGACTGCCTGCTTAAATGAAGGCCTGAGTTGGCCTTACACTATTCATATTACTGCCTGTTTAAATAAAGGCCCGAGTTGACCTTACACTACTCATATGACTGCCTGTTTAAATGAAGGCCCGAGTTGGCCCTATACTATTCATATGACTGCCTGTTTAAATAAAGGCCCGAGTTGGCCATACACTACTCATATGACTGCCTGTTTAAATGAAGGCTGTGTTGTCCTTATACTATTCATATGACTGCCTGTTTAAATGAAGGCCTGAACTGACCTTACACTACTCATATGACTGATTGTTTAATGAAAGCCCAAGTTGACTTTATACTATTCATATGACTGCCTGTTTAAATGAAGGCCCGAGTTGGCCCTATACTATTCATATGACTGCTTCTTTAAATGAAGGCCTGAGTTGACCTTACAATATTCATATGACTGCCTGTTTAAATGAAGGCCTGAGTTGGCCTTACACTATTCATATGACTACCTGTTTAAATGAAGGCCTGAACTGACCTTACACTATTCATATGACTCCCTGTTTAAATAAAGGCCCAAGCTGGCCATACACTACTCATATGACTTCCTGTTTAAATGAAGGCTGAGTTGACCGTACACTATTCATATGACTGCCTGTTTAAATGAAGGCCTGAGTTGGCCTTACACTATTCATATTACTGCCTGTTTAAATAAAGGCCCGAGTTGGCCTTACCCTACTCATATGACTGCCTGTTTAAATGAAGGCCTGAGTTGGCCTTACACTATTCATATGACTACATGTTTAAATGAAGGCCTGAGGTGACCTTACACTACTCATATGACTGATTGTTTAATGAAAGCCCAAGTTGACCTTACACTATTCATATGACTGCCTGTTTAAATGAAGGCCTGAGTTGGCCATACACTACTCATATGACTCTCTATTTAAATGAAGGCCTGAGTTGACCTTACACTACTCAGTTTGATTCCATACTTTGAAGGTAAAAACACATCAATTAGCATGAATATTTTTCTCCATTCTGTGCCAGTGCAATTAATGACTGTATTACCATATTGATCGAAAGAAGTTTAAACATGGTAATTTTATGATAATTTTAGGACTGCAACCTTGTACAAATTGTTGGGGTGAGGGAATTGTAGAAATATCACAAAAGCAGTCATATCTGACAGATTTCAGAGCATAACATCTTTTTAAAAAAACATTTTATTGATTGTTTAGTTTACTTGTAGAAATTTTGGTTCTTTATTTTGTTGGTTTCTGTTTTCAAACATGAATTTTTATCTCTGGCAAGGTTGTAGTTCATTTTGGTAGAGAGAGAGTGAGGGAGAAAGAAACAGAAGAAGAAAATCAATGAAAAAGGCCTTAATATGGAAATACATAATCAAATAACATCTAAAGGGACAGATACATATCCCAAATGGGAAAAGCAGTTTCAAAAGTGATACTGCCCATTGATATATTTCATCTCTCATTAAGAAATACTGCTGAACATACTCACACAGCACCTTGATCATGGACTACTGCCAGAAAGTCAGTGTGGCTTCAGAAAGGAGAGAGGCACCATCGACATGATCTTTGCTGCCAGACAGTTGCAAGAAAAATGTCTTGAACAAAATGTCCAGCTACACACCATCTTCGTGGACCTGACTAAGACATTCGACACTACACAGCTGGAAAGGCCTTTGGAAGATCATGGCCAAATTTGGATGTCCAGAAGTCTTTAATGAAATGGTGAGGCAGTTTCATGATGGCAGGACCAGGGTAGCTTTTCTGAACATTCTGCAGTTACAAATGGTGTGAAACAAGGATGCATCTTAGCCCCCACTCCCTTCAGCCTCATGTTCTCTGCAATGCTGATGGATGCTTTCAAGGACAGTGATGTATGAGTAGGTCTCCGATACCGTCTGGATGAGAAATTCAAGCCAAAACCGAAGTCCCAGTTGAGAACATTCACAACCTCCTGTTCACAGATGGCTGTGTCCTCAACTCCAGCATGGGGCCAGGCATGCAACAGAGCATGGACATTCTTTCCACAGTGTGCACCAACTTTGGACTCAACCATCTCTACAGCAAGATCGAATTCTGCATCAGCCAGCTCCTGGAAAAGATTACCTCGAACCATCCATCACTGTGAATGGCCAAAGCTCAAAAATGTAGACAGGTTCACATACCTCAGCAGCACCCTCTCACCAGCAGACAACAAAGACGATGAGGACAACAACAGGATTGCCAACACTAGCATAGCATTTGGCAGACTCCACTAAAATATTAGTGATAGGAGAGGCATCAAGCTTGCCACCAAACTCAAAGTCTATGCTGCAGTTGTTCTCCCCACCCTCCTCTATGGTTGTGAGACATGGACTGTGTATAGCTGGCAGGTTAAAAAAACTGAACCACTTCCATATGAGCTCTTGAGAAATCTATTGAAAATCAGATGGCAGGACAAAGTACCAAACAAAGTGGTGCACAATAAGGCTGCCATGACAAGTATCCACACCATGCTGTGCAAGGCACAACTCCGATGGGCTGGCCATATTGTCTGCATGCTGGGGGAACGCCTATCTAAGAAGGTCTTCTATGCAGAGCTACACCATGGCAAGAGATCTCACGGTGGTAAAAAAAAAAAAGGTACAAAGACACCTTCAAGGCCTTGCTGAAGAACCTAGGCACTGATCCTGACAGCTGGGAGAGTGTCACTGCTAATCAATCTGCTTGGTGCAGTCAAGTCAATGCTGGTGCGGCAGCCTTTAAGCAGTAAAGACGGGTGGATGCAACTGAGAAATGTGATCTGCACAAATCCAGGAACAGCAGTTCTGCAACTCCCAGTCAGCATCCTGTACATCCATGTCCCCACTGCAACAGACTCTTCCAAGGCTGAATTGGACTGACACACCCCCTCCAGTGAATTGATGACATTAAATGGCCCTCACTGACACCGATGGATGAAGATCATCAAGAAATATATAATGAAATATGTTATAATATCACATAAAATAGCCCTCAAATGATGATCACTCTTCTGAATTATTATATTTCAATTTTTGAATCTCTTTTTTGGTGTTTGTTCAAATAAGTAACATTTACCATCAGGCTCTATTTCTTTGGAAAATCTGCAGAACCTAAGACATCCTTAAAGTACCATCAATACCATATCATATTACCCTGACACAATTGTGAGATCAGATCATATTATTATCACATCATGCAACCCTCACAAACACACACACACACACACACACACTTGTAACATCACATCATGCTACCCTCAAACAAACACACACTTGTAACATCACATCATGCTACCATCACACACACACACACTTGTAACATCACATCATGCTACCATCACACACACACTTGTAACATTACATCATGTTACCCCCCCACACACACTTGTAACATCAAATCATGCTACCCTCACAAGTAACATCAGATAATATTATCATCCTTACATCATACCACCCTCATACTAATTTCTCGCATGTGTGACTTCACACCATACTACCCTCACATGTGTGACACCACACCATACTACCCTCACCCATGCGACATCACACCAATACCACCCTCACATGTGTGACTTCACACCATACTACCCTCACCCATGCGACATCACACCAATACTACCCTCACCCATGTGACATCACACCATACTATCCTCACATGTGTGACACCACACCATACTACCCTCACCCATGCGACATCGCACCATACTACCCTCACATGTGTGACACCACACCATACTACCCTCACCCATGCGACATCACACCAATACTACCCTCACATGTGTGACTTCACACCATACTACCCTCACCCATGCGACATCACACATATACTACCCTCACCCATGTGACATCACACCATACTATCCTCACATGTGTGACACCACACCATACTACCCTCACCCATGCGACATCACACCATACTACCCTCACATGTGTGACACCACACCATACTACCCTCACCCATGCGACAACACACCAATACTACCCTCACATGTGTGCTTTCACACCATACTACCCTCATCCATGCGACTCACACCAATACTACCCTCACCCATGTGACATCACATCATACTACCCTCACACGTGTGACTTCACACCATACTACCCTCACCCATGCGACAACACAATAATACTGCCCTCACATGTGTGACTTCACACTATACTACAAACACCCATGTGACATCACACCAATACTACCCTCACCAATGCGACATCACACCAATACTACCCTCACCCATGTGACACCACACCATACTACCCTCACATGTGTGACTTCACACCATACTACGCTCACCCATGCGATATCATACCAATACTACCCTCAACCATGTGACATCACACCATACTACCCTCACATGTGCGACATCACACCAATACTACCCTCACCCATGCGACATCACACCAATACTACCCTCACCCATGCGACATCACACCAATACTACCCTCAACCATGTGACATCACACCATACTACCCTCACATGTGTGACATCACACCAATACTACCCTCACCCATGCGACATCATACCAATACTATCCTCACCCATGTGACATCACACCAATACTACCCTCACCCATGTGACATCACACCATACTACCCTCACATGTGTGACTTCACACCATACTACCCTCACCCATGCGATATCATACCAATACTACCCTCAACCATGTAACATCACACCATACTACCCTCACGTGTGACATCACACCAATTACAACCCTCACCCATGCGACATCACACCAATACTACCCTCACCCATGCGACATCACACCAATACTACCCTCAACCATGTGACATCACACCATACTACCCTCACATGTGTGACATCACACCAATACTACCCTCACCCATGCGACATCACACCAATACTATCCTCACCCATGCGACATCACACCAATACTACCCTCAACCATGTGACATCACACCATACTACCCTCACATGTGTGACATCACACCAATACTACCCTCACCCATGCGACATCACACCAATACTACCCTCACATGTGTGACTTCACACCATACTACCCTCACACAAGACAGTAATTGAGCTTGGGTTGCATAATCTGAATTAAATGATTACTTTTTAACATAACTCCCATTGTTGAGATTTTTAAAGAAGATAGGTTTATGAATATCTTAATTATTTGTATTGATGAGTACACAATATACCTAAATTCATGACAAATTTCATCCTACTTTTCTGGTAGTATCTACAGCAGTTGCTTGTTAACATGCAAAATAATTCCATGGAAAATTTTATTTCAACTGTGCTAGAGGCTATGATGTATTTCAGGTAACCCAATTATTTACATCATAGGTGTGGGTTCAAAAATCACTTACTCATCCTGAAGAAAGTTGTACATGCCTGATAAATGTGTAAAATAAAAACTGAACATTGTTGAAATCACTAGAACTGTGATACCCATATCTCATGAGTTGGTAAGATCTTGGAATTCAATATGACAGAAAGTAACAGAAATCATTAAAACAAGGAGCAGGAGGGTACTAGGGGTGAAAGGAGCAATGCACCTTGTAAGAGTGTGAGAGGTGGGTAGGGGCACAAGCCAACATGAAGCTGAAATGGTATGGGGATAAAGGCTCTTGACTCTCTTACCTGGAGGAATATGACCTTATTTTAAATTTTTTTTTTAATGATTATATCATTTTTATAAAATTCATACTGATAATACATATCTCAGAGTATTTTTTCTGGTGATCTTATGGGTTCCATCTTAATAATAAAGCCCAAACTTATGCAGAATCATCAGGTTTATGAATACTGATATTAGTATTGATCCAATGCAGTACTGATATTAGTATTGATCCAATGCAGTACTGATATTAGTATTGATCCAATGCAGTACTGATATTAGTATTGATCCAATGCAATACTGATATTAGTATTGATCCAATGCAATAAGTCTAGCACATGGCATCCTTGCTTCACTGCTGGCAAAAAACCACTCCTGATCATGACTGGGCATGAAAGAAAAGAGTCTGTACATATATGTTTCTATCTGATGGATACTGAATCATGTGTCAGGCAACTAGTACATGCAACCACTCTCCTCACAACACCTAATCCTCTGTTAACAGAGACATGCTGAATCAAACTAAAATTCTTCTAGATTTACTCTAATTAGTATCAAACGAAAGACACTAATCTTAACTGGATGAACCACATCTGATGAAATACACAATGAATTATAAAACTCAAAATAAATTGTTAAGATTCTCAAATTGTAGGTGGTGGTTTATGAGGGGAAAAAATGCCATCAATTTGCTTCTACTCAAACCTCTGTAAAACAGGCAAGACAAAAATAGTTGCAGGAAAGTTTATCAAAAGAAATATTCTATAAATCCTTACAAAACAAACATATACAATTTCCACAGATAATGGTTTTTAATATCCTGAATAAAATGTACAAAAATGTTTCTTGCTGAAATTTGTCCAGCAGTAATGACATAGGTGAAAACACAAAATGCAATTTTTCCAAGAGTAATTCAATACCAAAACCTCAGTTAGTCAAATGGTTGGTCTCACATACAGGCTGATCCAATTTGCCTTCCTGAACTATCTGTGTCACTAAAAAAAATAAGCGTAACATCTCCTTGTGATACTCTCAAAATGAAACCACCACCCCCAATAGCAAAAATCACTGGTCATTCCAATTTTTTAAGAAAAGGATATGCTCTTAATATCAGCACCATCTCCATCCAAACATGACCTGAACCATCTCCATCCAAACATGACCTGAACCATCTCCATCCAAACATGACCTGAACCATCTCCATCCAACCAAGACCTGAACCATCTCCATCCAAACATGACCTGAACCATCTGTATGCAAACATGACCTGAACCATCTCCATCCAAACATGACCTGATCCATCTCCATCCAAACATAACCTGAACCATCTCCATCCAAACATGACCTGAACCATCTCCATCCAAACATGACCTGAACCATCTCCATCCAACCATGACCTGAACCATCTCCATCCAAACATGACCTGAACCATCTCCATCCAACCAAGACCTGAACCATCTCCATCCAAACATGACCTGAACCATCTGTATGCAAACATGACCTGAACCATCTCCATCCAAACATGACCTGATCCATCTCCATCCAAACATAACCTGAACCATCTCCATCCAAACATGACCTGAACCATCTCCATCCAAACATGACCTGAACCATCTCCATCCAACCATGACCTGAACCATCTGTATGCAAACATGACCTGAACCATCTCCATCCAAACATGACCTGAACCATCTCCATCCAAACATGACCTGAACCATCTGTATGCAAACATGACCTGAACCATCTCCATCCAAACATGACCTGATCCATCTCCATCCAAACATAACCTAAACCATCTCCATCCAAACATGACCTGAACCATCTCCATCCAACCATGACCTGAACCATCTGTATGCAAACATGACCTGAACCATCTCCATCCAAACATGACCTGAACCATCTCTATCCAAACATGCCCTGAACCATCTCTATCCAAACATGACCTGAACCATCTCCATCCAAATATGACCTGAACCATCTGTATGCAAACATGACCTGAACCATCTCCATCCAAACATGACCTGAACCATCTCTATCCAAACATGCCCTGAACCATCTCTATCCAAACATGACCTGAACCATCTCCATCCAAACATGACCTGAACCATCTCCATCCAAACATGACCTGAACCATCTCTATCCAAACATGACCTGAACCATCTCTATCCAAACATGACCTGAACCATCTCCATCCAACCATGATCTGAACCATCTCTATCCAAACATGACCTGAACCATCTGTATGCAAACATGACCTGAACCATCTCCATCCAAACATGACCTGAACCATCTCCATCCAAACATGACCTAAACCATTTCCATCCAACCATGTCCTGAACCATCTCCATCCAAACATGACCTGAACCATCTTCATCCAAACATGACCTGAACCATCTCCATCCAACCATGACCTGAACCATCTCCATCCAAACATGACCTGAACCATCTGTATGCAAACATGACCTGAACCATCTCCATCCAAACATGACCTGAACCATCTGTATGCAAACATGACCTGAGCCATCTCCATCCAAACATGACCTGAACCATCTCTATCCAAACATGACCTGAACCATCTCCATTCAAACATGACCTGAACCATCTCCATCCAAACATGACCTGAACCATCTCCATCTAAACATGACCTGAACCATCTGTATGCAAACATGACCTCCGAACATGACCTGAACCATCTCCATCCAAACATGACCTGAACCATCTCCATCCAAACATGACCTGAACCATCTCTATCCTAACATGACCTGAACCATCTCCATCCAACCATGACCTGAACCATCTCCATCTAAACATGACCTGAACCATCTCCATCCAAACATGACCTGAACCATCTCCATCCAACCATGATCTGACCCATCTCCATCCAAACATGACCTGAACCATCTGTATGCAAACATGACCTGAACCATCTCCATCCAAACATGACCTGAACCATCTCCATCCAGACATGACCTGAACCATCTCCATCCAAACATGACCTGAACCATCTCCATCCAAACATGACCTGAACCATCTGTATGCAAACATGACCTGAACCATCTCCATCCAAATATGACCTGAACCATCTCCATCCAACCATGACCTGAACCATCTCCATCCAAACATGACCTGAACCATCTGTATGCAAACATGACCTGAACCATCTCCATCCAAACATGACCTGAACCATCTGTATACAAATATGACCTGAACCATCTCCATCCAAACATGACCTGATCAATATTTTGGATATTGACTTGTGCATGCTTTTTTCCTGTAACCCAATGAAAGAGCAAGATGATACAAACATAAATAGTTTCTCATACAACATTTTACTGACCAAAACTGATGTACTTTGTATTACTATATTTAGTCCAACAATTTTTGCACTTACATACTCGTAAGACCACCCTCTGTTATTTACATTGTGTGATTTGTTTTGAGAGAAAAAAATCCAACAGTTTATTTAGTGACAAAGTAGTCTTTATTACAGTACCGTATTTTCCGGCGTATAAGTCGATACTTTTTGACTTGAAAGTTCGGTCTTCGTCTTATACTCCGAATTGACTTATATATGGATTGTGTCATTGAAATTGCATCGACCTATAAATGGATTACAGTATCCGGTATGCTATTGACATTGCTCTATAATCGGCATAATCGAAAACAGGTCACATAGAAGTACAAATTCATGTTAAATTACTATATCAATAAATTGTCATAAACTAATATGACTGCGTTTATATTTGTAAGTTTTGTCATTATTTATTTTGCATTCTGCATGTTTTTTCTTCTTTCTCAAACATAAAATAAAAGAAAACAATTTACCGTACCGGTAAAAACTTCACCGGGCCACATAGCACACTTACGGTCTATACTCTATAGTGTACTGTATTAATTCAAAGCATATTGTTTGTTCCTAAAAAAAAAAGATATGAAATAACTGGTCCATTAATATTTGATTTTCCAGTATAATGTTGGACACACGTGAGCAATTACCGGCATAGCTTTTTAATTGATCCAATTGATCCTACAAAGGGATGTAATCCATATTAACTCGAGAGTTCTATGATTATTTATAAAATAATGTAGATCATGCATTCTACTGAATCCCCCAAATCATATGTTTCTAATTGTATTTGACAAAGTTTCTCAAATAAATTAGGTTTAAACTACACTAAAATCAGATATATGGATGGACTACCAGTACTCATGGATCATCAGTGATCCATGATTTTTAGTTTCGCAATTCAGTTTAAAGCAAATTGTAATGTCAACACTTCACCTATATTCATTCTTAACCAGCTGATGATTCGGTGTCTCTCTTTGATTATACCGGTTGTTGATAAATTGGTCTTTGGTTTCCAACAACAATCAAAGTCAGTTGCCGCAACTGTTTAGACCTTGATATTGGCTTTAGCTACCGATACTAGTTACCATATTGCTGGTACCCCATTGTTCTTTATCATTAATCCGCATCAATTACGCTACCCGTTTTTAATATCAATGGGATTAAGTACAGCAGGAAATGATGCCCACTCCCTTCTCTAGATGTAAATAATGAATTTAGCCATGGGCATTGTTTTCATTGCTATAGTACGGGCACATTTTAATGAGTTCGGTATATTTTGATCAATCTTTTCATAGCATGCATAGCCACGTGGCTCTTGTTGCAATGGATATCATAATTAAAACAAATATGGTTTAAACTAAACTAAAATCAGATATATTGTGAGCGCGCGCGTGCTTGTGTGTGCACACACGAGAGAGAGAGAGAGAGAGAGAGAGAGAGAGAGAGAGAGAGAGAGAGTGAGAGATGAAAAAAATTGTCCGTGTACAAGATCGTTCTTTTATTCAGGGCGGTTTTTATTTGTAGCTTTTGCAAAGAGAAAAAAGATGGTATTTTGAGTTACCTGATGATTGTGATAATCCTCATGTATTACGAGCCTACTATATTCCTATATCAATAAACATCTCTAAATCAACAATTCATTCTTGTTTTAATTACGATGTACATTGTCACAACAACCACATGGCTATGCAGTGTTATTTACACGGTAATTAAACATGCTTAGCGCTTTGGCTATAACTGAAACCAGACTGAGGGCAAGAATCGACAGAAAGGTCAAATCAGCGAGGCTGCCAGTAGGGAAATGAGGCTTATTTTAGGGAAATGAAAATCTGTCAACATTTTGTTGAAGTCATTGTCCATACAAAATTTGTTATAAGGACAAGAGATCATACCCATTACTTTGTATTCGAACTTGCCGATAAAGATAATAGTAGGGTATAGCACTGAATAGATTAGTAATAAAATGTTAATTATATCCAAGTCCAAACAGAACAAACACTTAAAAAATAGTATATATATATATATATATATATATATATATATATATATATATATATATATATATATATATATATATATATATATATATATATATACATACATATACACATACATACATACATACATACATATATATATATATATATATATATATATATATATATATATATATATATACGAATCGATTTAATGGAGTCCGTGACTTTCAAACTTGCGATAGAAAATGACAAGTTTGTATCAGTTACGTTCGTAACTACAGGTAATAAAATGAACTACAACATGGATGTGCTTTCAATTATAATAAGACAAGCATGGACTGTTTATTCAGCTGTGTCAATTGATAACAAAATATAGCAGTTCAGAAGTAAAAGCACAAGCATGTTAGCATCGGTAATGCAATTTCACGATTGCCGGTAATATGGAATATCATACAACGATACCATCAATATTCATGCAACCGGAAGTTACTACCAGTAGCATAAAATACAAAGCCAAGTTATTGACCTGGTCTCGTCTTATACTCCGAATCGACTTATATATGGACGAAGGATGGAAAATTTACAAAATTGGTCAATTCAACTTATACTCCGCATCGACTTATACGCCGGAAAATACGGTATGTGCCTTGTGAAGGCTTGCATATTAGATACAAATTGGTATCAAAGTTGTAAATTTATTGCCTTATTAGCTGGGAAGAAAATATAACTCTACCATCTGCCAAAATCAGAAATATCACACAATGGCTTGTCTGCCAAAATAAGTTCTACTGAATATAGATCAAATGTGGATCAACATGTAGGACAGATGGGGAAAGAACATACTTGTTCAAAAATCAAACCATATCTATATTGAAAACCGCTATTGCTCAGACCACTCAGAGATCTTCACAGGGAGATTTTAATCTACATTACACACAGACAAATTGAACTGGTCAGTGCTGTATTCTTAAATATGTAAGTACAACAAACTGCTCAATCAGCATTTCCCCAAAATGCGAATTAGGTTTTTATTGCACATTTCAATTTTCAAAATTTATGACAATGTTACGTAGTAAAATCAATACAAAAATGCAACTTCTGTATCACTTGTTACTTGTCTGGTAGAATTTCAAAGTACCTCTTTTCTGTTTACCTGGCAGATTTGTTATGTATCTATTTTCTGCCTACCTGGCAAAATTTCCTGGTATCTGTTTTTGGCCAGATTTTCTTCAAGCTTCCCTGACCAATAGTCAACCTCGCAGAACTGTGCTGTCAGCTCCTGAAGTTTCTTTAACAATGAAAAGAGAAAAAGTTATGTTAGAAAATTGCTGTCATATACAGCTACATGTTTAGATAAAGTCATTGCAAAATAAATATGATAACAAAAAAAAAGAACCCCTCAAAGGAATTGACACTTGTCTGTTCAAAAAGAATTTCTAGATGAAAGGACTATTTTTCTTATCTGAAAGGACCATTTTTCTTTATTGCAGAGTGTTGTCTTGTACATTTTTTGGTGATAAGATTTTAAAATCAGCCAATGTGGAGGCCATACTGGCACAGGTTTCAATCAGGACTAACCAGAGATCATTAGAAGTCTTTTTGTTTAACAAAGCAAATAGGACTAACCAGAGATCATTAGAAGTCTTTTTGTTTAACAAAGCAATTAGGACTAATCAGAGATCATTAGAAGTGTTTTTGTTTAACAAAGCAATTTGGACTAACCAGAGATCATTAGAAGTCTTTTTGTTTAACAAAGCAATTAGGACTAACCAGAGATCATTAGAAGTCCTTTTGTTTAACACAGTTTTCAATTAGGACTAACCAGAGATCATTAGAAGTCTTTTTGTTTAACAGTTTTCAATTAGGACCAACCAGAGATCATTAGAAGTCTTTTTGTTTAACAAAGCAATTCATTCTTCCTCAATTAATGTCTGTAACAATCTAAGATTGTTAAGAATGAATACCACTAAGGTCGTATTTCCATTCAAATGTTATTAATTAGTTGGAAAGCATATCATCTGATATAAAACTAATGGCTGACAGTTTTAGATGACATACTACCTATAAGACATATCTGAAGGCTGTTCCAGTAAAACATATATCGGGGGGGGGGGGGGGGGGAAGGCACTGTCAGATTCAGCCAACCCACAACAGAAGCAATTTTAAAAAAACTATGATCCACTATCATATATGTTTTAATAAAAAAACACTGCTCCCTACTGAATCATACTTTTTAAACATAATTTCTGGCTATGGGTTGGTGTGCAGTAGAAGTGATTTTAATATTGGGTTGTTGACAGAAGTGATTTAAATAACAGCTGGCTGGAGGTAATCTAATGAATTCTTATAGATCATATAATCTACTGCATATTTTTATTTGTATTCATTCATTATAATCAATCTTTTGTCGTTTTGTTTGTTTGTCTGTCAGCCATGTATGTCTCTGATACTGTGAAGTCACAAATTTTCATGGTGGCTTATTATCTCAGAAAAGGTTGTTCTATCCAAGCTTGTATCTCATCTGAATTCAAACAGTCTTTTTAGCAATGTACATATCGCCCTTGCCACAGTACTGAAACTACTCTTCTTAGCAATGTACAATCTGCATATCGCCCTTGCCATAGTACTGAAGCTACTCTTCTAAAAGTAGTTAATGACATTCTCTCTGCTTTGGATAGCGGAAAGATTACAGTCCTCACCCTCCTTGATTTGTCTGCAGCATTTGACACAATAGACCATGCTATATTACTTCACTGTCTCCAGCATGTATTTGGCATTCATGATACAGCCTTACTATGGTTCAAGTCCTACTTGGTCAATGGGACACAAATTGTGTCTGCAAATGGAATACACTCCAGCCCAGTTGATCTATGTTGTGGTGTTCCACAGGGGTCTGTTCTTGGACCTGTTCTCTTCATTCTAAACACTCAGCCACTCTCAAATGTCATAGATCATTGATCCAGTGTCTCACCAATTGTACGCTTATGACACCCAAATATACAAATCTAGCCACCCAACTGAAGTTCATGCTACCATCCAAGGTATAGAGAGGTGCATTTCTGATGTGAAATCATGGATGTCATGTAACAAGCTGCAGATGAATGATGATAAAACTGATGCCATTCTGATCACAACACAAAGACTTTCTCATTCACATCAATTACCTCAAACAATATATATCAGCAACACCAACATTAAATTCACACAATCAGTATGAAACCTAGGTGTTAATCTGGACAGTACTCTCACATTGCACCAACATGTCATGAACATATGCAAGGCTGCATATCTTGAGCTGAGACGCATCAGCTCCATTCGCAAATATCTTTCAGTTGATGCCACTAAAACACTTGTGTGTTCATTAGTACTTTCAAGACTAGACTAATGTAACTCAATTGTGTCTGGTTCATCTCAATATCTACTCCAGAAACTTCAAAACATAGCTGCTCAGATCATACTTTGAGTACCACAATCAGAGTACACCTCCCTGCTGCTCTGTACCCTACATTGGCTATCCATTCGATCCAGAATCACAAAACTTGTTCTCTGTGCTAAGTTTCATTGACGGACTCTAGTCCAACATACCTATCTGACCTCACCCATGCGTACACAACAGCAAGATACTTATGCTCCTCTTCCGACAATCATATACTCATTATTCCCACTAAAAAAACAGTCATATGGACAGCATTCTTTTGCATACCAGGGCTGAGCAACGTGGAATGAATTGCCCACTGAACTTAGACACAAAGACACAGTGATAGCATTCAAGAGTGATCTCAGAACTCACTTATTTCAACTGCAAGAACAAACTTAAAGACAATAATGTTTCCTACCTTAAATATTCTCAGCATGTTTTTTATGTTTTCTAATTTCATTGTGTTTGTTTTTGTAATCATATCATTATATATGTTTTTTATGTTATAGGTGCTGTCTAATGTTGTAAAGTGCTAAGAGCTTTTAAAGATTAGGTGCTATACAAAGTCCTCATTATTATTATTATTATTATTATTATTATGTCATTGATCAGTCCCTTAAAACCTACTAATGTAACGTCCATGAATACAGATTTTATAATAGGGATTTCTATTCTAATATAGAAATCATGAATTTGAATCCTTACTAAACTGTGTGTTTACTAAATTGATCACTATGTTTTGCTATTTTTCATTGTTCTCGGGCATGCTGCTTTTGATTAGAATAATAGTTAAATCTTGTATTGCTTTAAATGTGTGGTCAGATGCTATGATTCCTTGTTATTATTTTTTTCAATAAATGTTTTGGTAAACTTAGAATACATGACTTTTCAATAAATATTTTGGTAAACTTATAATACGTAATTTGTCAGAAAGAAAAAAAACAATAATGCATGTGGAAGTGATGTTGCATTATTTCTGCCTACTTTTACACTATGTCATTTCTTGTAAGAACATATTTCAGTTACCGATGACTTATTTTTATGCTTGTTTCAAGACTAATATAAAGTTTAAAAAACAAAAGAAAAATAGCAAGTCAAACATTTTTATATCATTAATTAGATTTTTAATAATGGATGAAAGTCATGAATTTTTTTTTCCAGTGTACATGTACTTCTAAAATCAATGTCATTGCAGTTAACTGTATTGTCAACAGCATCATCATCATCACTGATGGCCTAGCATTAACACTCTGCACTTTCAATCCAGTTGTCACAGGTTCTATCTTCCACTTCTAGTCTTTCATATGAGACTTATACCTATGGCATGAGGGGCTTTCATGGCAGTGGTACAAGATGCTTGTCTTGTGATTACTTGCCTCCAATGTGTAAATGAGAATGTTGTCAGTTACGTGTGGAAGGACAGTAGTTCTACATAAGTAGTGTTCGGTGTCTCAAAAGTACTTGGATTTTCTTCAACATTAAAACTGGTTGCCATATAAAGATTCTCTTCATCTGAAAATGGTGTAAAGGCCATAATAATGTACTGAAACCCAAGATCTCATGTCTAAATGTCTTTGGCTGTTGGAGATAAACGTCAAATCAACTGAAGCTCCATGTGCCCAAGTGTACTAAAGTGCACGGTTTTACATCATGTGCACATCTCTCAGAGTGAGTTTTTGTCACAGATCAACCAATTTGGGTTGGTTGTCTTTCGGGGTTCTTCCTCCATCTAATATATTGTTTAAAAAAACCCAACCCAAAACAAATCAAACCAAACTAAATCAACCAAATAATCAACTGTGGCAACAACAGAAAAGGTACTAGTCTATCATTTTTGCCAAAGCTGTATGGGTTTATAAATTTTGACTCTAGTAATTTTTGTAGACCTTTGAATCTCATCAATTATGCCTTTCTTACCAAAAAGTCATCATCAGTTTGAACAAATGGATTTTTCATGGTGAATATGTGAGATGGAGAAGTCTTAAGCAATCCTGCATCACATGCTGCCAAAAAGTTAACATCTGAGCTCACTTAGAGTTTCTCTAACAATGTACATTGTTCCAACTAGAACTGTTATAACTTATTCAAGCTATTTAATATTCACCGATATCTGGAGATATACATCTTAATAAATATTTGTAACAAAGTATAAGAATGCATGAATTCCATCACGAAATGCACTTTTAAAGTTAAAAGTTTCAGAAAAACTGCAAACTGCGCAAAGTACGTTTTATATCCGCGACGTTAAGTAATTTGCAGAACGCGTATCACTGCTTTAAAAGTACGAGAATTCTTACAAATTACATGCACTTTCGTGTACTTGCATCATTTTCCGAAACTGTTTTATTCACATGACGTGATTTTAAATATATATTCATTTTATTTTCTGACAATCCCACCAGCAATTTCTCATTTGGTTAACACAACCCACAATAGAAGTGATTTTCCTAACCAACCTTCCACTGTCAGAATCAAAATAGTTTGAAACACAACCTCCTACAGAAGATTTTTTTAAGTGCCATCCATGGGGGGGGGATATATGTTTTACTGGAACAGCCCTGAGACAAAAGATCCAAGTCAGCCTGACATCACTCATCTAGCTTACGTAACTCAACAGCTGACCACTTCACAAAACAGGCTAATGCATTATCATAAGAACACAACCTCTACGTAAACTATAGTCATTATTAACATGCACCATCTCTCGTACATAATCAAAGTCATCCAAGAACTTAATGAAATTAGCCAACAAAGATTTAACTGTGGTCTACCAAATCACATGGCTTTCACTGAAATGATAATTTACAGGGGGCTTTATCTGTTTAGGCCATGGGTTTCTCTACTCTTGGTAATGAAACTGGGAAAGATTTAAGGAGAATAACATAATGCAGCATTTTTTAAAATCAAAATCTAAAGGAACAAAAGACAAATTTAAAAAAAAAAATGTTAGCAATGACATTGAATATGAAATACTATAACATAATGCACAGTATACCTCAACAAAACTGACAGTCCATTAATGGAATTGGTGCTCTACTTACCAAAAAGAATTTCCTGCAATTCAAGATAATAACCTTTCCTCTCTTTAACTGCTGAGCACTGAAACCATCTCTGATACTCTTGATTGATATAACTGACCAATGTAGTGGCCATAACATACTGACAACAAGTTTATATAATTGACCAATGTAGTGGCCATAACATAATAAAAATGTTACTATTGTCATTTAGGACCAAGTTGATTTTCTGATGTCTTTTTGGATGAAAACCCAGTTTCAAGAAGACCATCCACTCTGGAGAAGTAGTGATACCAGAATTTTCAAGATGGTAGTTGTGCAGGCCATAATGCATGTAAGATCTGCATCATTTTTATCTAGGATACAACTGAAATCATTTAGTCAAAACACTATCTCAAAATGATCATCCATGCAGGAGTTGTAAAAATATTCTGAGGATGGCCATCTGGCAGTCCACTGGATGTCAGATCAGCAACATTTTCATTTAGGACCAACTAGACATCATGAGAAGCCTTTAAGTGAAAATCCCATGCTGCTATGGCTTTCTATTCAGATGAAGTAGCAATACCAAGATATTCAAGATAGCTGCTGTGACGACCCTATTGGGTGTCAGATTATTACCATTTTCATTTAGGAGCAAGCAGACTTGACATGAAGATTTAAGTCTAATTACCAAGTTTACTGAAAATCAGATAAAAACTAAAATTTTAGACTTGTAACAGGCTGTGCCATTCAGATGCAACATCACTGGACAAATCACACATAAGATTGAGTCTGATTTGCCAGTCTTACCATGGAAGTAATTTTGCAAAACATTACCACTGAGGTCTACAGGAACTGAATTAGATGCACCTGCAGATTTAGGTCTATACTGCTCTCTTACTGGCTACCCCAGAAACTGGCCAAAATCTCAATCTAAAAATATTTGGTTTAGGGAAGTCTCAGAGTAATATATATTTCTGTTTACTCCATTATCATTTTTATGAAAGAAATTAATGGAGGACAATTATATGTTAGATTTCTCTTATGTTTATAATGATCATGATTTATGATAGATTCTCAAAGCCAGACTGTCCCATATAATTGGGGAGATAACTGCCTGGAAATCACAAAACTCTTTAGCTTAGATTTTGTTTCAACCAATGACAAATGATGTTCCAATTCAAAGGTCATTTCTGAATGGCTATCTACGGAAACTCAATCTCACAATGATGTACTGAGTTTTATGCCTCCAGGCCAGATTTGAAATAGCCTAATGTACTGGAAAATCAAGGTCTACTCTATTCATGCAACTGATATTTCAAGCAGACAGTATAGATCCTTATCTGCTGGCACATTATACAATGCTTACTCTGGGTCTATGGTGTCTGTAGTTGTGTTCTCTTGACACATAACAGCTGTTCCATTTAAACACACATTACCTTGGGAAGGTACCATTAAAAAAACATAAGCTACATAACTTGGACTATTCAATGAATTCATATAAAAATTATACAAAATTCAAAATTGCATCTATTAGTTACTAGTTCACATTAAATGTGCCTTCCATGTATATTTCACTAAACAGTCCTAAGTAAATACAGTATATTATACCTGAAACTGCTTTTCCAGTCTAAAATTGCTCTGAAGGTGCATGTGATATTGGTCTAACTGTCTGCTTTCAACCTCTCCCTCTTGGGTATGAAAAGCCACTGCCAAGATCTCATGGATGTATTCATACTGTATCTGTAATGCAGAAATAACTTTTTTGTATAAAGATTTGGGATATAGGCCATCTTAAAATCAGATAGACTACAATGCATCAATCACAATCATTGTGGAACATATCAAGTTTTTTAAATGCTTCCATTACAATATACATACTTGATTATAAGTTGAATCAAACAATAAATAATAAAGACCTGATCTGTCCTTGCATAATGTACCAACAGATCAGGGTCTATGATGTGTTCTACTGATTACTCTTAAGAAACTTCATTGACCTAGATATCACTGTGCATTATGCAATGGCAGATCTGAGACTGTGCAGTTTGCAGTCGGACTTTATTTATAAGCAAGTATATACAGTACTTTTACTTACTTTGGTCTTGAACTGCTCTTCTGAATACGTTTGTAATTTGATATGTGACAATAGCTACACTTTGTATCAGAAATGAACTAATGAATCAGGTACCCCATATCTCATTCATTTTAAAATGCCTACAAATGCCTGCATCAATAATTTCCTGTTCACATCTACGGGGAAACCCAGCTACAATGCTATGACATAAGTCCCAAATTTAAATTACCTCTTCACCAATTTATCCTGACTGATATTTGTTTTGCTTCAGAATTATTTTACACAATGAAAGCGAGCTGCATTTGCTAACCTGATATGATGTACCATATTCTGCAAGAAATAAGATCAGCATTCATAAAATGAATAGAGATGTCAGAAGTTTCCATTTGTGAATGTTCACCTCATATCTGTCAACACAACATCACTAGGCTTTATTATTAGCTTCTAATTTTTGAAAGACCATACCTATTTATGAAAAAAAAAGCTGATAATAATCACCTCATTTTCATTTAAAAACCATCAACAATAAAGATAATAATTATGTTTTGTCTTTGTCATCAATGCATCATATACAGTTGTTGATCTCTTCTAGTAAAACAACAGACAATCAAAACTTGCTCAATCAACTAGTATACACACCCAGGTACCAAATAATGCTATTGTTGAATTAAGTCTATTAATAGATTTGAATAATTTATTAATTTACCCACCTAACTGCCAATAATCACAATTAATTCCACAGTGGATGATTGTTCCAACTATCATGCACTCCATTATTTATAAAACATAAAAATATCCCAAAACAAAAGGTTCCTTTATGCACACTTGCATAGCCATGTTGTGAGCTGATCACCATATGTGACCAACTGACTGAAAGCTGAAACCGCTCCGGTGGCCTAGTGGTTAGAGCGTCCGCCCCAGATGCGGGAGGTCATGGGTTCGAACCTTGGCCGAGTCATACCAAAGACTTCTAAAAATGGTGCTAACAGCTGCATTAAGAGGTTAGTGTTAGGACTGGTTGGCCTGGTGTCAGGATAATGTGACTGGATGGGGCATCATGCTAAATGTCTGCAGCATGATGACCCAGTGCTAGACATCACTTTAAATGGCCACACTGCAGACATCATAGTGATATGACTGGAAAATTGTTCAAGCTACGTTAAAAATCAAAATCAGACACCCACACCCACTGGCAGATGAAAACAAATATGTTCTCTGATAAGCAATAAACACTCTCATTGATGTTATCCCTAAGTAAGTAGAATGAGATATTTCTGTATGTATAAAGCAGAAATCCAGAACATTTGTCGACTGTTGTCTTACAGATGTTAGAATCAGTTTTGGTAATTGCTAAATATATGTAAATTCATATTACTTTGTAAAGTTAGTTCCATAAATGAAAATATATCTGTGCATTATGTCTTTCATTTATGTTCTGAAGTGACCTAGCTTATATGGCTATACCAATATCCTTAAAATCTAACTTGATCCTTTTCCTAATATACTGTCTGAAATGTAGGCATCATCTTCAGACTGCTCTGATATACAAGGACAATTTCAATTAGGTACATGTACTCTCACCGGACACCTTGACTTTGGAACAAGACAATTAAAGTTGCTGGGATGAGACTATAAGAACACCTGGTAGCAGGCTCCGAGTGGCCAAATGGTCTAAAGCGCTCTCTGTTACGGATCATTGCCATCTCACCTCTGTCTGCGCGAGTTCCATCTCAGATTCAGCCAATGTGGGTATGTGAGAAAGATTGCCAGTAGCTTCTCGTGGGTCAGTGGTTCTTTCTGGCATTTTCCCGGTTCTTCCCCCAACATTAATACTTGCGGCCATGTATAGCCTATCGTGTGCTGAAAAATGGCATTATACCCTACAACAACAACTACAACAACACCTGGTAGCAGCAAGGGGAAGTAATCACATACAGATTTAACCTTTTGTTTATATGATATAGTCAGAAAAGACAAAGTTCATCTTTTAAGAAGTGCTTGATTCAGTGGGTAGCAGGCTTATTTCCCTAACATTAATGTGATTGGGAAACTTTCGAAGGAAAAACAGTCAAGTGTAACTTATGCAATATGAATAGATTTGTGATGGAATTTTTTTCCATTTTATAAACAGAATTATGGAGCAATTCTGAAAATTAATGACTGGTTGGCACATCTATTAAAATTTCATTTTATCTGCACCTCTTCTTTCTGTGGTACCTTGCATCTATTTTGAGCAAATTCTGCAATGGATGAAAAACGTTCTTCCCTATCTTGGGCTGGATGTGAAGATCTAATCAGATGTATTAAGAATAATGTTTCGAGACAGCCAATCCCCTGGCATAACAGTTCCCAAGGATTGGGCCTCATATCCTTTCAGCACATGTGGGGAAGATTAGTTTTCTCAATTTCCCAACCCACACTTTAATGTATACAAGAACAAATCTTGACTTCATGCCATATTATTAAGACTTAACAGAAAGAATGAATGTAGCATCTGAGGTAAATGTTGTAGTTGACATGATTTTACATGTAACTATTAACTCCTTAACAGAGTTATCTCATACATATGAATGTTGACATGATTTTACATGTAACTATTAACTCCTTAATAGAGTTATCTCATAAAGATGAATGCAGCATCTGAGGTAAATATTGTAGTTGACATGATTTTACATGTAACTATTAACTCCTTAATAGAGTTATCTCATAAAGATGAATGCAGCATCTGTGGTAAATGTTGTAGGTGACATGATTTTACATGTAACTATTAACTCCTTAATAGAGTTATCTCATAAAGATGAATGTAGCATCTGTGGTAATAGTTGACATGATTTTACATGTAACTATTAACTCCTTAATAGAGTTATCTCATACAGATGAATGCAGCATCTGAGGTAAATGTTGTAGTTGACATGATTTTACATGTAACTATTGACTCCTTAATAGAGTTATCTCATAAAGATGAATGCAGCATCTGTGGTAAATGTTGTAGTTGACATGATTTTACATGCAACTATTACTCCTTAATAGAGTTATCTCATAAAGATGAATGTAGCATCTGTGGTAAATGTTGTAGCTGACATGAATTTACATGTAACTATTAACTTCTTAATAGAGTTATCTCATAAAGATGAATGTAGCATCTGTGGTAAATGTTGTAGTTGACATGATTTTACATGTAACTATTACTCCTTAATAGAGTTATCTCATAAAGATGAATGTAGCATCTGTGGTAAATGTTGTAGTTGACATGATTTTACATGTAACAATTAACTTCTTAATAGAGTTATCTCATAAAGATGAATGCAGCATCTGAGGTAAATGTTGTAGTTGACATGATTTTACATGTAACTATTGACTCCTTAATACAGTTATCTCAAACAGATGAATGTTGACATGATTTTACATGTAACTATTAACTCCTTAATAGAGTTATCTCATACAGATGAATGCAGCATCTGAGGTAAATGTTGTAGTTGACATGATTTTACATGTAACTATTGACTCCTTAATACAGTTATCTCAAACAGATGAATGTTGACATGATTTTACATGTAACTATTAACTCCTTAATAGAGTTATCTCATAAAGATGAATGCAGCATCTGTGGTAAATGTTGTAGTTGACATGATTTTACATGCAACTATTACTCCTTAATAGAGTTATCTCACAAAGATGAATGTAGCATCTGTGGTAAATGTTGTAGCTGACATGAATTTACATGTAACTATTAACTTCTTAATAGAGTTATCTCATAAAGATGAATGTAGCATCTGTGGTAAATGTTGTAGTTGACATGATTTTACATGTAACTATTACTCCTTAATAGAGTTATCTCATAAAGATGAATGTAGCATCTGTGGTAAATGTTGTAGTTGACGTGATTTTACATGTAACTATTAACTTCTTAATAGAGTTATCTCATAAAGATGAATGCAGCATCTGAGGTAAATGTTGTAGTTGACATGATTTTACATGTAACTATTAACTCCTTAATAGAGTTATCTCATAAAGATGAATGCAGCATCTGTGGTAAATGTTGTAGTTGACATGATTTTACATGCAACTATTACTCCTTAATAGAGTTATCTCATAAAGATGAATGTAGCATCTGTGGTAAATGTTGTAGCTGACATGATTTTACATGTAACTATTAACTTCTTAATAGAGTTATCTCATAAAGATGAATGTAGCATCTGTGGTAAATGTTGTAGTTGACATGATTTTACATGTAACTATTACTCCTTAATAGAGTTATCTCATAAAGATGAATGTAGCATCTGTGGTAAATGTTGTAGTTGACATGATTTTACATGTAACTATTAACTCCTTAATAGAGTTATCTCATAAAGATGAATGTAGCATCTGTGGTAAATGTTGTAGTTGACGTGATTTTACATGTAACTATTAACTTCTTAATAGAGTTATCTCATAAAGATGAATGCAGCATCTGTGGTAAATGTTGTAGTTGACATGATTTTACATGTAACTATTAACTTCTTAATAGAGTTATCTCATAAAGATGAATGTTGACATGATTTTACATGTAACTATTAACTCCTTAATAGAGTTATCTCATACAGATGAATGCAGCATCTGTGGTAAATGTCGTAGTTGACATGATTTTACATGTAACTATTAACTCCTTAATAGAGTTATCTCATATAGATGAATGTAGCATCTGTGGTAAATGTTGTAGTTGACATGATTTTACATGTAACTATTAACTTCTTAATAGTTATCTCATAAAGATGAATGCAGCATCTGAGGTAAATGTTGTAGCTGACATGATTTTACATGTAACTATTAACTCCTTAATAAAGTTATCTCATAAAGATGAATGTTGACATGATTTTACATGTAACTATTAACTCCTTAATAGAGTTATCTCATACAGATGAATGCAGCATTAGAGGTAAATGTTGTAGTTGACATGATTTTACATGTAACTATTAACTCCTTAACAGAGTTATCTCATAAAGAGTAATATTTAAAAGATTTTTTTTTAGTGGACGAAAGTAATTTGTTTTACTTTACCTTTAAGATTCTATCTCACCTGTGTTTGTACGAAGTTGGTCCTCTGGTAACGCATCTCTACAATGCACTTGAACACATCAATATAGTCTTCTACCTTTGCTTGCTTCAGAAGGTAGTCAAGCACAATCAGGGTACCTGTGCGGCCTATTCCAGCACTGAAAATTACAATATGCATATGTCACACTTTATAACACAATTCCTGCTGAGATATAAATTTATTATCTATTGATAGCATACTGCCATGATTGTCATCATCAAAAAATATTGTCATCAAAATCATTAGGTCAAACAATAAGTAACATATATACTCATGTACTGGTTGAATCAAATGCAAACAACATATACCTTGATCTGCCATCACATAATGCGCCAACAGATCAGGGTCTCTATTGTTTCTTTAACTGATTACTCCGAACAAACTGCACAGACCCAGATCTATTGATGTATTATGCAATGACCAAATGGGTCTGTGCAGTTTTAAGATGGACTTGATTTAAAAGTGAGTATGGTGTATATAGTAGTAGTAACATTGGGATAAAATGATTCAATATCTGAGTGGACCACAAACTTATAAACACAAATGTACAGAGTAGTAAGAAACATGAAAACATCTTTGGATTATACAATGGCAGATCAGGATCTCTGTTGCTTGTGTATGTGTGTTATTTGGATTTTTAACCTAACTTTAATTTTTTTTCAATCATATTGCTACAGTGTCTGCAGTGTGGCAGTTTAGAGTGATGTCTAGCAATGGGGCATAATGCCGCACACACGTAGCATCACGTCCCACCCAGTCACATTATCCTGACTCCAGGCCAACCAGTCCTAACATTAACTTCTTAATGCTGAGCACCTAGTGAGGCAGCTGTTAGTGCCATTTTGTATAAGTCTTTGGTGATTCAGTTGGGGTTTGAACCTGCGACCTCCCGCATCCAAGGTGGATGCTCTAACCACTAGGCCACCATAAAGGTTATGTTGCTTGCAGTTTTACTGGACCTATAAGTGAGTGTATATGAGACACAACTAATTCTTGACCTATAAGTGATTATATATGAGACACAACTAATTCTTGACCTATAAGTGAGTATATATGAGACACAACTAAGTCTTGACCTATAAGTGAGTATATAGGAGACACAACTAAGTCTTGACCTATAAGTGAGTATATATGAGACACAACTAAGTCTTGACCTATAAGTGAGTATATACGAGACACAACTAATTCTTAGTTTAACTTAACATGATTAAAAGGTTATAAACATTATAGAAAGTAAACAAGATGTCTTGACTATAACAAGCAATGACTGGACATGAGATTTGTTTTTTCCATGAATTTGGGATAAAACCATTCTTTTTTTTAACTGTTGAGTGTCTAAACATCTTTTGATATTTGTTTGTAAAAAGATTTTAAAATTAGCCAGATGACAGACAACAGATGACAGACGACAGATAAGAAGTTATCCCATAGGCTCTTTCGCTCAATGACCAGTAGAGTTATGGATTGTGACAGAAAACATGTATTTAACAGCTATATTCAACAGCAGCACTTAATTAAATAAATATAATAAGCATACTTTATGGTATGTATGTACATCATGTATCTAGGTGAAGGGAGGAGAGAAAAATAAAACAAGCCAGCATTAAGGAGTTATCATCTTCACTTGCAGAATAATGTTGCTCCATGGTCTTCACTATCTGAAAGTCTTTTGGGGGTGGGGGGTTCTACAAAGAATCCTGAGTGTAACTTATCATGTAACAATCTGAATCATAAGTGCTATGTGCAGACATTTACTGGAACGCTCTGAAAAGACTATGACCTCTTCACCTCAAACTCTTATCTTTTGTACCTGCAAACAGCAAACCATGCATGATACCTACATTTAGTTCCAACTCACATAAATATTCTTAACTGGCTGAATGTCCTTATTTCTATTCTATCCTATGAAGTTCACTTTGAAGCAAATTCAAAATTCTGACTTTAAGTTCTAAAATTTACATTGATGACTCTAAAGGGGCAATGCAGTTGCCCTGAGTGGACCTCTCAGTGGAGATATTTTTTTTATAGATAGCCACTTAATCTTGCCTGTGCAAGAAGTACCAGCATCAAATCTTGGACCAAAAAGTGTTACAAGGTAAGTTTGTTAAAACTACTCTACACAGGTAACCATGATTACCTTGAGGCCTGGAAAGTGATACTCACCTACAGTGGATAGCATTTGGTCCCATGTGATCACTTTGAGTGGACAGGATCTTTTCTCTAAAGTCTAAAAGTGACTCATGGTCAGAGGGTACTCCACGATCAGGCCAACTGGTATAATGGAAATGGTGTACTATCTTCATCTGAGAGTTTTTATGCTGCAATATACAATGCAATAATCTCGGCATCACCAAGACAGATAAGCAGGCATTCATCCCTGAATAGCAAAATATAAAATCTGTCTATATTAACTGACTGTCTTACATTTCATTCAGAAAGAAAGAAACAAGAAAATACTTGTGGATCTTTTGATGACCAAACTACTTCTGTACCATCACTATGTTAATAAAATGGCCATTCTTTGCTCTTTATAATTAATCTACACTGTTTAAAAAAAAAAACTAGAGAAAAATTTCATTTCTGAAGTTGTCATGTAAAATGTTTTGTTGTTCCATTTGTGCAAAAAAAGGAGCTAAGATTGAGTTGATACTGATAATGCTTGCCATTTATTAAAAAAAAAATTCAAAATGGTGAGACAAAAAGCTATTGTGTTTCTTCTTTATTAATTTATTCAATTTAAAGTATTTGTTTTTCATGTGTTGGTGGAAAATGATTCTCTTCATATAATCCTTTAGGAAGAAATCTGGGAAATTTTATCAGTAATTTTTCACGAATGCAAGATATGTTGCATCATCAAAATAAAATGATGGATTGTCTTTACATTCATCAATTGCAGAGTAAAATAAATGCACATTCGGAGTTGTAAATTGATAATAAAAAACTGGATTAAATTTTGCATACCCTTTTAGCCCATTTACCTGGGGATTTTTTTATGAATACAATCTTTCCTCAAATTTTACATGCTTCAATAAAGCTGACACCATTCTGTTTGACCTTGTTCAAATTTTCTTTAATCTGAGTACCTCCAATGCTTTAATCTGAGTACCTCCAATGCTTTAATCTGAGTACCTCCAATGCTTTAATCTGAGTACCTCCAATGCTTTAGTGTGAGTACCTCCAATGCTTTAGTGTGATCACTATAACAAACATACCATTTATACTTGATTCTAAGTTGGGTTCAACTGTAAAAAGCCCCAAAACAACAAAGATCATAATCTGCCATCAAACAATGCACTAGCAGGTCAGGGTCTATGTTGTTTCTTCTATTAATTACTAACATGAAATATACAGACTCAGATCTACCAGCACATTATGAAATGCAGATCTGGGTCTATGCAGCTGGACCTAACCTATAAGTGAGTATATACAGTAACTTGGGCCCAAGAGGTCACCTGAATTAGCCACTACAGCCGAGTCCTCAAAACATTCATGCAGTTCACTCTTCTAATATAGTCCTCTTAGCACCTATCAGACTAGAGTAGCTATGGCAACCAACTTGTGAAGTTCAGTGGCCTGGATAATCTGGTTAGACATTGTGAGCAGAAATCATTTGAGTGGAGTATAACTGTCAAAGATCACACAAAGGTGAAGGTTTTAGTTATGGCAAATTGAAGAGTCATTATACTGTACCAAAACTTAAATTATTTGTAATAGTATACATTACTCTTTCTCAAACAACTGACAACATTAATCATTTGCTTTAACCTCAGACCTGCCTTTAATATTTACAGCTGAAATTCTCTACATCATCTCACCATGTACTGCAAAGTCTCAGATTTAATAATAAATGACCTAAACATCCATCTCTTGAATGATAGTTTACATGTTTATCAATGACATTTTGGCCATGACTGACTTTATAACATCTGACAGTAATTCTATTGCCAACTATATTTTCTGTATACATCTGCGTTTTTTAAAGCAATTTTAAGTTAACACTTATAGGGCTGGAAGACTTATCAATAATTAAAATGCTCTTTACTGAACTAGAAACAGCAGAATTATCTGAAAACTTCTCAAGGACGATGCTAAAACAAAAATAACCAACAAAAATGAAAATTATTTTGTATATACAAGTAGAATGTATGGCTTCCTCCTCCACCCTCACAGGTATACCATATCTTTTTATTGTTCATTACGCACTGAATTTAATGCCAGTATACATCAAAAAGGTGACAAGACTTATAAATACAGTAAACACATTTTCACATCACAACTTTTACGTAATTCACAATGATACACAAGCAAATTTAATCTTAAAATTTTGACCAATAGAATTTCCAAAGCAACTACATAAACTTAAAAATGTACATTTCACTCTGTAATTGAAGAAAAGACTTTTGAATTAGGAAATACATACCACTTGAAGCAAATTCTTTTGAAGAATGCATAACTGGCACTTATCAAACAGAAAAATCACAAAAAATGCCTTGTCACCTGTTTTGATTTCCTTTCGCATTTGTTTCTGTTGATGGGATTAAGACACCCTAAACATGCCAGTAATGTTTTTTTCTTCAAAAGTATGATTCTTCAGTAGATGACTTGTAGCTTTGGAAAAGAAGCTCTAATTTACTAAAGTGTTTTCTTCTGTTTTCAAGTTTTAATATTTCCTTAAACAGAAATTTGATTTATTAAGTAGAGTATGCATTACATGATCAGCTTAATTATTTTATGAATCTTCCAGTATAATATGTAAATGATTTTATGAACCTTCCAGTATAATATGTAAATGATTTTATGAACCTTCCAGTATAATGTGTAAATGATTTTATGAACCTTCCAGTATACTATGTAAATGATTTTATGAACCTTCCAGTATAATATGTAAATGATTTTATGAACCTTCCATATAATAAGTAAATGATTTTATGAACCTTCTTGTATAATATGTAAATGATTTTATGAACCTTCCAGTATAATGTGTAAATGATTTTATGAACCTTCCAGTATAATGTGTAAATGATTTTATGAACCTTCCAGTATAATATGTAAATGATTTTATGAACCTTCCAGTATAATGTGTAAATGATTTTATGAACCTTCCAGTATACTATGTAAATGATTTTATGAACCTTCCAGTATAATATGTAAATGATTTTATGAACCTTCCAGTATAATGTGTAAACGATTTTATGAACCTTCCATATAATAAGTAAATGATTTTATGAACCTTCCAGTATAATATGTAAATGATTTTATGAACCTTCCAGTATAATGTGTAAATGATTTTATGAACCTTCCAGTATAATGTGTAAATGATTTTATGAACCTTCCAGTATAATATGTAAATGATTTTATGAACCTTCCAGTATAATATGTAAATGATTTTATGAACCTTCCAGTATAATATGTAAATGATTTTATGAACCTTCCAGTATAATATGTAAATGATTTTATGAACCTTCCAGTATAATAAGTAAATGATTTTATGAACCTTCCAGTATAATGTGTAAATGATTTTATGAACCTTCCAGTATAATATGTAAATGATTTTATGAACCTTCCAATATAATATGTAAATGATCCACATTCATGTGATTGTTTAAAAGAAATGATGAACAACAAATAAATATTTCAAAAGCAATGCTATACCCCAAAAAATAAACACTACTCATAAACTATTACACACATGAAGCAATGTATGGAGACAATATTTACATATATACTCTAAAAATAAAGTTTAAAGGATATATTTTTTTTAAACTGTCCATTACAACATTTGTTGTTATGAAAATTGAAAAACACAGCAATATAGAAGGGATTTTGTTTTAAAAATAGGAACAAGTTGAGGACTCCTTGAATATATAGGAATAACAGATATAATAGCCATCAAACTGAATGATTCTAGCATGAACAGTGCTTGAGAAACAAGCTTAAAACACAAATGTAACCATGGTTAACACTGTGACCTATTTCTGAAATGATGCATCCCCTCAACCACTAAGTTTCTGTGCAAGAATGATTCTAGCATGAACAGATCAAGCTGACAAAATAACACATCAAGGTCAAGAACTTACCATGGTCATCTTGAGAGTCCTGACAACAAAGTCAGCAAAGACCTCTTCCTCGACATTCTTTACAGTAATTTTGCCATATTTTTGTGTTTCTTCCTTGTCTGGCCAATACTTCACACACTTTATCTACATAGAACAATAAAAATTAGTACAGTAAATTCAAATAATCTTTTCCTTATTCTAAGTTAGATTTGTCAATTTGTCACACATCACGACAGAAAGAATAAGTAGGAGTCTTTCAAAACATCCTTGTGAGAAAAATCAAAAGAACATCATCAAAACAAAAATTCAGATCAGTTGCCATTGCATGTCCCAGGGCACGGCACTGTGCTTCAACTGCCTTGATATGATGTAACATTTCATGTGCTTATGTGCCACTAAATCCAATCCAAAAAAATCTAAATTATTTGCCTCAAATTGAAATCTTGTTAATAATTTTTCTTATTGCCGTCTTTGATAATGAAATCTATTGAACAAGATATGAATTAAAGGAATGTCTATCTATTTTAAACTTTCTAAACTTTAGTTTTTCTTAAGAAATTGATGAGAATTTTCGCAAATTTGAAGAAAGCAAATTTTTAAGTAAATTATGTTTTTCTGAGAATACTGACATAAATCACATTACATTAGGAACGTTAGCCTGCCTGACATGAATCCAGTCCTACTAAATGAAGAAAATCATGTTTTTTTTTCTATTTCAATAGACAAAGTGCAATAACTCTTTCCCATCACTTCCCCTTGGCACTGCCAGGTGTCTGTAGTTTTTTGTTGAGCAAAATACTAACAAGGATGCTTGCATGATAGGGTGGTTGGGAGGGTTTTTAAGTAACATGCCATGTATTGTGTGTCTGTGTGGTTCAAGTACTGCTTGAGAACATAAACAGGATCTTGCATGGCTGCTGTTCTTGACCTGTTCATGGAAGAGAGCGAGCGAATGAGGACTCTTTAGTTACCGATGGACAGTAATCTATTTTGGGCTACAAAGCCTGCCTGTGTCAAGAGAAACACCAAGCCCTCCATTCTGAATGGAAGAGTTCATGTTGACATAAAGGGCATGCAGCTCGCTTTCCTTGCATGCACAAGCTTAACCTCACAGAGTGTATGGCTTTGTAGACAGTTGATATACATGTACCAAAGTTACACAGAGCAGTGCACTATAAATAAAACACCTGTTACACCTATTTGGCTCCATACACTGCCTGTTAAATGATACAAAAGTGTAACATATGTTACTTTCAACAACAATTTTAATCATTTAACATTTCTGGTACACATCTATTATGTATAGAAAAATTTAAGAACAAAGTCTACTTATTAAAGCTGTATAATTATTTTTCAAGGAAGAATTTTTTATGTGTTTAAAATCTTGAGAAAACTTGTTCACCATCAAGCCAGTGAAATCATGTCATAAACTGTAACTGCTATTTCTCATGCTCAAAATTTGTCAGTTCTTTGCCGAGATCTTCATCACTAAATCATCTCAATTTGACAAATTACAAAAACGTCCAGCATCAATATCAGAGCCTTCATCTGAGTTATTAAAACTGACCCACTCTAAATAACACATTATGACTAGAGATTAAACAGTGACCACGTGATCTGACATAATGGTGACTCACATCAATGAATGTAGTATGTAATATGGGATTTTCCCTGGAGGTGGCACAACGAAAACCAGCTCAAAATGGCTGATATTTACAGTGGTCATCCAAACACTCTTCCATGAGAATGGGATTGAGGCCTCTAGATGCACTTCCATGCAAATAGGGAAGAAATGTCCAAAAGCACTTCCATGAGAATGGAGTAGAGGGGTCAAAAGGCACTTACATGAGGTAAAGGGTTAAGCTATCAGAAAACATGACTTGTATGACAGTGACTTTAGCAAAGTGTGGACTAGAGTTTCGAATGGATTTTAATCAAGCCATGTTAAAACCCAAGATTGGTTCTATTTGGAAACAGATTGAGGGATTTTGGTCAATTGTGACCAAAAAATGTCTAATAGATCTGATAGGTCTATATCCTGCCCTAAATCATGTCTGCCATGATGCTGGAATGTGACCAATATCATGAATGGTAGCCTTTGATAGTGATTGGGGCCAACTGTTTCTCGTCAAGGAGCCAGAGAAAAAGGTCGGCCAGATGAGGGATTGAGGCCCACAGAGGGATGATGTTGGTATGGCACCAGCCCCTGGAAACACATGACTTTTCCTCAAAAGGCATCATAGTGGTGTGCCTTACTCTCTTGAGATTATCTCCACAATAGAAAGTGTGAATTGTTTGTCTCACAACGTTGTCCTGATAGGAGCCAAGCATGTAAAAGAGGATGGTCCAGGCAGGGAAGAATCACCCTAGAATGAGTAGATTGGCGACCTAGGACTTGTCCCATTTTATAGAGTTTTTTCAGAATCATCTTGCCATTCTGACTCCATAACTTCTGGATTATTTTTGGTCTCAGCATCTTGAAAGGGGAGGCTAATGCCGCCAACCCCTTCCAACTGATTGACAGTGCATCCACAGCCCACGTTTTACGGTCTGGAACAGGTGAGATGAAAGTATGTAGCTTGTGATTCCACCTCATTGCAAAAAGGTTGATCATCGAATGCCCCCCTTAGTGCACAAATCTCAATGATGACTGTGTCATGGAATTGTGTATGAGTTATATCAATATGTATACATTGTCAAAAATGTACTCGGGTTTCATTGCCGCGTGCAGCGTCACCCGAGGGTGGTATATTTTTTCGGCTCAGTTATTTCGAAATCCTCAGCGAAACTCAGACCATGCTGCACGAGCAAATTGCCTGCAGCGGGGAAACTAAGTACCTAGCTATGCATATCTGTCACAGCCACTGTACTTATAGAGCAAATTCTCTATAACCAAATCACATTATGTTGAGTCTTGTCAGGAAGCTTACCCCTTTACGGAAGCAAATCTCCAACTGTAGAGGTAATGAAATTTTCTTTATTATTAATCGTTTATATGACATAATTGTTTTCATACTTTAGATGTTCTAGAACCTTAATTAATGTTTCAAAAAGACTTATATCTGCAAACATATTCACTGAATGCAGTAGCTAACGAGCAGGAAACATATATTTATTCTAAATTCTACAGAGAGTCAATACCTAGGTTATACAACGCTATATTATAAATACTATAGTCTGGTTCGAGTTAGCTATTTGTTGCAACTGAACAGACAAATTGAATTTAATTACACGGTGTTTGCATTAAATGATTAATGTAATGGGCAACGAATTCATGTGCACGCATGCGCTACATATATCAATGAAGAAGTACTTAACCATGTCATATGTACTACATGGTTTTAGTTATCACTTTAGCTGCCTTAATGCCAAGCCTTGTATATGGTTTGATGTGGAGTCACCAGCTGTAGAGCTGCTTTATACATGCCTGCCATGCCTTATACATCGGTTGATGTGGAGTCACAGAACTCTGTGGGGTTTCGTGTGACGTATACGCTGTGTTTTGCTGACGTTGGATCGGAAGAGTGGACTGGTTTTCTCGATACGAGGGACCAGGTCTTCGCGACCATCTGGTCTGTGATGTGAGGGATCCTTCAGCAGACTGAGAGGAGTGGACCATGCGTGGATGCTTCTCTGGCCATTTACTAGAGCGCATGGACCCAGAGTTAACATCTTGGTCGCCAAATGGGCACCACGATAGTTATAGTGTTCCATGTTATTTCCACAATTGCATTTCATAATTTCATTCATTCCTATTGTTATGTCGTTATATGAACGATCGATAGGTTCATAATGTCATTCATTCCTATTGTTATGTTGTTATATGAACGATCTGTAGGTTCATAATGTCATTCATTCCTATCGTTATATGAACTATTGATAGGTTCATAATGCGATAGGTTCATAATTTCATTTATTCCTATTGCTATATCGTTATATGAACGATCGATAGGTTCATAATTTCATTCATTCCTATTGTTATATGAACAATCAATAGGTTCATAATTTCATTCATTCCTATTGCTATATCATTATGTGAACGATCGATAGGTTCATAATTTCATTCATTCCTATTGCTATATCGTTATGTGAATGATTGACAGGTTCATTTCATTCATTCCTATCGTTATACGAACGATCGATAGGTTCATAATTTCATTCATTGCTATATCATTTTATGAATGATCGATAGATTTGTAATTTAATTTATTCCTATTGCTATATCATCATATGAATGATCAATAGGTTCATAATTTCATTCATTCCTATTGCTATATCGTTATGTGAATGATCAATAGGTTCATAATTTCATTCATTCCTATTGCTATATCATTATGTGAACGATAGATGGGTTCATAATTTCATTCATTCCTATTGCTATATCATTATGTGAACGATTGATAGGTTCATAATTTCATTCATTCCTATTGCTATATCGTTATGTGAACGATCGATAGGTTCATCATTTCATTCATTCCTATTGTTATATGAACGATCGATAGGTTCATAATTTCACTCATTCCTATTGCTATATCGTTATGTGAACGATTGATAAGTTCGTAATTTCATTCATTCCTATTGCTATATCATCATATGAATGATCAATAGGTTCATAATTTCATTCATTCCTATTGCTATATCGTTATGTGAATGATCGATAGGTTCATAATTTCATTCATTCCTATTGCTATATCATTATGTGAACGATCGATAGGTTCATAATTTCATTCATTCCTATTGCTATATCATTATGTGAACGATTGATAGGTTCATAATTTCATTCATTCCTATTGCTATATCGTTATGTGAACGATCGATAGGTTCATAATTTCATTCATTCCTATTGTTATATGAACGATCGATAGGTTCATAATTTCATTCATTCCTATTGCTATATCGTTATGTGAACAATTGATAAGTTCGTAATTTCATTCATTCATCCCTATTGCTATATCGTTATGTGAATGATCGATAGGTTCGTAATTTACACTGCTTCTCAATATCCTTTTAAGAACGATATGTTCAAATTTACCTGCTTTTCTAAATCGTTGTTTGAATGATACATTCATAATTACATTCTTTTCTAAATCATTATTTGAACGATACATTCATAATTACATTCTTCTCTAAATCGTTATTTGAACGATACATTCAAGACTCTTTATATTGGGGTGTAGATCACTTTTATTTTGTTGATCGGTGATAGGAATTCACATTTGTTTTGAAATTCCATTTGTTAATTTCATGTTTGAGTTTTTTCTCATTAGAGTTAATCGTTGATAGTTCCATGTTAGGAACTTTATAATTTTCCTTATCTTTTTGTTTATAATGGTGTCAGATTTGTTAATATTTAAATTGCATTTATAAATAAACATCTTGTAAACACAGTTGCTTTTGGAGTCTTCCCTAATCCAGTCCCAACCCGACTTCATCCTGTGACAGACTGATCAATGGAGAGATCGTTCTGTGTGAAGGGCTTGACCTCTGCTGGTTAGAGTGTCAGCCAACGCACTGAGACTGCTAGGAATGTGTCTGATTTGTATATTGATATGGAGATTGTTGCATCAACATAGAAACTGCCAAATCAGAACGGGTGATTTGGTGCCTCCCTGTTTGAGGAGAAAGGTCAACACAACATAGTAGTGTGACCTAATGAGGACCATTCTTGGTTCAGAGTCAATTTTATCATATGTGTTGCTGATGGTTATGATGGTCAGCAACAGGTTGGCACCTGAACCATGGTAAAGTTTTATCCTACTGGGGCTTCTTCTGCAAGATTCCCATAGTCAGCCAACCTGGGTTGCACCAATGACACCTGAATGATCAAATCTCGGGCATTATCAAGACTGTTTGATAAAGAGGACTTGAAAAAGGGCACTAATGTGCTTGCAATGTGAGCATAAAAAAAGATATCTGAGCTGGATCAAGTCGGTTGCCTCATCGAATAAACCAGGTAGTTGCAAAAACTCTCTCGCTTAAATCTAAGTCCTGTAGGAAACAGACTCAACGAGCATGACAATTCTGATTATGCAAACATGACGATGTCACACCAGATTCTGGTTGGTTAGAAACTTCCATATTCAGATGGACAAACTCTAGGATGGACAGAGGTCTGACATCTTTCAATGATCTAAAATAGAGAGGAGATCGTTCCTGCCTCAAGGTAGAATAAGCTTACCATATGTTTCTGGATGATGTTGACCAGGTATATTGCCATCATTGTAGATAATGTCAATCAGAACTGGGTGACAAAGTAATCCATAATCTCAGTAAAAGCCCAAGAGATGATGTTGAGGCCAAACAGAAACTCTGAACTGACAAACTTTATCATGGTAAGCAAAACTTGAGAAAATGTTTGTGGCATGGGGTGGATGGGGATGCAAGAATATGAGTCGGTCAGATTGAGACTGATGCCATATTTGTCCCATCGAATGGAGAGGCAGACTGAACTCCCCATCTCCATCTTGAATTGGTCATGGACAACTCCAGTCAATGATGGGTCTCAACTTGCTGTTTGCTTTCTGAAAAAGAAAGTCTTGAATAAAACCCCAGAGACTGTAGTCTTTGCACAAGCATGACTGCCTTTTTTCTTTTGATAAGCGACTGTGAAAAGTCATCATTTTCCCAATCATATGGGAAGAGGGGAGAGGAGGAGAGTGGCGATGAATGTTGATGAATGAAAACTGAAGTTTCTCCCAATGATCTGGATCACACATGCACACACCCTTTCTGAGGGAATAGGAATATCCAGTGGATCATACATGCACACACCCATTCTGAGGGAATAGGGATATCCAGTGGATCATACATGCACACACCCATTCTGGGATATCCAGTGGATCACACATGCACACACCCTTTCTGAGGGAATAGGGATATCCAGTGAGCTTAAAATTCAGTTTCTTACTGCCTCTGTTCAATTACATTTGAGGCATTGATATTGGTGTACATGTGACTGAGAAGATCCCTTGTCCTGTGGCTGCTTAATATCCCTTCATACTGGAGGGGGCTGAATGGTTCCAAATGCCCATGTGGGCCGAGTGGTGAGGTGGAGGGACAGTTCCTGATCTGCCTGCCTCCATCCTCCTCTATTCTTCCTGCTAAGCAATAGTGACCCAAACAGAGTTGTATGGAAAGGGAGGGCAAGGCAACGGGTCACAGATATACAACAGTTGTATCAGGAGTAAATTGGCTGAACTAGTAAAAGTATTGGCCATGATATGGTGTGCAGCTCTGGTCAATCCTGTCCATCGGCTCATAAGCGTGGCTATTGCTTGGTGTCTCTGTTGAGTCTGAAAGGTGCCAATGAGGCCAAATCCACCAATGAACAAGGTGTAACAACATCCTGAACCAGCTCTGAAGGGCATGGAGCACATCTGTCTGCTTTATAAAACAAATGAGTGGACATATGAACAGCTACTATATTCTTGTCAAGTACTGAAGGTGTCTGTTGCCTTAAATCCATCTCTCCCTCCTCGTCAAGATCTACTGATTCTTTACAGCAGTGCTTTGGGGAGGGCATTCTGAAGTAGCCAACACCCTATAAATGTACTTGATGGTGGCTTGAAAGCTAAACTTCCGTCAGTTTCATGGTCAGATCTGAGTAAGATTTGAAGGAGCTCCATCGCACCCACTGTGTGTCAATGCCCAACAGGGTCTACCTGCAGAGAAGACATACCAGGTGGTATGATGACTCAATTCCATCCCAATGAAAACATAACTATCTCTCTTGTGGACAAGCAGTGTACATATGGAAATCTGGCACTACCAGGACTGCTGGCTAATTTGCCCAGTAAATGTTCAGCCTGGATGCTGGAGTTATAGAAGATGGTCCAGCTAACACCTGTACCAGCCACTCCAAGGTTCTGGCTGGACAGGCAGATCTCTCACCAAAATAAATCTCCATCATAGAAAAGGCAGGTCACCAACAGTATCGTTATACAGACAGATCTGCCACTAAGATTCCTGTAAATCATAGTTGGCTGGACCATCATCAAAAAGATCCCTATGTTGTAACAGCTGAATAGCCAGTGATGGCTGGCTGGCCAGCGACACTTCGGTATTATTATATTATTTATTAGATCCAATGATCCAGTATAAATCACATGCATATGGACAGGCCTGAAGACCATGCTCAGTCATGCAGGGGGACCAATGCCCACTGGGCTGCCTGAAATTGGGGAACACTACCCTAATGAGTCAGAGTTGGCTGGGCCTTCTTCTCAAAAGGCCTCTCATACTGGATGGCGAGCGATGGCTGGACTTCTGGTGACAGATGGACACCTGGTAACTAGCAGTGGTATAAGGAGGTGCATCCAACTGATCCAATACGAACCCCAAGTACCCTTACTAACTGGCCCAAAGGCCATGCTTGGACATGTGGGATGACTTATGCTCACTGGGCCACCTAAAATTGGAGAATACTCCCTAATGAGTTGGCATCACCAACAACAAACCATAGACTGTCTTCCTTGACTTATTCACTATTCCCTTCCCTTCAATGCCAAATGAACTATGGCTCTGAACATGCAATTCATGCATTTAGTAAACATTTCTCCTGAAACCACACAAGAGAACAAAGCATAAATTAGAAAATTAATAAGAGCCTAACTAGCTAATATGGTATACCAGACTTCCTCTGATCTCCGACTACATATGCTGCATATCATAGATGGTGTATACTTAGTACATGTATAAGCAAAACAAGAGTCATGGTAGACTTCTATTCTCTAAGTGGCATAAATAGCATTTAAATGACATTCTGCTGAAATGACACAAGAAAAGAAAGCATAGCATAAATTAGTGATTCATCAAGTTACTAACTCACTAATATAAATATATTCCCCACTCAGTGCCACGTTCAAACCTTATAAACTATGCTTAGAACTTATGCATTTTAAGTATTTAGTTGACCATTCTAATAAAACTACACAAGAAGGAGAAAAACAAAGCATAAATTAGCAATGCAGCATGTTAAAATTCACTAAAACCATCTCTGTTTCAAACAGAGTAAGCAAAAAACTAGCTTGTAATGACCTTGCAGAGGGGGGGCCCCGAGTGGCCAAGTGGTCTAATGCGCTCTCCATTATGGATCGCTGCCATCTCACCTCTGTCTGTGTGGGTTCGAGTCTCAGATTCGGCCAATGTGGGTATGTGAGAAAGCTTGCCAGTAGCTTCTTGTGGATCAGTGGTTCTTTCCGGGGGTTTTCAGGGGTTCTTCCTCCACCATTAATACTGGCTGCCATGTATAGCCTATCGTGTGCTGAAAAATGGCGTTAAACCCTACAACAACAACAACCTTGCAGAGGTCAAATATAGCGTGGTGTAATGTGGTTTTAACATAACAAAGTCCCTAAAAATGAAAAAATCACTCAAATTTGGCATAAATTGAAAAAAGTACACAACCTGCAACAGAATGATTAATCCACGCAATAAATTGGAAAGAAACATTCGATGACTCAATTAGAACACAACAATAGCTTGGAATGTCAGAGTTATCACTGGACCATGTTATCCAGTACAGCTGTGAAGTTAAAAACTAGCAACACCAAGTGGCGCCAAGGGGAGGTAATAGGAAAGAGTTAATGCCCTTTGTCTTTTGAAATAGAAAAAGAGAATTTTAGTAAGGGTTGGATTTACAAGGTTGCAGGCTAATATTCCTAACATAATGTGATTGAGGAAAGCATTTGAAGGAGAAATCCAAGTTTTATTTTTTTCAAGAATATTTTCAAGAATACCAACAATACATTTCAACTGTTGCCGCTAAAAATACATAATTATGAAAAGTATTGAGATTAAGAAAATGTAAATTCACCATCTAAATTGAACAAGAAATAATGTGAATCATGGGGACAACTAAAGCCTCATAACTAGACTAGCCTCTAAGCTGGGATGCCAATTTGATACCACATCTGATGGTTTCCAAAGATATCCTTCTGAGGATGACTTAAATTTCAGGTATGCTACTGAATCATCAGACTTGCTCATTAACTAGTTGCCATGTATGGGAATAAGGAATATATAAAAATTCTGTTTTAATTTTGCAATTTTCACTACTATGTAACATACTGAGAAAATCTAACTTTACAGAATGGAATAAAATACACGGAAACATGCATAACGTAAATGTTCAAAACAATTTTTGAGAATAAATTTTAAATAAATTGGAAATGTGGAAACTTGCTCATTTATTGTACACAAAACAAAGCTCTAGCTACAATGCAACTCAAAGTTGACAAGTTTTCTTTCCAATGTTGACATTGGCTATGACAAGCAATGTCTGAAATTACCATTGTCATGGTGCCTATGTATCGGTCACAGCTGATATTTCCTCATATTTCATGTATAAGCATAAACAAAAGTATATCATCAACAGCACAATGTAAAAATTTCCTACACATCAACGAAAGTGCCAATTTTCTTGATCAATGACTGATTGTGGTTGAAAGAGAAACCTCGATGGTTTATTCAAACAATGTGAAAGGTTATGTTGGCACAACAAACAGAAAAGTTCACTTGCTCTTGCAGTGATTGGTTAAGCAGGTTCATGCATATGCATAAGAAACAAGGAAATCTCAGCACAGGTAATCAAAGGTGATAACAAAGTAAAGCTAATTACTGCCTATGACTTGCAACAATGCAGTATGGGACAATACAAACTTCTTAAATTTGCAGATCCTGCGAGAAGTGAATGTTAAAATGTCATCAGTGTATGCTAAACCTCTTTCAAGTGGACCTGTATTTCACTCAAAATGGGATAAATATCATCCAGTCAAAATGATCAAACACGATGGGTGTTTTTTTCTCAGTTTCTGCTAATGATCAGTAACAAGTAAACATACATCATCGACAAATGAATCTATGTTCTCTTACTTTGTCACTCTTATGGTGGGGCATACAAGTCCCATGTGGAGCCTGTAGTTTACATTTACTTTAGGACCTTCTGATTTGCACCATTTCTGGCCAAGTTTCAATGTCCAGCTTTAGTTTACTTTGGATGCTCTGGTTTACCCCAAATGCTGAAGGCTACTTAACACGCCCGAGTGTTGCATGTAATTTTTGAGAACTATCTAGATATTTTAGTACACTCACACCTATTATACTTGCTACATGAAACCAAGGAAAAATTTGCTAATAAAAAAAATAAATTAAGAACAGGTATGGAATGAATGAAAAAATTTCTATCTCAGAAAATTTCCTGAAGTTATATAAAGGTTCCAGTGTATTGCCAAGTGTGAAAAATAATGTCATTCAAAACTATGTTTTGAGATACTAAAGTGGCACAGTGTTGAAAAATTAAATTAGAAACCATTTTTACCTTGCCCTCTTCCATCAAGTTTGTAAGCATCACAATTCTGCCACAATCCTTTTGCCAAATCATTCTCCAGAAGTCATCTACTATATTGTCCATGGGACCTGAAAATTGGAGATAAAATAAGTTAGAACAATCAGTCTAATTTTCCAGAGTTTTGGTCAGTACATAGCAGTGTTGGAACACTGAATTCAGTCTTGCTAACCACAAAGTTTTTAATTAGGTAGTTTACTACGGCCAGCCACATGGTTTTCAAGCAGGTAAGCTACTATGGTCCATCCTCAGGGTTTTCAAGTAAGTAGTTTACTAGGGCCAACTTCAAGGTTTTCAAGTAAGTAGTTTACTAGGGGCCAGCCTCAGGGTTTGCAAGCAGGTAATTTACTAGGGCCAACCTCAGGGTTTTCAAGTAAGTAGCTTACTAGGGGCCAACCTCAGGGTTTTCAAGAGGTAGTTTACTAGGGGCCAGCCTCAAGGTTTTCAAGTTGGATGTTTACTAGGGAACAAAAAAGTAAACACTTGTTGTAATTTGCTTTACACTTTTGCAGTCGCATCTTCAATCCCTAATACAAAGCATGCCTAAGTATGTATTCTCCTATATACATTGTTTCTTTCTTTCTTTGCTTTCAAGTATTCCAGTCTCTCCTCCTTCTAACCCTCCTAGAATGCAAATTAAGATGCCCATCAAGGCATTAAGCATAAACTTCAAGAATTACATGTAAATGTAGAATTAATATGTAATTTTTTTTGGTTACAAACTGTCCTTGGATGATACAAATGATGAATAAAAGATGTTAAAAAATTATGAATGGTCATGAAAAGATTATGTGCAAAGACTTGCAAATCTGCTGTGATAAAGAACCTTAACTTCTTTTGGTTCTCAATAGAATCATTTGTGAAAAATAGAGATACTATTGTTATAGAGGTCTATAACTGTAACAAATCTTGCTATTAAACATTCCTGGACATAATGAATGCGTTTGGGCCCAATTAAAGAAAACATGCAGAAATAACATACATTGTTATGAAAAACACCTTGTTTAATAATAGCAAACAGTTTGTCCATTGGAAAAGTAAGATGTTGATTGTAATATGATTTCAGAATTTGACTCCCAACTACTTGAAATGTTTTTGAAGTTTTCATTTATTAGAAAAAAGTATAAGCATGTAAATAAAGCTTCTTTCCACAACAACGGAAGTAAAAGTTTCATGAGAACATAATATATGTTACCTTGATATCAAGAATTCAAGGGCAATATCTCAATTGTAACCTATATTTAATTACAAACTTTCAATACAAAGCTGGTAATGCCAAAATCATGTGTAGCATGCATGCAACTGATATTTTCCGATACCAGTAACAAATTACTCAGTGAGATTTAATTTTTTCTGAGTCATCCACGAGTATTCATGTGAAATGGTAACATATTGTCCATTGATTTCATTCTACCATATTTCAGTAAGTTGCTAGGGGAGGTGCATTGAATACTTTAAGGAATATACACACAATAATGACTGAAATAATCCTTGTTAAATTCCAGCCATAGATTTATTCCAAAATGCATTTTATGATGGTATATACCCATATTTCAAGTACCATCAAAATTAGATCTGAAATATGGTTTCCAGAGTGTTAACAAGCTCAACAATCAGGTGCAAGATCACCTCAATAACAGGTGAGCATCTTGATCATTACTGTCCAAGTTCTTCATGATAAAAGTATAAAATTCTAAGTCTGATCAACACTGGTTCAGAAATATGGCCTCCAGAGTGGTAACAATGTCAGCCAATCTGCTGCAGGGACCTCATACATTTCTGAACTCATTCTAGATCCTGATGATAAAAACTCAATATTTCAAGCTTAATCCAAGTCAGATAACAAAGTATAGCTTCCAGAGTAGTAACCAACTCAACCAATCACATATCGTCATTAATAAGTCAGATAACAAAGTATAGCTTCCAGAGTAGTAACCAACTCAACCAATCACATATCGTCATTAATAAGTCAGATAACAAAGTATAGCTTCCAGAGTAGTAACCAACTCAACCAATCAGATATCATCATTAATAAGTCAGATAACAAAGTATAGCTTCCAGAGTAGTAACCAACTCAACCAATCAGATATCATCATTAATAAGTCAGATAACAAAGTATAGCTTCCAGAGTAGTAACCAACTCAACCAATCAGATATCATCATTAATAAGTCAGATAACAAAGTATAGTTTCCAGAGTAGTAACCAACTCAACCAATCACATATCGTCATTAATAAGTCAGATAACAAAGTATAGCTTCCAGAGTAGTAACCAACTCAACCAATCAGATATCATCATTAATAAGTCAGATAACAAAGTATAGCTTCCAGAGAAGTAACCAACTCAACCAATCAGATATTATCATTAATAAGTCAGATAACAAAGTATAGCTTCCAGAGTAGTAACCAACTCAACCAATCACATATCGTCATTAATAAGTCAGATAACAAAGTATAGCTTCCAGAGTAGAAACCAACTCAACCAATCACATATCGTCATTAATAAGTCAGATAACAAAGTATAGCTTCCACAGTAGTAATCAACTCAACCAATCAGATATCATCATTAATAAGTCAGATAACAAAGTATAGCTTCCAGAGTAGTAACCAACTCAACCAATCACATATCGTCATTAATAAGTCAGATAACAAAATATAGCTTCCAGAGTAGTAACCAACTCAACCAATCAGATATCATCATTAATAAGTCAGATAACAAAGTATAGCTTCCAGAGTAGTAACCAACTCAACCAATCACATATCGTCATTAATAAGTCAGATAACAAAGTATAGCTTCCAGAGTAGTAACCAACTCAACCAATCAGATATCATCATTAATAAGTCAGATAACAAAATATAGCTTCCAGAGTAGTAAACAACTCAACCAATCAGATATCATCATTAATAAGTCAGATAACAAAATATAGCTTCCAGAGTAGTAACCAACTCAACCAATCAGATATTATCATTAATAAGTATGTATCTTACTCATTTATCAAACGTGTCCAAGATGTTAATGATATAATCATGGATTCCAAGTTTGATGAAAATCAGATCAGATCTATGGTCTTCATATTGGCAACAACATCAAAAGAATGATCACCTTATGATCCATTGATATAGCCTGGCTGAACTCATTCCAGATTTGCATGACATTAGAATATGTTCCAAGTCTGATTGAAATTTGATTAGAAATATGGACTCCAGTACAAGCAACTGTTGTCACAAACACATGATGGACACAGGGCCATATCTTAAGAACACATGGTAGTTAAAAAAAATGATTACTCATTGAGAAAATGAACCTCAAGACAAGACATTGCGACATGGAATGAAATTCTATATTTTTCCTCCCTATATCAAATATCACAGCTATGGTGTAGACAAAAATGTTGTTTATATTTTTTTGGCTCTATTATATCAAGTATTATATCAAGAAGTATCTGTGACAAATTGTACAAAAAACATTCCTACCTTGTGCTGCTATAAATGCTCCTGGTGCATTGAAACCCTGAAATGGTAGAATACAACAATCAAGAAGACGAGAAAATTTTTGGTGCATGTTAAAGTGACTGGAAAGTAAATAAGACACATATTTTTCACATATCATAGTCTGACAAATTTCAAGATCTGATGGCAGCCCCATAGCCTACAAAGAGAAGAACTGTTAGTCCAGTTTGACTTCAGCTGAGAGCTGTAGCTGTAAGGCTTCCTCTTCTTCTTCCAATGAGTTGTCAATGAAACTTCTCTTTTGCAAAATATTTTTATAGCTGTTCTTCAAAACTGTAAAACAAATCCCTATTTTACGTAATTGTTCAAATGTCTAGTGGTTTTCAACATATCAAATCCAGCATATGGGTATCAATCAGCACAAGATTTATGAGAGAGAGAGAGAGAGAGAGAGAGAGAGAGAGACAGAGAGAGAGAGAGAGAGAGAGAGAGAGACAGAGAGAGAGAGAGCATGTAACATGCTGTAGATTAGAAAAAACTCAAGGAACAAATGATATGGGACCAGATAAGTCATGTCTGTGCTTCTGAAACAGGCACATATTTAACAAACACCGCCTCATTGGCAATCATATGCCTATGACATAAACAATTCTAAGTTCAAAAATTCCCTCAATAACTTGCAAGTGACTGTGTCAATAAACACTAAATGTGGCATTTGCAAGAACCTGAATCCAGCCATACTAAAAGATGAGAATTCATCTATTTGACTATGTCATATAGATGAAGTGCAATAACTCTTGCTCATTACCTCCTCTAGCAACCACCTTCTGTTGCCAGTTTGTAAGCTGAGTGATCTACTATTAACCAGGATGGTTGCATACAAGAGTGGAAAGTAATGTGATTAGATAAGTTTTCTTGGAGAAATATAATTTACTAGAAAAATGTGTTTTTCCTTTAAATACATTTACCATTCACATTATCATAAGGAGAACAGGCAATAGGAGGTGGGAATGCTCAGCATCGGATATCCTTCTTGGAAGAAGGATTGGATTCCCTATATAACTGATAACCTGATCTCCAACTTAAAGCACATAGCCTATGGTCAAGTGAACCATGATGACTCAATCAGTTTAAGAAAATGATTACTGAAATCTTCTTTTCATCAAAGTTCACTGGCAAATTCAGCAAAGCCAAGAGGCTGATTTAGTTTAAATTGGTCTGCTGATTTAGTTTAAATGGGTCTGGTGATCAAATGGGCGACACTCACAGGACCCACCAGATTCAGGTTTTGTCTCTATGAAGCTAAATCAACAAGATAGAAACTCAAGAAGGTTGACTCTGCAAGTGTTCGAACACAAGGCTCAAAGAGGTTGCTCAAACCATCATTGAATGACTCCAATATTTTGAGACATCAGAGTATGCCAAGCATATAACCCACTTAATCCATGAAGACTGTTCTTGGGAGGTGATACCCTGCTTCCTGCCTTCATTGTCAACTGAAAAGCCACATAACTCACTCACACTGCATATGAAGCTAAAGCTATCAGATTTTGTACTTTAACAGCTTCAGCGATGTTTGGGCTAACATATATTTTGTGAAATGAACCATGTTAAGACCCAAGACAGATTCCACTTTTGGATGCAGGGTTAGGGATTTTGGTTGATTCAAATCAACATTGGCTAGTAGGTCTGATAGATCTTTATCATGGCTGATATCTCTTCTGCCATGATGCCTAAATGTGTCTGATATCATCGAGCAGTAGCCTTTGATGGTAACTGATTCCAACTTGTAATCCTCACATATCCAGAACAAAAAATAGGCTAGTTGCGGGATCAAGGCAATCGATGGGACAATGTTACTGACTCGAATTAGTCCATGAAAACACACCACTTTCCCTCACAAGGCTTCAAAGTGAAGGGACATGGTGCACTCAAGATTACCTATACAATTAATGTTTAATATTTATCTTGTGCAAGGCTGTCTTCAATAAAACCTCGCATGAAAGATAAGACTGTCCTGGTGGGGTTGAACAACTGCAACTGTGGTTAGACAAGATTCAGTGTGGCCGATAATTTTCCTGAATGGGTCTATTGTTAGATGAAGCAGATCACTGACAATGGACTCGAGGCTATCAGAATTACCTTGCAATTCTGACTGCTTTTTTCTGTATTATTTTTGGTACTAAAACTGTAGACAAATGGTTATAACCCCACCCATCTGATTGACAGTGCATCCGTGGCACAAACTTTTGGGTCTGGAACTGGTGAGACAAAGGTGAGATATTTATGGTTCCACCTTGCTTTAAAGAAGTTGATCAATGGGACACCCCAAAGCAAAACGAAAGAAAAAGGAACATCGAGTCTTCTGGGAATTAGTCTGATTTGTTCAATGAGCTGAAGTTAGCAGCATTAATGAATAAACTGCCAAGCCAACGTGCACAGATTGGGTGATTTTGGTGCCCCCCCCCCCCCCCGGAGGAGCCAAGTAACCACTATGGAGTAATCCGATATAATGAGAAATAACTTCCCTCAGAGTGGTCCTTCTAGAACTAAAGGCATTTATGATAGCTTTCATTTCAAGTTTGATGTCTAGAGGCAGTTCCACCAGTCCCCTTTTCTCACTAACCGTAGTGAAGTCTTGCAACAAGTGGGCCATGGACGATCTGTATCTTGCACACATGAGGAGATTACAAGCTTGGTTATAAACTCCATACCAATGTGGACAAAACACTGGCATGGGTTACGGTTGGATTATCCCAATTCACTGATGATTCAAATGGGACAGATCAATTCTTCTCTTGAGAACTTGCCATGTTTCTGGAGAAGATTGTTCACATACATTGTAAATGAAGTTGACCGTAACATGGTGATGATGGAAGCCATAATTTCCAAAATACCTAGGTGTTGATATTACGACAGAATACAATGACTCAAAAATGGCAAACTTTGTTAGGGTAAGTGAACCAAAAAACTTTCATGATATCCGGTGAATAAAGACATGAAAGTAAGTAGGCATCTGTGAGATCATGACTAATGGACTACTTGTACCTTTGGATGGAGAATCATATAGAATCTATGTTGGGGTTTGGACCGAGACAAGGAAATCCCAGTCAAGGGGTTATATTATTTGTCTCCCCACGAGGCTTGCCCGAGTGGGGAGACATATAATGTAACCCTGTGACTGGGATTTTCTTTTCTCGGTCTAAATCCCAACGTAGATTATTTTTCTCACCCAATATTTTCCTTTAAAGTAAAAAGAATTCTTCACTAGTGTTCTCGTCCAATGTTTACATGCGGCGCATGAATATAAATATGTTAATGAGGGCTGTGGTGTGACTGTTACGTCCAAAGTACACAGTTTATATGTGTGAGCAAAGAAAAATAACAACATAAAATGTCGCATAGTAATGAGGTATTATCACATTTAATATAAGGATGTTATATGAAATTGACAATAAATAATTAATATGTATTACAAGAAACTGTTTTATTTTCATTAGTTCCAATTTTGAAAAGTTATACTGTAAATAATAAAATGATATTCGCTACTCAGCTCTGCTGTAGTTATACTTAGTACAAGCTGTAACAAAAAGTAACATCTTGCTTTATTATTCATGGGTAATTAGAGATCTGTGTCACTATCGTAAGGGTGAATCGTAGACTAGTTCAGCTGTTGTCTGCTGGCATAAGGTTGAGATCTGAATGGCATTTGGGATGTGTGTGATTTGAATTTTTAATGTAGCTTTAACAATTTTTCAGTCGTACTGCTACGATGTCTGCATTGTTACAGTTTACAGTGATGTCTAGCACTGAGGCATCATGCTGCAGACATGTAGCATGATGTCCCACCCAGTCACATTATCCTGACACCAGGCCAACCAGTCCTAACACTAACCTCTTAATGCTGAGCACCAAACGAGGCAGCTGTTAGTACCATTTTTGTAAGTCTTTGGTATGACTCGGCCAAGGATTGAATCCACAACTTCCCGCATCTGAGGTGGACGCTCTAACCACTAGGACACTGGAGCGGTCCATTTGGGATGTAAATGAACCCTTTTGTTTGTAGAAAGAGTCATCAATAGGCCTGGGGAGGCAAATGGATCTTTCACTAAGATTCTCTGATTGAGATGGCTAGCTAAAATGGTTGGATGATCATGGATGGATCCAGAGAGCAATATGGACACCATGGATCTGTTGTATCTGTTAAAAATCCTTTGAGCCATGACTTACAGGCCTAAAGGCCATGCTGAGGCATGCAGTGGGCTACATAAAACTGGTGGTACAATCCCCCACTGATTCATAAGTACCTGTAGGAATTTAAAATTTGTGTCATTATCACCTTCTTTTCTTGCCTTGGTCGACTTTTGCAAAAACCATAGACCATGCTCTCTCAAACTATATGGCACAGACAGAATGCATGGTAATGATGCAAGTACATTCTGTACAGGCAAGGCATGAATCAAGAATGTCTTCCTTGTACTTGAACTTGCGGCAGTTACTGCACTTCATCTATATGATTTACAAAGACAACAACAAAATATAAACTCAACAAAAATGTACAAATTGCCAATGCTAATAAGTCACTAAAGCACTCATTACTAACAGGGTGAGAAAGCAACAGGCAATGTCCATGAAACCATGAATAACACCACACATCAATGACAGTGTCTTGTACCATGTGGTCTAAAAATGACCATGTCCAAAAAAGTGAAAAATTTCACAAAATTTTCATAAAATTCAAAAATAATATTTACCACCTGTTATGGGATGAATATTAATGCAAATAAATCCAAATTTCTGAATGGATGGTTTGGATTTAACACAAATTTGGCTTTGATTGATGAGAGGAAACTTGTACAATGTCGTGACACCTAGTGGTGGTAAGGAGATGAAACAGGTAAGATAAATTGCCCTTTTCCTAAATAGAGACAATGAATTATCGTCTTTTAGCAGGGCTGGGTTTGGAAGGTACTAGGCTTATATTCCTAATATTAATGTGATCAGGAAATGTATTCAAAGAAGAAATAGGGTCTCTTTAAGAAACTCAGCAACCAGTCATATACAAGATCACCTCATTAATATGCATTGACCATAATAATCAATAATAATAAAACACAATATATATGTTTACCAAGTTTGAAAAAAATAAGAGCAGAAATGGAGTCACTAAAGTGTTAACAAACTCAATGAATCAGATGCAAAAATTGCCATCAGATTAATATCCACAGATTTTTCTCATAATGGTATTGTTTCAAAGTCTTAACAATGTAAGCCTATTTATCAAGCCTGATCAATGTAAGCCTATTTATCAAGCCTGATCAACGTAAGCCTATTTATCAAGCCATATGAATGTAAGCCTATTTATCAAGCCTGATCAACATAAGCCTATTTATCAAGCCTGATCAATGTAAGCCTATTTATCATGCCTGATCAATGTAAGCCTATTTATCAAGCCTGATCAATGTAAGCCTATTTATCAAGCCTGATCAATGTAAGCCTATTTATCAAGCCTGACCAAAACTGGATCAGGAATAGTTTCTAGAGTGGTAACAAGATCACCTCAATAATATGTGTGGATCCTGCAAATTACAAACTGTATGCTTCCACAAAAATCTAAAATTGATCCTAATGATATATGTCCATATTCCAAATTTAAAAAAAAATTGATCAAAGTCCATTTTTCAAATCTGATCAAATTAGGTCATAAATCTGGTCTTCAATGTGGTAACATGATCACATGCAAGATTACCTCATTAATATGCAGGGATCTTGCTCTTGACCAAACCCATTCAAAACCTTGATATTATAAGTCCATATTCCAAATCTGATGCATGGATCTCTTTTAGAAGATCTTAATGATATAATCACACATCAGAAATATGGTGTAATAAATCATATACAACATCACCTCATTATTATTCATGGATTTCAGTCATTATCCAACTTGCTTAAGATTTTAATGATGTAAGCATGCATTCCAAGACTGAACAAACTCGGATCAGAAATAACAGCCTCCTGAGAGGTAACAAGTTAAGCGAATCTGATAAAAGGTCACTTCATTATCATGCATACATCTTACTCATTACTGAAACTGTCCAAGATTCTGATGATATAAACCCATATTTCCAGTTTGATTAAAATCTTATCAGAAATATGGATTACTTTGTGGTAAGAAGCAACTGATGGCAGATTTATGACCTATGACCTATGCTGGATACAGTGCCTTACTTTCAGCTCACTTGGCTGTACAGAAAAAAGTATTTTAGCAAACTTACATTGACATAGGATGCATTGATAAAATCTGAGTAGGGATCACTGGCTTCCTTCCTCAGAACAACTCTGTTTTCATCATCTGTAATAATAAATACCCAAAATGTATGTGACTTTCCATTGTTTTACTGTTGAAATATATTGTATACAAATTGTGGATTAAACACAAAGACATACACCTTAGATTCATTAGAAGCATCAAAACATCTCCTAGATATCATAAACTGAATAGGAGTTTAACAATCTCCCCAAAAAATATATGAGATAGTTACCAATCTTCTCAATTACTATACTGCAATTTGTAAATCTGCACTGGAAAGAACACATTTTTTCAACAATATTTAAGTTTTCAGCAAAGATGCATCATATCCAGAGAGGTATAACACACATCTTACATTTATACATGACCGCTACGGTGGCCCAGTGTTAGAGCATCCACCTAGCATGCGGGAGGTCGTGGGTTAGATCCCTGGCCGAGTCAAACCAAAGACTTACAAAAATGGTACTAACAGCTGCCTCGCTTGGAGCTCAGCATTAAGATATTAGTGTTAGGACTAGTTGGCCTGGTGTCAGGATAATTTGACTAGGTGGAACATCATGCTACATGTCTGCAACATGATGCCCCAGTGCTAGACATCACTATAACCTGCCACACTGCAGACATCGTAGCTATATGACTGATTTTTTTTAAAGCTACATTAAAAATCCAAATCACACACACTCACATTTATACACAGAAATGTTACTATCCATCAAGTTCCTTAACAAGCGATGGATCCAAACAAAACAAAAATTGTGCACATCTTGAGACCCTAGTTTAAAGTATCTATGTAAAAAGGTTCAAAGGCAGTTTAACCAATCCTTTGCACATGCCAACACATTTAATCACCCACACATGCATGCACATCCACATTTCCAGGAGAACATAATCCCTACTTTTGATTTTAAAAGCATGGAGATAAATATGAATCTGGATGCCTTTCCTATAGACAGATATTTTTCTTCAACTACTCAATTTATTTAACCCTTTACCTCATGTAAGCGCCTCTGGACGCCTCTACACCATTCACATGGAGTACCTTTCGACGCCTGCTGTAAACATCAGCCATTTTGAGTGGGTTTTCATATTGCCAAGTTCAAGGAAAAACCCCTATTAGATACTACATTCATTGGTGTGAATAACCATTACATCAGATCACATGGTCACTGTTTAAGATCTGGTTGAAATCTGTTATTTAAAATAACTAGGTCCTATACTCCACTCCCTGAAATGGAGGCTGCGGATTTTGTTCATTACTTTTTTAAGTTTTCATGATTAGAATCACAAGTATAAAAGCTTCAATAACTTAAGCAAAGGCTCTGATATTGATGTAGGCAGCAATTAATTTTTTATAAAATATCAAATTCAGATGATTTAGTGATGTAGACGTAGACAAAAAGCTTGTAAATTTTGAGTATGAGAAATGGCAGTTACAGCTGGCCATGCAGCTTCACATACTCTGAAATCTTTCGATACATAATATAGGTGTAATAAAAATATAAAATGGTTAAAATTGATGTTAAACGTAAGATACACTACACTGCTTAACAGGCAGGCCTATGTGTATGGAGTCAAATAGGTAATAGGTGTTATATTCACAGTGTACAACTGGGTAACTTTGCTACATGTATATCAAAATGCTAAAAAAGCCATATACTCAATGAGGTAAAGGGTTAAACTGCTACTTTTAATGTAGTGTGGAAATACTTATTTAAAAAAAATTGAAGCTGCAGACTTCTTATCAAATGCATAGATGGATGTTATCCTACCTACAGCTTTCCTTTGAATACTATTCTGTCCATGAAAATTGTCAAACATGCAAGACACAAAGCACTAACTTATAACAATAGAAAGAGGAAATAGAAAACTGGACAACAGAGAATATTACTCTCGGGAGAAAAATTGCATTTTGTGTGTATATGATATAGATTTGTAACGTAGTTTTGACAATTTTTCAGTCATATCGCTACAACATCTGCATTGTGGCAGTTTACAGTGATGTCTAGCACTGCACTGGCGCATCATGCAGCAGACATGTAGCATCATGTCCCACCCAGGTACATTATCCTGACACCAGGCCAACCAGTCCTAACACTAACCTCTTAATGCTGAGTGCCTAGTGAGGCAGATGTTAGTAAGATTTTTTTTATAAGTCTTTGGTATGACTTGGCTAGGGGTTTGAACCTGCAATGTCCTGTATCTGTGGCAGATGCTGTAACCACTAGGCCACCGGAGCAGGAAAAAAGAAATGCATTGTAATCTCTGTAAGCAATTGGTAAGTATAATTCTACGTACTGCATTAAAATGGTGAAACAAAATGTTGTTGTGGGATTGATGCCATTTTTCAACACATGATAGGCCATTCACGGCAGCCAGTATAACTGATGGAAGAAGAACCTGTGAAAACCCTGAAACCCTAGTAAGAACCTCCAACCCATGAGAAACTAAAGGGCAAGCTCTCTCACATACCCACACTGACTGTGCTCACGACTCAAAATCACATGGACAGAAATGAGATGGCAGTGAATAGTAAAGGCAAGCACTTTAGACCACTCAGCTAGCTGGGGCCATGCAAAGCCTAGACCACTCAGCTACCTGGGGCCATGCCCAGCCCCATATAATGCCGATATCAAAGAATATGTTACAGCTGATACTTCAGATTTTAATATGTCAAAAAATACACAACATTAATGTTTCAAACATAAGCCAACTTTCTCCTAAAAGTATTTTGTTTGTTTTTATCGTATGCAATACTCTTTTTTTTCCAAAATTATCAATGCAGTAGTAGCTCTGCTGAAATTTCACTAACAATCCGATCCTGATCATACAGCCATTCCTTTTTACAACATGGATCATACAGTACAAAGGTATTTCCATCTGTAATTTATTAGCACAATCAAACAGCCAGTACTCTGTACAGCATGGGTCATACAGTACTAAGGTATTTCCATCTGTAATTTATTAGCACAATCATACCACCAGTACTTAGTACAGTATGGATCATACAGTACTAAGGTATTTCCATCTGTAATTTATCAGCACAATCAATACAGACATTCTTCTACTTATGTGCAAAGACCAAAAGGTAAATATGAAATTACTGTATCAATTGCAAGGCTGAATAACTCTTAGCGAAACTGAGAAAAAAACTTATGACAAACTGTCAACTCTTAGGCAAAAAAAAGAGCTAAACTGACAAAGAATTGATTACAAAATATAACTAAAACTAAAAGACTGATCACTGCAAATTAACTTCCCAGAACATCAAAAATTAAAACAATCCAAATAAAATTTGCTACTATTCTACAATATGGGAAACTTTGTAAAGAACAGTTATTTCATACAACAAAATGAATAGTTCTACAGTATAAAAATGTTGCAATAAAATAAAAAACAGGAAATATGAGTACTAGCAAATCAAAATACATACAAGGATAAATATTCTTGTATCGACATTTTCCTCTGTTCTCTACCAGCATTGCTGCATCTGATGACTTCAGCATTCCCTTGGGTAGGCTCTGAAATTTAACTTAAAGAATTAAATCAAATAGAAAAGTAGGATAATGAGACACCAAGATTGGTGGTAATATATTTACATGCATTTATTAAATTATGGCTTGTAGGATTTCAGTACTAAAAGTTCAGTCATGAGTATTGTTGATACAATGAATAAAAGAGATGCGGAGCCACCTGAATGTATTTACACTTTTGAGACTCTTCCTATGCTGTCTGAGAGAAACATTATTACTTTGTAGATTGTGACAATAATAGTAATAGCTACTGTCTGTACTCACTTATAATCCAACTGCAAGCTGCACAGACCCAGATCTGCCACTGAATAATGTACCAACAGATCTGTGTCAATGCAGTTTGTTGAGTAATCAGTAAAACAAACAACACAGACTGAGATGTGCCTGTGCAGCAAATATGAGCTGAAAATTTATATTAATGGTCTGGACTATCACATCAGCAGATATATATATAATACTTGCTTATAAGTTGAGTCCAACTGCAACCAAAATAGACTCTATCACATAATGTGCCATCTGATCAGGGGCAATGTTTTAAAGATTACTCCTAACAAATAGTTAACCCCCAGAGCAGCTGGAACACTACACGACAAGCAGATCTGGGTCTGTGCAGTTTTCACTTCAACTGGCTTATAAGTGAATAAATTGTAGCAGGGCCCCTGTACTTTCCTCAGCTCTTTATACCTATCACCACATTATAACATTCCCAGCCTGAGCTGAGCTGCACAATGCTGACAGCTGATGAATTAAATCTTAAAAGAAATCAAATATATTTCTGTACATCCATATTTATGTCCAGTTTATTCCACAGAATACTTGGGATAATATATCTAATCGTGAAAATTATATTACAAAAGAGCTGACATTAAGGCAAGATTTTTTATTTCAAACCATAATTCTCCCATTATGACCGCTCTGGTGGCTTAAGTGGTTAGAGTGTCTGCCTCGGATACAGGAGGTTGCAGATTCAAACCTCAACCAAGTCATACCCAAGACTTATAAATATGGTACCAGCATACTAGCAGCTGTCAAGCTTGGCGCTCAACATTAAAAGTTAGTGTTAGGACTAATCAGCCTGGTGTCAGGATAATATACTTAGGCAGGACATGATGCCACATATCTGCAGCATGATGCCATAGTGCTAGACATCACTATAAACTGACATACTGCAGACATCATAGTGATATGACTCTAATTGTTAACGCTGCATTAAAAATCCCAAAACACACATACTCATTTCCCAAAATGCTCAGACAAATAGTAGATCCAAATATATCTAAAACAATTTTGATCAGAAGAACTAGAACACATTAAAATGGTCTTGTTTCTTGTTGATGAAGCTTCTAAATTTGAAGCCACCATCACACTTAAATAATTTGTCTCCTATACAAATCAAATTAGTTAATGCACATTATGCAAACTATCCACACATATTTGATTTAAACCTACCTGGAATGTGAAGGTAGAACACCATTTTTTAAAATAGTACAATATAATAACAAGAGTGGCAATAGTACAATAGAATAACAAGAGTGGCAATAGTACAATAGAATAACAAGAGTGGCAATAGTGCAATAGAATAACAAGAGTGGCACTAGTACAATATAATAATAAGAGTGGCAATTGTGCAATAGAATAACAAGAGTGGCAATAGTACAATAGAAAAATAAGAGTGGCACTAGCAGGACAGGGTTGATTCTGGCGATTATTGACCAAAAGGTCTCAATAAACATAACTCCTGTTTTCTTAAGTTAATGTGCAGATAATATTATTTCATATTAGACTTACACTGACTTTCAGACCCCAAAATCCATACCTTTCTTTATTACTCTACATGAAAGTGCCATCCATCCATAAAGTTTGGTCAACAACTGATAGAAATAACCTTTCTTCTTTCTGTCACAGTGACCCTGACCATTTATGTTTTATTAACCAAAAAACCTGAAGTCCTTACCCCAATGTTTTGTCCAAGACTATGTTGTAGAATAGCATTGTGCAGAAACCATTTTGTTCTTTTTGTCACAGTGACTTTGACCTTAGATATTCTGACCCAAAAATTAATAGGTTTCTTCCTTATACCAAGTGCAAGTCATCCACAAAGGCTAATAATTGTAGACTGTTACTGGTCGCAACATTTTGTCTTCTTTCAGTCACAGTAACCTTTGACCTTTAAACCCCAGAGTCAAGCATTTTTTTCCTTATCTCATGTGCAAGCCAACCATTAAGCTCGGCAACTGTAGACTGGAAAATTTGAAAAATTGTGTGGAAATGAAATCAGTATGACAGATGGATGAACATCAGATGCATAGAAATACATCATAATATAATATATTCTGACTTATGGCAGGCATATACAAAGCATACCGAACTGTTTTATAAAAGGGTCCCTCAAATGGACTGACACTGTACTGGTTGAAAAGAATTTCAAGGAACTCAAGGTAAGACCATTTCTTCCTTTTAGCTGTTGGGACCATTGATGGTATTCTTCACCAGTAACAATACACTGCAGTGGTGTACATACTGGATGTCACCTTAGCACCTTTTGCATTAAGGACAAAGTAAAACATCAACAGTCTTTTAAAGAAAACCACATGTCATAATGATCATCTTTTCAGGGGGAGTAGTGACAAGATTTTAAGACATGGAAACCATATTGGATGTACAACTGGCACCATTTTTCTTTAGAACCAACTAGGTTCCACAAGAAGGGCATTGGTGAAAACCCCATGTTGATATAGCCATCCATTTGGGATGAGTAGAGATAACGATATTTTCAAGATATGACTTTTCCATTATGGCATAGCAATAACAAGATTTCAAGACAGCTGTTGTGGTGACCATATTTAATTTCAGATTGGCACCATTTTTACTGAAGACCAACTAGATATCATTAGAAGTATTCTAGTGAAAACCCAATGTTCATATAACCATCCATAGCAATAACAAGATTTTCAAGTAGGCTGTTGTAGGGTGGCCATATTAGATTTTATATTGGCAGCAGTTTCATTAAGACCAACTGGACATCATAAGAAATCTTCTGGTGAAATGGCTACATTAATATGACTTTTTGTTCAGGTAGAGTTGTAATAACTAGATTTTAAAATGGCTTCCATGGTGGCCATATTGGAAATCAGATCGGTACCATTTTTGTTCAGGACAAACCAGACATCATAAGAAGTCTTACAGTGAAAACAACATGTTGTTATGACTATCCATGTAGAAGAAGCAATAACAAGATTTCCAATGATGACGGCTATGGTGGCCATTTTGGAATTCACTAAGGCACCATTTTTATTCAAGACTGACAAAATATCATAAGAAGTTATCTTAGTGAAAACTCCATGCTGATATGAACATCCATTGAGGAGGAGAAGTCAATAATAAGATTTTCAAAAAGGTTGCCATGGCACCCATACTGGACATGAGATCTGTATGATTTTCATTCAGGACCACCTAGACATCATAGGAAGTCTTTTAATGAAAACCCCAATTTGATATGGCCTTATATATAGGAGGAGTCTGATAACATGATTTTCAAGATAGCTGCAATGGTAACCATACTGAATGTCTGAGAAGGTCTTTTTCATTTAAGACCAACAAGACCATGAGACAAATGTGTGGAAAGTTTCATGGCAATCCTACAAGTAGTTCAAGAAGATAGTGATAACAAACTTCTGTAACTGATGGACATAGATCAGATAACCTATGACAGATGACGGTTATGATGATTAACAACTGACCATCCCATAAGCTCTTTTGTAACTGATGGACATAGAGCAGATAATGTATGACAGATGACAGTTAGAATGATGAACAACTGACCATAAGCTTTACGACTAGTAGAGCTACAAACTGAAAAACAATCTAGGTTCAGACCCCAACCCCTAACAGAAAACAAGAGACTCCACTTTTAATTTAGCATGAAAAAGCAACTTTAGCAATGAGCTCAATCTCAATGACTTTTAATCAGACATTAATCCATACTCTGAATAGAAAGACAAACATATGTACATGCACACAGATGCTATATTGATTACTACACTGAGTTAGTACCAAGCTACGAAAAATAAAAATGTATTCTCCACCAAGCCCCATAGATATGTATATATGGAATAGTATCCCCCACCTCCCCCCATAGATACATATATATGGAATAGTATCCCCCACCTCCCCCCATAGATATGGTCTTCCGCCGATGGCTTAAAATAATTCAAAGCTGAAATCTGCGAATTCTTAATTTTCCCAAGTTCCACGTGTTTTTTGCAACTGATGTGCTTCCTCACATCGTCTCTGCCACCATGCCCAATACTAAAATTTGTGGCACATTGTGTGCAAAAAGCATGATGTATATCAATGTTTAATGGCAGAATGCACAGCCAATTTTTGATATATTCCAAATTAAACTTACCTTTTTGAGCAATACATTTCTTTTTCCTTGGTAGTAATGATATTTTCAAGATCTTACATGCGATGCCAAATGGTAACTCAAATCAGTGTTGGTGATGTGGAGCAAAATTCTGGTTAGGCCCCAGTTTCTCCCAAAAGCAGTTGTAAAACTACTCTTATAGATTAAAATAGGCTAAAATGCTTGCTACAAGGCCAACTGTACCAATCGGATGTAGTTCTACTAATATCGCGACTAGCAGTACCGGAACGTTTCACCAACTGCCAATATCACAACTAGTGCTTAACGGAAAAAAAGTTATTTTATTAAAGAGTTAAAATAATTGAGAATTGCAGAATTTGTGAATTTTGGCTTGCAGCATGAATCAGTGAATCGCTGAAAAAGTCATGAAATTCATGCCAAATTCGTGAGGGTTGGCAGCTATGCATAATGCACAGGCAAATCAGAGTCTCTTCAATTTGTCAGGACTAATCTTTCTTCATTTGGAGTAATCAGTAGAGCCAACAAAAAATCCTTGATCAGTCTGCATATTATGAGATGTAGATCAGAGTCTATGTTGTTTGCAGCTGAACTCAACTTGTAAGAAAGAATGCACTTAAAGTCGCTTAAAGTGGCGGTTTGAGGAACGGAAGCTAATAGGTGAAGAATAATACTTCATTTATAAATTTAAAAAACATGCAATATAAAGTGAATTCATGTACATTTTATTTTATCTTACTGAAATATCTGTGTGATTTGGTACCTGGCATCATAGCTCCTTTGTCCTAACCATTAGACTGACCAGAGCAATATGTGGCTTCTTTCATGGAGCTTCAAATACCAACTCTTAACACCCTACAGTGATTGATAGTTACCACCCAAGACAATTCAATGAAAAACAAACCTCATCATATAGTTGATGGACTATGGCAATTTCTGTACAAATGTTCCAATGAAATGGTATGTCCTATTTACCCTAGTGGAGTCCTGCCTATATTTCCCGTGACTCTAAAATGGCCACCAACAAGGTTTCCTGACCCTCAGTATTATATTTCTTCTGATGACCCTTCATGACCCTACTAAGTCATGACTCCCTTGACCCTGATCTATGTCGTGACCTGAGCTTGGTAACCACTGATTTACCCCAATGTATGTGACTTTTACACAAAATACATCAATCTGATGCCAGAAGATATCTACATGTCTTGCACTTTGCAAAATGCTGTATCAACCAATACTGCAACCCTAACAAAATTAATCTGCCAACAATGAAAGGCTCTTCCCATCAGAAATAAATCTGATTCAAAATGAGTAAGAATCAAATGCTTTTTCCATAAAAAGACAAATCTGACTGAAAATTTGTAATGTGCATACACAAAAAAAAATGTACCACTACCTGCTGATGACAGGGCTTTCCATAGAACCTCTTCTTGAGTTGATAATTGAAAAACATTATCCTTTCACCTTTATTCAATACTGTATGACAACATAAAGACTGTATTTTATCCATACTTGCCTCAAACTCTTTATTGTAGACCTCATCATCTCGATTTCTACCTTTTACAGTTTCAAAGAAATTTGTTACAGCAATCCTTGTTGATCCACTGTAGTAAAGGGAAGCCTCCATTTCTTCATACAAGAATGGAGATTTCTCTTGATTCTTAAGACTGCCCTCTTGGGAATCTTCATATGTATCCTCTCCTTGCCTTCTAATCTTCCTTGCCTTCTTCACACCCATTTTGGAGTTTCCAATGCTGTCTCCTGATAATAATAATTAAACCGTTTTAACAACAAATCATACTGGAGAAGCCATTTATAAAATGTCTAACACATTTCTTTGATAATATTTACACAATCATAGTACATTAAAAGAACTTAACTATCTCATCAATCCAGCCCACAGAAGCAAAAATGTGAACCTCGTTTCTCAGCTTGTTTTAGAACTAGGCTTGTTTCTGAATTGCATTCATATCCAGAGGTTAACTGCAAGGAGGTAGTACCCATATTATGATCTGGCAAATATTATAGAATAAACACATTTAACTCCAATAATGAGCTTCATTTCCAAATACATTGTCTGATCATAATATGTTTGGAAAATAGGTCAGAGGTGGTGGGAGTTACATCCCCTTACCATGTAGCTGGCTTCCGCTGTTTCCTAACAAGTGCAAAGCAGCTTCAGCTCCCCATATCTGGTATGTTCTAGGGTTAGCACAGATCAGTGAATGGATGCAATCTTAAGAAAACAATTTTTCCTTCAACAAATCCAGTGGCTGAGTGACCTGGCAAGGTGGCCTGTTGCACAGCTGACTAAGGTTCCACTAGGTAAAAGTTTGCTCTTTTGGATGACTGGTCTCTCAGAGGCTGAAGAATGTCATGAGACTTTCATTCTATGGCTTCATTGGCATCAATCATGAAATAGTTTCAAGTGGATGCCATGCTGGTTGTGACTGTTTTGACCTCATCAGCTGATGTGCCTAAGAAATTCATCCTGTCTTGGGTTAATTCCCTGTAGGGTGAAGGATAACCTGAAGGAACTAGGAAGAATGAGCATGAGTGGAATGTCATTTCTTCTGATCAGCTCAGTAAGTTTCAAGTACCACTTCAAAGCTTTAAAGGTGTCCTAAGAATGCTCTTGGGATGAAGGTTCCACAGAAGGCAATAGTTTTAAAAAAAAGCATGTCTGATGAACAGAAGCCTATTCATAGCATTGAAAAGCATAGAGTTCATGATGAGAAACTGAACAATCATGGTGCTGTTACTAATGGTTTAGGTGTAGGTCTTCAGTCAAATCAAAATTGGCTAGAGGGCTGGAGTGGTCTTTGTTTTGATCTATGTTCTCCCTTCAATGATGGCAAACGATATCGGAAATCATAGAAAAGTAGGCTTTGACTCTGAAAGGAACTAACTTCTCCAGAAGCCATAGGAGGAAGTTAGCTATCTGTGGTACATAGGAATTTAAATGAGAGATGTTTCTCTGCTCACAACAATAGGAGAAAAAAAATCCATTCCTCTTAGAGCATTCACTGAGGCAGGTTTTCTTACCCAAGCAGTTCTATCAACCACTTGGTTCACAGAAATGTTTTTTCCAGGTACTGGTTTGATGCAAGACAGAGATGAAGATTTCTGGGTTGGGGTGGAAAACCTGTGTGTGTCATTGTTTCAGCTAGTGAGAAGAAAGTGGAATTTTTCTGGAAATATCTGCTGCTAGATCCAGAAGAAGACCAATACATAATTTTTACCTCAAGAAAGTCCATACTGCTATCACAGATCCAGTACTGGATATCACAGGAGTCATGATGGTCAAATCATGTACCATTTGCATCAGGGCTGGAAGAGGTATGGTTGGGTACTGGATGCTATCTGTATCCTGGATCTCAGTCTAGATATGTCAGGAAGATTTATCACTGTACCCTGTCCTGGTGACACTGGGCACAAGCCAAGATGGTATCATGTCTGGAGTGGATGCGGCACTAGGCTGGTTAATGTCTGCTGCAAAGGTCCAGCACTGGCTTTTTAGGAATATATCACCATATCCAGTACTGGGATCTATATGCAATGATGCATTGTCTAGGACTGATCCATGTGGGCCAGTGTACCATATTGCTTGCTAGTCTCTTCAGTGCTAGCTTGAGTTTTGTCAATTCTTATGTCCATTGGGAAACTACTCTCTCTGGGTTCATAATGTTTTCATACTTTTGTTAATAAAATAAGTCAGAAGATAAAGTTAATGTCTTGCTTAGCTTGGAATGATATGATTTGCAAGCCAGATGTTAGCCAAATGTATTATTATCATGAATCTAATGAAGATATTAAATGATCAAAAATGTTCTGTAAAACTGTATATCTTTATCCATGATAAATAGCTTTGCCAGTAAAATAGCCCCTGTAACAGAGGTGCTGCCAGTATTTTATCTGAAAAGATGATTTTCCCCTTGCCACCAGAATTGTCAGTTTAAAAAAATGATTGGAGGGGGATATTATTTACCCATTTCTCTTTCTTCCAGTTCCACTCTGTTTGAATGAAATGACAATCCTCATAAGATGCCCCCTCTAGTTGTATAAGCATTAACCTGGTTGCTGTTTCTGAGCTTAATCTGTACCTTATCTGTGTACCCCCTTTCACTGTCTCCCATCATAAGGGGCATGTACATAGCTAGCTTAGCCAGCTTCAGCAAGTTGAGAGACTATTCTTTATATTTATTTTGTACAATTTTCCACAGTTCACAGGTATCATCTCATGGATATCTGTGCTATAAGTGCAAGTGACTTGATGTGTTATGTAATAGTTGATATCTTAAAATTCAAGTGCTAATTTCTGACATAAAAGGGTTATTTGCCTACAACTTTATTTTTTTCCCCAAATATCACATAACACTCCTCCTGTCCTGGTGTTTTGTTGTAACCACACTCAAATAAATATAACTTAATAATTTATTTTTACTTGATTTCAGTAAATGTTTTACTACCTGATTACCTGTCATTAATTACCAATTACTTATTATTACTAGTTATTACTCACCTTAGATGATATTACTTATTTTAATAATATAAATTACCTAACACTATTACTAAGCAATGAAATTAATTTTCAAGTACAAATTACTTAAGTGCTGTACTTTAAAAAGATGGAGTAGATGAAACAATAAAAGGAATTACTTGGTATTTTTATGCTTGATATCAGTAAAAGTTTTGTTAAGTGATTACTAGTTTTAACAGCAATTACTCATTTTTACACAGCCACTTCAAATACATGTAACTTAGTTTACACAGTGACTAAAGACTAATAATAAGTAATCAAATTACTTAATTTTCTGGCATGAATATAGCTTCTCAATAATTAAATTGCTTGCAAGAATAAAATAACTGTGTCCCTATCAAATAGTGTTATTGGCTTGGGACTCTAGCTTTAATATATGGATAAACATCATATGCCTATATTAGTGGCTTTCTGGGTGATTTTCCATTTGCAAAAACTGCATGTGAAGTATTTTGTTCCATCCATGGTAACGGCATGTCAATTCTGGCCCTAAACATTTCTATCAAACCTATTTACATATTACAATAAAGCAAAGTATTCTTCAATCTGTTATAGGCTGCTGCAGGGATCAAAGTCATCACTCTATATGTACTCTATGTCACTAAGCAAGCATGCTAAGTGGCAATAATGGATAAAGATATAAATGTGTGGAGAGAGGTAACATCATTCCAACAGTTGCTTCCCTTTATACACATGCACATTTAAATGTGTGGAGAGAGGTAACATCATTCCTACAGTTGCTTCCTTTTATACACATGCATATTTAAATGTGTGGAGAGAGGTAACATCATTCCTACAGTTGCTTCCTTTTATACACATGCATATTTAAATGTGTGGAGAGAAGTAACATCATTCCTACAGTTGCTTCCTTTTATACACATGCATATTTAAATGTGTGGAGAGAGGTAACATCATTCCTACAGTTGCTTCCTTTAATACACATGCATATTTAAATGTGGGGAGAGAGGTAACATCATTCCAACAGTTGCTTCCCTTTATACACATGCACATTTACATGTGAGGATGAGAGATAACATCATTCCTACAGTTGCTTCCCTTTATACACATGCACATTTAAATGTGTGGAGAGAGGTAACATCATTCCTACAGTTGCTTCCTTTTATACACATGCATATTTAAATGTTCCTACAGTTGCTTCCTTTTATACACATGCACATTTAAATGTGTGGAGAGAGGTAACATCATTCCTACAGTTGCTTCCCTTTATACACATGCATATTTAAATGTGTGGAGAGAGGTAACATCATTCCAACAGTTGCTTCCCTTTATACACATGCATATTTAAATGTGTGGAGAGAGGTAACATCATTCCTACAGTTGCTTCCCTTTATACACATGCATATTTAAATGTGTGGAGAGAGGTAACATCATTCCTACAGTTGCTTCCCTTTATACACATGCATATTTAAATTCCACTGTCCTCACTCTTATGCTTGATATCATCAGGCATGTTATACCATCCTGTCCCTGTTAATCTAAGCATTGTTGTGAACAGTGTGAAATAATTATCATTTTGATGAATGTGATTATTATTATTAATATTATAATTATTATTATTATTATTATTATTATTATTATTATTATTATTATCTGCTGCCCGAAGAAAAAAATAATAATTCACAGTTGTTTTCATACTAAATAAAATCTTTAAAATGAATATAATTGGCTTTTATTTGAGAGTGAGACCCATCATGTTCTGCCAGCATTCTACAAAGAATCAAGCTTCATAAATTTTGCTTTTTTAATATAAAAAATCTCAATTAATAAAATCACTCAAGACAAAATGTGGTTTTCCGTGACAGACCTAATTCAATGTTGAGACTAAAAAGTGGTTACTTCCCTTGTTTACAATCTTGAGATTGGCTTACAAAATTCCAAACACGTATGTCACATATCTGAGATACTAGAACACAGAACTACCACAGTAGCCTTGTTTTCATATTGACTATATTTTCAACATTGAACCTTCACAATTTAGCTCGGTAACTTGGAAAATTTCATTGCAAACAAGTTTCTGCAAGCTTATAAAAATATTTATTTTATGTGGTTTGCACAAACTTGCTGCAAAGTTACATATACTAACTTGCACAACATGTTTGCATAAGGTTCTCGCAAGGTTGCATGAAGAGCATGCAATTTCATTTGAGTACTGCAGAATGACTGTTGCAAGTTGAAACCTGCTTGTGTTACTGAAAATTTCACCAATCCGCTTTGATTTACTTAAAGTTACTTACATCTACTTGCCTTATTTACTCATAATTACATATTTCTTTGTTGACTTAAAAAGTATTTAGCTAAAGTAATAAGTAAAATATTTTATTTAGTAAATTAATTTCTAAGTAATATTTTACTGAGTAAAATAATTACTTTGAAATATATATTATTGAGCACTAATTACTTAGTAATGATTAATTAGTGTGTGTGTGTGTGTGTGATTTGGATTTTTAACATAGCTTTAACAATTTTTCAGTCATACCACTACAATGTCTGCACAGTGTCAGTTTATAGTGATGTCTAGCACTGAGGTATCATGCTGCAGACATGTAGCATGATGTCCCACCCAGTCACATTATCCTGACACCAGGCTGACCAGTCCTAACACTAAACTCTTAATGCTGAGCGCCAAGCGAGGAAGCTGTTAGTACCAATTTTGTAAGTCTTTGGTATGACTCGGCCGGGGATCGAAACCATGACCTCCCGCATCTAAGGTGGATGCTCAAACAACTAGGCCACCAGAGTGGTCAATCAATTAGTAAAAATATTTCTAAACATTACTTAGAAACATAATTGCATAACATTACTTGCTATTACTTGTGATTAGGATTTTTAACGTAGCTTTTAACAATTTTTCAGTCATATCACTACAATGTCTGCAGTGTGACAGTTTATAGTGATGTGTAGCACTGGGGCATCATGACAGACACATAGCATGATGTCCCACCCAGTCACATCATCCTGACACAAGGCCGACCAGTCCTAACACTAACCTCTAAATGTTGAGTGCAAAGCGAGACAGCTGTTAGTACCATTTTTGTAAGTCTGACAAAGTGTTTAGTAACTTTTTACTTATTTTGACTAAAAGACGTTTTGAGTGATTAACAGTAAATTTGTTTTGTGCATATGTACTGTAAAAGCTAAAATTTCTGAAACTATGCATGAAATTTTTGTTTCTTCTTTGGACATCTAACTGAACATTTGACATAATTTTTTAATTAGTATCCTCTGTTTGGCAAGAAACTCAACTTAATCCTTCACTTTCTTCATTCTGCCATTAATTTTACACATAACTGCCATCACTGACCTCAAGTAAAAAAGAATCAGAAGTTTTCCAAACAGCCATGCCCAACTATAATTTCACTTTCCGGAAATGAAATGAAGACTGCACACATGGAAATGTGAGGAAAGGGCATCAATTTGCAAAACTCCATTAATTCAAGTCTTTCTCTGATAAATAATTAGTGGGATGTCCAAGCATCCTTCTGTATTAATCTACAACTGCATACTTTGGTATGGAAAGAAGTATTTTGATCACACAAGTAACCTTAATTTTTTTGAACTCATTTTTGGGATGGAGTGGGGTGCCATATGCATAACTACTTTCAAGTGCTTTATATGTGTACTTGCGGAGTGGGGTGCTTCATGCATAACTACTGTCAAGTTCTTGATATGTGTACCTGTGGAGTGGGGTGCCTTATGCATAACTACTTTCAAGTGCTTGATATGTGTACCTGTGGAGTGGGGTGCCTCATGCATAACTACTGTCAAGTTCTTGATATGTGTACTTGTGGAGTGGGGTGCCTTATGCATAACTACTGTCAAGTGCTTGATATGTGTACCTGTGGAGTGGGGTGCTTCATGCATAACTACTTTCAAGTGCTTGATATGTGTACCTGTGGAGTGGGGTGCTTCATGCATAACTACTTTCAAGTGCTTGATATGTGTACCTGTGGAGTGGGGTGCCTTATGCATAACTACTTTCAAGTGCTTGATATGTGTACTTGTGGAGTGGGGTGCCTCATGCATAACTACTGTCAAGTGCTTGATATGTGTACCTGTGGAGTGGGGTGCTTCATGCATAACTACTGTCAAGTTCTTGATATGTGTACCTGTGGAGTGGGGTGCCTTATGCATAACTACTTTCAAGTGCTTGATATGTATACTTGTGGAGTGGGGTGCCTTATGCATAACTACTTTCAAGTGCTTGATATGTGTACCTGTGGAGTGGGGTGCCTCATGCATAACTACTGTCAAGTTCTTGATATGTGTACTTGTGGAGTGGGGTGCCTTATGCATAACTACTGTCAAGTGCTTGATATGTGTACTTGTGGAGTGGGGTGCCTCATGCATAACTACTGTCAAGTTCTTGATATGTGTACCTGTGGAGTGGGGTGCCTTATGCATAACTACTTTCAAGTGCTTGATATGTATACTTGTGGAGTGGGGTGCCTCATGCATAACTACTGTCAAGTTCTTGATATGTGTACTTGTGGAGTGGGGTGCTTCATGCATAACTACTGTCAAGTTCTTGATATGTGTACCTGTGGAGTGGGGTGCCTTATGCATAACTACTTTCAAGTGCTTGATATGTGTACCTGTGGAGTGGGGTGCCTTATGCATAACTACTTTCAAGTGCTTTATATGTGTACCTGTGGAGTGGGGTGCTTCATGCATAACTACTGTCAAGTTCTTGATATGTGTACCTGTGGAGTGGGGTGCCTTATGCATAACTACTTTCAAGTGCTTTATATGTGTACTTGCGGAGTGGGGTGCCTCATGCATAACTACTGTCAAGTTCTTGATATGTGGACCTGTGGAGTGGGGTGCCTTATGCATAACTACTTTCAAGTGCTTGATATGTGTACTTGTGGAGTGGGGTGCCTCATGCATAACTACTTTCAAGTGCTTGATATGTGTACTTGTGGAGTGGGGTGCCTTATGCATAACTACTTTCAAGTGCTTGATATGTGTACCTGTGTATCCTGGAAGCATATCTGCTGCAATGATATATTTCTTGAAAACTGGTCAATAAAGTTGATAATAAAATTAAACTGGTTTCATGTTTGCTTTATCGAACAAAGATATTCCAACAAATTCTGGCATCATGCTGGCATTCTGGGTTGCAGAAATGAAGCATAGGTTATTTTTTGTCATTCTGATGACTTATGCATCCTGCAACAATACTGAAAATTGAAGCATAACAAAAATATTGCTAACCAAATTAATTTTTTGACTTTTCATTAACATTTGCATGATATATCTGTACCTTCTTTTGCACTCTAATTTGTATGTTACCAAACACCAACAAGCCAGTCTACCATTTACATCTTAAACTTTACCCCACAAAACTAAATCTACAGCATAATATCTACTTTCCTATTCAATTTATATACCAAAGAACTAATTTGTTGCATTTGGGGATGTGCATTATTACACACCCATACACACTCAAGCACATTTTGTGGCTCTTTCATTCTTTAAAAATTGTCAGAACATGCAGGTTTTATATGAAATCAATCACTGATGATCTGGACAGAGATTCAATGGTAAGCCCTGTAAGAACTTATCTTTGCTTCCATTCAGACTGACGGAAAAAGCTTTCAGCCGGAAGGTAGCACAGGTCATATGGTCAGTTCATGAGGTCAAATTGTGTCTGAGATTGTAGAGCAATTGCCCTTCAAGGTATCTGGTGGGGTGGAATAGCTTGGCAGGGTGGATTAGCTTGGTGGGGTGGAATAGCTTGGCAGGGTGGATTAGCTTGGTAGGGTGGAATAGCTTGGTAGGGTGGAATAGCTTGGTGGGGTGCAATAGCTTGGCAGGATGGATTAGCTTGGTGGGGTGGAATAGCTTGGTAGGGTGGATTAGCTTGGTGGGGTGGAATAGCTTGGTGGGGTGGAATAGCTTGGCAGGGTGGATTAGCTTGGTGGGGTGGAATAGCTTGGTGGGGTGGATTAGCTTGGTGGGGTGGAATAGCTTGGTGGGGTGGAATTGGAAACCAAGACACTACTCCTGCTGAGGGGTGACAAGGACAGAAGCTGAGATGTCATTGGAAGCATGTGGCAACTGAGTTCTTAATGAGACTAGCGGAAGAAGGAGTTGCCCTGTTTAGTATGCCATAATGGGACTTTCCTCTTTTCTCAGATATTTCGATTGAAATATGGCCAAGGAGTCACTCTGCTTGTGCAAGGTTTGAATCTTTGGTAGCCTGATGCAGGCTAAAACATTTGATGCATCTCTTCAGGATAGCAGATGTGGAAAGAAAGACATCTCTTTCTGCAAGCTGTGGATTAATGAATGCAGCTATGGCACTGAAACAGTGTTGAAATGATTTCTCTGACAGGTCTTGCAAGTGTGACTGGCAGTGTGGTTCTCAACAGAATGGTCAGCAGTGTGGTTCTCAACAGAATGGTCAGACAATGTCCAAGTTGATGAATAATAGATATAGGACCAAAAATCAAAGACTACATTTCAAAGCACTTGTTACACGTTGAGGAAGGGCTGCAGGTCTGGATGCATAGAGGAAGGTTTAACAGTCACTGCCCTGCAATGTCACCGTCAACAGCTGGATCATGAGAGTGAAAGGTAAGTGGGGCACACTTGGTGAAAATTTGATGGGACACAAAATGAAAAGCATGTTTACACTTGTGTCTTGATGTAACTCAACCAGACTGGAAGGAAAGACCTGTATTCATGATTGCTAAACCAAGTCACGATACAAGTTTCCAATGTTTTTTTTTAAGCTTTGGGAGGGCCGGATTTCTGAGGCAGTGGATGTATGTCTCACATATGATTAAGCAATGTGTCTGAATAATTTTTTGTAGTAACGCTTGTGGTCATAATTAACTACAAGGCAAAAATCAGCCAAAAACTTGATTAAACTCAAAAGTTTCATCACCAAACAAATTATTTTTAAAAAAATGAAATGTATGTCATTTAACTTGTGCCACAACTGATAAAAACTGGATTTTTGATTGGTACTTTGTAATTATAAATGTGAATGACTGTTCATGTGAAAAGTGACATTCTTAAGCTTCCCATCTTAACTTTGTTCCTTACTGCTATGTGGACAATTTTTGGAAGATCTATGACATTAAGTTTAGATTCAACAAGTTCAGCAAAACTAAATTTTATCTACTACCATTGCACCTTGATATAAACACAATGCTATTACTGGCATAAAGATTTTTACAAAACATACCATTTGAATTAGCAGAGGTTGATGTGGCACCATTTTCATAGAGATGAAAGTCATTCAAGTGAGTCAGCTCTGATATATCAATTCTAGATTCTTCATTTCTTCTGCGCCTTCTTCTACAAAAGAAAAAACATATCCACAATTTTAATCAATATTTGTACAATTTGAGCGGTCACTGGCATGACTCTTCATTAGCTGCATAGCTCTGTATATTAGAAAAATCAAATAAGCTTGAATAATTCTTAAAATAATAAGCTCAATTATGCAGTTTAAATTATATTAAGCATTAAGACCAAATGTCAATTTAAACTATACCATCATAAGAAGTTCAAACTTAGTCCAAATCTCAAAATTTCAATTACAGTGTTAGAGCATACTGATGTTGTCAAATTTTTACAAATAAGTACTTTTAAAGGTGTATTTTTTCTATTTTTATTTACAGTGGCCACATTTGGCTGAAGATTTACATTTGTCCAAAAAAGATAGACCCTGACACCTGGATCTCATTGTCTAAATAAGATAGACCCTGACACCCGGACCTCTTTGTCAAATAAGATAGACCCTGACACCTGTATCTCTTTGTCCAAATAAGACAGACCCTGACACCTGGATCTCTTTGTCCAAATAAGACAGACCCTGACACCTGGATCTCTTTGTCAAATAAGATAGACCCTGACACCTGGATCTCTTTGTCAAATTCAATCCAGGGCAGTATTTATAATTAGTTAAAGTTTTCTATATTTTGATGTATGGATAACTGATTGCCATAATTTCAATAAACCTAAGAAGCCATAATGCCAGGATGTTTTCAATCCAATTCATTGTAATGAATATGTTGTCCAAAGGGTTTTCTATTTTTAGTAACAGCTGCTAAATTTGCAGGTACAATAATATCATTTGTTCAAAAAGAACCCTAACAAAACAAACATCATTTAGCGATGATTATTGTAAACTTTCATCAAATTCTGTTGAGCAGCAATGAAGCAGTATTTCAATGGTTTCTCTATTTTTTCAATTTGTGATGACAGATTGGCATCACTGGAATAAAATGATGTCTGGATAATTTCACCAGGGCTTTACAAATCCACTTGGGCCAAGCTCAATTCGGCCCAGGCAAACTCAAATGTGCAAGGTACCAGCATGTGATCAAGGCCAAATATTTCAGAGACTGAGAGATATTTCTGCAAGTTTTATACTCTGCAACAGTACATATATAAGCATCTTTATTTTGCATTTATACTTGCCATGTTCCCCTTTTACTTAACTGGCCAATTTCTTTTTAATCATTTAAATTTTAACTGAAATATCTGTGCATATATGGGATTCACCGACTTTCAAGTCCTAACCTTGCCACATCATTATGAGAGGATAAGCTTGCAAGCTCTCAAATATCAGCGTATTAAAGATCGTATTGATGCATTTCACCGCGTTCAAGATGACTACATGGTTAACTGCTAATTATTAATAACATAAATCATTGATTTCATGGACATGTGTACTTGGAAATAAAATGCACTTGTTGATAATGATTAGTAACTTGAATTCTTTGAAAGCTTGATTAATCAGGTGAATATTTATCGCCTCCAAGCATTTTATTATGTATTGTTTATGTGATAAATTACAGTTAACAGATAAATACTTATTGTTCAGCAACTAATTAATGGAGAAAAAAAATAACTTCTGAAATCCTTCTCAAAAGTCAGCTTGTTAAAGATTGTTTTGAAGCACATTGCCAATTTCAAGGTGACTAGATGATAATAAATTTGATAACATAAGTGTTCACAAATCATCCAGCAGCGAGTATTTAAAATTCATGACAAAAATGTTTAACTTTCATTTTTGTTAATGAAGCTGAAGAGGTAAGTCTGGGCAAGTATCTAGGCAAAGAAAAGCATGCCTTCCATCAAATTTGGTCTTATGCTGTTTAACTGTTTTTGAGAAGAAGCTAATAAAGGCTTTCTTATTTTTAACAGCAGCCATATTAGACAGTGGATCAGCATCATTTGCATAAAATTAGAAGTCCTTCATGCCAGGATGCTTTCCAACAAATCTGGTCTGATTCTGCAGAATGGAAATTGAGAAGTAGTTTTAAAAGTATTTCTATTTTTAGTAATGGTGTCCATATCGATAGCAAACTGGCATCATTTGTACAAATTTGTTGTGTCTTTGTACCAGAATACTTTGTATCAATTCTGATCAAATTCGAATAAATAACCACTGAGAAAATGTCATTAAAAGTTTAATATACTTTTGGTATCAGTGGCAGTATTTAACAGCATAAAATTTATAATGTTAAAAAGGTCTTCATGCCTGGACATTTTCTGCCAAATCTGAGTTAATTCTGTTAATTGAATATCAAGAAGAAATCATTTAAACGTTTATGTTTTCAGTAATAGTGATAATATTCGATGGCAGATCAGTATTGATTCTACAAATCTGAATGCCCTTATGCCAGGACACTTCCTTTCAAATTTGGTCCAAAAAAATCTTGCAGTTTTTGAGAAGTCTTTTAAAGTTATTTTGTTTGTTCAGTATTTAACACATCAACACATTAAAGATTAGATCACGACATGGCTCTTGGAATAATGTGCCTTGTCCAGAGGCACAATATTGCAGCCAGCAAGGCATGATCTGCAACGATCTGAAATTGCAAGTCCACCACAGTAACCACTGAGCTACTTCAATCTAACTTAAAAGACTGGAATCCAGAATTCCAGGTTTCATAACCTAAGCAGGAATTCTGGTACTATATCACTCACCTCCACATGAAAAACCCTGCTGCTGCTGCTGCCAGAAGGCAAAGGATTATCAGAGCTGGTACCAGAATAGGTACAATCCATTCTCCAGTGCTTTTCAGTGTCTCTTTAACAGCTGTAAATAAAAAGTCAATATCAGAAACTGTCTTCAAACAAAATTATTATGCTTGTAGTCTACCTCTATTGTAAAGTCTAATGTCTATCGAATATTCTAAGAGGCAGTCACGCTTAGAAAGAGCATAAACATAATTTCAGTACCATGGTCATAAACCTAGACATCAATATTTACAGAAGATCTAATAAGATAATTTATCAAGGAACAGGATTTTGTCATTTGGCAACAGGATTTATGTTAACTGGCAACAGGAATTTTGTAATCTGGCAAGATACTGAGGGGAATGAATGTCTGTTAATACATTCACAGTCTCTAGGTGTATGTTTTCAAACTGTAATATATATGTATGTGTGTGTGTGATTTGGATTTTTAACTTAACTTTAACAATGTTTGCAGTGAGACAGTTTATAGTGATGTCTAGCACTGGGGCATCATGCCTCAGACATTTATGTATGTACAAGTAAAATGTCAGTTAAGAATTTATATCCAACACAAAAGTATGCTTTCTATAGCTGGAGTGGTTGGCTAATAAGAATGCAATTTAACTATATTTTAATACCAAAGCAATTGAACCGTTATACAAATAAAATATATTCAGTAGACCAGATTAATCTGAATCTAAAAGATCAGCTCCATCATCACAAAAGCCACATAACTTTGAGACTCCAAATTCTCCCATGATTTACTGGTAACTAACTTTGAGACTCAAAATTCTCCCATGTTTTGCTGTTAACTAACTTTGAGATTCAAAATTCTCCTGTGACTTGCTGGAAATTGTCACATGTATAAAAAAAATACTTTTTTAAAACATGCTGGTAGTACCTTGAGTGCAAAACTGGCCATGGAAACCATTAGCACAGCCAGTAAGGCATACACCAGTCTGTCGCTGGCAGAGTCGGTTGGCACATGTCCCACTACACCGACTGAGACAGGTCTCATTAAACCATCCTGGTTGACACCCATCCTGACAATATCCTGTCTGCTGATGACATCGAACAGTTCCATCATCATCCTTGGCACAATTAGGGTTACACAGAAATTCACACCTTGGTCCAAATCTACCATTTTCACAATAGCTACATTCTCCAGTTTCCTTGTTACATCTGTAAACACCCTTTTCACGACTAGATTTACAGTAAGTCATACAAGAAAAGGCACAGTCTGGACCATAATAACCATCAATACATGTGTGACAGTGCCCATTAACTTTATTACAGTCTGGCTTTTGCCCAATCGTTGTAGCAAGACACTTTTCTGGACACTTCTCTTTACATTCGGGCCCAAAATAACCTGAAATGCAGCCACTACACTCACCAGATTTTTTTTCACATGTAACAGTTGATAACATTATTTGGCATGTGTCACTGCATGTATTATTGCAGCTTCCCCCATACCACCCATTGTTACAATTCTCACAATATCCAGTCTCCTTGTCGCACAGGATCTCCCCATTATCTTGTTTCTTGCAATTTCCACATGGCTTGTTACAGTCACTGCCAAAGTAATGAGATTTACAGACAAGACAATGCCCTGTTGTTTGGTTACATTCAGAACAATATACAACAGGGCAAGTCTTATTACAATAGAGACCATAGTATCCATTCTTACATCCATCATGGCAAATACCATCTTTGTTACAGCTGTTGCTTTCATTCACACAGTTCTTGTTGCATTGGCATTTTGATCCATACCAACCGGGTAGACATGAAATGCATCCATCATTACCTGAACAGTTTAAGCAATTATGAGGACAGGAGTGCTGGCAAAAACTTCCATAGAACCCATCTTTGCATGAAATACAATTAGTATGGTTTAGACAAGTTGTGCAATTTTCAAGGCAAGCATTACAAAATTGGTTTCTTTCAATTAAATAGGTCCCTTCCTTACAAACTGTGCAATTCATCAAACCTATGCATGCCAGACAATGTTTGTGGCATTGTTTTTCACATGTATTACCAAACTGACCCTGGGAACATTCTGTACAATATGTTCCATTTATACAGTTTTGGCACATGCTAGGGCAATTCAAGTTACAGTCTATCCCATATTTGCCTGCTGGACAAGTAATATTACAGAAGGGCCCACTAAAGCCTTGCTGACATGCATTACAAATGCCTGTATCTTGGTCACACTCTCTACATGCTTTGGTGACACAAGTCTTGTTGCAGTGTGACCCATACATTCCTGGAACACATCCATGTAAGCATTTGCCATCTCTTTGACAAATAATAGAATCTGTAGAAATATTCCTGCAGTATAGACTGCAGCTGTTGTTACAAGTGTCACCATACCAGTTATCCTCACATTTTAAGCAATTTCCTGTATCTTGGTTACATCCATCTGCACTGCAATTGCTGAGACATGATGTGTTACACCTCTCTCCTAAATAACATGAAAATATATCACAATGGGTGGGACATGTCACATTACAGTAATCTCCATAGAATCCAGGTTGACATACATCACATGCACCAGTCTTCCTATCACACCCTGTGCCATTAGAACAGTTTGGAAAACATGATATGTTACATTGGGTGGGGCATGTCACATTACAGTAATCTCCATAGAATCCAGGTTGGCATACACTACAGGTAGCAGTTTTCATGTCACACCCTGTGCCATCAGAACAGTTTGGGGAACATGATATGTTACTGCAATCTCCATACCAGTCAACAGCACATCCCCGCGTTGAGTTGGCTAGATCTGAAAGGAGATCATCAAACAAAATCTTACAGCTTTAACTTATTGTCATCCTTTGTAAATATATGTACATGATAGATGGGCGTGGAATATTGCTGTGGAATATTGCTTAACCAACTTAAGTGCTGTCCTGAGCTTTTAAGCAATTTTGTTTCCTATCCTCTCTGATGAGCTTTATTTTGTTTTATACTAAACTATTCAGTCAAAAGCTTTGTCTCTTTGCTATCATGTATAATAAATGCCCTTTCATTCAAACACCCAACTATACATTTCAGTTTCTCCAATATACTGCACTTCAGATTTATGAAAATTAAGTATGTGATAAAATTCGTGTATCAAATATTAAGATGAAATGTTTCTTAATATTCAGATTTCTGCCTGTTTTTAAGATTGTTACAATGTCTGAATCAATTTTTTAAGATTGTTACAATGTCTGAATCAATTAGCAAACAACACAATTTACAGTAAAAGACTCATAAAGCAACTGTGATTTTAAATATTCGTAAATATAGATGTAACTGGAGATGCAAGGGAAGGCACATTTCAGAGTTTCATTTTGGGGGGATTTTGGAAAGTCTGATTCTTACCTCACCAAAGTTGTGTGTCATATGATGTCAAAACAAGCAAACCCTCTCCATTTTGTTGAGTCTCTATTACTTTACCTAAGGAAACATTGCTAACACTGATGGATACTAACAGTGACAATGCTAACACTGATGGATATTAGCAGTGACAATGCTAACACTGATGGATATTAACAGTGACAATGCTAACACTGATGGATATTAACAGCGACAATGCTAACACTGATGGATATTAACAGCGACAATGCTAACACTGATGGATATTAGCAGTGAAAATGCTAACACTGATGGATATTAGCAGTGACAATGCTAACACTGATGGATATTAGCAGTGACAATGCTAACACTGATGGATATTAACAGTGACAATGCTAACACTGATGGATATTAACAGTGACAATGCTAACACTGATGGATATTAACAGTGACAATGCTAACACTGATGGATATTAACAGTGACAGTACTAACACTGATGGATATTAACAGTGATATTTCATCAGTTCATCACAGTATTTCATTTTAAGACTCACTCTTTATGCCTTCTTCACTAGTGAAAATGCTGCAAAACACACCCAGCATGTAACTTTTGTAACTAACTGCATTTTATTTCACGTGTAGAAAAAAAAATCAATTGGCAAAATTTTATTTGTACTCACTATTTCATTTCATTAGCTACTTTTATTGCATATATTGTAATCCATCAGGTTGGGAATATAAAAGAACTACAATCCTTTTCCCATCAGTTCCAGGTATAATAAACAAGAGTCCCCCTAAGGGACTACCACTTAACTGACTGAAAAGAATTTATGGTAATCCTAGATAGTACAACTTTTTCTAAAATACTTCTTAGTATGGAGACTATCTCTGATATTGTTAGAAAACTCCAACATATTAAATTTAGTAGCAAAGCTTGTTTTATGTTTCGCTTAATATCCTCACAAGATTCCTGTAACTGCAAAATAAAATTCATTATTAAGGTCTTTGACACTGATCCTGATATAAAGAATAAAAAACTATCACTTAACTTTGTCAATGTCAAGGTATACCAACATACTGTTTAGTTAATCTAGGAGGGTATCACTTGTGGAAAAAAATGTTTTATCATTCAAAGTATACTTAATTTAAAAAAGCCAACCAACAAATGAATGAGAAATGTATTATACTCAATTATTTAATTGTATATAATGTCAATGTGTTTTATTTGGGGCACATGGAACATAACCAAAATTTAAATAAATGTGTATAATTTATCCCAAAAAATAATGAAGCTGCAGCTAGATAGCTATAGTATAAATCCAGAAGGCTTAAGTAATCGTAAAATATGTCATCTCAGCAAATAAAAACACATATTGTGTTAACCATGCAGGCAGCTGAAACAGGTATTGTAATTAGTCATGCTCCTTCTCTTTCAATTTGTCAGAGAAGAAAGCAACTTTACTTTTACACCAGACAAAGAACCCAAAGTAATATCCGGCAGTTCAAAACGTTTGCTCCACATCCACTGTTTTATTCCATTACTGAAATTCTAAATATATTAAAACGAATGAATATCAGTAATGTGGTGACTTTTATATTGAATACACAATGATAAATGTATAATGTTGTGAATTACTTATGGCAGAAAGGTATTGTTAACAAGACTTCTCTTTGTAGGCTATACATGGCAGCTAGTATTAACGGGGGAGGAAGAACCCAAGAAAACACCGGAAAGAACCACTAACCCACAAGAAGCTACTGGCAAGCTTTCTCACATACCCACATTGGCTAAACCCCGAGATTCAAACCCATGCAGACAGGTGAGATGGCGGTGATCCATAACAGTAAGCGCTTTAGGCCACTCAGGGCCCCAGACTACAGTTTGAGCAAATGTATATATTATGGTCTGTAATTGACACAAATTATTATGGGTGTTGTCTCAAAAGAGTAGAAAAATTCACAAAATCCATGGTTGTCTCTGGTCAAAGTAAGCCACCCCAGACCTGAAACTTGATCCATATTTATGATTAACCTGAGTTTACACTACCAGTCTTGTTTCTGTAAGGGTTATCCCTAAGGGGATGGGAGTAAGTTATCCCTAAGGGGATGGAAGTGGGTTATCCCTAAGGGGATGGAAGTAGGTTATCCCTAAGGGGATGGAAGTGGGGTCTTTAATTACTTAATCAGATAGTAAGTAACAGCTGCCTCTTACCAACATCAATAACCCAATAAATACTAAACTACAGAATTATATGTAGGTAATTCAGCCACCTGCAACAGGTATCCAGAGTATAATTACAATGATAAAATGTTTGTCTAAGAATATACAAATTCCATTAAACTTTTTAACTGGATCTTTTTTAAATAATGTTACTCAATTGAACGAAATTTCAATGGCAACAATAACTCTGCTGTGAAGAGATTTGTCACAAGTTTAAGAAAAAAGCGAATGTAGTATGTAGTGTTGCTAAAGTGTGTGTGTGTGTGTGTGTGTGTGATTTAGAGTTTTAATGTAGCTTAAACAACTTTTCAATCATATCTCTATAACGTCTGCAGCATGGCAGTTTATAGTGATATCTAGCACGTGGCATCATGCCACAAACATGCAGCATCATGTCCCATCCAGTCACATTCTCCTGACACCAGGCTTACTAGTCCTAACACCAACCTCTTAATGGTGAGTGCAATGTGAGGCAGCTGCTAGTACCATTTTCATATTCTTTGATAAGCAGCTGGGGCTTGAACCCAAGACCTTAGGCATCCAAGGCCCATCCAGTCACATTATCCTAACATCAGGCAGACCAGTTCTAACACTAACCTCTTAATGCTGAGCGCCAAGTGAGGCAGCTGATAGTACCATTTTTTTATGTCTTTGGTATGACTCGGCTTGGGCTCAAACACGAGACCTTAGGCATCTGAGTGAATGCTCTAACCATTTAGGTCATCAGAGCAGTCAGTGTTGCTAAAAGATGACATGAAAAACAGTAAAAAGAACATGGTATTTTCTTGGAAAATTTATTGATATTAAATTGAATTAAGCTTATTAAATAATACAGAAAAGAAAGTAAGATCTTTCTTGATTCCTTTTAACTGCACACAAAATTAAAGAATGGTGATGTACAGGCATTGAAAATTGTTAAAGTCGCTGGGCTGAGCAAATCCCATAACCCGACATCCCAGACTAGCCATTTCTGAAGTCAGACAAGTAAAATTTTCCAAGTTGCTAGTCCGGGACAAGTGCTTTTTAAAAGGTCGGGCTAGTCCTTATTTTCGTGCTTTAATCACTATATCTACCTTTATTTGGCCAATCATGCCCTCCAGGCATACTGAATACTTGATTCTACCCCTCTTCATGTATACATTTACATCCTGTTACCGCTTGACTGCATATTGGGCTAAGTGACCAAATTATCGGCAAATCAAAACAAATCAAACAAAAGAAAGCCAGTATGATCAATTTGCAGTGATGTAAGCGGTTGTGTTGCAATGAGTTTACTTAATCCAGATCATAATGAGCGGCTCACTATGATTTTAATCCAGCGAGTCAGTGTAATGATATTAATGAAAGGTACTTTACCGACATCAGTGTTGGTTTCCTTTATGAACTGATTAAATGACAGTAATGATTCTTTAATTTATAATTGATTATAAAGATGATTAACTTCCAAGTGCGATATTGTGTTTGATGCGAAACAATTACACTAATTAATGAGCTGTTTCAGTTTGTATTTAAAAGAGAAAATTGATGTTATGATCACTTTAGAAGTAGTTGTCAATCAAGATGATAGCTACTCTGCGGTTAAAATGAGTTTGCTAAATCTGAGAAGGTAAATTTGTTTGAAATGGAGGGATACAACTTAAGACGGATACTGAGTGTGCGGTAGTTACTTCTAAGTGTGAACGAGGATTTAGTTCAATGAACTTAATCAAGACTTCTTTAAGGAATTCCTTAAACCAAAAGAGTTTACAAATTCTAATGAACATTTCTGCAAATGGATCAGAGCTTGAGGACTTTAACCCAGACACAGCTATTAACTGCTGTCTTAGTGCTGGTGCTGGTGGCAGACATATACATGGACATATTTTCAAATCCATCAGCTTAAACATATATACATGAACCTGAAGAAGCCAACTTGTAGCAGCTGTGGCCATTGCAAGGGTCCACGTCGATAAATTCGTTCAAACGCAGAAGCTACTTCAGTCGCTGTCGTTGTTGATAACGGCTCTGCTTCCTTGTATCTACTCGCAACAAGAAAGACAGTTAGCGCGTACTTGTATGTTAATCGGCGTCTTCCAATTTTGATAGTATCATGTGGTAAAAACAAAATATCAACCTGATGAACTTCATCTGGAACGCTGACATCAAAATGTGCGTACTCTATTGTCTTAGGCGGTGGTAGGTAAATTTGCCATATTGCCTGTTGTGCTAACCATTTATCAGCAGCAACACGTTAGACACCTGCTGCTTCGGCGAGTTTACTAATCGCTGCTCTACCCCTCCAGTATCCTCTTGCACTATAATAAATCAACTCCATTATGATAATAATCAGTTTTTCTCCTGGGTATTTCCCCCATGGTGTTCCTGGTAACTTTGTTAACTGAGTTGAATATTATTTTGTTTGCTTTTTTCCTACGGATTAAGTATATATGTCTCATCAAATCTCGGCAAGTGATTATCATTTTGGGACCAGTGAAAAGTAAGGTGGGACTAGTGAAGAGTAAGGTGGGACTAGTGAAGAGAAAGGTGGGACTAGTGAATTTTCTGAAACCACTTGTCCTGGACTAGTGCTTAAAAAAAAAAAATTTGCTCTGCCCCGAGTCTTAACATCATACACATCTTTATCTAATTTTTCTTTAGTTAATTATAATACTAATTATTGCATAATAAATGAACATTAGCAATGAGATAACATATACTGGTGATACAATAATACAGAATATTCTGAATAGAGAAAAAAGTATTCCTATTAGGACTATTAGTTTTAGTTCTGGGACCAACTTTTTTCAGTGGAGTCCTGAACTGCAACTTTAAACAAAAATCCTAAGGAGAACCCTGCGAGATAAAATGGAACTCAAACAAATAAGTTATATTCGACCATGTGCATGTTGCTAAATAAACATTTTAATTTTCTTGGAGCAATAAATTAAACAACTTGCATAAAGTTCAGTCAAATAATAATGGTGCTTTAAACAAGGCTCATTACACAATCAGCCAATTACTTCTCTCTTAGCTACAAGCTGGATTTTAAACTGCACAAACATCCATGTTGTTTATTTTAAAAGCAACTAAGCTGTCATTAAAATTAGTTTTATTTATGAAATCCTGCATAGCTAATTGAATTTTATAATTTATATGCCTGAACTCTTCATTAATATATGGCATATTCATCAGTCTTCTTATGTTCCAGTAAAACAAAACAAAAATATAAATGAAATCAAATTATATTAGAGCAAATTTGTTAAAATCTGTCTCCGACAAGAACATAATTATGGATGATTGAAGAATGTACCTTCTATAAATATAACTCTTAAACTAGAAACTGTAAAACTAAACAATAATTTTTCTTATAAAATACATAACTTCTTGTTTTACAATATAAGTATAAAGCAAATCAGTTGCAAATTATCACATTTCTTTTTTTCTAATACTTCAGCGCAAGATTCTAATTTTTTTTACTCGAACACATATGACTTGAGAAGGCACAGCAATCAATTTCAGATGGTCTACACCAAATGGCTGGATACAGCCTGTAGAGGTCTACCCTTTCTTAAGGAGAACGATGGCACATGCTTTTTGAAAATAAACAACTCTCTCTCTCTTGTGGTTTGATTATGGACTTCTTCATTTATATTGATACAACTTCCGAGGGGCACAATTATAATCAAGTGGTTTTTATCTATTTACGTGTCATGTCTAAAGAAGTAGGCATTAATGCCAGATGCACATACAAGAATCGGGCAGGACTTGGATCACTCATTGAAACCAAGGCCAATCAATAAATCATGTCAAGCCAGTGAATTCCAGCAAAGACAATTCTAGTCCCTGTCACCATTTCTGGACAGAAATATAAATGCATATACAATTTTTGAAATATAAACAAAAACAAGAAGGAACATCCCTGCATGGCAAGTTCATGAACAAAGCACTGTTGAAAAACTAAAAACCCAAACCTAACTACTGAGACAATAAGATCTCCATTATTGCTGTATTATATACTATTATCTTACAAGAATTACAAGTTTACTCCTTTGTAAGATCTGTAGTTGCATGTGCCTCTTCCAGTTTGAACAAAAAATATATCACTGGTTCCTCACACACCCACCCCTTCAATACAACTGTGACCTTTTCATGGACTGCTTCAAAATTTACCTGAAGCGAAGACATAGAGACCAACTATTGATTGGGATGTAACAAAAAGGAAAATGACTTCATAATGATTCATAGCAGGTCATTCCAAATAACGGAATAATGTTTCATGTCAGTTGCAGTAAATCGTTCGACTCGGTCAAGTATCAACTTTCGTTTCAGTTGATTATTCCGACAGCAGCACAAGGCGTTATCAGTCGCGGAAATGCGAATCCTCGAGTACTGTTTACAATATGATGTAGGGCGATAAAAAATAAAAAATTGTCGTCAGACCCAACCAAATATGAAATAATAATAAAATAATGTGAATATTAAATGAATAAAGTAAAACAAAACGCAAAACGAGTATCATCATCAATGCGTATATCAAAATTAAGCAAGACTGGATTTCCGTGTTTGTAAAATGTATCCACACACGTTTCCCGCATTTCAGAAACCACCTCTAATATATATATATATATATATATATATATATATATATATATATATATATATATATATATATATATATATATATATATATGTGTGTGTGTGTGTGTGTGTGTGTGTGTGTGTGTGTGTGTGAGAGAGAGAGAGAGAGAGAGAGAGGAGGTAAAGGCGTAACAACTATTTTGACCATACGACTTCAGAGCAAAGCAGAAACTATACATTGTAGTTGTCTAAATGAGATGGGTACGAAGATTACAGGTCTAAATAAATAATTAACTGCCACTAGAGCAATCAAATTTACATTTGAAGTTGTCAGAACTTTATCAAGAATTGCGAACTTTACAAGATCCAGATTTTATTTTGAATTAACCCCTTAAATATAGAGTTTGTAATGTTGTGGTTCATTCCTAACATCATGACCATTTAGCCTAGTACCCTCTGCTCCCATGATGCTCCGCTTACAAGGCCAGTTGGAATCAAGTCACAATTAGTACTTCAGTTCAGTACCTCACGAATGTAGTCCTGGTCTATTTTTAGATCGTTTTTTCCTCTCCCTCATTTTGGTGGTGATACAAGAGTTAGATTTAGGGCATCCTTGGTGTGGATTTAAAGGTAACTGTTTATTCTCTAGAATAGAAGCTTGTGGTGTGGTTGCCTGTGTGTTTCGGCAACAGTGCATAGTGAGTAATAAGGTATTGCTGATGATCTGGAAGTGAAATCTCTGATGCATTGCACATTGTTTACACCTTTACTGGAGCATACATAGCAGGTTACAGTTCAGTACAAGAAACAGTTTCCAGTAAGTACCTTGAGCTTAACAAATTATCATGATCTCGTGAGAGTAAAAACTAGGTTAATTATTCGACGATCATTTTCAGTTAAAATGAAGACATCAATTCGAGATTTCCCAGTACTGAGACAATTCATAAGAAAGTACAGTCCATTTGTCCTTTCCCAGAGCTGAAGGTAGCTAATACGAAATGCACCGCTAATGGAGAAGACGTTACTGTTTTGTGCTGGGCTCAAGTACTTACAATTTTTTAACACTGGAGTAGTTGCAAAGCAATTCTCGTGAGGAATGAGATAATGCATGATACAAAATCACCGTGCACGTGTTTGGATAAGACGCTTTATCGCATTATCTTTGGGGGAAAAAACGTCCGCGAGTGTCAAACGATGGTCAAATGTCAAGTGACAAGTTACTGTACGTGTGCGTGTGTGTACGTGTTTTTGGTGGTTTTTTTTTTTTTTTTGTAAGTGCGGTCCGGAAACTACTTAAACCGCCCCACCCCCACCCTTTGATCCGGCCCTGAGTAGTGCAAAGTCGCAATCGCCAACCTTCTGTGGGTTAAAAGGTTCAAAACTCACGACCAATATTTATGCGAGACAGGTTCGCTCAAGAACAAGGAACCGACATACTTAGGAGCGGCCAAAGAGATCGTGACAGGGAGCAAGCAGCAGACAGGGCGAACAGACTCTAATTGACTCACCCTCGAATTGTTAAAATAAGCCTTCCTGAAAATCGCAAAAAAAAAAAAAAAAAAAGGGATCGCGGTGTCTGGGTACCGAGTAGGAGACTTTGCCCTCTCTGCTGCTATTAATTAAATATTTTATCAACACCGATTCGATATCGTGACCGTGGATCATACAAGTTTATTGTTATGAAACCATGCGGGGATAACTGAGCCTGACTAAATAAATTTTTAAACTTAATTATATCCATATCACCGCTTCACTAAGTCTGATGAATATTTCGTAGAGTATGTGTATCAACTTCGTTAAATACGTCTAAAATATTGCAGTTATCTCTGATCACTTTTGGTATTTGTGTATACCGCAGAGTAACGTAAATCACATCTGCGTTTTTATGTCTACCTCGTGAAACTATTCAAGCTGGATTGGATTGTTTGTCTAGCATTATGTCGTCGTATACAACTAAATTGTTAATAAACCCATCAATATCATCTACAGACGGCGCTTCATCGATATCAGTTATAAATTCAATAACATCATCACCGTTTTCATTTAACAACTTTGCGCGCTCATTAAAGTCTTTTTACACTTCATAGCATCGCTGGTCATCAACAGACGGAGCAACTAAATATAACATCCCATTTCAACCACCTCATTATCAAATTAAGCATTAGTTGTGTTTTACCACTTCCAGAGGGACTTATGATAATCATTCGGATAGAATTTGGTAACGCAGCATGATGCTTGACCGGCTCTTGTTTTCTTGTCGCTGAGAAATCAATTACATTCATGTTGTAGAAATATAATAAATAATATGGATTTATATTGTGTAAAATGCAGGGCGCATACTCGTACAGGTGAACTAACAACTATTACAACAAAAAGCAACAGATCAGCAGTTACAGGTAAGTGTGAACAATGTGGTACAAAGAAATTTAAATTTATTTCTAATCCAAACAATATTAAAAAAGAGGAGGTGGTATTGCCGCTCAGTTAACAAAGTTACCAGGAACACCATGGGGGAAATACCCAGGAGAAAAACTGATTATTATCATAATGGAGTCGATTTATTATAGCCCAAGAGGATACTGGAGGGGTAGAGTAGCGATTAGTAAACTCGCCGAAGCAGCAGGTGTCTAACGTGTTGCTGCTGAAAAATGGTTAGCACGACAGGCAATATGGCAAATTTACCTACCACCGCCTAAGACAATAGAGTGCGCACATTTTGATGTCAGCGTTCCAGATGAAGTTCATCAGGCTGATATTTTGTTTTTACCACATGATACTATCAAAATTGGAAGACGCCGATTAACGTACAAATACGCGCTAACTGTCTTTCTTGTTGCGAGTAGATACAAGGAAGCAGAGCCGTTATCAACAACGACAGCGACTGAAGTAGCTTCTGCGTTTGCACGAATTTATTGACGTGGACCCTTGCAATGGCCACAGCTGCTACAAGTTGATCCTGGCAGAGAATTTCAAGGTGCAGTATCATCGCTGATGAAAAAACATAATGTCAAAATCAGACGAGGACATACTGCAATTCATCGTGATCAGGCAATTGTTGAGCGATTTAATCGAACACTTGCTGAGCGGTTATTTGGATATCAATACACGAAGCAGTTAATTCAAGAAAAAAGATCTCGCGAATGTGTTGCAAGATTACCAAGTGTGATAGCTACATTAAATAATGAAATTACTCGTGCAACTTCTATGAAACCAATTAATGCAATTACAAAAAATACATATACCCGTACAAGGACGTGATTTTTCAAAACAACCAGTGCTGGGTAATGTGACTAAGATATTTATGTGAACCAGGTGAACTTGAAGGTGGTAAAAAAGAGCAACTGATTCTGTCTGGAGTATTACAGTACATAAAATTTCCAGTGTGGTTACATCTACTGGAAGACCTGCAATCTACAGACTCGATTCAACTGTTCCTCAACGCGGATTTACACGTGAACAATTACAAGTAATTCCTGAGGACACCCAATTACCACCTGGATTACTTAACTAGCACCCCTACGTCGATTACACTCAAGACAGGTCAGCATCACATTTTCGCGTGTATGACCAAGACTAATATCTTTTCTATCTACGGTAAATTGTCTTGGAATAGTACTCGAGTACCATCACAACATTGCTGTATTACAGCTCGCACAATGATGTTTTGTTGCTGTTTTAGCTTGATGACAAATTCAACATCGAGATCAAAGTCGCCTTTGTTTTTCTTTTGTCAATTTGTTTATAACCAACTATTGTTTTTTTTCCTATATCACTATCATAATTTATGGTTTCTTTAACGTTTATGACAATTCTTCGCAGCTGAAATATTCTTCTGATTTTAGACACTGCAAGATAAACTAAGTTTGACCACTCGACACGATCATCGACAATCCAAACTCGCGTATCAGAGATGGTTAACCCCTGAGATGAGTGAATTTTTATTGCGTATCCTAACGTCCACGGGGATTTATCAGCGCATAGCGCATCCTCAACAACACTAGCATAGACTACGACAACATCATTTAATACGAGATTCTGTTTCTCAGTCTGTCCTGGTATTTCAACGTCGATATTTTGTCGTCTTGTATCAGCTGGTCTATAACACAATGGTTATTGTATCTGGATACTGGATCATACACAGATAACGCAGACGATACATCTGATATCTGATTATCTTTTAATAGATATCTTTAATCATAACATCTGCCGATTCAGAATAATTATATAACATTTCTTGTTTTATTTTCCATTCTCCCCATGATGCATCAGTACTTGTAAATTGAGTCAGTAATTCTGAATATTTTTTTTCGATATAGAATGAATCCGTTGCAACTCTGACTGCAGTGGTAGGGAATCTATTTATCATCGATAATAAATTTATAGAAACATAAGCGAGCAATGAGTAAACTGAGATGGCTCACCATCAACATAACCAACAATTTTACCTAATCGTGTTCCGTTAGACAAGTAGGCGTTTTCTCGACTTACAAATATATCTCTCTTCGTTGCATCGGCGATAATAAAATCATATTCAACATCGTCCATAATTAATCGTGCATAATGTCGTTTATGATCATTAGCCCCACCTTAAGTAAATGTACCGATTATTCTTCTACCGAGATCTTTTGCGGTTTCATTATCATCAGGTGGTGGTAACCAAACTTCGGTCTGCTTCCGATATGATATAATTGCCTCACTTAAAATCAACGATATTGATATTTTACAATCAAGCATATATCATAATAAAACTATTGGTGCCCAGCGTTTTTCTGAAAAGTGTCTACCAAACCAAAAATAACAGATCGGATGAAGACCTTTAGCAAACTCGAATGATACAATACGAGCGAATCCAGTTAGATCAAAATCAGGTAGTGGTCAATTTATCGATAATCTGGTCATTTCGTTTTTGGGGTCTCCAAATCTTTTAAAATATCCAGAACATTATCCGTAGGCAAGAAAACTTCCCGGATAATACGCGACCGTATCAACCGAGATAACGTCACTGTAATTATCCTTGGTATTCCACAATCCACCGTGTCCATATTCATAGCAGCTTAGTTGTACTTCGTCAAGAAATTCAAATCGTGTTGGCTTTCAAGAATTTTTCCCTTTTGCAAAGTGAGCAGCAACAGATGGAACTGTAAAACAATTATTTAGTAATTGCTCAGTATTCTCTGTTGAAATTTCTGCGTAAGATTTTTCATTTCTTCATGAAGAGATTCTTTACGATTTATTTCGCCGTTAGGTCGTACAGATTGATCATATTTTTCATCATCTGAACTTTTAAATAGCAATACAGATACAGGATAGCTTTACTTATTTCGTGAATAAAATCAAACATGTCTCCTCATTAGAATCATACAGTACGATCTCGTGGAAATATTGTGACTGCGCTGGTCCACGCGTGCGCGTTATAATCAATAATTTCAATGGGGGCTCCTCTCGATTTATTCTTTGATTCTTATAAAATTTCTTATTATCGTTGCTACTATTATTGGACATTTTAATTTATTTCCTAACTCGGCACCATGATTTATTGTAGCTCCTGTATCCTTAACCGATTCTGTCCATTTGTATGTTTTTTTTTCACATCGTAGATCCGTTAACCCATTTCCGCGCATCGTGTTTGTAAAATATTCGATTACTCGTTCGACTACACGGTTCAGCTTTGAAAATCTCATTGGCGCAAGATCATTAATATTGGGGTTATCATTTAGCTAATAAATTCCATAAATAACCGCGGTCATAGGAGACGCTCGAGCGTAATATGGTTTATCAACTCCAGTAAGCATTCCTGGCTTGGAATTTTTACCTAGCACAGCGGTTTTTCACGAATAATCCACCCAGCGGAATCTGTTTCTGATAATACAACAAATTTTATTCTGAAAAAATATTTTTGATCGTTAAGATAATCAATAATGGTTTTCGCCCGCTCATCGTTCATGGTATCATCAATGACTTTGTCCTTGCGTATGACCGTGAATGTTAACCACGTGTGAGATGCCCCATTATCACGAAATTCATTTTTATCATTCTGAATATTAGTAATCAGATTATTCGTCTGATCAGCCAGAGTTCTCCTCCGCAAGTCAGGAGTTATTCTGTCAAGATCGAATCTGGATTCAGGAAACGAAATTTTCCAAGGCTTGATTGTAGATAATCTCCCAAACTCTTCCATTATTATATTTAAAACAAGTATTTTAATTAGGATATTATATATACAATGACTCAAATAAGGAATCAGTACAAGTGGTTGATGGTAGGGTCTTTAACTCCTTATAACAAATCCTATGTAAATGAATTCTGCGGACAGCATTTGCAAAGCGTGCAGAGAGGGAGTCTTGGTCCAAAACCGTGCTTACGATGTGGTGTTGGAGTTAGACGAAAAACGCAGTTATGTGTGCAATGTGGTGGTAAAAGATATCGAGAACTAAAACGATATTATGATAAAAAATAACATTGACTCTATCAAAGACAACGTCAAGGACTCAGCTCTTGATAAAGATATAAGAACCCCTGAAGATTATATAGCAAGATTTGAAGACAAATTATAATTTAGACAAATAATATTATATATAAATGGAGCAAAACAATTTTTGTCAAACATATTATCATAAAAAATTATGAAGCATCTCGTGATTGTGTAATCAGAAATTGTCAGCAAAAAAAAAAAAAAACAGTTGGTGCTGTTGATAACACCGGTCATCTTAGATTTACTGTTGGGGCAAGAGGTATCTTATAAATTTATATTCGAGACTTTTCATGGGGTGATCAAAGGTGGTCTTGTGATCGATGATATTGACGGACAAAAACTTAATAACTCTTTTCACAACCTGCAAGCTATCACACAGAGCGCAAAGTTTGCACGTGGAAATAGCGGAAGATATAAGACTATTTCAAAGAAGGCGGTTAAATCATTAAATATAGATAACAGTGGGAAAAAAATATTTCAGTCAATGAATGCGGCTGCCAAGTATTTCGGTATTCACCCGCACGGAGTACAAAAAGTTGCAAATAAAATAACCAAATCAGCTTTTAACACAATTATGAAAAATGGATTTCATTCTTTTGCTTCATCTATACTTTTTCTGCGATTATAATTAAGAAAACCACAAACAGCGAGTAGCCACACCATTTCCTGGCTTATTTTCAGATATATATATATATATATATATATATATATATATATATATATATATATATATATATATATATATATATATATATATATATATAATCCAGAAAAAAACTAACTTTTTAGATCTGACTTGTTAAGTAGAAAAACGTTCATAATAGCGTATTTCTTCTGAATTGTGTATGCAGAAATAAATTTAAGTTGTAATAACTATCATTTTCTTGCAATCCAACATGGGTAACTTTATAATAATTTTTGAAACATATATATGTTAGATGTATCAGTAGCTCATTGCTAAAGCATAGAACTCTGATATTCGAGGTCTGGCGATCGAGTCCCATGACAACTGTCGATGGTTGCGAATATTTTCGGATTTTTCTATATAAAATAGGTGGCCAACCTCGAAGCTCAACAGGGAAAATCCACACACACCCCGCCATGTCACCACGTGGTGAGTACACTTTTGCACTCTCCCGAGGTTGATTTCGGGTGTGTGTGTGCAAAAATCTGTTGAATGTAGAGAATGGTTCCCGTGAATGTTGTGCTGTCCTTAGATACGATTTATGTATTATGCCATCCTTCAAATTAAGTTAATGAAGATTGTATGTTGTGCCGTCCATAGAATTAAGTTTGCATATACTGTAAATACAATGCTGTAAATATGCTGCTATATGTATTGTGCCGTCCTTAAAATTAAGTTAATCAAGATTGTATGTTGTGCCGTCCAAAACAAAAAAGGGGTCAGAAATGACCCCCCAATTTTCTTTTAAAGATATATTATATACTGTAAAATGAATTACGAAAATATCAATGATATTATTTCTGCTATTAAAAAATTAGAAAAAGACGGCATAAATATATCTGATAAACTAAATCCTGAAAAAAATTATTTCTGATTTTGAAACATTACAAGAATGTAAGGAGGAGGGGGATATACACTACCATCAGAATATCGATTCGTAAATTTTTTTCTCAAACGGCGATGTTTCAATCGCTGGCCGCAGTAAAAGGAAACGAGGTGAGGGAATTCGTCTCTCTCTCTCTCTCTCTCTCTCTCTCAATCATATTAAAAGAAATTAGATCAGAACTGTCCCGTGAATAGGAGGCAAAAAAGACAATCAATACTCGCAAAAGACAATTAAGAAAAATTATGCCAGAAACTGTTAGTGGTAATGAAAATGATAGAGTCATTCGTGGAAATGAAAATCAAAGTATGTCAGATTTTAGTCCATTTGTCAGGGGAAAAAATCCCCCCCCCCATGATTTTATCAAGGACGGAGATTATTATTTTTTTTACTGTTTTAATGTGTATCACACGTCAGTGACATTTTTAAAGTATATACTAGTTCCCTTGTTCAAATCAAGGGAGACAACACTCTACGATTGGAAATCCTCGAAAATCGTAGATCTTTAAGACTGAAAATCCTTTGGATTTTACATATAAATTCAGAGTCAGCGTGTCTCCACGAAGTGAAGCAAGTTGCCGGACTGGTCAGTTACTCTGAAATTTATTCTTGATAATAGCGGATTATGACATCGTAGATAGACTGGGTTAATTGATTCTTGCATAATCAGATATCCGGGTGGGACTTGTGGTGTAAAAGTATAAAGAATATATCCTTGCTGTGCCTGCGCTGATATTTCTGTGTTTGTCTGATAGCTGCCATCAATTACGTCACATACAAGATTGACCGCCATCACCGAGGTTATATTTACGATTCCCGGAGAAATATGACGGCCCTGTCCGTGTTGTCCATTATTGTACCGGAGAATGTTATCCTGGGGTGGTGTTATCTTTCCCCACTCGGCGAGTATTTTAGGATAAAACCCGTTAATGATGTCATTGACTGAATTTTTTTTTTAACTCGTCTGGGTTATACCCGGGAAGTTTAAAATTCGGTAGATCTGATTCATTTATTGAATAATGTTTATGAAACTCTAGCTTGGGTTTTTCTTCTGACTTAACTACAGTTTTCACAACACTTTCGTGAATAAATTTAAAATCAAATAAAATTGGATTTGATATTTCTATCTGTTTGATGATTTATTTCCTCGGCGATGACAAATCAAGAAGATATTCTGTAAAACTCTGTCGTATTTTTTCGTAATATTGTTTGTGTTTTTCTTTAATTTCACCGAGTAACAAGTCAAAACTTTATATACAACCACCCGCTCTATTGGTGCTACCATCAGTGGTAAAATAAATGTACTCCCAATATAAATTCCCATCACTGAACAATAATTTACTGTTACCATCAGAATCATTAATTATTGCTTTATAAGTTTTTAGGTAACATTCTGGAACAGTTCCCCAGTACGAGATTTTGTCATAAGTAAAATCAGCTCGGGTTGGTTCAGGTATTTGCGGTGGTGCCTCCGAGGCAACTTCAGGCCATTGTAGCACTGATCTGATCGATGACTGATATATATCAACGGCGTAATCCGGAGAATTTATCTCTATCACGGTTCATGAACTGTTGTTGCTATCTTGATTCTTTCCCGGTGATATTTTTTGTTCGGCGCTGAAATTCATCATTGATCTGTTCGATTGGATAACTGCCTGTGGGTATTCCGACAACTACCCAGTCACGTGTTCCATCTGGTTTGTTTTTATTTGCAAGTACCAACGAATTATTCGATTTTAGACAGCCGAATGATTTTGACCTGATGTTTGGCCAACTGTAGTATACTCGCAACTGCGCAAGGGCGATTTCTTTTACTGGAATAGCGGTTGGAAAATTATTACTGAATTCAGAGTTTGTTGAACTCGCTGATATCATCGTGGTTCTCAACCGACTTGTATTTAAGACTATCTGTTGAAGTAGTTCTGTCCTTATTTAAATTTCCATTTTCCAAATGGCGGTTATCTAAATCAATTACTTAACTGTATGTCTTAACCATTATATCTAATTCAGAATCTGATATCGTCGTATCATGTAGGCTTGATGATATCAGCAACGATAATTTAGAGTACGCGTTTGTTGCCGTGTTTAATTTTACAACATAGTCGTGCAATTTTGTACTCGTGTAAGTGGATATCTTTTTTTGCGATAATATTAAAAACCCCAGTAATGGCTGCCGATGATGAAACACATGTCGTTGCTATTGCTACCGCTAATGGTGTTAGTGCTGATAACACTACGCCGGTGGACGCAACGAGTGTAGATACCGAGTACATAATGACATCGATGGCAACAACACGTCTTCGGTATTTTTTACTTTCGTTGTTTACTTGTCAACGATAGTTTTTAGTGCTGTTTGCCATTCACGTACTTGATCATATCTAAATTTTTGAACGTCCATTATACTTTACACAGTAACCAATTGAGGCGTTTCAGCAACAAATTCCAGACACCACGAGTAAGATGCTGCGGTTAATTTCTTATCAGCTGCTTCCAGAATAAATGTTTCTTTTTTCCCGCTATTTAACACAACAGACACAACCCCAGGAAACGTATCGGTTGAATGCCGCCAGGGATATGTCGTGTATATACTAAATTTTGCAGCGCTGAACACAAACAGGCTGTACACACCAACGACTTCTGCTGTATGTTTGACAGTATTATTTTGCTGTGACCATGTCGAGAATCCCGATGACACTGTGTATACGTTATTGGTAATCTGTTTGTGAGGAATTTTAATCAGATTAATTTTGTTAACGATATCAGGAATTCCACTTACGACATCTTCTAGTGTTTTTTTAATCGTTTCAATGCCCGTCTTGACATCAGAGAGTTTCACGTCAGCGGTCAACGGGGTGCCAAAGAAATCATCTGTGATTTCATTAAGTTTTCTAAAGTTTCTACGGAGATTTGTAAACATACTTACGTGAACATCATACTCGGCCCGCAACGTGGATAATTTACCATCTACGGTGCTGTAGTTAACGTCTACGTATTATTTTGTTGCGGATTCTTCGTCGGATGTTGGATCTCTGAGCACTACTATTTTATTTCCGTTCATGCTGAGTTCACATGTCATTGTGTCACCGGTATTCTTCAAACGATTAGTAACACTTCTTGCAATTTCATCTCTGATGGTTATAAACGATATATTTGAGTCTCTGATTCTACCGCCGTCAGTAAATACTGGAATGTTATCCGTGGTAGCACCGAGAACTCTACGAATTATATCATTCCATTTGATATTGCTCGTTTTCAAAACGCCGTATTTATCCTGAAAAACAACAATCTCATCTCGGTCAACCCCAGAGAGGTTCATGATATCAGCGAGTTCGTCTTAGTCGCGTAATTTTGACAAATCTACTTCGTGGAACTTTGTTTTTTACTCTTAGTAGTATTACCGCGGGATCTTCCGTAAATATCTACCATTATTCTTTTCTTTCTGATCTAAATCGATGATTTCTCAAACTGTTGACTTGTATTATTGTACACAACTTTGTGAGGTGGCAACGATGTCGTCGCTGTTATAGCCTCAAGTACAGCAATTGCTTCACGGCCGCATATCGGTGGGTCATTTAGTGTTTGTATTGGTAGCGTTGAGTACCAGATTGGCACTCTGTGTCCGACTTTGTACGGTGCAACATAATTGATAAATTTCCGCGATGGAGCTAACCCATACGAATCGAAATAAACACTTCCACTGGGATAAATCGCGTATGCTACCCAATGAGTTCCAGGTCCAGTGCTGTTATCGAGATCAATAATACCGGTTTCAATATTGCTTGGTCGTTGTGGCAATTGATCTCGTATAAAACACCTCTAAAATATTTTATTTTTAGTTGTTTAGCAGCATCAAGTAAATCAAAATTTGACATCGGTAGGACCACTTGCGGTCCCATCAACGAGGTGTTCCTGTAAGTCATAGACCTTTTCCTCGATGAGTTCCGGGAAGTCTTAAGCCCTTTCCCGTTGCTTTTTTAATACCATTTCAGCAGATGTTCCAACAGCACCTAACGCGGATGTTTTTTGCAACGGCTGGTGCTGGAACAGCTATAAGCGCTGGTATTGCTATGAAAAGTGGGAATATACCGCCTGTCTTAGCAATATCTTTAATGGTACCGACAGAAAGTTTAAGTCATATTTCAGTCTTGGATTGCTTAGCTTTATCAAAATGTTTGCGCTGACGTCCCGTCAACGACAGTTTATTTTCATCGCCTGTGATTTGATTGTCTTAGCGTTATTGTGGTCCCACATTTTTTTGGCTGATGCGGTTTTTACCTTCTTCATCTGACCAAGAGTCAGGCTGACTCTAATTTGACGATATGATAACATTTTATAAAATACTCGTGTTTCTAAATAACGTGGATTAAGGTAACACATTAAAATTTTCCACTGGTACATCAACGACTTTCATTTGACCACTACCACCTTCAAGTAACATTGCTTTGTCACTGATTATGACCGCGATTGCTCTGTAATTAACACCACCACCTGTATTCACGCTGGCTTTGAAGTATATATCAACGACAGATTGTTTCAATAAATCAAGATGCTTCAGCGAAAAGTAATAGATCGTATATCGAGTTTTAAAATCATGCTGTGAGATCTGTAAACCAGTATATACGTTTTAATCACGTCCCATAAACGTCATTAATCGATGGTATACACGTGCTATACAATTTCGTTCATAATTCACCAGTATGTTTTCTGTTGGTTCTTGTTGTCCGTTTATCCGTAAAGAAACCTCGGTAACACACAGTCTGTAAAATATCATATGGGAGTGAGTTTGTGAGTTCAATCGATCATAATTCTGAAAAGCAACAAATATATGTCGTGGTTCAGAAACACTTTGCTGTGATGGTATGTGCCATGTAAATTGACCGTTTATATCAGTTTGTATACTATCCATGGTTGTTTTCAACTATGACAGTAGTGATTTACCACCTGTGTCCATAAAAGGTAATAGTCGCTGTTCTTCTGCGTTCGTTGGAGTCATCCACAAAGAAAGTTTTGTCAGTATTACCTTACAAGGATCACCAAGAGGTCTTAGATAGCATCGTTGTCGGTAGCCTTTCTCACAAGAGCAACCGTGTGTTTAGCTCCAAAGATAACTTTTCTAACCTTTCTGCAAAATCCAAAGATATGTTACAGTGGAATTGCGCATGAAATATTTATACGACCTCACTCCGACATTACTTGGCGTGTTGCAAATCCTAGGTTAAATTCTGGATTACTACCTTGAACCACCGGCCACACATTAGCGTTATTGGCATTGTTTCCTGGTCGTGTTATAACATACTGATCGTCGTTGGTGCTATCAGAATTGTCTTTCATAAACATCATTGTCGGGCCTGCTGATTTTGTAAAATCAGATTATCTTGCCAATCCTATTATTGTTGTAGCAACGTCAACAGCTTTCTGAATTGTCTCGATGTGTTTTTCCATCGATAATAGAGGTGGCGCTATCAAACAATGCAATGATGCCGTTGTTGACTAAACCAACTCGTACTTGATTTGCATATACAGTATCATCTGTTTTATAATTTCACCTTCTATCTCAATAAAAGCCTCAGCGGGTAAAAAGTATTTGCTTGTATCATGGACTTGTAATTCAATTCTTCCACACTGATTTGGTAGTCGTGCGTCATAAGAATAAAATTGATAATCACGTACAGACTCATCTTTAAGAACTGGTGCTATATCAAATGCTGTGTCAGATATAAGTTTAAACATTTTTTAATTATAATTATTTTCGTCTAACACGAGGATTACCGCCTTTGGGAAACTCCGCATCCTGATATCAAACTTGTAGTATTATGTCCTGTTTCACTGGGTCCTTGATGGGCTAGCGATGCCAATTTTTGATTTGCAGCTTGATTTATTATTTTACTGACATTTGCAGGCATGACTTCAGTGCTTGGTAATTTCACTGGTTGTGGTTTTCGTCGTATTAATCGTGCTAGTCTATCTTTGATTACCTAGAACGCCTTACCAGCATCGTTGACGATTGCACCAGGAGCTTTTTCACGAACAACGTCATTAGCTCTCATCGATAAGTGTTTTGCAACACGTACTACTTTTGGAGCTAACCTTCTCAATAATCCCTGAACAACATCACGAAGTCCATCTCCGTAAATCGCTCTGTAGGATGGTAATCTTGAGTTTATTACTCTGACCATTACAGGTCCACGCTGACTATTGTGTACGATCATCTTATTCTACTTACCAGTTATCTAATCATTGTGACAACTAGTCACTAGTCAAGGTCGTCAACGAGTTCGTCGATAAGTTCCCGGTAAATGCTAATATCCATGATACCACCATCAAATAATCGCTGACAAATATCAGCTGCTTCATTATTTCCGGAGAATTATTAACAGCACGTTTTCCTCCTATGAGAACTTCTAGTCGTCCTACGTCATTGAGGATATTGTTAGCGCATGGAGTAACAAGACCACTTCCAGTAAAACCACTTCCGGTTACTCCTTCTTCCTCACCTGTTGTTTCCGCGTTTTTCTTAAATAGTCTTAAGGGTGATCTTTTTACTTTTGCTTTCTTAAGTAGCTCCTTAGACCTTTCAAGTTCCGACATCAACGTTTGCGGTGGTGGTGGAGAAGAATGTTGAAAAAGTTGTGGTTGTTTATTAAGCTCTCTATCAAGTCTTCTTGTTGCTTCTACAAGTGCATCTAATTTAAAATCATCGAGTCTGCCTTGTTTTTTGTTGTAATACACACGATATACCCATTTAATAAAATTGTCATCATTTACAGTTTCTTAATCGCGGTTTAATATTCTAGATTTATCATACACGACAAATAGTATGTTTTAGGTAAATCACGTTCTTTAGTAATTTTAATATCTTCAATAACACCTCCCTTAAATATTTTAATCAATTCCATATTTTCATATTTTACTTTGGATTTAGGAGCAAGTTTTTGTTCTATGCCGTCGATAGGCGTTTCTTCACCTCAATGAGGCTAAGCTGCAGCTATTTCAGTTGGAAGTGCTCGTAAAATCTTTTTTTGTTTGTTTAGTTCTCGCTAATATTTTTTCAGTTTGCTCAGTGGTTTGTTGTACTGGCGCAAGTAGACCTTCAGTAGCCGTTGCGACTTTTTCAGTAACTGTTGTGATAGGCTTAAATAATTGTTCTGTGCCTGTAACGAATTCAACTTAGGCTTCTTGCCGTTCTTGTAGTTTTTATACTGAAAGAATCTCTCACAGGGAGAAATTTTTTAATTGCTTCTAGTCGCTCTCTAGCTAATCTAGCTGTGTAAGATTCCAGCGATGGGGATATTTTATTTTAACTGATAGCAGCAGAGAGGGCGAAGTCTCCTAATCGGCACCCAGTCAACGCGATCCCTTTTTTATGCGATTTGTTTTTGCGATTTTCAGGAAGGCTTATTTTTGTAATTCGAGGGTGAGTCAATTAGAGTCTGTTCGCCCTCTCTGCTGCTGAGCAAGAAGCGTAGCAATGGTCGAGGTATGAAACGCCAAATCGTTCTGCATGTGTTACAAGTAGCGCATGAGTCTAATATGTCGGATCTCCTGGGTAAAATGGAGACAACCGATCGAGTCGTAGGTAAATTATATTGACATAGGCAAATAGTGACGTAACATCTGATAACGGTTTCATAGAGCAGAGTGACAGGAGTGCCGTTTATGCCATTGTTAAATAACCCACTTTTAAAGAGAGTGGATGTGGATAATTATGATCACACCTTACCGTGGGGGAAAAAACTTTTATATCCTAAAATTTGTAGATTGGGCAACTAGGTATCCTAAGTATGTTGCCTTACAGAATATCGGAAAAATCGAGCGTGTGACCGCAGTACCATTAAATATGTTTAGCGGTTATAGGTTCAGGAAGAATTTTTAACAGACTGTGGACCACAGTTTACTTCGGAGTTAATAGACTTTCGCAAATCAGAGGGTTAACTCCAAAGCTATACCACTCACCCTAACCCTAACACTTCAGACATATACCCGTAAATGGTAATAGCCATATCAAGTTCGAAGTTCAAAATGGCCACAGGACATATGGTTGTGCTATTTCAGATGGGTTTACAAGTCACCAAACATATGATTCACCAAAATGAGCCCTTCAGCCGACGGTAGCTGCACAGCCACAAGAAATACCGGTAAATGTATAACATGTACACTGTGTGCAGCCAAATATGGATGCAGATAATTGCAGCTTTTAATGAATAAGTGATATCAGCCCCTCACCCAAAAATCAATATTGTCACAGGTGAAGGGCTGATTTATCGGCCTAGAGGTACACATGCTATGGCAGTATTTTCGAAGTCCTGGACAAAACTTTCACACACACACACACACACACACACACACACACACACACACACATATATATATATATATATATATATATATATATATATATATATATATATATATATATATATATATATATATATATATACTGTGCGAAAAATAAACCGAGGACAAGCTAGAGAATATGATCAGTGAACAGGCAATTATAGACGTTCTGCACATAACGAACGCAGTTTGATTTTTAAACATCCAGACTACATACCATTATTCATTTCTTGTCCATCTATTGCGGTCATATATATATATATATATATATATATATATATATATATATATATATATATATATATATATATATATATATATATATATATATATATATATATATATATATATCTGTGTGTGTGTGTGTGTGTGTGTGTGTGTGTGTGTGTGTGTGTGTGTGTTCAGGCATTAGTTTGGTTTTATTCTCAAACTTCTTTTTTGTTATTATCGATTTCGTTTTTAATTCATCCATTCTAGCACCCGATGCAAGGTTAAGCTTATTTCCATGTACAATTCCATTTTTAATGTGTCTATGCTTCGTTTTGTACGGTTAAAATTATATCATTGTCACGAAGTAATGCGAAAGTTTCTAGTATCTACTTCAGTTTTGAAGAATATGCCTCTGTTGGTATCATTTGTTCCAATTATTGAAATCGTTCCCATTCGTTTCATCTTTCACAGTATGTACTAATAGTATCTTCTACGATGTCGTTATCATTAACCACGTCACGATCAATCCATCATGCCTGATATTGATTATTGAACCTCAGCATGTAACTGATTGCAGTAAACGGAACATTTGCTTTTGTCTTAATTTTGTCGCAAAAGTCAGTAATAGATAAATAATAAGGTTTTTATAATTCTTTAACATGTGTTACTTTTTGTTTTGTTTTTGACTCCGCCCTCCATTTTCTTTTATCTTTTTTTGTTGGACGGAGTTATTTCTAGTTTTCTCGCAACAAACACCAGGAATATTGTTGGCATTTAGCATATTTTTAAAGTTAGTGGCTATGAGTGTTTAAATCATTCATTATATTTCTATTTTGTGACAATTTGGATTGCTTTTTATTGTTCAGATCTCTTTGTAACTGGTTGGGTTATATTGGAAAGCACACCATATAGTCATCGCAGATTTTTTCTTCGTATCGTTTTATGAAACATCCATTTTATTGCTTATCTTCTGTCTAACTGGCTGTAAAATATTGCTTAATATTAGACCTTGACCTTTGATCATCTACTCTTCTTGTCATAGCATTCTCAGTCTATATGAACAATTCATTTGGATCTAAAAAAGACTATGTTTTCTTTAATTTGCCTCGATAAGTATTACATTTTGATATTTTTTCAATACAACTCAAAGTCTTACGTATTAGAATAATAACACGTATTCGCATAATATTTAATAGAACAGGACGTCTTTTTTATCTGTGGTTTTTTTTTGTTGTCCCAGATATAAAAAGTAAAGCCATAGTCATTATGACCTCTCGTGGATATATCTGTCATAATTATTTATCTGACGTGATAAAAATAAATTACAGACGTACTGTGAAAGTCTACCATTTGTCCGTTTTCATCTTTAATGATGAATTTCAATATGTTTACGATATATCTTTGAATCTGTTTGTGGTTTTGTGATGTGATGTGATGTGATTTTGGATTTTTAACGTAGCTTTAAAAAAATTTTTCAGTCATATCGCTACGATGTCTGCAATGTGGCAGTTTATAGTGATGTCTAGCACTGGGGCATCATGCCGCAGACATGTAGCATGATGTCCCACCCAGTCACATTATCCTGACACCGGGCCGACCAGTCCTAACACTAACCTCTTAATGCTGAGCGCCAAGCGAGGCAGCTGTTAGTACCATTTTTGTAAGTCTTTGGTATGACTCGGCCGGGGATCGAACCTCCCGCATCCGAGGCGGACGCTCCAACCACTAGGCCACCGGAGCGGTTGTGGTTTTGTAGTTTTAACGATATTTTCAGCATATGATAAGCTGTGCATGGCGTTCTGTGTATCTGGTGGAGGAAGAACCGGAAAAAAACTAGAAATAATCACATACCCACGGGAAGCTAATTAAAAGCATTCTCACATATCTCCGTCGGTCTAACCGAAACTCGATCCCACAAAAGGCAGTTGTGAGATGTCAGTGGCCTGTAAAGGCGAGCACTGTAGACTACTTGAATTTGAAACTGCTTGTAATGACGGTTAACGTTATAAGGAATAAGGTCAGCGTAAAAAATATTTTTTAAATACAAGATCGCAAACAATAATGTGTAGTTAGATTTGCTGAGGACATGCCGTTACGACTAAAATATTTTATTATGTCATATAGTTGATCAAGATAAATATCAAAATGTTGTAAATCTATAATAAAAAAAAAATGTAAAAACTATATCAGATTAAGTATATCCCGTATAGCTGTCTGCGTATTAAATCCTAACCATTTAGCAATGTAACTGGTCATAATTCTCTAATTGTTACTCGAACTGCTCGATACATTTGACCTAGATTTGTTGCATTCGATGTTTATACTTTCTTCAATGTTATCTTTTTGGATATATTTAATCCTTGATTTTAGTCGTGCATATTTTGAGGTTGACAAAAATAATCAGATATTAAGACAGTCTTTCTTGGTTCTTCTCGTTTATGTAATAGAAGATATTGTTGTTTAGTTCATCTTAAATAGTGTAATACTCCACAATAAACTCAATTGTTTTCAAAGATATCGAAAGTTTAACAATTCTGCTATTAAATGTTGTGGTAAAATAGACTTCTTTTACAATGAAGGCCATTCGATTTCGTCTGCGCTGGGATGTTTGTTGCATAAAAAAATATCGTTTGTAAAAGAAAAAAGTGAAACAGCCAAGACTTTAGCCAAAGGTAAATGCTTTGACATTTAAATTTTGTTAAATGTACAACTTTTGTTGTAAGTTTATCTAAAATATCTTTCTTCCATCACTTTCGCCCCTCTCTAAAATGTTTTTGTAGTTAAAGTAATGTTTGTCTATCTTGGGTGAATCCCACTTCTAAAAGTCATGACTCTTATGTCGTGTTAATTTACTTCCTGGTTTGGTTTTTAAAAATCTCTTTTCATCTGTTGTACTCATTGATATAATAAACACATTTTAGTTGGTTATAGGGACCAGCAGACTGAGTTTTCCTGGGTTCTTCCTCCATCATTAATACTGGCCGCCATGTATAACCTATCTTGTACTGAAAAATGGCGTTAAACTCTACAACAACAAACAACAGACTTGCTGATGTACACCGCGCTGAGCATATTTGTTTATACATCAATAAGCTGATCATATATGTTGATAAATCCATAAAACAATCATACCTGTCAATAAAATCTACACATTGATCATATCTTTGAAAAGCGATATAATTGGTGATTATTTGTTGAAAACCATGCTTTCATCGTATCCATTAAGGGAGGAAAGATGCCATTGTCATAATAGGCTGTTAACTTTGTGTGCATGCGTAGGGTTTTTGTTCAGTTTTTGAGAAACGGAAGTTGTTGTAGCAAGAGTGTCAGAGATTTAATTATCATTAATTTTGTTTATTTAAAAGAACCACATCTTATTCATATTGGTGTGTTATATATCATTGGTGGATACAATCTCATCCGGTTTCTTCCTTTTACACCAAGTTTAAACAAATATTTAGATTTCTTTAAAATTGTTGTTGTATCTATCGATACCGTTCATTTTCGTCACCATGTCTCTGGAATAAAGCTAGCGTTGTCACTACCAGAATCACTGTCTGACTGCAAGTTTTGAAGCGTTTATATAGTTTTTAAACCTTACCATCATATGTTCGTAAAACCTTGTTGACCTAGTATTTGTTTCTCGAATATGATTAGCATTTTCAGACCGAATTAATAAATGTTCTCTTATAAAGTAAGATGCAGGATACATAAGACTTTCTACTTTAAATCTAGTTTTGAATCCTTTATTACGTTATCGAACGACGTCCAACCAGTGGCTTCATTTCCAATAACTTTCTCATTAAAATAAATGTCTAGTGATTTAGCCTTCCAGTAGCATCAACCAAATGCACAAACTTCTTTTTCCAATCCTAACTTTTTCCCACGAAATAAAAATTATTTCTTTGCTACACGTCATCGTTTGTTATATTTGTGTCTTGTACATAATATATCTCAAATCATGAGATTGGAATACAAATAAATTAATTTTTATGATGCAATTGTTGGTTTGATTAATTATATCTTCACTAGGTAGATGTATTCCACACACACTCAGTAACCTCTTTATCTGGAAGTAAATATGAGACATGAACACATTAACTTGCTACTAAATCTAGATTACTTTGATATTTTAAATGTCAATAGGACATACAACAAGCTGTGTACATCCATACTTCCTCCAATGTAATAAACAGTTAATTCTGTTGGTTTATCTCTTTACAAATCAGTTAATTTTTATTGTGCTTTCTCTGGCTTGCCATTTTTTCCCTTTCCTTTTAACTTTCTCTCTATTGGACTTTCGACATTTCAAAATTGATTGTGCTTCGTAAACATGTAATTTACATGACTGAACTTCGTAAGAATGATTACGTCAACATTTATTTGATTTTTAAAACCCTTTGTTCTTTTCAATATCTCACAGACTCTCTTGGAGACTTTTATATCTATTTTAAGGGTTTTTCAAATGTAATTGGAATGAATTTCATATTATTGAATGTCATATATTTAAATTTCTTATGTGATGCGTTTATTACCAAGCTAGGACATTGTGTACATTATAGTAACCGTATCGCGTTTTTTTACGTGTATTATTTTGCTATTTATACATTCTTTTTACGTCAGGCTTTGCAACCAACACAGATTCATGTGTGTTGCATATTTTAACTATTGTGCTCTAACACTTTGTTTTATCCACATCTCTCACATTCTATAAAGTCATTATTATTTTTGAAAAACAATCAGTTTTCTTGCTTCTTGATACTACTATATGTTTACTCTAATTCTTACTTGTCTTCTGGAGAAGTGTACTTTTGGTACATTGATTTCAACGAAGATATGTGATTTCAGAAAATCATTTATTTGAACGGCGTAACTCTTATAGTTGGTCCCAAACCGTCAAACAATTCGTCATACCCTTTCCATATTTATTGCCTCCTTTTGACCGTAAACCCGTTTAATTTTTTTATTTATTTTACTTTTGCATATGTCATCTTGTATGTTATGTAGACAAATATTCAAGTCTTCACGTTTTTTTTTTCAACATCTGGATGGCCCAAAATTACTGACCTTATTTTAAATATTCCCTCAGATACATTAGGAAGGTAACCCTTTACAAAAGATCGTATTTCTTATTTTAATATTCTTACTTTTTCACCCATGTTACATTTATCCTTTATAAATGTATCGGTTGACAAGTAACCGAATAGATTGCTCCAACGGAAGTCGTGTATATTGATTAGTGATGAGTGTTGTATTATCCCTAATTTATATTTGGCAAATCGTTAACCCCTTCTCTTGTTTCATTTTTGAGATACATAATTATAATTCTTAATGTTTTTTCCTCACCAAACTCTTAGGTTTCGTGTTGTCAAACTCTTTTCTTTCATAACACTGCTTCTTGATAGGCTCTCATTCTTAAAAGATTTAATGTATTGTGTGTATTATCTGCATTTTTTCGTTGGGACATTTTCAGCTCAAATGTATCTTGAGAATATATGTATTACTGGCAAAATTTATTTATATCCATTGTTGTATTTTTGTTATGCTGGAATGTCAACAAAGCCTGCCTTGCAACGTTTATCAATGTGATTTAGATTTTCTTGCTCGGAAATATATTTTTTTCACTTGTTTGTTTGCTCGAAATATGGTAGGTAGGTAGACCGTTTTGTTAATCGTATTTTCAAATAGTGTATTTGATATATTTTATTTCTACAATTTCTTTGCACAATTGATTGATATCGATGTAAACAACATAACTTTCGGGATCATAGTAAGATGTCTTAGATAATGTTTTGTCAGCTATTTAAAAGAAATAAAATACAGCCATACAACAATTTATTGTTGACAGATTGCTTTATGTATTATCAACCAGCCAACAGGACATACGTCTACAACAGGAATCTCTACGTTCTGCGATTTGCAACGTTTTTCAAGCCAGCAAAATCTAAGTATAATGGCATGCTTACATAGCGTTTTACTTATCCTATGGTTGACTCTGCTACAGTTTGCTGCATCTGCAGTTTTAAATCGGACTTTGTCCTCTATACAAATCGATTTCTGTATTTGTTGAGTCATTATAAATTGAGGTTGCAAAGCTTTGCGAGCTCTTTGTGTCCTGTTGTAAATTTTGGCGAATACCAATGAGTGTGTACCATCATTAAATAAGTAATGTATTTCTTCCTCATACTGCGCTGTTTAAACTATCAGGCTATCAGGATTGCCGCTGTTAATTGTTAATGTTAACATAATAAAATGTAATCCCTGATCTTGCATCTTTTCTGCAATAGTGGTGTATATCTTGTTACGTTAGGAATTTTTATTATTAGTTTTAGTCTCTTGAATATTATTCTTCAACAATGCTTTAATTTATTCTGGTCCTAAATTGTACACAAATATGAATATTATTCTTCAACAATGCTTTAATTTGTTCTGGTCCTAAATTGTACACAAATATGAATATTATTCTTCAACAATGCTTTAACTTATTCTGGTCCTAAATTGTACACAAATATGTTATACTTAGATATATACAATGTTGTTTTCATGTTAATTTGCTGAAATATTATTATTACCTTTATGAAACCACAAATTTAATGTAGCTTATTATTTATTAAATGCAAAAGAAATCAGATTATATAACAATAACGATTATCAAATTTTATTCATGGTTTCGCCAGTTGTTTCCATCTCCAGGATGGCTTATAATTTGTTAAAATAATACCCCAAGTTCGGCTGATATAGAAATGATTTAAATGTTTTGAAAACATTACCAATTTTGTCTGATCCACAAATTGTAACGATTTTTAAAACATCTACAAATCTCCCTAGTGTAACATTTTTAAAATTTTTTTTTACTTTTAATGCTAATGTTTCTCTGTACGTGATAAGAATGCGCAAAAATATGAGTGGCCTAGTGACTTTTAATTTTGACAAAATGGTACTAACAGCTGCCTCGCTTGGCGCTCAGCATTAAGAGGTTAATGTAAGGACTGGTCAGCCTGGTGTCAGGAGAATGTGAATGTGTGGGACATGATGATACATGTCTGCGACATGAAGCCCCAGTGCTAGACATTACTATAAACTGCCACACTGCAGACATCCAATCGATATGACTGTAAAGTTGCTAAAACTACGTTAAAATTTAAAATCACACACACACACACACACACACACACACACTTACTTTAGCAACACTACATACTACGATCACTTTTTTAAATTTTCTGTGGTAACTAACTTATCGAAAACGGACCGTGATCAGTTCCTAATGCTTTTTATATTCTGAACGTTTTATACCGTGTGATCTCGCCACAATACATACATCAACACCTTTGTTTAGCGTTTATTTGTAGCGCATTCTTATTCTGAATGCAGATTCTTTCATATATTGTACATGTCATTTCCATCTTATAGTTAATGTCAAGGGCAGTAACGCATTTTCTCTTGCAGACGTTATTTGAATAACTATCAGAATGACTGATGTTAGGTAAATATGGCACCCACAGACAGCGTTTCTTACTTGGCAAACAATTCAACGGACAAACGTAAGTCTTCTCAAATCATTTATCAAAAAGTCAGATCCTCAAATATTCTCATTCTTGTCACCGATTTTGAAGGTGACTACATGATAAGGTTAAGCAAATGGATAAAAGGTGTTCACAAATCCTTAAGTTGTGAGGATAAATAAATAATTAAGTCTTGTTTTAATACTCTCTCTCTCACTTAAAGATGTAGCTATTATAAAAATCTTTTTTTTACCTATCCATATAAAATGTACATGTCTACTTTAACTCTTCCAACTATATCGGCATTCTGAATCTCTCAAATCTAAATATCTATCTACGAGCATTATTTACATATATATTGTAAGATAACATTCACTATTGGCAGATGGTTGTAAGGTACCAACAGAGACACAAACGAAATAATAGTTGTAATAAATATAACGTAATTTTTTAAAAATATACCATTTTCTCTTATTGTATTACTCAAGTAAGACATTATGTTTGTGGCAAGCTCAACTTTACCAAGGACACATTAAATTTTACTGGCCGCTTTTACCGGGCTTGCTGATTATATATATATATATATATATATATATATATATATATATATATGCTTTTGAGTAAGTATGAAAACAACTGTATTTCTATTGCGTATTGTATGCATGCTATGTTTGTTTCATATATATGAACGAGTGTCCGTGTGGGGACAAGAAAGAAAGGAAAGTGAATTTAGTGTTGTATAGGCATGGTGGTATGCATAAGTATGCATCTGTGCCTCTGTGGGTATATATATATATATATATATATATATATATATATATATATATATATATATATATATATATATATATATATCCATCCCTTGGTATCAGGGCCTCAAGATAGATTGTTTCTAAATCATCGTGTATCACGTGCTTTAAATAAAGTCATTGTCATTATTATTATTTTATAAATACTAACCTAAAGACTTAGATGCACATTTGTTAAAAGCTACTACAGCTGGGGTTGAGTGTATCAGAAGTTATTGTGCAGTGTGGTACAAGCGAGCAAAACAGAAGAATACCTTGTTTTGAAGTGTTTTCCATGGCAATCGTAGTTACTGACAGCGGTTTAGTTCCTGCTGCTGACGTTGTCATTGCCGTGATGATCTTGGCATTCTTGCAAGTGTCTCCCTCCCATCCCTCCTGGCACTGACACCTTCCATCACTCCTGTTACAGACTTCTGCTTGACAGGAACCACACATCTGATCACAATCCTGACCATAGGTTCCGGCCGAACATTCTAATTATAGAATTCAAACAACCATTTTAAGAAATGATAATAATAAGTGATCATACTCGACAAAGTACTGCGAAACTATTGATAGTACCTTTTACTTCCTTCTTTCTAAATTTCACACTTCATACTGAAGGAGATATTTCCGTTGATTGTGTTATACACCACATGTTGTTTCTGTACACTAACTGTGTTCATCAGAGGCTCCCCCCCCCCACACGAACAAAGTTTTATATGGCTTTAAAAACTGTGTATAACACGAAACATTTCGTTTCCATACCAACTGTACTTCAGTGAGCCAAACGCACGGATTATATGAAGCCGTATTGCTGTACTTTGTCGCGTGCGTGTAATTTCATGAACATCTTTCTTCGTCGTTCAGAAGGGTATATTGTCGAAAGTGGCTTGCAAGGATCTAAATTGTTTAATTAACGCCGAAGGTAGCTAGGTCTGTGTGTTCATGTGTGTACTATGCAATCCGAAGGTCATGGAATCGATAAGAAAGAATTCTAAGCATGTGTATGCTTTGCTGAGGTGGTTTTTGTGTGTGTGTATGTGTGTTTTTGTTGTTGTTGTAAACATATTTGACGGTATGCATCATTTCTTGATGAAATCTCTATACAAGTTTGTAGCTGTTACTGCATGCTGAGACTAAACACATTTTTGCGCCATAACTACGGCACCGTAACGTACATTTATTGCAGGTCAGTCATCGTCCACAAATCGATTGATAATATCAACTGAATAATAATACTGCACAATAATTTGACAGAAATGGCGGCGTAAAACTATTATCTATTGTCAGTAGAAAAGAAGTAATACATTGGTCTTAAAAGAAAATGTTTTCAAAAGAAGTATAGATTTTTATGCGATGAGGAATGACCTAAAGAAGAAAAAGTTACTTTTTTCGGTCTGGAGTGGAGATTTTTTTGTCAGTGAACTTCACTCACTTAATGGTGTTATGCTTATGATAGAAGAACATTGTGTCCTTTTGCATCCACGGGTTATTTTTATCGTCATTTATCGTATTTTGTTGTCATAAAACGAAAACGTGAAGAAAGTATAACGTTATTTTCGTGAACGTATTGATACGAAGACGAATTTAGTTTTGATACACATTACGTAGCATAAATGCCTGATAGATACACCATAACTAATGGTACCTACCTTTATCCACATACACTTCAACTTCATTCAGCTGTAAATGTGGGTACTTGGAATAAATCGTCTTTTCACTTTCTGGCATTGTTTGGTCTCTTTTATTGTACAGAATCACAAATTGTCCATGGCGGGTGCAATTTGTGAATGAGAATGTATTGTCCGTGACCACTGGTGGGTCAATAGTAGTATAAGTGTAGCAGTGGCTTCCTCTGTATTCATCGCCGTCTGGTTTAAGATCAGATATATACAATGAGAATCCCGGTATCTTTTTACGGCTTTCAGAATCTTCAAAGAAAAGAAACCAAATCTAGCAGATATTGTAATCATTGAAAATACCGCATTCATATTCATATATTTATGCAGGACTGCAAATGTGCATACATATATGCATATGTACATTACTTTCTGTGAATGGATTCTGCATGATATGTATATTTTCACCAACTCTGTAGTTAATCCAAAAGCAAACCTACATGATCTTATTGTAACGGAACTGAATTGCCGATGAAATTGGAGCTAAGTGTCTTTCTCAGGAATACACCTGGGCAGCCGACTGGGGCAGGTTTGGGTGGGTATCGAAATAAAATAATTCTACGTGTTTTGAGTAGATATAAGGAAATAGTTCACTCGTCAAGCGGAAATCATTGTATTGTCACTCGTGTCAATATAAAATATTTATATTTCCCGAGTTAAATATTTCCTTGTATCTGCTCATGAACTCAGTAGATTATTTTTTTATTACATATTTTATGCAAGAACCTTTGATCTGCACTGTTTTTATTTACTCCATTATGTACCAGTGTGATTAACTGCCTCATTACTACATCAATAAACCAAAGTTCCGAAATCTACATTAAATTTATGACATCAACCATTTACAAAATCACTTCTACAAAAAAAGAAGCCTTATAATAGTTATTTTGTCAAATTATTGAATGTTTTGAACGAAAGTGAAGAGATTTTTTATTTTAGTTAACACACTTAATGTGAGGATTGATACAGTGTACATTGTTGTAGCTGAAGTATTACAGAAACATCACAGAGCGGTAACATCCGACAAATTTCAGAAAGCAATACTGCAAATCTCTGATCTTAAGAAAACGAAAACTTACGATTTGAATGGATTTGTTTCGCCATTGTATTCATTGCGATTAATGGATGCATAACTGCATCAATAAAAAGAAGTTCAGACATTTCCTAATAACTTGAGGACAGCTCCTTTTTAAGTGTAGCTTATATATATATATATATATATATATATATATATATATATATATATATATATATATATATATATATATATATATATATATATGTGTGTGTGTGTGTGTGTGTGTGTGTGTGTAATGCTTCAGATTGTGTATTGTGTCAAATTATTTGCTGTTTTCGTTATAAAAATGAAGATATTTTAATTTTTGTTAACATGTTATGCGCTGATTAACACATTGAAAATTGCTGGAGTGAGTTACTGTAGAAACATGTCTAAATGGTCCAACACACTAATGGGGGGCCCCGAGTGGCCGAGTGGTCTAAAGCGCTCTCCGTTAAGGATCACTGCCATCTCACCTCTGTCTGCGCCGGCTCGAGTCTCAGATTCAGCCAATGTTGTTATGTGAGAAAGCTTGCCAGTAGCTTCTCGTGGGTAGGTGGTAGCAGCAGGGAAGTTCTACAGACCAGACGTTCCAGACCAAATAAAGCTTCCTACGAGAACTTTCTCCGTAGAAGCCTCAGATTTCAAAAATAAGCCTTCCTACGAAAATTAATTTGCGTAAATTCACTCCCGACTGCAATTTTTGTGTGCAAAAATCATTGATTTTGGACAACGATTTTAGGGGGGGGGGGAAATTTATTCTGGTGTCGATGAAGTTTGCAAAGATTTGGCTGCTGATCCTAATTTTACCTCGCATTAAAACAATATACTTGAAAATAATATGAGTCCGAAAGCTAGTACAGTTGGAGAGCCTCATTCTGCCAGATTAGCGCGAGAGCAATTAGCGGCATTAAAGAAGCTTATCCCGACAAAACAATTATTCAAGAGAAATGTTCGTGGTTACGAAGATGTACAACATGGAATTTCCGAGGTATCATCGAAATGGTTGAAGCCAGTTACCGGAACAATCGAGCAAGTTGTATTTGGTGACGAAAAAGATCCAGATACCAGGAAACAGGGAATTTTTCCCATGTTGAAAGGTATTGAGGAACAATCACGAACATTACCCGAGCGATTAGCAATAGCAGCAGCAGCACAACAGGGGCAACTTGCAATTGATTCTGGAGCAAGCAAGGGAAAACCTAAAGTAGGAAAACCTGTAATGATAAAAGGGAAGTTTAATATCGAGAATTTAAGAGAAAATTTCACCGATGAGGGATGGGATATGATATCACGACCGCTCTCGGCACTGTATACCATAGATCAAATTGGCGATTTTGCAGAAAATTATTTTAGCGATCGAAATGAATATTTGACTGCAATAGGAAAAAAAAGATACGGAACTCGTGATAATTGGTACAACATGGTATATAAAGTTTACTCGGGAAAAACACATGCGAGTATGGTAACGGATCCGCGTTACATGAGATTTTTAGAAGCAGCAAGAGACACACAAAGATATAATAAGCAAGTAGCAGAAGAAAGAAAACAACTGGAGAAGGAAGAAAAGAAGAAAGCGAAAGAAAGAAGACAACAGGAGAAGGAAGAAAAAGTTAAAACACGGAGAAGAAAAGTAATACCACAGGAAGAGGATATTCAACCACAGGAAGAAGTTTTTCAACCACAGGAATTAGGAGCTAGACCAAAAGAAAGAACTCCACCTCAGAAAAAGGAGAGAAAATCAAAAAAGAAAAAAGATCAGAGTGATCAGGAATCAGTAACTCAACCAAGCGAATATAAACCATCTGTGTACAACGGCTCATTAATAATTGATCCTAAATTACCCGCAGATAGTTATTTGAACAAAGAACATATGAATTTAATCGATGACGATATTAAAAAAATGGTAGTTGCTGCGGATGATTCTCAGGAAATTAAAAATTTATTTTTGAGAAAAGATATTGCTGATAAAGTCGGAGAAATTGATTGGCAGGCGATAATTTATTTTGGTAGTTTAGGAAAACCGATAGTTTACAATGATGAAAATTTTGCAAAATTTTTATTGAAGGTTGATAAATACAAATTAACAAAAGCGGCAAAGGAAAAAAGTCCACCATCTACGAGAGAAATAGCGACAGCGACAAAAAGTCCACCATCTACTAGAGATGCTTCTACGGTAGTCAGGCCCTACGTACCCCGCCTCCCTTCAGAACCATTACCCCCCTTCGACCCCGAACTGACAAACTGGAAGGGTCCCGTACTTCCCCCCAAATTAAGATGGGGTATTCATCCCGAGGGTAAAGCACTTAGGGGTACCCCTTCACCTCCACAAATCTATTCGCCAATGTCGTCTGATTCGCCAGTTCTATCGTCAGATGAATCAGAACCAAAAACAGGAAGCGGATATACCGTTTGCCCTGACAGTGTTGTCAACGATGTATCTCGCCTCGAGGTATTAATCGGAGGAAAACGAGCCGGAAATAACTCTCGCGAAGTAATCAACGAAGCCTCAGATATTTGTCAGCGGTTATTCCGCGGTGGCATCATTAACTCTCACATTTACAAGGAACTTGTTGATGAACTCATCGATTAAAACAACACAATTGAAATAACATGATTGTTCACAAACATCAGCGCAGACCCAAACAGGTCCGCATAGTAAACTCTAGATTGCCCGTGTACAAATATATCCACGGCAATGGATTCGGTGATATCATTGGAAGTCTCGTTACGCGAATAATACCTAAAATCGGACCCGTGATCAAACAGCTCGGATTAAAAGCAATAGGAAAGATCGGCGAGACTGCCATTTCTGGTATCGGTAATTTGGCCAGCAAGGGTTTCAATGCTGTCAAAAGTAAAATATTAAATTTAGTGCGCAAAAAACAACCCGTCAAATTACCCATCACCAGAGAAATGCCACCCGAAGTCAGTAAAGTCATAAACGACGCGGCAAATAAAAAAATAAACGATCTAGCGCAGGAAATTGCTAAGACAAATATAGCGCAGGAAGTTGCTAAGACAAATCTCGCAAATGAAGTTGCTAATACAAATCTAGCAAATAAAGTTGCTAACACAAGCTTCATTTCAGGCAGCGGTCTTCGTTTTAGATGATATTCTTAATAATAAATGTTCGCACAAGTGTCAAATGAAGTGTTTGACATGGACGAGCCTGTAGGTAGGGATACATCCGTGCGAGATTTCCAGTATTTCTCGTACGACGCAGTTGACCCAAATACAAATAATCGCTTGGAAATTCAAGTCCACGATACAACAAGATATTTTCTTCCATCTGAGGCATATATCGAGGTTGTTGGGAGAATTGTAAAGGAAGATAATACCAACTACGATGCAGATTATAGTGTTGGGTTTGTCAACAACGGCATCATGGCATTATTCAAGAGCGTCACTTACATGATCGACGGAAGAGAGATCGAATCAATTACGGACAACGTTGATATAGCAACGACGATTATAGGCCTAGCGAGATACTCGGATGATTTTACCAGGTCAGCCGGTCCTAGTATGATGTTCGCCAAGGATAATTCCAATGACCCGGACCATTCCCCGTATGTTATGGGCAGACCGCAAAATCTCGCTGGTAATGCCGCCGCCACCAACGTCGATGTAATACTCGGCCCCAATCCCGATTACAACCTTGGATTTGCCACGAGAAGAGCTATGCTAAGGGGAAATGAACGAAGATTTTCCTGTGCAATTCCGCTATCTCACATTTTTGGATTTTGCAGGCATTTCAGAAAAGTTATTTACGGAGCAAAACACACGATAACTTTCGTTCGAGACGCTGCCGGCAGTGACAAAGCCATCTGGCGAGATCCTGGTGATGCAGGCAAGGTAATCCTAACTAAATTTACCTTGTGGATGCCAGCGATAGTTCCATCGATGCTCGAGGAAGAAAAATTATTATCATTCATGAATCAAGGCGGAAAATCCGTCATGTCCTGGTTGACAACGATGACCGACTCCTGCGATGTTAATATCAACGGAATATTTACCTGGCGAATTGCGTCACAACAGGGCGCTTCGGCACCTAGACATATCTTTGTTGCCCTTCAAAACGCAGATAGATATAATCAAAATCGCAGTCACATGATATTTGATAATTTCGATGCAACAAATGTATCACTGAGAATAAACGGTCAACAAGAACCATCGAAGGAAATATCGATTGATTTTGACAACTATTCGACTGCCCGCGTATATCATCGATTACTAAGTTTCATGGGTCGCGATCAAAATATCGATACCGGATTGCAAATATCACAGTTGGATTTTAATACTCGCTATCCTATCTATTACTTTTCCCTGGAGCATCTCGATTTGGTAAAACAATCCGTTGTCGATATCCATTTCGAAGCTAGAATTAACACAGCCGGAGCAGCAAGAGCCATCGCGGTAATCCTCAGTGATAGAACAATGATCTTGGAAGGCATTAGCGGCAGAATGAGAGTCATCGATGCTCCTGTCGAGAATATGTGACAAATTCCAAATTTAGACTAAGCGGTTATTAATATGCCATACGAGCACGTCAGTGTAACTCTGACCCCAGGTCAGATGAAAAAACTCCAAACAGCGATATCAAAGCGATGCGGTATGAAATTAACACTGAAAAACGATCAGATTCACGGTGGGCCTAACAAACTATCACTAACTAGAGGTCAACGTGAACGATTTTCCAAGGCCAAATCATTAAATTCCGGTGTTCATGTGAGTCTCTCCATAGGCGCCATCAGAGATATGGTCAAAACGGGCGGTATTTTCCCTGCTGCTCTATTGGGGCTAGCGAAAATGGCTCTTCCGGCGATTGGAAAGGCATTCGGATTAGGCGCGCTCGGAGGTTTAGGTTCTGAATTAGGCTCCACAGTAATGCGAAAAGTTACCGGAGGGAGATACAGTAAAAAAAAGGGAAACGGCCTTTATCTAAGACGCCCCCCGTACGGATCCGGCCTAAGATTAGCACGGCCTATTCAAATTTAGATTTACTTAGCGAAACAAAGAATAAAAAAATATAATTTTTCAGAGGTGTATTTATGCGAGATCAACTACCAGACAAACCAAACTCTACCGAGACAGGAATAATTAATCTCGATAAAAATACCGGCCCTGGCACGCACTGGGTTGCCTACGCGATTAATCCTCGCGAAGTCGTTTATTTTGACTCATATGGATTAGCACCACCAAATGAATTTATCAACTACGTGTCAAAACTAAAACTTCCGATTTGGTATTCGACTCTTCCAACACAAACATTAGCGGATCCACCAATATGCGGTTCAGAGTCAATTAACGTCCTCGACGCAATTTCAAAATCATCCGGTCCGTATCACAAAATTGTATTTGAATACGCCGTAGATAAATATCATGGTTGACATTTATGGTAGATCCCTCTACAGGAAGGAAAAAACAGAAACAGGCGACATCGATACATCAAAATTTGCAACCAAGAGTGATATTAACAATCTCCTATCGCTGTCAGAAGTAGATCCTGGCGAAGTTGCTGTTTTTCAAAATACCGAGGGAAGATTACACACCAGCAATGTTAAAATAACTGATATAATCAAGCGAGAAGAATATAACGATCATATCAGTCAATTTACTCGCCAATCTGAGATGGTATTAAAATCTATCGCTGATATCGCCGATATTATCGCGGAGTTCCCACCAAAGGCCGATCTCGTGGATATAAAACAAAAAAATAGTGAGTTATCAGCGGCGATGCTTCTAAAGTCCGATAAGGCAACAACCGATGATTTCCAGGACAGAGTGACAAAAAGATTTAGCAAGCTAAATAATGATCTTAAAAAACTCGAGGAGGTATCAAAAAATCTCAGTAAAAAACTCGACGAGGATATAAAAAAGTTCATCGATACCTCCTCAACTACACACAGCGATCTCATCGAGAGAGTAAAATCCATCAACGATGAAATTACTAGTATTCATGGCGAAATTAACGAAGTAAATATCGCGATGAGTCAGAAAACAACAATCGACGATCTCAACAAAAAAATCAGCGAGGAAATTAATAAACTCAGCGATGTTGTTGTTCCCGAATTTACCAAGGGGTTTAACGCGGCGCGTGAATCGACAGATGAGAAAATAAAAAAAATTAACGATGAAATTAACGTAGTGCGTGAATTAGCGCGTCAAAAGTTAGATGTATCAGTGAACGACGGAAAAATTCAAGAAATTAACGCGAAACTTCTCGACGCAACTATAAAAATTAGCGATATTAACACAAAAATATCGTCAATGAATCTTGGAAGATTATCGCGTATTTCGATACCAGCGGAGGTAGAAACAAAAAATATTCCCTGCCATGTACCCTTTGTGGTAAAGGTACAAAAAGGTACATGGACACCCGAGAATAACACATTTAGCTTTACCGCGCCAATTAATGGAGTATATCGAATATTTTTTCTCTCCGTGAAAAAATTCAAGATAATAACCGGAGTTTATAATATCTACGACGAATTTTTAAATATTTTGATACTTGCAGATCACCCGGAAATATTTACGCTAGAACCACCAGATAGAACCACGATAGAACCAGCCGATTATGTTGTAATTATCGAATATTTACCCAGTTCGCGTCACATAATTAGTCAGTAAACTAACTAATAAATGACCGCATCTGACTACCGTTATAATCAGGCGCGATCATGGCAGGATTCGCTAAAAAAGCTCCTAGACGAGTATCAGATAAAAATAAAAAAATACCAGCGTAGATTAGTTATCATTGACGTCGCTGTGTACGCAGTATCCGCGGTAGTTGCCGGCGCGGGAATAATTTTATCCGCGGTAACAACGATAGTGCCAATCGTTGCAACGATAATAATCTCGTCGACAACAACAATCGCTGGTGTTCTCAATATCGTAGCGAAAAAAATCTCCTCGTGCACGAGTGAGAAATTGTCTCTATACAAGAATAAACTATCCAAGGTCAACGACGCGTATTCGAAATTATCATCGCTTCTTTCTGAAAGTCTCAACGATGGCGTTATCTCCGATCTAGAATTTTCGGCAATGATCAGTATTTACTCGGAGATTGAACAAATGAATATTAATAATGTCCGAACTAGCCCAGATCGTGACAAACACGACACCGCCGACAACAACACTAATATCGTTAAGCTCCACCAAACCTGAATTTAGCATCAATTTTCCAACACCAATCAGCGTCAATGAAATTGCGTTAACACAATTGCGTGTCTACAATAGCTGGCCCAATGTTAGATCGAAATCATTTGGCAAATTATTATCAAACAATTCACTTGTTTTTGCCAACAAAAGCAAACCTGATGGAACTCCCGATTGGATCGTCGTTGGCATACCAACAGGCAGTTATGAAATTGAGCAACTAGGTAAGGAATTTACCACCAGAATATCAAATATAACCGGCGATGCTACCCCGGGAATAAAGATATCTGCGCACGATCCAACACTGTCATCGATGATAGAAGTGAAATCACCGTACATGGTAGATATTTACCAATCATCGATTAGGACCATATTAGGTTGGCCTGAAATCGCACCTCTGGCAAAACCAGAAAAATCTGATTTTATTATTCCAGGTTGGTACGAGGAAGCTCCTCCAGAGCAACCGGAGCCAAAAAAAGAAGATTTTACCACCGACGAAGGATGGTATGGAGATATCAAACACAAGACTCTGATCCACAGCGCCATCAGCTTCGTGAACATCCACAAATGTAACATGTTAATGTTCGCTTTTACTTTTAGGGACGAAAAAATTCTCTCGTGGTTGGTTCTTCCTAAAATTTCCCCCGGTGTGAAAATCTTCGACGCTACCCACATTAACAGGAAAATATTCCCCATAGAAGGCATCTCGATAAGAAGAACCATCAACGAATTTAATCAAGAACATAAATTACATTTAAATTTATTGCGGGAATCCTTTCATGAATGCATCCTAAATAAATCAGGCTCATGTAGCGAAATTATCAAACGCGTGAAGATTTTAAATCAACTCGCGAATGATGTTGAATATTATCATGGTATGTTTATTCAGGCGATAGTCGACGATATATCAATTGCCGATTATGTTCTTCCTATTAGCAAATTCGAGTTGATCAGAAATTCAGGAGAAAAACAAAAATTCATGAGAGTATTTGGTTTAACCGAGGAAACGCTACCAAATTTCAAATTTCCCGATTATGATGTTGATAAAATGAGAAAATCTGTTACTGATACCATCGATGATTTATTTCCGAAGTTACATGCCGCGTGGACTAAAAAAATACAATCAGAATCGATTCTCAAACACAATAACGATCCCGCCGGGCAGGGGCGGCATATCTCGCCAGGTATCGTTAACATAACGGAAGTTATCGCGATTTATCTTCACGCGGATGTTGTCGAGGGCAGCTACAATGTTGATTCGTCAGAGTCAAATCAAGCACAGCAGGGATTCATCTTGTATTCGTTTTCACCTAGCGCATCTCCTGGTTATTTGATAATAAAAGAACCAGTGAATCCGTTTTACCTGCGATGCCACAATCGATTATTGTCGAGGATAAATTTCAAACTAACAGATCAGAAAGGAAATTTGCTTGATATACGCGGGGAAACGATAAGTATCAATCTGCTGGTAAAATCGTGAGAATCGCAGATTTTTTGAATCTGTCTGCCAGGGAAAAACAGGCCAAAAAATAAATAAAAACCGGGGAAATTTTCAAAATTGGAAGATTTTTTTAATTTTTGTTTTTTTTTTGTTTGCGGAAATCTTCAGGAAAATTCAAGGATCAGAAATTTCCTTGGCCTTGCTCTCATCGACAAGTTTTTTCAGTTGTCTGACACGCGAGCTTGTAATTTTTTTTGATTCATATGCATCCGATAAAATCAACCTAGCTTTTTCTACCAGCGTCGATAATTTAACAAAATCCTCGATTTGATCATCGCTGACTGTCGCAAGTGATTGATACATGGCAATTTGGATCTTTTTTATTAATTTGTACTCTGACGGCAGCGTGTATTTATATTCGAGTTTTCCCTGAACAATCGTCTCGAATTCGGATCGGATTTTATTCGCGTCCAACTCCGAGGGAAGATTTATTTTTTTCTTTCTCAGGTCATCGATAGCTTCGATAATATTGCTTATGGTTTGTTCATCCATGTTATATTAATTTTGTAATATTTAATTAATTTTCATCTTCATTTTTCCGAATCAAATATTATCGGAATATAGGAAAACTCGATCCACGCACCGATGTCATATGAAAATGTCGCGTTGATTATTCTTTCTGCCACTCGCCACACCGAGGCATGATTGACACTGAAATACTTTGCGGCGACATTCATCGACGTAAATATAATTTCTTCGTTTGTTTCTTTATTTATTGATTTAACCGCCCTGGAATATTTTGGAAATCTACCAACGTTACTACTGCGAAGTAAATTTTCACTCGGAGTTACCGCGTGAAGATTGGTTATCTTGTTGTTGAGTTTGTTTCCGTCGATATGGTCAATAACAAGACCATCCCTGATAGGGCCGTTGTAACATTCGAACACGAATCTGTGACATAAATAATTTGTGCATCTTTGTTTCTTGTTTTTGTTGATGGTGAAATTAAGATAACCCGAATTACCAACTCTACCAACATTTTTCTTTGTTCTGGTATTTCTGACAACACCATCCGATGATGCCTCGTATCCCTCGATGGTTGGGTGAGATTTAAACTCGTATGTGATTTTCATTGCAGGAATCGTCGATTTCAGTTCCATATACAATATTCTGTTTGTTTAAATCGTAATTTGCCTTGAATCGATTAATATAATCTTCTTCGCATGTTATTATCGAGGAAGATTTCTTTTTGTAATATCTGAGCAATTCTCGATAATTTTTCCCTCCACAGGATAAACACAATCGAGTCTTTCCTCGAGTGCCAACTTGGCAAACTAAACACCTCTGTGGTCCTTTACTGCCACGTCGAATCGCATATATGTGAGCACCACAATAATCGCCTCTGCAGGATTTGTCACATGATTTTGTTGATCCGATTGGTATCCACGAACATTTATTCATTATAATTTAAACATTTGTCTAAAATATAATAATGGATGCATTTGATCTTGATGAGGCAGAATATATCATTCCTGAGGTTGATCGCGCCAAAAAAGAATTTTTCGATGATGGAGCGGTTCACACTTGGTCGACATGGAAAACTAACTCTGTTGATGCTACGATGAATCTGGAACGGGCCAAAAAGATAATCGAGCACATAAAATTCGAACACAGGGAGGAGCGATTTATCTTTGGAATAAAATTTATTGCACAAATGCCTGACGACACTTGGATTATTCGCGATAAACGAGATCCTGTGCGTGGCGGTAAGAAAAACGTTATTTTTGATAAAAATTCGAAGCCAGGATTATTATTGGGAATTGACGGTCCTTATTATGCCAGGGCGTATCCATCTAGCGCTGTTGTTTATGGAATTTATCGGCTAAATAATAATCCTGACATGAAAAATCTACCTGCGATGAAAGAATCACCGATGATAAACTGCGTGGCTGAGCGTGTTATCGAGCATATGAAAAACGCCCGTCGTGGATCTGGATTGACTCAGTTGAGGTTGAATAAAATTAATTCATGGGCGAAGACAGTTGTTGATGGCGCATCGATTGACGATGTTGCTGTGTTGAGCAAGAAACTTAAATTTCCTATCACGGTAAAAACGCTATCAGGAGAAATATTATATTCGTCGCCGTATAGATCTCGAGGAGTACCAATCGAAATTGTTGATCATAATTCACATGCGTGGTCGCAGTCGGTAATGATATTTCCGCGAGATCGGGTTGTTAAATTTTATCCCGTGGAAGGCGCAAAGGACAATTCTGATGCTATGTTCCGATATATCAAAATATTAGCCGCATCTGATCCGATATCGGTTTGGTTATTTTCGAGCGAAGAAAGATATGATCAGTTTATATTTCCGCGAGGAGATATTTACCGTGATGAAAAATTACATGAATCTATGAAAAATATCGCGGTGAAATATTCGTCAAATCCTGATCAGTTATTAACGAATTGTTTTACGGTTCCGTCTGTTGCTGCTCACGCTGCCAGAGAAAGAAATTCGTGGAAACCTACGAGAAACGAATACCTCACTGATATTCAACTTAGTTGTATCGAATACGGCCATGGCGGATTGTGGAATACCAAATATTATTTCGAAGATATGATATCCGTTGACATGAGCGCGTGCTATCCTGGAAGTTTCCTTGGATATGGTGATTGTGCGGATTATTTTGCTAAATTTGGCCATCCCACCAACGAAATGACAAGGGTAGCAATTAACGGACCGTTGCCTGATTTTGTCATGACCGGATTCGCTTATGTAACTTCATTCGAGTTTGCTGAAAATTTACATAAAATTTGTTATATTTGGTTTGGTCGGCATTTATCGCAGCGTCGTTGGGTCCCTATAGTGTTGTTGAGATATATGCTGGATTCGTCAATGTTAATATCGTTGACGGTTAGCGAGGCGATTATATCGTATAGAAAACAAACTGAAGTATGCTTGCCGACGGATTGTGAAAACGCGAAAGATATCGGAAGAAAAATAATTGGCAAATTTACTCAAGGAGGATCCGTTGATCATAAACACCGACACGCTAGGTTGTTTATCAACGATGCCGAGATGGATTTTATTATTGCCGATACGGTATCGCGAGGGATATTCTGTAACAGAGAGAATATTATTATTGATGGAGTAAAGTTGGGTACCGTAATTAGCTATCTCGATGGAGAATCAGCGCAGTATACGCATTTGAGATCATCGATGCTCGCTTATGTGAGTATAAATTTACTGTCGATGATAAATAAATTTTCTGATATCGCGGTAAGGGTCGCAACGGATTCGTTTTATCTCGATAAGAAATATCAGTATAGGCTGGATAATTTAATCACTGATGGCTCTTGGGGCACTTGGAGGATAAAAAACGAAGATATCCTAGATTATTGTGAGGACGCTGATGTCGAAGATTGCGATAAATTTCATCGGGATAAATGTGAGAAAATATCAACGGCTGCATCTGCATTTGACCCAATTTCACGTAACAAATTCGTTTACCTAAATGGTCCTGGTGGTAGCGGTAAAACAACAAGAGCGATAAATTTATTTGCGAAATCTGATATGATAGTGTTGACTCCAACTCACAGATTAGCGCGAGAAATAAGGCAACGCGACGTTGATTCTTGTACGTATCACAGTTATTTCAAATACAGCGGTGGATTGTGGGATTCGGCTCGTATGGGAAATAAATATATCAACAGAATTATAATATTTGATGAAATTTGCACAGTAAATTTAGTTGTATTAAAATCGTTCCTGACCTGGCTGGAGGAGAAAAATACCGCCGTGATAATGTGCGGAGATCATGGCCAGCCTGATCCGATTGATGGTGAATCTCCTCACGAATGGCTCAGAAATTTCGTTGATTATTATGAGGAAATCGACGCTGATTATAGATCCGATGATATTTTACTGACTGAATTTAAGAAAATAATTCGATTACAACCGAATAAGTTTCAATGCGATGTGATGAGAAGAATAATCGACGAGACTCCGATGGATATTTTTCTAAATTTGTGGCGTCCCGATCATCTGATCGTTGCTAGCAGAAAAATTGTTCGCGATGTTATTCAGGAAATGTTATTCAAGCTTCATTGCGAGAAATTTCCAACATTACAGGTGCCGTTGTGTTACAGGCCCGCTGATACCAGGAAACAAAATATTAGTGTTACTTTACCCTGCGGAGAGGAAAAGATCTTGGTACTGAACGATATTATTCTTGTTGATATTAATCTTGTTAATGACGCGATAAACGCAGAAAGATCGCCATGGAAACTTGGATATGCAACAACGATACACTCGTCGCAGGGATTAACCGTGGATGGCCAAGTTTGGATCGTCGATGATAGAATTTCCTGGTCAAATTTAGTATATTTAGCTGTGTCAAGAGTAAGAAAATTATCTCAGTTAGGTAGAATTCGGTTTCACATTAATGACGCTGGCGGTAGTTGAGTATCTTTCGGTATTATTTGTAATTCTTCCTTGGTAAATCCGCGTTGTGGCGCTAGCGAATCTAGAAAATAAATTGCTGGTCTCCCTGACGATCTTGTTACGGCTGATATTTTATGTGTTGTAACGCTCCAATTTGGATCGGTTGCTCTTTTTCTTCCTCCTTCGGCCTCGCCTTCTTTATATAAATACCTGACCGTGACGCTACCTAGCACAGGCGGAATTATGGAATCTCGCTTTAGGGGTATATTCGGTTTTGTAATTGCAATTGCGGGTTTCATTGCTATTGTTCGAGTTGTCTCGTTATTTAGCGCGTTAATCACATGAGGCAATCTTGATACCCAATCATGAGATCGATTATCTTGAATAAATTCACGCGCGTATTGGTATCCGAATAATCGTTCTGCAAGAGTTTTGTTGAATCTCTCAACGATAGCTTGATTGTGATGAACACCTACAATACCGCGACGGATTTTAACATTATTCTTTTTCATCAGTGAAGTAACCGCGCCGAGGAATTCTCGACCTGGATCAACCTGAAGAAGCTTCGGCCATGTTAATGGAGATCGTGAATAAATTTCGCTAAACGCCTTAGCGATCTCCGTTGCTGTTTTATTCGATAACGGCTCGGCTTCTTTATACCTGCTGGCGATATCAACGACTGTCAAGACATATTTATATGTGACTCCGTCGACGGTATCGTAAGGAAGAAACATTAAATCAGCCTGATGGACTTCATTAGGGACACTGACGGTGAAACTTGCATATGGTATTTTCTTAGGCGGAGGAAGATATATTTGCCAGACTGCCTGTTTCGATAACCATGATTCAGCGGTGGATTGTTTTACTTTGGCGGCTTTAGCGAGTTTGGCTATTGCTGATTTTCCTCGCCAGAATCCTCGCGGAGAATAATATATTTGCTCCATTATTATTTACCAGCGCCGAGTACTAATTTACCTTTCATCGCGCCTTTTATCAACCAAGTTGTCAATTTTTCTTTGAAACTTTTGTCAGGAATCGCGTCTATTGCATGAATTAGCCTAATATCAGCGAGATGTCTTTGTTGTAAATCCCCGCTACGATACGCAAGATCGTGATAGTAACACGCGTTATCGATGGCGTTTACTGGATCCTCGCCGGGATTTGGTTGATTATTATCGTTGAGTCTTATATCGAGCCTCGTACCAGGTCCGCAGTAATTGTATCCTGGTAGATGCTTTTCTCCGGGATATTTCGCCCAGGGCAACCCGGGTAGATTTTTCATGGAGGCGGTAATGTCTCCTCCGGTTCTTCTATTTTTTTTTTTACAAATCTGAATTTGCGTGTATTACAAACTTCGCATTCTCCTGCAATTGCGTTCCTGTTGTTGCGTGTGACGATTTCGGTTGGATTTATCGTAGCTGTGCGCGTGCGACACTTAACACAATATAGATCCATGTATTCTAGTAACATGAATGTAATTGATTTTTCAGCCACGAAGCGACGCGAGCAGGTGAAACACAACGCGGTGTTACCAAATTCGATAAGGATGATAATTATTGGCCCGTCCGGTTCTGGAAAGACGCAATTGTTGTTAAATTTGATAATGCGATGGCTAAAATGGGATAAATTGTATTTGGTTGCGCCGTCCGTTGATGATCAGCGTTGTTATCAAGTACTAAAGGAATTTAGCGACAATACCGACGAAGGCACAATCGAATTCATCACAGACATCAATGAAACTCCATCCGTGGAAAATTTAGATGGCGATGTTAATAATCTTGTTGTTTTTGATGATGTAATGCTGGACAAGCAAACTAATCCGGCTAGGATATTCTCGCGTGGCCGACACAAGAACACCGATGTGATTTACGTGACGCAGCGATATACGCAAATTCCCAAGGTAATTAGGGACAATTGTAACATTTTGTCGGTGTTCAATGGCGTCGATACTCACACGCTAAGAAATATTCATCAGACTTGGTGCAACGGCGACATGGACATAAACAAATTCAAAAATTTCTTCAGCCGCGCCCAGGCAACACCGCATGGTTTCATCACGATTAATCTTCATGATCCGCGTAGTAGATATCGAATCGGTCTTGATCAAATTTATTCATGAGACTTGCAGCCAAACTTTGCAAACTTCGTCGACACCAGAATAAATTCCCCCCCCCCCTAAAATCCTTGTTTTTTACTTGTCCAGAATCATCGAATTTGCACACAAAAAATTGCAGTCGGGAGTGAATTTACGCAAATTAATTTTCGTAGGAAGGCTTATTTTTTAAATCTGAGGCTTCTACGGAGAAAGTTTGCGTAGGAAGGTTTATTTGGTCTGTACAGTCTGGTCTGTAGAACTTCCCTGCTGCTAGGTGGTTCTTTCCAGGGGGTCTCCCCTGGTTCTTCCTCCACCATTAATACTGGCCGCCATGTATAGACTATCATGTGCTGAAAAATGGCGTTAAACCCCACAACAACAACAACAACAACCAGCAGACTAATGAGCGTAACATCTTTAAATGACAGAATTTATTGTTAATGGGTTTGCATGAAATGATGTTGGTTTCTGTTTAAAAAAAAATGTACGTCTGCTTTCAAACGTGCAATTTTGTGTCTTGGCAGGCTTGCGTTTGAATTCGGAAACAGACGATGCACCCACATTTTGATTTGTCACTTAATTTCGATTTGCAATCTGCACTTATCAATACCTGATTTCTGTGTAATTTTCAGGAATGGTTATGACTGCGATGACGGTTAAAACAGCTACTTAAACTGTCTGTTTCTGATGTGTAATCACGAGTATTCTCTTAAACGAGTGTACCGTTCTTGTTTGAGTGCAGCATGTATTCGATACTCTTTGGGTGATAGAGACTATCGAATAGCAACACGTCAGGCAGGTCCAGTCACTGGAAATTTGTATGATTCATGAGTACAACTGCTTTAGATAAAACGTTGAGGCTACCCTTTTGTAGTTTGGGGTTCAAATTTAGGCATTCCTCGTGGAGCCTTCTCGTCTATAATATATATGTTTAATAGGGGGTCAACATGTTTTACACATTTTAAATCTATTGATCCAGAGAGAGAGAGAGAAAGAGATAGAAGAAGGTGGGGGGTGGGTAAGAGAGGGAATGAGAGAAAAATCCGTCCATGTTTCATGTTAATTGTAAATAGTGACAGGAATACAAATAAAAGGGAAGTTTCCTTTAAAAGTCCGAAAAGAAAACTTATCTTATTATCGTTTAAAGTCGTTAAGAAGAAATAAGAGAATGTAATTTTTATGAGCGAGAGGAAAATATGAAGGACAAAACATAAATGACAAAGTGGGTTTTCCTTAAAACATTAAAAATATAAAATTTCATCATGGTTTGAAATCTACAAAACTATAACAAACACTTGATCTTTGAATAAACATTCAACGTTACCTGCTTTAAATCGAATATCAATTTTTCTGATGGATTCTTTCTGGTTAATTTCAACAAGCCACCATGTCACGCGTCGTTGGCCTGGGCCTCTCCATTCCGAATGGCCGTAAGTTTCATTTTTACCATCAACTACTAGACTAGCGTTACGTTCGTTTGTTGTGTTTTTCTGTTCAGCTCGTCCATTAAGTGCAGCATTCTCTAAAATTGAAATATTATTCGGATATCCATTTATCTAGAAACTTAAGAAGATGATTACCCACCTCCCTCTTTACTTCCCTCCCTCTGGGTGGAAAGGATTGATCTAATCCAGAGCGAGGCACATTGTTTGCGTTGACGCATTTCGGCTGCTAAAGCACATATTGTTTCACAATACAGGTGATTGCAAATCATCATGCTTTGCAAAATCAAAATCCGGGAATTTCAACGGCATCGGTAAATGTGGCAACCTCTAAATCATTATGCTTCTCTTGTCATTGAATACAAACCTTCCTGTTTGCCAACTACTGAACCAACCTTCGTTTAGTGTAATATGATCATACCAGGTTATCTTTCTGCGATGCACCATATGCATTAATATCAGCTGTCTTTGGGCACTCAACGATTTGACAGCTGTCTTTTGGCACTGAACGATTTTACAGCTGTCTATGGACACTCAACGGTTTTACAGCTGTCTTTGGACACTCAGCGATTTGACAGCTGTCTTTGGGTACTCAACGATTTGACAGTATGTGGCTAAAGATGTTGTAAGTTCCAAATCCGTGTTGGACTTCCATAGGAACTATTTTTTGTTTGTAATGTTCATTATCTGTGACATTTTAGCGACACCCTCATGCATTATTTCTGATTTTCTACGGAAATCAAAACAATTTATTTAAATTAACAGTTTCGGGATATTCAGCAGGTAATTCAATAAATGTGTGTGTGTGTGTGTGTGTGTGTGTGTGTGTGTGTGTGTGTGTGTGATTTGGAGTTATAACCTAAGTAGTGAATAGGGATAGTATAGCGTCAATGGGACTTATCATTAAAAAGACCCTTGGGAACATATAGCGTCAAGGGAAATTTAACATGGAGAAAAATCGTGGGAACATATAGCGTCAAGGGAAATTAACATGGAGAAAAATCGTGGGACTGTTGAGCGTCAAGGGGAATTTAAACAGGGTGGGACTGTATAGCGTCAAGGGAAATTGAACATGGGATTTTTTTTTTTAAAATTTTTTTTAAAAAGGGGTAGGCAATGGAAAGGCTATCTCTTTTCGAGAAATATGGCTGGCCCTGAAAAGGGCCTTTGGTTTATGTTAATATGCCCTTAACATAAAGGGCATTTGCGACATCTTCTTGTCCTCAAACTTCGTCTTACAGCAGGGCCATACATCAGAGTCCGCTTGAGGCAACCTTGTCTCTCTATATAGACTCTTCTTATCCACAGGCTGCTGTTGGTCCTGTGGACAACGGTCCACTTGGATCGGACATACATGAGCATGTCCGTCCTGAACATCATTGTTGACACAAGGGTTGAAGATTCAACGTCTGTCCACATGTTGAGGCTCCGACAATAGGTGAATCAATGCAGTGAACTGCGCTTATTTATAGGGACAGAAAGGATTGAAACGGATTGAGTTCATTCACCAATCCGAACACGCGTTACAGAATTCAGTCAGCCCGCATCCAATCTGAAGAGAGCAGTCTGTGACGTCACGTAGTCTATATAGATTCGCTAGCGCTTGTGTGCAGTCAATCTATGCGACAGTGATTCAACATGACGGAAACTCAGAAAACGATCCATTGGGCTGCACCAACAGGGGAGACTGCCCAAGGGAACCCGGACTTACTTTCAGAAGAGGTGAATTGGGATTTTGTGGATTTTCTCTCTTCGCAAGAATTTGTTCCGGAACCTTCGTTACCTTCTTCATTACCGCAAGTGGAGAATTTTAGACAGAGACAGAAAGAAGAATTGGAGAAATTTATACAACGACAAAAGGAAGCGGAACAGGCTTTTCTCCTACAGCAACAGCAACAAGAAGAAGAGGTAAGAAAAAAACAACAGCAACAACAGCAAGAAGAAGTAGCAGCAAAGAAACAAGAGGGTGAAAATCAAACGGTCACGGTACTGTTGGACATTTTAGCGGAGTTAAGAAGTCTGAAACAAATGTATCAGACTTCTTTATCACGACCAAAGAGAATACGACCTTCCCGAGCTAAACACGTCAACCCTGTGACTAAGCCTGCCGTACCACCCTTAGTGATTTCAACCCAATCATTATCATCATCATCAACATTACGCAGTCCAGAAGTAGGCCTTGGCCGTGGCAAAGGCATAAGGCAGTTAAAGTTGATTGCTTAAACTCACCCTTTCACCATGAAGAAAAAAGGCCCTTTTCAGGGCCACCCACATTTCTCGAAAAGAAATACAATTTCAATTTGCCAATAACTCAAAAAAAAAAAAAAAAACCCACCCATTTTACCCTTATAGTACGTGTCTGTGTATGAGTGCGTGAGTGTACGTTCTTATTTTAAAATCACAACTCAAAGACACTTACCTTATATCATTCATTTATTCTTTTCTCCATTTTTTACAATCCAATTCACAATTCACAACACATCACTTTAATAAAAAGTTCATTGACTTCTTCTTTCTCCTTGTTTAGTCTCTCTGTTTTTTGAATTTCTTCACCCTCTTTTCCTCATTTTCTTCCCTTCTTCTTTTCTTCTTCTCCTGTTTCTTTGCCTCTTGTAAATAGAATTGTCTTTTTTCTTCCTCTTCTTCCTCTAAAGAATCCCTCTCTTCTTTCGAAGAATCCCTCTCTTCTTCTGAAGAATCCCTCTTTTCTTCTGACTCCTCTTGTTTCTTTTTTGGGCAATCTGGAGACCAATGTCCTTTTTCTTGACAATAATAACAGGTATCTTGACTTTTGTCTTTTTTAGTCCCTGTTTTTGTTCTTTTTTGACGGTCTGGACACTCTGAAGACCAATGCCCTTTCTTCTGACAGATATAGCAAGTATCTTGACTTTTATCTCGAAAGGAAGGAGAGTAGTCCGTCGGCTGGTCTGAAGAGAATTTTCTAATGACCCCTCGCAAAGCTCTGATGAAACGTTCCATCTGGGTAGTCTCTTCCATCGTTGTGCTCGGTTTGAGAGTGAAATGAATAGTGAAAGGACAAGACACACACCCTTTTATATACGCTGGTCTGCTATGACTATAAAGTAGCTCATGGTGTTTGAACTTGAGTCATTTGACTTTTTGCTTTCAAGATGAAACGATCCTATTCATTCGAGAAGAAAGAAGAAAGTAAGAGGCAGAAACGTGATCTATCGCCTCGAATCAGGGCTGAAATCTTGGCACAAATTCATGTCAGTGATTTTGAAGAGGACATGAGTGAACCAGAATTTGAACCCTCTAAACCAAGTTCACCACCCTTACTCAACCCTGAAAAATACTATTCCATTCGAGAGACGGAAAAGCGCTCCTCTAGAAAATTTAGAACCACGGCTTACAAATACACAGTGAAGTTTAAAGATTTCAAGGCTGAAGTGCCGTTAGAGAAAGCAGAAGTGTTCATCACCGAGATGTGGGATTCTTTGCTCACTGCACTCAAGCAACAATGTCAACCCAAAGAAGACGATCGCTTGAGACTTTCCATACAACACGACGGTTTGAAATCCCCTGTTTGGATCGAGTTTAGCACCCCTGCAGAATTGACCGCTTCCAAAGTCATGGACAAGATTCAACATGTGCAACAATCTAATGACCAGTTTGACATCACCGATGGAAAAGCCACATTGGACATGACCCACGTCTCTCCTCCTCAAGGGACCGGACGCAAAAAGATGTTATTGGTGAACGACCTTCGCAGCATTAAGCGTAGCCTTGTCCAAATTCACAATCCTCATGACCAGATGTGTTTAGCCCGTGCCATCGTGGTGGGACGAACCTATGCCAACAAGAACGACACGGTAGAATGGAAAAGAACCTGGAAAACTATTCAACAATCGGACCGAGCCAAACAACGAAATGAAGCAGAACTCCTGTTGCAACAAGCTGGCCTGTCCAAAGACACACCCTGTGGCATTCCTGAGATGCAAAAATTGCAAGATGCCCTAGCTCCACGATACACCTTGAAAGTGCACCCTCAAGAAGTGCGCGGGCCTCTGTTGTTTCGAGGGCAAGATTTTAAGGACGGAAAATACATTCATGTTTATCATCACGATGACCATTTCGATACGATTACCAGTATCACCGGATTCCTGGGATACGGTTATTACTGTGAGAAATGTGACCATGGTTATAATAATCGAGAGCAACACAAGCATTGTGGATCGAAATGCTCAGGATGTTTGGCCTCTTCGCCCTGTCTGAGCGAAGAACCAGTGCCTTGTTCAACTTGTCTGCGCACGTTTGTCAGCCCTACCTGTTACCAACAACATCTGAAAACACAAGGTTCACAGAAGAAATGTGCTTGTCAACTCCTGAGATTGTGCCCTACGTGTGAACAAGTCATATGTACCAATGCTGCCAAGGCACACGTATGTCGAGGAAAGAAAAAATGTCACATTTGTCACCACATCGTGGACTTGGAACACCAATGTTACGTGCAAAAATACCAACCCCCACCAGAGAAAGAGGATGGTCACAAGAAGAAAGGCAATTTCATCTTTTTCGATTTCGAATGCATGCAAGAAACCGGCATTCACATTCCTAATTTTTGCGTGGCTCATCGAGCGTGCGAGAAGTGCATTCAAGAACCTATTTTCAGTCATTGCCCTCACTGCAGCAAGATTCCCGGAGGGCGTGAAAAAATCTTTCGGGGACCGAACACGTTAGCCGATTTTGCCCAATGGGTCTTAAACCCCATCGACAAGACGTGGAGCCAAGAGGACATCGAACGTTACGGAGATTGTCATCGTCATGCCACGGTGATGGCTCACAATTTCTCCGGATACGATGGACAGTTTCTTTTGAGGTACTATACGGAACAAGGCACCGAGCGTCCTAAAGTGACTTTGAACGGAGCCAAAATCATTTTCATGCAAGTGGGACAAGTGCAGTTTAAAGATTCGATGAGCTATTTGGCCATGCCTTTGAGTCGAATGCCTAAAACGTTTGGAATGACAGAAATGGCTAAAGGGTACTTTCCACACTTTTTCAATACGGAAGCCAATCAACATGCCGTTCTACCCCATTTGCCTGAGGCTCACTATTACGACCCCGACAACATGCGTACCGAACAACGAGAAGCTTTCTACGCTTGGTACCAGGCTCACGCCTCGGACCCTTTCGACTTTCAGGAAGAAATGCTAAAGTATTGTCGTTCCGACGTGGACATTTTACGGCGTTGCTGTGGAAAATTTCGAGAACTGTTCATGGAACACGGAGGGGTCGATCCTTTGAAAGAAGCTTGCACCATTGCCAAAGCGTGTTCCTTAGTGTATCGACAACGATTCATGCCTGAAAACACCGTGGCTGTCATCAGTCCTCAAACGACCCTCTTTGTCAAACGTCAATACTCGGTCAAAGCCTTACCTTGGTTACATTACTTGTGCGACAAGGAAGACAAGTGGATTCAACATGCCCGCAACGGAGGGGGCGAAAAGACCATCGGAACGTATTCGGTCGATGGCTGGGACTTAGAAAACCCCAAGATCGTGTACGAGTTTAACGGTTGCTTATTTCACGGATGTCCCGTCTGTTATCCTGATCGTAGTACTAAAAATCAGTTTTTACAACGAACCATGGAAGACTTGTACCAGGACACTTGTCAGCGGCGCCTAAAGTTGGAACAGGAAGGATACCAAGTGGTGGAAATGTGGGAACACGAGTACGATCACCGTATGAAAACCGATCCCGAGTTTAAATACCTCGTGGAAAGTTACCAGTTCATGGACCCGCTGAACCCGAGGGATAGTTTGTACGGAGGAAGGACCAATGCCACCTGTTTGCTGTACCAAGCCGACGAAGAGAAAGGAGAAGAAATCAAATACTTGGACGTGTGTTCGCTGTATCCCTACGTGTGCAAATATTGTCGCTTTCCTGTAGGGCACCCGCAATTGCTGACGGAACACATCGACCTGAAAAACATTCGACAATACGAAGGCTTGATCAAGTGTAAAGTTTTGCCTCCCACGAACCTATACCATCCCGTCTTACCTCACCATTGTCAAGGCAAACTGATGTTTCCCTTGTGCCGTACTTGTGCCGAAACGTGCAACCAAGACCAACCTTGTCAGCACAGCCAGGAAGAACGTGCCTTGACGGGAACCTGGGTCAGCGTAGAATTGTTCAAAGCTCTGGACATGGGATACCAACTGTTAGAAGTGTACGAAATTTGCCACTTTCCCAAGACACAACAATACCACAAGGGTGACCCTACTCAGAAAGGCATTTTCGCAGACTACGTGGATGCCTTTTTGAAACTGAAGCAAGAAGCCAGCGGCTATCCGTCCTGGTGTCACACTCCCGAAGACCAAATAAAATTCAAAGAGAAATACTACGAACAAGAAGGCATCACTTTAGACCACATCGAGAAAAACGAAGGCAGGCGATCGTTTGCCAAAGTGATGTTAAATTGCTTGTGGGGTAAAATGGCACAACGACCGTGTTTACCCAAGACGGAATATTTGACAGAACCTTCCCGCTACTTCCAGATGATTCACGACAAAACCAAATACATGAAACACGTGGACGTCGTTCGAGAGAATTTGATCTTGGTCAATTACGAAGAAGATCTGGACTTTGTACAAGACGACCCTTTTGGAAATGTCATCATTGCGGCTTACGTGACAGCCCATGCTCGCTTAAAATTGTACGAAGCTTTAGAACTGTTAGAAGAACGCGTCCTGTACTTTGACACGGACAGTTGCATTTACATCCATCACCCGATTCAACATCACCCTAACATCGAAGGAGACCGTTTAGGAGCCTGGACAGACGAGCATCCCGACGACAAGATTCTAAGTTTCGTCAGTGGTGGTCCCAAAAATTACGGCTACGAATACCGGGACAAACAAGGAGAAGTGCACACGACATGCAAAGTGAAAGGACTGACTCTGAATTATCGTACCAGTCGAGTGGTCAACTTTGGGGTATTGAAAGTAGCCTTGCAATCGGGAGAGGATGGAAACTTTAAAGTGACCACCTATCAACCGAACAAGATTGTACGTTTACCCACTCACCACATCGTCAGTCGACCCTTGGAAAAAGTCTATCAAATTGTATACCAGAAGCGAGTGCGACTTCCCAATCACTTTACCTTACCGTACGGTCACGTCGGTATTGGTCTGTATATAAAAAGGAACCCTAGGCAAGATCGATAGTTCATTGGGACTACCAAGACCGAGCGAACAAGATGAATACTTTGAAAGAGACATCGTTCCAGTTTGGGGATTGTAAAAAAGTTGTATCTTCCTCTAGTGTGACTAATACTGGATGGATAAGACCCAGGCATTGCGACGGAAAATGTCCGGAAGGAAACTGCGATTGTCCATGTGGTTACCATTGTAATTGCGTAACGGAGTTTGCAGACGAGTGCGATTGTGAGCCTTGCGATGTGTACGATGCTGTACGTTGTGACCTGAGCGATGCCGTAAAGCATCATGGGAACTTTAGTGTCCCTACCCCTATCATGGAAAGCGATGCTGTGCGTGTCAAACCTGTGGGATGCGAAAGTGATGCCGCTCGTCCTCTTGGACATTTTACTGGGTTTCGTTTTAAAGGGGAATGTTCACCTTCACGTCTACCCCCCTACGGATGTCATCCAGCCCTGAGCAAACTCCTGCCCATGTCACTCAATCCTCATCGAAACGAACCTGTGAAAGACGAATATTCGTTCCCTGTGCGTTTGTCGGAATACTGCGACTTTGAAAATCGTCTTCAATCGTTCAAAGGAAAATGGCCTAAGTATCTGGGAGGACCGACCCCCGAAGAATTAGCCAGAGCCGGATTTTTCTACTTGGGCGAAGGAGATAAAGTCAAGTGCTTCAGTTGCGGTGTGTCACTTCACCACTGGGAACCGCAAGATTCGGCCTACGTTGAACATGCTCGATGGTCACCGAATTGTCATTACTTACCTTTAGTGGGACCGAGACATTGAAGTAACTTCTTACCATAATAATCTGTTCATGGATACTTTACAAGAGAACATTCGTGCTTTGCCTGTGGAGTTGAGAGAACGCATTTACCGAGAGCTGGTCAAAATACAAGTGAAACGGAAAGAACAATTGCATCCGTTACGTCACCGGTGTTTGAACCACTGGTATCTTCAGGCTATACAAGGACTGATTGAGTTGAAAGTGTTCCATTGGACAGACATTGATCAACGACCTCCTGGTTATAAAAAGGAATGGTTTGGTATTGACGATTCTATCTACTACATTGTAAACGTACTGCATCGAATTCCAGAGGAAGAGTTAACGAATTACCAACATCTTTCACGCAATGTCAACTTAGTGAAAGAGGAAACTTCTGAACGAATTGTAATGTGTAGATTAGTGGTGAAACGATTTAGATTCGACAATGAATTAAAACCATGTTTGTGCAAACAGTACATTTCTTGTGTCAGACCAAAGAGGATTTAGTATGACCTATTCATGGATACTTTGCTAGAGAACATTCGTGCCTTGCCTGTGGAATTGAGAGAATGCATTTACCGAGAGCTGGTCAAAATACAAGTCAAACGTAAAGAACAATTGCATCCGATACGTCACCAGATCTTTAACCACTGGTACCTGAATGGTATAAGAGAACTGATTCGTCAGAAATTCTTTCAATGGTCAGACATTGTTCAAAACTTTGAGGTCGCTAATGATCGACATGTTCATGATTATGGTTACTTCGAGATTCACCTAGTGCAACGCATTGAGGAAGACAAGTTAAAGGATTACCAACATATTTTACGTGGAATCTGCTTAGCGGAAGAGGAAACACCTAATCGAACTCTGACGTTTCGGTTACAGTATGCAAGATTTAGATTCCCTACTGGAGAACGAAGATCTCTGGCTAGAAAGTACGTGTATTGCATCCGAAAAAAAGAGAATATAAAAACAGGCTGCCATGCCACGGTTTATGTCACATGTCATCCAACAGATTCCGTGGAAGGAACTCAATGACCATATTCAAACCGTGGATCATTACCATCGATTATTACAAGAACTGTATCCATTCAATTTGGGACGACAAGTGGTGTGTGTCTTAGTGACTTGTTTTCTGGGATTTCGTTTACCAGCCGATTCTTTGTGGACTCTTTACGATCAGTACTTACCACCTCCATGGCCTTAAATGGTCACGAAAAACTCCTTTTGCTCAAAGCCTTGCGGTTTCATCTGGATACTTCTCGACCTCAACAGGAAAAAAAGATTCGTCAACTTTTAGCTACCCAAGACGTGTATGACGATGTGTGTGTAGCTTGTGACTTACACCCTCATTGGACAGATGTTCGTGACTGGAAAAAGGGGGGTTTTGAGGCTTGGACCTAAGAAGTGGCCCAGTATGCACAAGAGTTGTTCAAGGAAAAAAGTTACTTTTCAACCTGTGTTAGTGACGGTGCCAGAAGAACCCGTCACCGAGAACAACCACTCGCTTCAGGACAGGACTGTCATGGACATTCCTGAAAGGTCATTCCGGGAGGACACTTGTGTGACAATACCTCATGTAGAGACTGTAAGAACATTACACACTGTCCCTAGGACATCTTGGTTACCCAAAACATGTTGTACAGACACTTGTTTATATTCCACTTTGATCGCTTTGCTGTGTTTTATATTCCTGTACATCACTATTTGGGTTGTATGTATTTTTGTCTTTCGTGTTCATATTTGAAACATTCAATAAACGTGTTCTGAAAAAAGTATATAAACTCTTGTCTTGTTTGTTTTTCGTGTCACAAGTGACATTTCTCACACCATGGCTACCTCTGCTGTCTCTGCTCCCTCTTCCTCTACTGTCAAAGTCATCGACGAACACTTAGATCGTGCCAGTTGGGAGGCTTTGTATCTTCGCCATCCCTTTAACATGCTCATTGCTGGACCTAGCGGTTCAGGCAAAACCGAATTCGTCAAACGTTTGATCGAACATAAACATCATTTGATCGATCGGCCACCTCAACGGATCGTGTGGTGTTACAAAGAGTGGCAATCGGCGTACAGCCTTTTGCGAGAAAGTCAAGGCGATTCCATCGTGTTTGTGGAAGGCATTCCTAAAGAAGACGACGGCATCGTCTCTGACTCCCGTCAAACCCATTTGGTCATTTTCGACGACATGTTAGGAGAAGACGAAGAAGAAATTAAATTGTGGTTCACGCGCAAAGGGCATCACCGTAATGCCAGTGTCGTTTACATCACCCAAAATTTGTTTCAACAAAGTAAAGCCGATCGCACCATCAGTCTCAATGCACATTACGTGGTCTTGTTTAAAAGCCCTCGAGATAAATCGCAAGTGCAAGTCTTAGCCAAACAGTTAGGAACGCCTTGGCTGACTCAGGCGTACGACGATGCCACTCAAACGCCACGCGCCTATTTACTCGTCGATTTGAAACCTACCACTCCCGAGGATTTGCGATTTCGTACCCACTTGTTTCACCACTGGTGCCAAGACGGAGGGCCTGTCCTGTACACGTCTCCGTCCTCGACTTCATTTCACTCCCCATCAAAAAATCTATAAAAACCTCAGACCCTTTTTCGTCTGTCTCACACTCAGTGCGAACATGACGTCCCTTCAGTCGCATCTTCCCGTCAAATTGATTCGTGCCTTGTATGGCATCAGTCGAGAAAAAGATCCACAAACACGAGCTCGTGTCTTAGAAGCTAGTCTCAAAGAAGTCTTACGATGGTTTACGGTGACGGCACGTCAATTACTCCAAGGAATCATTCAGATTCGTCATCAAACCCAACGCTTTTTCGATCGAAACAAAGTCGCTTTGGTCCAACTGGCCGATCCCCGCATCGACACTCAAACCAAAAAACAAATCATTTTGAAACCTGGAGGGAGCGGTACTCTAGGAGGTGTCATCATTCGCTCACTCTTAAGATGGGATCCTAATGCCCCCAAAGTTATCCCTAAGACAAAAGTCCAACGAAGCCCCAAGAAGAAAAAGAAAAAGACCAGGTCCCCAAAGAGAAGAACTTCTCCAGTGGCGGGACCCTCCTCTTACCAGACACCACCCCGGAAAAAGAAAAGAAGCCCCAAGAAAAAGAAACAGAGAAAAAGTCCCCAGAAAAAGAAAAGTCCACAGAAGAAAACTAGTCGCAAGAGAGGCACTGCGGCCAGGACGCAGCCTTACACTCGCAAACCACGATCTGCCACAGCGGTGACTGCGTCTCCGACAGCCTCACGTTTATCCACTTCTCCGTTGATGTCACCAGGAACTGAAGAGTATTTGGAGACGTTAATCACACCAAGAACTTCTCCGTTGATGACCCCCAAAAGAACTTCCCCAGTGGCAGGACCCTCCAATTTAGTGGCAGTGGCTGCTGCTCACAAAGTACCTTCTCCCAAAATCAAAGTCCATGAAAGATCGGGCATGTTACAAAGTTTACTGGATTTGTCCAAGCAAGAACTGACTCGATTTAGTCCGTTACGTACCCCTGCACGACGTGTCATGCCTGTCATGAAGTTGATACGACGTAAAGACAATCAGTGGCGACGCGTTCCAGTATAAAAAAGGCATGTGACCGAGTAGGGTATCAGTGTTTTTTTGGTGCTCCTAAAGACTCAAAGATGTCACCCTCCAGAAAACCCCAAGGAAAGAAAAGGAAAGGACTGCCACCACGTTTAGCCAAACATGGGGACCTGTTATCTGTCCTGTCCAAAGCTTCTCCACCCCTACGAAAAAAACTCATTCAAACGGCCTCCAAAGAGGTCATCGATACCGTGTGCGAATGTTGTTTGAACGTTTTGAAAGGCACGATCCCTTTGTCCAAACACCAGAAACAATGCTTAGGCAAACATCGTCACGTTCTTCGCCAAATGGTTCAAAAGAAAATTCCCATTCGTCAAAAAAAGAAGATGTTGGTTCAACGTGGAGGCATTTTGCCTCTCTTGTTAGGCCCCATACTGAAAGGAGTCTTGGGAACCATGTTGGGAGGACTGGTGGGAGCAAGATAAAAAGGCCTTCGAAAGTCCCAAGATCTCAGAATCGACCCCTGACAACCCCATGGAAGGACGAAAACTAGCTTTAGTGCCTTACAAACGATGGATGGAATACCATCGGTGGCAAGAACAACGCACCCCACATTTACCTCCCAATCCCAATTTGAGCGAGATGTCCCAGTTACAACACGAATTGCAGTCCTTGATGGATCGCCAAGATTTGTCCGAAACAGAAAAATCGCAAAAGTACGGTCAACTCTTGCAACGACTGCAACTCTTTCACCAGAAAGCTTTAGACGAAACAGCTTTACCCACTCTAAAAGATTTTAAGACCTTGATGAAAAGTCCAGCACCATCACCAGTACCAGTGCCAGTACCATCACTACCCGTGACCAAGACAGAAAAAGGAGAAGAAGAGGAAGGGTTTCAAACTCCACCAGAAAAAGTACGCAAGTTAACAACACCACCTACCTCCAGAATTGGATGGATTAAAAAGATGATGGCCACCCCTTCTTCATCACAAGAGAAAAAGAAAGTGAAGACAGAAGTGAAGACAGAAGTGAAACAAGAACCGATATCCCCCGCTCAAACATCCTTCTCCTCTTCGACACCTATTGCTGGCCGCACACGCAAAGCCTTGCAATCCAAGAAAATACCCCAAGAGAAAAAGAGTAGCCTCTTCCAAGAGTGGGTGCCTTATTAACACACCAACCAACACAAAAAAAATGGAAAAAGTCTTAGCCAGCATTTACTACGATCCCTCGCATCCTGCAGGTTACGCAGGAGTTCAAAAATTGTATCGTGCTGCCAAAACTCGACTGAAAAGTCTCCGTTTACCTCAAGTGCAACGATGGTTACAAGAACAAGCTACCTACACTTTACACAAACCCATTCGACGCAAGTTTGCCAGAAGTCGCACCCGAGTGGAAGGCATCGATCATCAATGGCAAGCCGATTTAGCCGATGTCTCTCATTTGGCCAGCTACAATCGTGGCTACAAATATTTGTTTTGTGTCATCGACGTCTTTTCCAAATTTGCCTGGGTCGTGCCCTTGACTTCCAAATCGAGCAGCGAGTTAGTGCGAGCCCTGCAACGGGTGTTGAAACAAAGCGGTCGTCACCCTCTTCGATGGCAAACGGACAAAGGCACCGAATTTCTGAACCAAGCTTTCCAAAAAGAATTAAAGAAACGTGACATTCATTTTTTTACCACCGAGAATCCCGAAACCAAAGCCAGCATCGTGGAACGTTTTCAACGCACTTTGAAAGAACGCATGTGGAAATATTTTACGCATCACCACACTCTGAAGTACATCGACATCTTACCGCACCTGGTGCAAGCGTACAACCAATCTTACCATCGAAGCATCGGACGTGCCCCGCAAGACGTGACTCCCGACAACGAAGTGCTGGTGTATGAGCGCCTGTTCGGTACGTCCCCGACGAGGGCTGTCCCCAAGAAAAGTGGAGAGTTGGCCGTAGGAGATTGGGTGCGCATTGGCAAAACCAAACGCACTTTCGAAAAGGTTACTTACCTAACTGGACGACCGAACTGTTTCGCGTTACTGGACGAGTGCATGGCCGTCATCCTACCGTCTATAAATTGGAAGACATGAACGGAGAAGTACTCAAAGGAACGTTTTATTTGCCCGAGTTACAACGTGTCACCAAAAAAGAAGACGACGTGTACGACATCGAAAGCATTCTCGAACGCAGAACCCGTAAAGTGGGCAAACGACGTGTCAAAGAAGTCAAAGTACGTTGGAAAGGATATCCACCCAGTTTCGATTCTTGGATCGACGCTTCGCAAGTCATCGACTATAAAAAGAAGAAGTGACCATCATGCCCTTTCACACATCAGACGCAGCTACGTCGACCACTCCTTCTTCACCTAGTTCTTCTGTGCAAGATTTACAAAAACAACCCTTGTGGGTGTGGTGTGGAGAACGTGTGCCTAAAACGCAAATCGTCTTTTTCTGCCAAATCTTCGTGGTGTATTGTGTCATCGGGGCAGCCATTGCCAATTTGAGTTTGCAACAAGGAGACAAACAATTGTGGACCATTTTATTGAGCAGTTGCATCGGTTACCTGCTTCCCAATCCCTCCCTGAAATTCTCCTCGAACGGGAACCCCGGGAACCTTGTGTCCAGTGCCAGTGTCAGTCACCACTCCAACAACTACAACCAGAACCCCATTTTGGACGGAGACACGCCTCTGACGTCCAGTAACCCCTCGGACAGCCACAGAACTCTGGAATTATGAGTCACCAAAACCAATTTTACTTAACCTTACCCAGTGACAGTTCCATGGAGGTGTTTCCCCACAACACGTTGTGCTGTTACACGGCCAAATTACCTCAAGCCATCCCCTTAGATCACGAAGCCCATTGGGAAGTGGCTTTAGTAGAAATGATTCACCCGACCCAAGTCCTCAATGTCCTTCCCAATCAAAAAAAATTTGATGTGGAAGTTTATGACGAGCAATTGCAACAGGAGTTGGATAAGAGAGTTACCATATCTGACATTAAAACCTATAATGAGAAAACTCAAAAGTCGACCTACCACTTGTCCATTCTCCCAGGCTATTATTTCAGTGGTCAACATTTGGTCAACACCATAGCTACCAAGTTTAATGGCGTGTTTGGGAAAGCTTTTGACATTGTCAAGAACAAAAGTGTCACCATGGAGTACCACAAAGTAGCTCGTCGCTTCTTAATAAAATTTGAACGGACTAAAATCCTGTCCATTTTATTTTGTCCTGAATTGTATGACATGTTGGGCGGAGACATGAACATGAGAATGACCATACTCAAGAACAACGAATTAACCAGCGTTTACGACAACGAGTCTTTTAGCAAGTTATTTCGTACCCCGGTAGAACTGAACCAAGGACTGAATTTGATGTTCGTGTACTCCGATGTGGTGGAGTACAACGTGGTGGGACACACCTCCGTGCCGTTACTGCGTGTCATTCCTTTCAAAGTGGATTCTGCCGCGAACGCTGACGAGGAAGGTGGAAACACTTACCACGTTCACCGCGAATTTGTCCATCCTCACTATTTGCCTGTCAGCAAGTCGTATTTGGACACGGTCAACATTACTATAAAAGGAGATTTGGGACAAAATATTCCATTCACCAAAGGAAAAGTCACGGTGAAACTCCATTTTCGAAAACGGTCCTCTCACGACTCGTAAGTAAGTCATGTATCCAGTGTACCGAGGGGTTGCTCGACAGCGAGGACACGGTTTAGGAGACATGTTAAAATCGGCCTTTCGTTCGGTGGCCCCGGTGTTGAAACCGATGGTGACACGCGGATTGCACGCCTTGAAAGATGCGGCACTGACGCAAGGCAAAGAATTTCTCCAAAATGTCATCATCGACAAACAAAACCCTAAAGAAGCCTTCATGAGGGCAGGCAAAAATGTCTTGCTGCAAACGGGTAAAGACATTTTAGGTCGACGAGACACACCTATAAATGCCCTGCACGCTACCGAGTCAGGCATTCAACAAGGACAAGGCAGAAAGAGACGACGAAGAAAACACCCTTTCACCAGACTTCAAGCGAGAAAGGCCAAGAAAAGAAGAACCGTTCGAGACTTAGACGTTTTCGATTATTGAGAAAGAACAGAACAAAATGATGCACCGAGAGTCTTGCGCTTGTTCCAAAACGGAACTGGATCTGTTTACCATGCCCCCCACCATGATGACGATGCAAGAATCCCAGTGGGTGGAATTTCACCCAGTCTCCTCATTGACCGATTCCGCTCCCATCGAGTTTGAAATCAAAGGACAGCCCGAAGATTACATCGATCTGAATAGCAGTTATTTGTACTTAAAAGTCAAAGTTCTAGATAAGGATGATGGTGGAATAGATGACACTGAGAATATAGCTCCCGTCAACAATTTCATGCATTCCTTGTTCAGCTCAGTGGACTTGTACTTGAATAACAAACTGGTCAGCAGCAGCATGGATACTTACCCTTACCGTGCCTACCTGGAGAATCTCTTGACGTACGGAATAGATGCCAAGGATACTCATCTCAATGCCTGTGTGCTGTGGGAACCTGACGAAGCGGGCAAGTTCGACCTTGTAGATGGAACCAATAGCGGCTTTGAGCAAAGAGAAATCAAAATCTTAGACAAGAGGAGTTTAGAACTGATGGATCGTTTGCATTTGGACATGTGGTTGCAAGAGAAGTATTTGCTGAACGGGGTCAATGTCCGCCTCAGACTGAATCGCAGCAGTACCGCTTTCCATTTGTTGGCTGATGCTACTAAGGCTCCTAAAAGCAAAATCGAAGAGGCCAAACTCTACGTACGACGCGTGGAAGTGTTACCCAAAGTAGGTAACGACATCAGTCAAACGTTGAGCAGAACAACCGCCAAGTATCCCATACGACGTGTGGAAGTGAAAACGTTCACCATTCCCGCTAACCATCATTCCATGATCGAAGATCATCTGTTTCAAGGACAGTTACCCAAACGTTTAATCCTTGGCATGGTCGAGAATTCAACCTTCAACGGACACTTCGCTAAAAATCCTTTCAACTTTCAGCACTTCAACGTGAAGAAAATCAAAGTCAGTCGCGATGGCAAGACCTTGTGTACCAGACCTTTCGAACCCGACTTTGCCAAGAACAATTACTTGAGATCGTACTTGTCCTTGTACGAAGCCACGGGCCAGTTAGGAACCAACACCAGTCACGGCATTACGTACGACGATTATGCAGGAGGCTATGCTTTGTGGGCTTTCGATTTCACTCCAGACCAGGGCAGCGACGAGGGACATTTCCACCCTATAAAATCAGGCCAGATTCGTGTGGAACTTCAGTTTGCAAAGCCACTGGACGATACAGTGAACGTCATCCTGTATGCAGAATTTGATAATACCATAGAAATCAACAGTTTGAGAGAAGTCATCCTAGATTACTAGAAACCATGGAAGACTGTTATCTCTCTTTACCTAGTGGAGAAACTTTGGAGATGGAATGTAAGGAGACCGTAGAAAAAGAAGAAGTGATCATGATGAAGTCGAGATGGCCAGAACAAGACGCCCATTTAGTCTCCTGTTTTGCCAAACACTTGGTCGACAAAATGACGGAATTGATCAAGAAAAATTGCTATGGATGTCAAAACGATCATCCCAGTCAAATTCAACACGATAAATGCCTAATGTTGAGTCAAGAAGAAAAATTGGACGAGTATCTGGACGAAGCTTGGAGTCTCATCTCGAACAAAGACGTGTTGCACCAGTGGTATAAAGACTTGCGTGAACATTCTTGTCCACCATTAACCACTCAAGAGATCCATCGTATCGAAGCTCTCCTGAATCAGAGTGAGGAAACAGAACGAATAACCGTTTATTCGTCAGACATTTTCAAGCAAAAAGTCAGGATCGAATTAACGACTTATTATTACCTGTGAAGAAGAAAAAAACCACACAAATGGATACCTGGGAACTTTATTACCTTTTGAACCACAGTTCGTATACGGCTTCTTGGAATCCTGTCGTCTGTGCTAAAGATGAACTCCCTCATCGCAAACCTAAAGACCATCAAGCTTACGTGATCAACACGGACGACAGTCATCTCCCAGGAACCCACTAGGTAGTAGTCTACTTTCCTCAAGAAGGATGTGTGGAATATTTCGATTCGTACGGATTGCCCCCTCTGGAAGACGATATCATCGACTTTATGAGAAGAAATGCTCAAACCACCCGATTCAATAATGTGAAATTACAAGGCACAGATTCCTTGGTGTGTGGACAGTACTGTGTGTATTTTCTGCATCATCGCAGCCTGGGCTATTCCTTAGAACATTTAGTGACTCATTTTGATCCTCGTTCTTCTGCTAGAAACGATGTGAAAGTAGATCGATGGTTTTGTGACCATTATGCTTATCTTTTGTCTCAAGCTAGGAAACGTAGTGTCCATCAATGGCCTAATGATTTCCAACAGTGGAAATCACAATTTCATTCACAACGTTGTCAGCCCTGTTTAAAGTAGAATGTCTTTTGAGAAAAAAATGTTTGTGATTTGAAAAAAATTGTTTGATGTTATAGTGTTGGATTATTGTTAAAAAATGTTAGAGTTGTTGTTTAGTGTTAAGTGATTTTTGAATAAAAAATGTTGTGTTTTGAAAAAATGTCTTTGTGGTTTGTTTAGCTAGAAGAATGTTGGATTGATGCTCTTTGATTTCTTACTATCCCTCTCATGACACTCACTAAACGTTGCGGGTCGAAAACCGTGTGGGGGATGTTTTCCTTCACGTCCGCGCTTTGACTTTAAGAACCGGGTTGTTCCCAGTCTAACCATCCATTGTCGACTCATCCTCCTACGAAGATGTGCTCCAAACTAGCTAAGCTCAACGAAGCCTACGTGAATTTGCATAGGGTCAGACACAGTCTGATACCGAAGCCAGAAGAAATAGAGAATGTGAGAATGCTAAAAATCACTGAAGACCTGATAGAAGAGCTCTTCAGAGAAGAAATGAACAGGGAAAAAGAAGAATGGACAGAGAAGTACAGACTTCAGAGACAGCAGCAACCTGAAGCTGACAGAGGCTTTGTCGATTGTCGTATCGACACTAAAGAGTTCTTCTTCTCTTTCCGAAGAAGCAGACCTATCGCCAGAAAGTCTATCCTCAGAGGACATCGCATTCTTAGAAACTAAAAAGAATGCCATAGCAAACAAAAAAAAAACAGCCCTTTTCAGGGCTACCCAATACTCTAGAAAAGAAATAACCATCAATTTGCCAATGTGTGTAGGTAGAGTAGTGTGAAAATAAACACTAACTCTTTTCAAAAAAAAAGGTGAGGGTATGTGTTTGTGTATAGGATTGTGTGTTTGTGTGTTTGTAAGTGATCAAGTAGGTTGGTGTGGATAGTAGATTAAAATGATGTTTGTTTTTTTGGCTGTTAGAGGTGTATATTTGGAGTTAGATTGGATTGCTTTGCGTATGTGGATAGTCTATTGGAGTGATTTATAAAAAATTTTAAAATAGTGATGGGTAGCATAAAAAATGAGTGAGTGTTTCTTTTAGGTCCGCGCGTTGCTGTTTTTTTTTTTTGGGTCACGATCTAGGTAAGATCAATTTTATGTTATTAGGGGATGTTTTCCATCACGTCCGCGCTTTCACTATAAATTGAAACTCGCTAAACTGAAAGATATTACAACTGCTGAGTGGGATAAGGCACTAAGCACCAAAAAAGAAACTTCCCCTGGAGAGGATAAAATAGGATATATCATGTATAAAAATATTCCAATTAACATCAAAAAATCAATAATTAATTTCTTAAACAAAATCTGGAAAACAGGAATACTACCTGATAAATGGAAAACGGCTATAGTTATTCCTATACTGAAACAAAATAAGGACCCCCACCACGTCAGCTCATACAGACCTATCTCATTAACAAACAATATATGTAAGATCATGGAAACAATAATAACTAATCGCCTAAAATGCCACCTAGAGCAAAATAATTTAATATCCGAAAACCAATGCGGATTTAGAAATAAAAGATCCACTACGGATCAACTCATAAGACTGGAAACAGCGATCAAATTAGCCTTCAATTCAAAAAGGAAAGCAGATAGGAATCTAATAGCGGTATTCTTAGACTTAGAAAAAGCATTTGACCTAGTATGGACCAAAGGCTTACTAGCCAAATTAAATCACTATGGAATTACTGGTCAAATGTTCAACTTCATCGAAAACTTTTTAACAGACCGCAAAATAATAACTAGAGTCGGAGACACACACTCTGAAATACACCCCCTTGAAAATGGAACTCCACAAGGCAGTGTACTCAGTCCCACTCTTTTCAACTTAATGATCAACGACCTAGATAAAAATCTGGCAACCACACAAATTGAAATTTCGCAATTCGCGGACGACAGCGGAATATGGAAAGCTGGCAACCCCAGCAGTCAAAAAACCATACAAACTATACAAGATAGTCTAAATAACATAGGAAAATGGGCTGACAAATGGGGGTTCAAACTGTCACAGGATAAAACAGAAGTCATATTTTCACCCACACGTAAACTAAATAAACCAAAACCGACTTTTACAATAAACAATCAAGTAATTAAATATGTTAAATTTAAGAAGTTCCTGGGTATGTACTTCGACGAACACCTAAATTGGGGAAAACACATACAGGAAGTAGTACAAAGATGCAATAAGGACATCAATCTAATAAGAAGCCTTAAAGGATCGAACTGGGGATCCAATCAGGAAACACTGTTAGCAATATATCGGGCACTAATAAGATCCAAACTTGACTATGGGTGCCAAGTTTACAACCTAGCACCAGCAAAACAACTAAAAAAATTAGAGCAAGTACAACGAAAAGCCCTAATCACAATAACTGGAGCATTACCATCAACTTCACTAGCAGAACTCCAAGTACTAACAGGTGAGCTACCGCTCCATCTCAGAAGACAGGAATTAATACTGAGATATGCAGCCCGATTACGATCACAATCAAACACTCACCCCACCTTATTAGCAATAGAGAAATGCAACATCTCCTTTAGTAACACCCAAAAGCACCACGTACCAACAGGAAAAATAGTGCACGAATTAGCAAAACTACTTCCCATAGACTTAAACCAAAAAGACAAATACAATAACTTCGACCCTGAACCTTGGTATAACGAAGATCCAAACATCAATACCTCTATCACCAAACATGGTAATAAATTAAATCAAGAACTGCAGCTGCACACTATAACATCAGAAATTTTAGCAACTAAATATGCAAACCATCTACAAATATACACAGATGGTTCAAAAACCACTAAACCCGCAAAAACAGCAGCTGCATACGTAATCCCCAAACTTAAAATACAAGCTGGTCACCGACTACCGGACCACTGTTCAATCTACACAGCAGAATTCTGGGCAATACTACAAGCACTAGAATGGGTGGAGAAAAACAACCCACCCCAAACAGTAATAATAAGCGACTCACTAAGCGTCCTTACAACCATTCTAAATAACAGCACCAACAGTAGAGAAAATTTCCTAAATAAAACCAACTTAATACTAAAGAAACTAAAAAGCAATAAACAACAAGTAGAATTCCTATGGGTCCCATCCCACATAAACATACTAGGAAACAATCTAGCAGATGACTTAGCTAAACTAAAACTGAGCGAGCTAAACCACGTACCACTGGCTTACAGTGTTAGTGAAATCTACAGCCTAATCACAGTCATGATAAATCAGAAATGGCAGGAATATTGGGACAATAGCAAGACAGGCAAAAAACTACATACCACACTCAAAGAAACCACTAGAAATAGAAAACCGCCTTTACTTAAAGGGAAAGATCAAAAAGTAATAAATAGAATTTATACAGGAAAAACCAAGTTGGCCAACAGCTACGGAAAACACATAGGACCAAAACCTCACAACCCAAATTGTTACTACTGTCGGGAACCTGAAGACCTGCACCATATCTTTAACATATGTTATAAATTACGGAAAGAAAGGGAAATTTTCAAAACTGAACAGAATAAAATAGGATCGACGAGTACATATCCAGAATTCCTCAATAGCACAAACCCCAACTTAAACACCACATACAACAATATCATTACTTTCCTTAAAAAAACTGAAATTTATACAAAAATTTAAATATAATTAATTAGGAACTGGGACGGCCGGATAGGTCTGGTGGGTTCACAGCCTAACACGACCGTTCAGGGACCTGATAAACTAAAACAAACTAAGAAAAGAATTTTTGTATAAGGCTCGGGTTTTCTTTTTGGGAAAAAAAAAAAAAAAAAAAAAAAAAGAGGAGGAGAGAGAGAGAAAAAAAAAAAAAAAAAAGGGGGGGAACCCGGGCTTTATACAGAAATTTAAATACAATTAATTAGGAACTGGGACGGTCGGATAGATCTGGTGGGTTCACAGACTAACACGACCGTTCAGGGACCTGATAAACTAAAACAAACTAAGGAATTACTTTCATTAAAATACCGAACTTTATACAAAAATTTCAATACAATTAATTAGGAACTGGGACGGTCGGATAGATCTGGTGGGTTCACAGACTAACACGACCGTTCAGGGACCTGATAAACTAAAACAAACTAAGGACAAATCCAAACAATTATAATCAAAACAAACCCACTGGCTGATAAAACTTTACAAATAACAAGAATAAAATAAAAAACACCAACCTTAAAAAAAATAAAATATAGTACAAAAACCAGGATGAAAAGTACAGGGGGGTAGGTGGTGAAATTAAAATCCTACTCCACTCCTCCTTACCTATCCTTCTCCTAACATCCTAACCAACAGCTACAAAAACTATTTTCTCTATACATAGGTGACAGCCAAGAAAAACCTAGATATAACTATGTAATCCCAAAAATAGAACGCATAAGGTGGTCGCAAGAATAGACCATCAGGGATACCCTTATTAAGACCCCAAAACTTACACATATGAGGTAGTCGAAAAACCCAACGACTATCAGGGCCGGCGGCACAATGCTGCAAATATAACAATAACATAGAATAATACCCCAAAACATTACAAGCATAAGGTAGTCAAAAAACCCAATGACTATCAGGACCAGCAGCACAAGGCTGCAACCAAAACTTATAACTAGAAAAATAGGACCCTAAATAATTACTCAATAAGATGGAAAAAACACCAATTCCATCCAGGGCCAGCAGCACAATGCTGCAAAACAAACCAATCAAATTGCTGTCACCTATTAGCTAACATCTACCTCGATAAACTCTACCTCTCTCAAAAACAGCAAAGAGTTTTTTATTTCAAATTCCAAAAGACGGAAATTTAGAACAAATATCCTGGATCGGAAAAACCCTGCTAACCTGTGGCAAGACAACTCCGCCCGAGCCCGACCACTTTCACCCCTTACCACGGACAGACATCAAAACCCATACGTGCAGTGCACGCATCATAAATTAAAACGCGAACTAGATCGGGTCCAATCCCACTGGTCGCTCATCAATGCAAATGAATGACAGAGTGCGTGCTGGGTCCAATCCCACTCTTACAAACACAAACAAATAATAGGCCTTACAATCAGGTTGATATGTACACAAAAGTACTTCGACCTGACGGCCCAATCAAAAAGTGTTCTGTGAACACACAAATGCCTGGAGGAAGTGGCACCATTCCTTCCCCCAGGAGCAATCAAAAAGGTGCCTGTGGCACCACAAACCAGTGGTACATGCTCATTGCGAGCGCACACCACTATAATCCAACTCAACAACAACAACAACAGTCTAGCTACCCTTGTTGATTGATCAACACAGCCAGAAGAATGACTAGCAGAATAGTGAAACTGTTAGAACTCCAGATGCACCTGGAATATGCCAGGCGCATAGTAAACGAACTATCAGCGGAGGCTATAGTAGAAGAAGCAAGAGTAAAGAAGGAAGAGGAGGAGAGAAGAGAGAGGGAAGAAGAGGAAAAGAAAAGAGAAGAGAGGATGTCGTTCAATATTCCCGAGACAGAGGATTGGGGTGTTGAAGCGAATCATCCTCCCTCTGCGCTCCCCAGAAGAAAGGTGAAAGAAGACTGGGGAAGAAGATGCGTGTGTGGCGCCAGGCCAGGACGGTGCAACCATTAGATAGGTGCATCAGGAGTTCAAAAAACAGCCCTTTTCAGGGCTACCCAATACTCTAGAAAAGAAATAACGATCAATTTGCCAATGTGTATAGGTAGAGTAGTGTGTATATAAACACTAACTCTTTTTTAAGATAGTGTGAGGGTATGCGTTTGTGTGTTTGTGTGTTTGTGTTTGTAAGAGCTCAGGTATGTTTGTGTGAATAGTAGATTATGGGTTTCTTAGCGTATCTGAAGAGCATAGTTAGGGTTTTATTATATGAAACGAGAAAAGTAGGGGATGTTTTCCTTCACGTCCGCGCGTTGCTTGGTCATGATCGAGGTAAGATCAATTTTATGTTTTCAGGGATGTTTTCCTTCACGTACGCGCTTTCACTATAAAACTAACAGTGTTGGTCATGATCAATGAACTCAGCAAATACGTCAACACCAACCAAGTGGAACTTTCACAATTTGCTGATGATAGTGGTATCTGGAAAGCAGGCAACCCAAACAGCCAAGAAATTATCAAACAAATTCAACTCAACCTAGACAAGATAGGAACCTGGGCTGACAATTGGGGCTTCAAAATATCCAAAACCAAAACTGTAGGAATGCTTTTTTCCCCAACGAATAAGTGTAAAATAACATACCCTAAATTATATCTACAAAAAACACCAATAAACTTTGTCAAGAATACATACTTTCTAGGAATGTTGCTGGATGAACAATTAAACTGGCAATCTCATATTACCAACATCATACAGAGATGCAATAAAGATCTAAATCTACTTAAAAACATAAAGGGAACAACATGGGGAGCAGATCAACAAAGTATGTTAATGATATATAGGTCACTGATTAGATCCAAATTAGACTATGGCTGCCAGGTATATGCATCGGCAAGCACAAAACTACTTCACAAACTAAACAACATACAGTATAAAGCACTAAGGCTCTGCACAGGAACACTTCCAAACATTGCCCTAGAAGAACTACAAATCCTTACAGGGGATTTACCCCTATACCTAAGAAGGGAGGAACAAACCCTTAGGTATGCCACCAGGAACTCCATACACTCGGATAATAACCCCACCAAAAGTACAATCACCAAATGCCGACTAACATTTAGGCCAAAACTTGTCCCAAATCCACCGGCAGCCAATAAAGTACATACGCTCTGTACCGAAATAGGACAATGGGGACTACAAGCTGAACAACACCAATTAATAGACATAACACCATGGAAAAATACGACTCCAGACATCAACCTGACAGCACAAAAAATTGGATCCAAAAACGAAAACCCAATAGGACTCTTAGCAGAAATACAAAAGATCATAACGGAAGAGTACCCGACTCATGTTAAAATCTACACAGATGGCTCCAAATCGCAAGAGTTAAAAAGAACGGGAGCAGCTGTGGTTATCCCAGAATATAACATCGAAATAACTGAAAGACTCCCAGACGACTGCTCAATCTACACAGCTGAATTTTGGGCCATAAATGAGGCTCTAAACTGGATTACACTTTCAACCACAAAACAACACGTAATCATCACCGACTCCCTCAGTGTACTTAAATCACTAGAATCTGGTATTTCCAAACGTAGAGCAAATCTCATGGAAAAAGCGCTACAAACAATAAGGGAAATAGATACCAAACAACAGAAACTAACATTCCTGTGGGTACCCTCACACATTAACCTACCAGGAAATGATAAAGCAGACCTAAGTGCAAAATCCAGCCTCACAAAAAATACCTATCTGACCATGCAATATAGCGTTACAGAAATATATAGTCAAATAACTCAGAAAATCAACCATAAATGGCAACAAACATGGGACAACAGCATCAAGGGCAGACACCTATACCAATGGCAAAAAAAGGTGGAGAGACATATTACAATACCTAGAACACTGCAAAGCCCAGATATCAGAATCATAAATCGAATAAGGACCGCTAAAACCTTACTCAAGGGAAGCTTTGGAAGACATCTCAACAAAGGAATGGACAACCACACCCACTGTCCCCATTGCACCAGCACAGAGACCCTGGAACACGTTTTTAATCAGTGCACCTATTACCACTCGCACAGAATGGAATTTCAAAAACAACAAAAGAAAATCGGATCGCCCTACAAATATCCAGACTTCATAAATCCCAAAACAAACAGCAACAAAGACCTAACATACAAAAACATAATAACATACTTAAAACAAATAAACAAGTATGACAAGATATAACCCAATGAGTTGAAAGCATCAATTGCTAGCTGAAAAGCACACTCAAGGTTAAAAATACAAACAGGATAACACAAAATACAGGCTACCAAACACACATCAATAACGAGAACAAGTACCTTTGAGAAGTCCCCAGGACCTGATTACTCAGCAAAGGTGCCTCCATACTCGATATATAAAAAAGAAGAATAACTAACTTTACAAACAATACAAATCTTTACAAAAAAAATAAAAAATTATTAAATAAAATAAAATAACAATTTTAAAAATAAAAACTAAAAATAAAATAAAATAAACTAACGAAAAGGGAAAAAAAAAAAAAAAAAAAAAAAAACAACAACAAAAAAACTATCTTTAAGAAAATGGGGAAACAGGCACCTTTCATAAGTCCACCCGGACCTGAGTATTCAGCAAAGGTGCCTGCACCCATAAAATTATTAAAATACATGCATGTACCAATCTTCCCTTCTCTACCTTCCAACTTTGCATGTCTATATTCTGACTATAACATCTAAGGTCTGACAACAAGAACAGAATACATTAACTCCCTAAATTTAGATATATAAGGTGACATAAGCCCAGTCATCAGGACCCTCCGCACAAGGCGGAACTAAACTAAAGTCACAACAAAACTTATCATTAATAACACACTACACAGGGAGCACAGGACTTTTTCAGACCACGTGCTGACAATTTTAACTATTAAAAAAAAAATATTAAAAAAAATATTATTATTATATTAGAGTTTGAGGCACAATGATAATTAAGATAATGGTGTGTGGCAGTTAAGCAGAAGGGGAATCCAACAAGAAAAGACCAGCAACTCACAACAACGATGACAGAAAGAAGACACAGACATCGGTCAATTGCCTCAAAAGAAGCTCTCACATTGGCTATTAGAGGGCTCTTCAGACATACCAAATTTTTGTGGCCCTAATTCAATATGATCATTTTTGGACACCGCCATCAAAATTCAAAACTTAAAAATTACAATACAAGAACTGAAAGTAACGGGTGACAAACACCTAATTGATTGGCATAATTTATGTTTTTTTTTTATATACATACACAAAAGTACACTCTGTACATAAACAAAAGAAAAGAAAACTGCTATAGGTTAACATAAACAAATCTAACAACTATCAAAATCAGGATAATTACAGTGGCTAACACGACATTGATATATTTAACGTCCATTAGTACAACTGGACTCGATTTGAACAATAGGCTTTGGCGTTTCTAACAACATGGACCTGTGACGTCGGGCTCCTCCTGGACTCATGCCTTCCCTCCTTTGCCACGGACAGACATTTTAATTAAGTAATGCGGTCATCGCATATAAACACGGGGATGTAGTGGCACCATTCCTACAAACCCGATCAAATAAATAGCCTGGTCATCAGGCATTAACAAGACGCAAAAGTACTAGTACGTAAGCGTCTATAATTCAATATTCATTCATTCATTGGAGCCCATTCTACGGAATAAGCGAACAAGAAGATGCCAGCAGCTTCAGCTTTATACAACGATCTTATGGGAAGTTGGTATTGGATGGTGGATGGATTGAGTGTAGTAGAAAGGGTTGAACAGGAATGGAGGTATGCAGTGACAAAAGACTTCGTCTCAAGACAAGTAACCAGCCTCCACTTATCCGTAAATATTGTAAAAGAAATGATAGAGGATGAGGAGAAGAGAATCAGAGGTTTAATTAACCCACCGTATGTCAAAGTGGGTAAGTTAAAAGAAGCGATAGATCATGTGACGAGTGCAAGGTGCTTTCTAGAAGACATTGTAGAATGGACAGATTGGTGTTTCGCGAAGTGGGGGGTTAGAAAAACTTAAGAAAGCTGAAGAACTAATGAGGAATGTGCTGACCGAAGAGGTCAAGAAGATCAAAGAAAAGTGGTCCAAGGAAAGAAAAGAAGAAGAAAAAAGAAAAAAAGGGATGAATTCGAAAAACTGAACACAAACTGGATGAAAATCCAAGAGAAGTTCCGGGCCATGGGCCACCCGGACTGGTTGCCGGAAAAAGAAAAGAAAAAGAAGAAAGGAATGATGGACAAAATAAGAGGATGGTGGAAGAAGTTAAGAAGTTAAAAGAAGAAGAAGAAAAAACCCAAAGGCCCTTTTCAGGGCCAGCCATATTTCTCGAAAAGAGATAGCCTTTCCATTGCCTACCCCTTTTTAAAAAAAAATTTAAAAAAAAAAATCCCATGTTCCATTTCCCTTGACGCTATACAGTCCCACCCTGTTTAAATTCCCCTTGACGCTCAACAGTCCCACGATTTTTCTCCATGTTAATTTCCCTTGACGCTATATGTTCCCACGATTTTTCTCCATGTTAAATTTCCCTTGACGCTATATGTTCCCAAGGGTGTTTTTAATGATAAGTCCCATTGACGCTATACTATCCCTATTCACTACTAACCTACCATGAACAATTTTTTAGTCCTATCGCTACTATGTCTGCAGTGTTACAATTTATAGTGATGTCTAGCACTGGGGCGTCATGCCACAAACATATAGCATGATGTCACAGCCAGTCACATTATCCTGATACCAGGCTGATCAGTCCTAACATTAACCTCTTAATGCCGAGCGCCTATCGAGGCAGATTTAAGTACCATCAAAAGTTGCATCCCGTTTATTATCAGTAGTCAACGTTTTTGTTATTCCTGTGCCACCAGCATCATATTTTCAACAGAAACATCGCTGAATGTTTATTGTATCTAACTGCGATCAGTCTAATGGCTCATGTACATTTCATAACTTTTTTGAAGTTTATTACTATTGAATATGTGTGGTTTTGAGGAATATTTATAGAGTATATTTTATTCTGTCTTATTTTATACAATTTGTATGTTTCTGCTAGTTCGCGTATATAAGAGTATTTCATTTACTTCTACGCATTTTCGCTTTCATCATTTGCCTTTCCTGACTGGCATCTAATAATTAAACATCTTTGCAAAATTGTATTTTATTGCCGGTTCATCTACATATATGGACCAACATAATTCTGTTTGGTCCATGAACCACTGGTACTGGCTTTGGTGCCTGTTCACCTGGATGTAAACTAGGTTATTGACCTATGAGTAAACAAATATTCAATGATTAGTAAATTGTGCGTGTATGGCGAAGAACAAGCACATCCTGTGTTTGTGTATATACATACATACATACATACATACATACATACATACATACCTACATACATACATACGTACGTACGTACGTACGTACGTACATACGTGCGTGCGTGCGTCCATCTATTCATCGGTACATCAATTCATACTGAATTGACTTGCTGTAGTGCTCAATACGCACCTATGACGACCTGACACGTCGGACCGTCCCATTTAGATTCACAACCCGATGTACAGCCAGTAGTACACTCATTCGAATTGATACAGTGGCATGTAAGTTGGCATCTGGGTCCAAATCGTCGCTCTGAACACGTCACCTCTCCAGTTGCTACAATGGTATGTATGTAAACACTGCACGCACATATACAATAGAACTCATATAATAAGTAATATAGGCAGTAAATAATTAGCATCTGAGTACAGACTGATACAACTATCAGACAACGCTAATTTATATATAATTATTAACAACACAAATATAGAAAGTGCAATATTGTACGCAAAAGAGACGTCAGGATAAAACATAGATCTCAACTCATAGCCAATATAGTCTTAACTACAACTAGCTAAACTAAAATATATGACAAGAAAATCTGGAAAATAGAAACAAAAGAACTCTATAAAGAATCTGTATACACGCAAATGAAACGTATAGTTATATTACGGACAATATGACACAAATTGAGAGAAATGTTTCCACTACATTTTGCTTACACTTCAATCCAACATTATCTGTACCCATTTTTCTCTTCGAGCTTGACTTGAAAATTTTCGATAAAAACACTAAGGTTTCCTTGGAAGCAACTATTATAAATCACTAGGGTAGATCGTACCCCTTTCTCGTCCCAACCATGACCATCGTTAGTAAAAGCAATGCATACATCAAATACCAAACTATTGTTTGAATGCTCAAATCTAGTATTAGATAATGAAGTACATAAATCCCCAATCAACAAGATAGGTCTAAAATAATATAAGAGAATATGTAACAACTTAAATGGTAATTATATTACTGATTGGAGATATATTGCGGAAGAAAGATATTATTGATAATGGACCCATAGAATATAAAACCGTACGGACCTACACCAGATGTGGCATTAAGGATATATAAATGTAAATACAATTACTGATCTGGAGCAGTTCAGAACTGGAAAAAAACTGCATGGAAGAAATTGATAAAGTAATAAAATGCCGTTACATAAATAAAAATGGTATTGAATTATTTGTTTCCTACACAAAAGCTAGGCTAATAGACGAAATGGTAGCACGACTATTTAGAAGTATTAGATCTGATCTTTTATCTAATTTAGGTGTCCATGTACAAAATAGAACGAACATCACAACCTGTATCAAGACAACGTACCCAAGTTGTTTGAAGAATTAATAGAAAGTGATCGAGTAGGATGAAAATATCAGTAGGATTTAAAATAGATATTGCTTCTTCGAAAGATATTGACTAAATTATGTATATGCATACAAACATTACTTCCGCCTCTTTGGTTAGCTTTAGAGTAAGGTGATTGTATTGCATTTTGGTGTTTCCATTTTAGAAATTTGAATCATATTTTAATGTATCTCTTTGCAGTATAATGTTCTTCCCTAATCAGATAAATTGTTATTATTATTATTATTATTATTATTAAATAGATTATATTGTACAAATATTTAAATTATCTTTTAGAACCTTTGTATTGATCCACTAGTTATTTATTAAATTGTTGTGATAGTTGCTATTGGGTTTGAAATCAATCATCAGCTTTTCCGATCTTGCTTCATAATCTCTATTGTGACAGGAATCAAAATCTTCTTTGGAAACAGGATTCGCAAACTCTTGACCAAAGTTTTCTTTAGCCATTGTAACTATTTTAATGGATCCAAAAAGTAAAACAAAAACGAATCCGAGAAGGATAATAAGAAGAAAGTCAACTTATAATGAGAACATAACAAAGAACTACAATTATTACGTTAAATCGAACAAACAAAAACGTAACCCGCAAACACTCATCTGACAAAGCAATGGATAAAATGGATTCAAAACAAATCCAGCAATTATATAAAAGTACTGGCAACGTCAAATCAGCTTAAGTGTCAACGTCATTGCTAAATGTAGCAGTACTGTTGAGAAAAAGATAAAACGATTGCAAAAACCTAGGTAAATACGTGCAAAGTGCATTCTAACTTAGATTATCCTCCTTTACTGCCCAGTTATTTTTCTGTCACTTCCCAGCCCCTCAAGAGGACAGATTTTCTATCGCCATTATCATTTTTTATGTACTACAAAATGTATTATATATGCATTAAGCATAATATTGACTATCAGAGCTGGGTATCACGAAGACGTTTGTTCTGCGGTATTTCTAAACGTACCTCGATACGTACCACGGTATGCAGCAATTATATTAAGGATCAATAATTCAGTGTTCAGAGCGTGGGGCCTGATATTTTTTGTTTAATTTCCGTCTGTCAATAGCCGGAAAAATGTCTTGCTCTGATATTAATCAATTCTATCATATTACAGGCAGACGTTAGTTATATTGAGATAAAAGAAAAAATATATTTCAACTGAATATAAAATCAGTGTCCCCTCCCCCACCCAAAGCAAGTACATTGTAGAAAATGAATTTGCAATCTGCGTGTTAATTGCTGTATATGTCGTAATGTAACGGCTGCAAAAGCTGTAACTAAAGTGGGATGATTATTGTTGATGTTAGAGAGCCTAGAAGGTCAGTAAGCATAAAACACTCAACACAACGGACTAGATAATATTTAGCGGACTTGAGAGATTACGTAAAAGTCAGACCGACAATGTGCGCTCTGAAAAATCATAGGATGATTTGCAGACTTAAAAAGGAAAACATGTACCTAACACAATAACTTAGGCTAGCCTATAACTAAAACAGGACATTTGTTTTTATTCTGAATCCAAAATATTTCCAAACGTCGTATTGTGCCCGAATTATTTCACAACATTCCATATAGCCACCTGGTGTCAATTGTCAATCATTGATTAAAGGATCATAAACATAATCTTATTTGTAATATTCAGCCGAAATTACAGTAATAGCCGTTTTGTAAAAGAAAGATAATTTTAAAAAAATGTCATGAATAATGAAAATGTCATTAACGCTGTAAGAATATCACTATGAAATTCCTCTACATTCCTTACTCTCAGAAACTGCAGAAGTTCCGGTACAGTGCAAAAGTAACGTGGTACGTTACATTGGAAACAAATACCATGGTAAACCGGATTGCGTTAAGGTATGCAGAGAACTCGCCCCATGGAGAACTCGCCCTGGGAGAACTCGCCCCAACGTATTTGGAGAAGTCGCCCCAGCGTGATTGGAGAATTCGCCCCAATTGGTTGGTGAAGTCACCCCCAACACTTGTCACCCAGATAACCTCTTTATAACAGAATTAAATCATCTTTTACGTGATTCATATTTAGAGTTTTATATATACACAAAAGAGATATTAAATGGTAATCATAAAAAGTAGTATCATTGTAATATTTCTAAGGACGAAGTTAAGTCTTTATATAATCTAATGAATGAAGACAGTATAGTGATTAAAAAGGATGATAAGTCAAGTACTTTATTATTATGAATAAAGATGATTATGTTAAAGAAGTTGAACGTCAATTAAATGATTAAAAATACTACAAACATATTATCGCTGACCCGTCAATAGAAATTAAATAAAAAATGTCAACATTCATTAATGAGATCGCTAAAAATAATAATTCCGTATATGAGAAATTTATACTTTTCCTCTTAACATACGTACACCTCATTTCTACATATTACCCAAAACTCATAAAATAAAGTCATCTCAGGATGACTTAGGTTATTAGGTTGGAACCCTTTCATATATAAAACTGCAGACATCACATCATGCTTACACCCTCTCTATTTTTCTGAACAAAATGCATCTAATGATTTAAAGAGCAGAGCAAAAGGGACAGATAACACGTATTTTTCGTTAAGTACAGAAGCGGAGTTGATCAAATGGAAAAGTTGAAAAATTTAAAATTTTATAGATTTAATAAGTTTTTAAGTTGAAGAAAAACAACAAGAAATAAAGCCTTAACAACCATGTGGCGACATCTAAGAATTACTATATATGATCCGTGGGGCGACTTCTCCTGACACCTGGGATGAGTTTTTCCAGGGCGAGTTTTCCCAGGGCGAGTTCTCCATGGGGCGAGTTCTTCGCTATTCTTGCGTTAATACCACTCACTTCTACTGACTATGCGTTTTGCTTAACGTCCAATCCCTAAAGCTGTGTTATGTTCTGTAGTATGTTGGTTATGACTTAATTTATTGATTGTAACTGATATCTCTTTTGTATCATTCAATCTAATTCATTGATTGTAACTGATATCTATTTTGTATCATTCAATCTAATTCATTAATTGTAACTCATATCTAATTTTTATCATTCAATCTAATTCATTAATTGTAACTGATATCTAATTTGTATCATTCAATCTAATTCATTGATTGTAACTGATATCTGTTGTGTATCATTGAATCTAATTCATTTATTGTAACTGTGAGCTTTTTGTGTCATTCAGTCGAATTCATTAATTGTAACTGATATCTATTTTGCATCATTCAATCTAATTCATTAATTGTAACTGATATCTAATTTGTATCATTCAATCTAACTCATTAATTGTAACTGATATCTTTTTGTATCATTCAATCTAATTCATTGATTGTAACTGATATATATTGTGTATCATTCAATCTAATTCATTAATTGTAACTGTGACCTGTTTGTGTCATTCAGTCTAATTGATTAATTGTAACTGAGAGCTTTTTGTGTCATTCAGTTTAATTGATTAATTGTAACTGAGACATTTTTGTGTCATTCAGTCTAATTCATTAATTGTAACTGTGAGCTTTTTGTGTCATTCAGTCTAAAAGGTTCAAGGATAAGTGAGTGATTCAGCTGTAAGCAATAGTAGAAGACATCTGATTAAACATATGTGTTTCTTACAGTTGTGAGGATATTTCTAAGCTGAATAAACAAATAACATCTATATTCGTTAAATGGAAAGGACATGATGAATCTCTAGTTGGGACTAGAAGCAAATGTATTATTAGCGTAGACATCGATGTTTAAGTCCTAACTGCGCGCAGCCAAGACGTCCCGTCAAGTCCTTACTTCAGGTTATTATAGGACCGTAATTAGAAGTACTAATAAACATATGAAAAAATATATTAATGGAACGATACAGACATTATGTTTGTTTTGAAATTCAGTTTGTTCATAAGATGGGGCTCAGAAATACGACCTATAGTAGCTCTATAAATTGTGCAAACGTTGCTAAATCTTATACGTATTAATGGAGAATATGAGAAACGAAAACGAAAAACGAAAAACTTACATGTGAATGCGGACAATGAGTAAGAAGAGTAACAATGAGCTCAATGCTCGCTCATAAAGAAAGTAACATTCATCATAATTTTATAAATAGATAATAGCACCATAGAGAAGGAAACTTTTCCCCTAAATTGTTTTGCCGAATACTTGATTGAAAGATAACAGTGCTATATAAATGTAAGAGAATCTGCCAGATGCAGCAATATCAGAATCTGAAGGAATAGGCATCAACATTATAATTGATAAAATATTACTGTGAATGTAACCAGAAAAGTGTTTGATAAAATAGCATTTATATATATATATATATATATATATATATATATATATATATATATATATATATATATATATATATATATATATATATATATATATATATATATATATATATATATATATATAAAGTGGAATTGCTACAATAGCACGAGTCGCTAATGGAACTAGAAATATGTTGCTAGAATAATATCACAAAATTTGTCTTATGTAGAAGCATGAACATATTAAATACGTTTTTTACAGCATATTTTAAAAATCAGTGGCATTCTTTGTACTCCAAAGAAAAAGGTACTTAAAGGATTTGTATAAGAAACTGAAACTAAACAAAATTATTACTTGCAAGATACAAGATTCGTTTAATGTACGTTGAAGTGAATGTAAATTGGTGCCTGTACAAATTGAATGTCAACTTCAAACTTTGAGTGCTTTCTAGTAAAGAACTGGAATCATACTTAATTAAAGTTTTACCAAAAAATGTATATAATTGGGCTCTGTCCAGATTGATTTAACTGATATGCTCGGTAAAATAAATCTCATTGGCAAATTACTTAATGTAACGTAAGGAGACTGGAATTGTAAAACAAAATTGAGACATAATGAACAAAAAAGATGGTAAACATGCCGTGAGCTAAAACCAAAGTACTAAAATAAAAATTAAAAAAAAAATGTTTCCATGATTAAACAAAATATCGAACTCGTCATATTAACATATTAAGTCTAGTAGGTATAGATTTAATGGATTTGATACAAATACGTAACACCTCGTGATAATCCATGTTGTCTTTATTTAGTCATAACCCCGCATACACATCCTCTGTTTAAGCAAACAAAATGTAATTTCTAGAAATATTAACATCGGTTTGATAAATACTAAATAAGTATATAAAATATAAATGAATTTAGGAATCAATTTATCTATTACTGCCTATAAACCAGTTGACAAAGGTATAGGATCAGTTATAATAGCACAAATAGAAGCATCCTAATTACATCTGATAATGTAATTTTGATTTTTGTGTAATAAAGAATTTATCAAGGTTGGTTTCATCTCAACAAAGCAAACGAACTGGAAAATAATACTTTTGGAAAATGTGTTTGACATTTTTGTTTTTGTATTTTGAATTACAATTTACGATTATGAAACAAAATAAAATCACACAGTAGACATAATCGCCAGAAATGGTAGTTTATTAAATTGCAAAAGCTAAAAATATGAAGTAACGGTGTTTTTTGCTCTATTTTGAAAGCATTATTAGGCCGATAAATAAATGAAAAATGACTTGAATACATAACACAAAAACAAGAGTAAAACACATGCCATCAGGCAATATCCTCTACATTGTATCCATTCAAAGGAATTAAAGACTAATTTGCAGAGGAGAAGACTTCAGAGCTAAATTTTACGAACATTACAGCCATTTTCAGAAACTGCTTATGAGGAACTAAGACAGAGACCCTGTGCGAGAATGATAATTGTTGACGACGACCAAGACCATTATAATTCAGCCAACATATTTGTGCTAAGGCCAGGAAGCCAACTTTGAATAAGAACAAAACAAAATCAATCCTGAACAATTAACTGGGAAATATAGACGTCCTGCATATCTCGGATGTAATTTAAATTATTAAGCTTCCAAAATGAATATATCTTTTATCATTTATTTTGATGCGATTCTCATCATATTATCAAAGCTTTAGAAAGCAAAGATTCTAATAACAATTAACTACTACCAAATAATGACGATAAATATCCGTTTACAAATGGTTTTATGCTTGACAGATTTGAAAGTGACTGAAATGAGATTCTCATAAAAAAGCAATACAGTTCTTGATATTTATTAGTTTATTAACCAATCTCTTGGTTAGCATGCTAACATTTGTAAAACGAAATTGCTAAGTTCATAGAAACAATAAAAATATAACGAAATGACACCTATATTTTTAAGGAAACAAAAATTGATATAAATACAAGGATTCACTTGAAATATTAATGGAATCGAATTGCACCCAATAGAGACATTATATTCACTCCTAACCGAACCAGGATTAAGCTCGGTGAAAAAGTGAAACGATAACCCCAAAATTAAAATAAATATCCAAAATAAAGACTGTAATTGGAGGAAGAAAATGTGGATAGCCGTGTCTTACATGTAAGATGGTGCTACAGTATTCTAAAAGAAAAGTTGCAGATAGATAATTATCCGTGCACTTTGGAATTATGTCGTCCCGTCCGTCTGTCCATTGGTTCGTTCGCAAATAACGTTGTGCAGTTCCTCCTACACCGTTGGAATTTTGGAGATAGTGATTTGAAACTGGGATACAAATGGAGTGGTCTGTACACGTGGAGAGGTGTTTAACATTTTGAGATGACTTCTGGGTCGGGTCTATGGATGGGGTGTGAATAAGGTTTTCTAACATCACAAAAGAGTTCTGAAAGTTGTTATTCCATAATGAAAGCTAGGTAGATAACACATATAAAGGGTTGTATGATTATAAACCCTAGGTCTTGACCTAGGAGTGGGGAAATGATGACAATAGGTCAAGGTTTGGAACCCGTTAAACTCCATACCTTATAACTATTTCTAGGTTTAAGGAGCCTGTAGAGAAATAGGTCCTACATACAGTACAGACCCTTGGTTATGCCCATGTTGTAGGGAACTTGTCCCTGGATCCCCACCCTTTAATCGTGTATATACTTAACGGAAATGAAGAGATACATTCACATGTGATGCCATAAATTTGCATGTGCATCCAGCACAAGCACTAGGTAGTATCTCTTTGGGGTAGAAGACTTGCTCTTCGATCATAACTTGGAAATTATAGAGGCCCTCACTATAGGCCCATATACAGGTTTAAAGACGATAAGAAGGCAAAATAAGACGTACGTGCATTATAGATCCCGAGTAATAATTCTTGAGTAAGGAACTTGCCCCTGAGTCATATCTCTAAAACATTTATTATTCCATCATTATAACGTGTATACGCGTGGTCTACACGAAGAGACAAGCGGGCCAAACCGATAGTGGTATAGCTTGAAAGCTCTACGGCATTCTCATCCATGTCAATTACCTAAGAAAGCTCAAAATCGTCGTACCTGTTGGATGTTACTCGTCTTCAGGCCCATCCCAGTAAACGATATTGTTTTTATATGGATAAAAGAGTGCCTAGACAGAAATAAAACAATATTCAACGACCCTTATGGATAACAAATGCAAACATGCCTTACTAATTCACATATTGGGTCAATATTCAAAATGAATGACAAAACTTGTGAAGGACAGCAATGAGTACTCATCCCAGTGTTCTAACGTTAGTTCTACCTCCTGGCTAGCTTTCTAGCCCACGTGTAACTACCCGCGCGAATGATATATTTTCCACCAAGAATTTTAAGACAACAAATAGAAAAATGACGTAGTCTTGAGTATTTCTAAATCATGCAAGCCCAACGTCCAGGGTATGTATAAATCTCACCCAGGCGTTCGTTCCTTAAAGACCTAAATTGCCCATGTGGTCTGTTAACTCATAAAGATGGTGCATAAATAATATCCAGGGCCATTAGATCTATTACAGAGGCAAGTGCTTCTTGAAATGCTGTTTTCCACTGGCCTATGTGTGAGAGAAATATATCCGAAACACCCGTCTTACAGGATGTTTTAGGTAGTATTTTGTTCCCTTAAAATCTTAAGAATTATTGGAATGTGCGCAAAATAATTCTTTCTCGAGCTCAGTCTTAACTTTAACCGTAACGATTTGCAGTGCGGAAAGCCTCTTCGAATCTATGAACAAACACAAATATAGGGAAGTCATAAAAGGGCAATACATTACTAAATTAATTGATAGTTTTCATTCGTAACATTATTCTTTTGTTGCTGAGAAATGTATAAGAAAAGTATATTCGGGTAGTGTATTTACTTTTTCATCTTATATTTAGTATATTACCATCTTTTTAATCCAAACCTGTTTTGACATGGGTTGCTAATATATAAAAGTTGTCTGCAATGACCTATGCAAAAAGATAGTGAAGTTGCTAACAAACGATACAGATTCTAACTTCATATTGCATATAAATAAGTCTTTTTTCCAATGTTATCCAATAATTTTCGGTAAAACCTAAACAAAGACAAACGCGAACTTGACACGAGAGGTCGAAATTGCCATTGGCATATCCCAGTCCATGTGCGTTTCAAGCAAATGGAACAAAATAATTTTATTTTATACCAATGAAATTATTGTTTATTTTCCATTCAAATAGGAACTATACGCAGAACTATACGCAGACTATCCCTTAAACGACATACATGCATACCGTTCTGACCGTTCGATAAGTATCGTCCCTTCTGTTGCCAAAGCTATCAAGTGAGAAAAGGTTTCGTAATCAAATGTTACGAAGATATGCCTATTATATACATGAGAGACAAGCAACCGAATCATAGAAGAGAGGGTAAAACAAAGAAATGAAATGGAAAGAAAAAGAACAGTAAATATGAGAAAGAAAAGCAGAGTTAGTTTCAATTATGGAAAACATGACATATACTGAGCGTAATGTGCAATATTTCAAAACTGAACTGAGATCAAGATACAACAGGTCATTCACAGTAAAAACAAAATATCACAAGAATAAATAATAGGGTAGAAAAGAATCAAAAGCAAAGCTTATTTTTTTTTAAAGATTTTGCGAGCAGGTATGAATATAGGGAAATATTTGTACTTCGCAAAAACAAATTAAAATTTACAAGTTATGCATGTTTCCACATAAATCTCCTGTACACATACTTGTAAAGCCTACTGATCAAAATATGACATTCTACATGTTTTGCTAAACATTTAATATATATATATATATATATATATATATATATATATATATATATATATATATATATATATATATATATATATAAGATTCTCAAAATATAAAAATATTACAAGTAACACCCAGTGTGTACAAATCTCTTGTTAACCGATTAACTAAAAACTGAAATTTTCTTCAGTTATAAAAATAAGAAATTGAGTAAAACAGAGAAACTTCTTTGTTAAAGGAAAAGAATTTAATTTTCTGGAAGAAAAAAAAGGATAGTTCATTGGCTATTGACGAATTCCCTACCTAGAACTGGTCCTGATGAAAGGAACAATAGGTTCACACCAAAGACGTACAGCATCATCATATTCATTGCTTCCTTGCTAACATTACCTCGAAATACAACTAAAGCTGGTCAAATGTTCGTGAAGCTGATGTGGAAAATTGAGCTGGCACATATCGTTCCGTGTCCTCGTGTACTAAAACATTTGCTTAAAGTACGTGTGGTGATCCTTTCCCTAGCATTGAAAATGCCAGCACACTTAGGTGGCCTGTTATAAATACAGCAACGCTAATGAAACCATCGTCAATACCTACCGTGAATTCTATATGTTCACGAAGTTGAATCTGATTGTTTGAAATTAATTATAAAATCTAGTTAATGCCAGCTTTGTTGTTCTTTTAATATGAATTAATATAAAAAAAACTTCGCGATTTTTCAGTTTTGTTCCGATGGCTCGAGCTTCTAAGATTTCACACATTTGAACGGAATCATAGTAAAAGAGAACACTGAACAATGTTGACGTATCCATGTCAGAGTAAACATTTGCATCTCTTGCGTAGGATTCTTACTTTTCATATTGCTACAATGTTGAGTACTACTAGGAACTATGTACCAGGCTAAAATAGACTGCCTATACGATTTTTGTAAACATATGTAATAGTTAAAGCTTTTCGACAGTAACATATATCCGTCTGGTCAGTCTATACAAGATAGTACATCAACGATACCTATCTCCCTGTTCGCTCTGGAGTGTCCATTAAATCGTAAGTAGTTTCACTGAAACATTTTTTTTTAAAATTCTCGTCAGCTTCCTACTGTAATACCTACTTCATCCTCAATTTCTCTTTCAAAGCCGTTTTAATAAAACGTCCAATACACTAAAGATGTCTTCAACGGAAATTATACACACGTACTTATTCTTTCTACGTGTCATTAAATATATATGGTCCAACACTGTCGTCCAATCCAAAAAGCGAATTTTCCCAAAATTCTTGTTTTCAAAACAAAGACAACTATTTCTGAGAAGAGGAAGATGTAGTCAATACAACGTTCTATACCAGTCATATGATGAGGATAAATCCTGTTTACAAGAAATTAAGGTTCTTGAACGTCAACAAGTCGCTACAGGAAAATGCAGTTATGGCTACGCTGGCTGTCGTACCATTCAACACATTCTCAACATGATTCTTTCAAATGAACAGTACGGCAGCTTTCATAAGATGAGTGTCAGAGGATGTGACTCCTTAAGTCCACTGAGTTTGTCAAGCTGAGCGTAAGGTGACAAAGGTTAACCTGTTTCCGATAGGTATTTGTTCATATTGTGGATTGTATACCAATGACAATTCCGAAATTTTTCTACCATGTACACAATAAATTGTACAAGAGCGATATCTAAATATACAACATATTATTATTCATTTTCATTTTTAAGTAATAAAAATGTGCATCAAGCTATCAATCGATGTAAACTATTATATTACATAATGTATACTGCAGTCTTAGTTAATACATACCTCAGTATTATATAGCATAGACCCTGGCACTAATTTAAATCTCAGCATTATTTACGATCCGCCGTGCTATTAATTCACACACACACACACACACACACATCTATCTATAGCTCTGTCTTTCTTCAAACTCACGTATTTTGACTGCAAGAACAAACTTAAAGACCTAATAATGTTTCCTACCTTAAATATTTTCAGCATGTTTTTATGTTATTTAATTTAATGGTGTTTGATGTTGTAATCGTAACATTATATATGTTTCTTTATGTTATAGGCGTTGTCTAATGTTGTAAGGCGCTTAGAGATTCTAAAGATTAGGCGCTATACAAAGTCCTCATTATTATTATCTCTCTCTCTCTCTCTCTCTCTCTCTCTCTCTCTCTATATATATATATATATATATATATATATATATATATATATATATATATATATATATATATATATATATATATATATATATATATATCAGTACTAAATAAAATATACTGCAGAATGAATAATTGTATACTTCGGCATAAAATAATATGTACCGCGATATTAAATAATACGAGCATTTATATAAATGAAGGACAAGTGTTTATATAATCAATGATACAAAGATGGAATATCCTGTCGACACAATACGGTAAATTTGTATACTGAAACACCTTTAATGCTTTATTGTTGTTTCTTAAACCTAATATCTTGTTATAAAAATAGATTAATTTTAATTGATATGAAAATGTCCAAAGGGCGCATCTCTCTCTCTCTCTCTGTACCATCGTAGCAAAATACGGTTAAAACTCCATGAAAAGACGAAAATAGAGGAGTCTTGCTTGTGTCATATGACGATATATCTGGACATATCAGTGATAGCAGAAATTCAAGTCAAACAGAGAGAGAGAGAGAGAGAGAGAGAGAGAGAGAGACTTAATACATTAAAATATTTTAATTACCTCTTGTTAGTTCATTATTTCGCTCAGTTTCTATGCCCAACCGATTTCCATGCGCCGGTACGTGAGTGACTAAGCATTCAGTGTTCAAGAAGCAAACCATGTATTTGTAGTGCTTCTTTTTCTTCATTAAAAATATAATTCATGTTTAAATCATATCTGTGTCTTATATTGATTTAATCAATGTGATTAACAAAAAACTCAAAATAGAAAACAATCAACGTATCAATTTGCAAACGTGATTGTAAATAACCACAAAAGGCACAGAACTACAATTGTGTAGCGGACACACTCGACAGGCAGGTGAGGAGTTCATTCACTCGGTCAATATACAGTTGCCTGTAGCCAGTTTCAAATCCGTTCAAAGGGCACATATATGTATTTGTATGTGGTATAAATGAAATACATGTATATTATCTACGCTATATCAAAATGTACTACTCGAATAAAACTTTCATTACCAGGACACTTGGCAAGTCTCGTTTCCTTTTAATGAAAAACCGAAATGTGTAACTTATTGTTGTCTATATTATTAACACAGCAGAAAGCACGCATTTAAATGTCCATAAGTGTGAGTCAAGACTAGTATACTGACGGTAAACATCGCATTCATGTAAAAACCTTGTCATGTTTACTTTAACCTTAATTCCTTCCAGTACAGTTTTAAAAACTGCAGCTCCAAACCCTAAGGAGCTCATTCTTGATATGTCTCAACTTACGTAATACTTTTAATAAATAAGTAAATATATTAATTTATGTTTAAAAAATCAGTGAATTTGAGAGCGACAGGTAAGTGAGAATTATCCCAAAGCAATTTTCAAAGAGACGGGGCCGTATCCAATCGGAACCGAGAGATTCAAATCTCTCAATAAGCAATTTGTTCCGACTAAGCCCAATTGTCCGATTAGTGCATGTTTGGACGTTGGCAAGAGTAGATCATAGATAATTCTAGAGACGCCGAAGTTCTGCGATCTGTCACAAAGCGGGAAAGGACTTTCAGGGAAATTCTAAGTTGGAATGTGAAAGAATGGTTCTTGAGGAAAAAATCTCGCCTGAATTCGTATCTTTTTCATCTCTTTTTTACCGCTTGCAAGACTGATACGTTATCATGTACACTGGATTTTTTGGAATTGGATTTTTTTTTTAACGTAGCTTTAACAATTTTTCAGTCATATCGCTACGATGTCTGCAGTGTGACAGTTTATAGTGATGTCTAGCACTGGGGCATCATGCCGCAGACATTTAGCATGATGTCCCACCCAGTCACATTATCCTGACACCAGGCCGACCAGTCCTAACACTAACCTCTTAATGCTGAGCGCCAAGCGAGGCAGCTGTTAGTACCATTTTTGTAAGTCTTTGGTATGACTCGACCGGGGATCGAACCCACGACCTCCCGCATCCGAGGCGGACGCTCTAACCACTAGGCCACCGGAGCGGTTCATGTACACTGTATTTATTAGAAATGCAATCTGCAATCTATAGCTGAATTATTAACATGCAAAATTAAATTATGTAGAATGTTGTATTATGTAATTTATTATGTTGCATCGTAATGCAGAACTTAATATAGTAGTGAATTGTGTAAGAACTTAAATGTGCTTGTGTGTGTATGTGTGTGTGTGTGTATATATATATATATATATATATATATATATATATATATATATATATATATATATATATATATATATACACTGCAGTTCCAAACCCTTGGAACTCATATATCTCAGATGTCGTTGATATTGTTATAGCACAATTTTTTTAGTACCAAGCAAGTATGGAATATTTAGATGCGAGTGCGTGAGTTGACCAGATAATTTGTTCGCCATTATTCTGATGAAAGCTCTGTGAGAGTGTGGTTAATTCTCCAGAATTTAGAACAAGGAGACCAGATTATGCGTCCCTTCTAATTCCACGGGAAGCTTTCTGTGTTGGAGCGAGAGGCAACACCAGAGAATCGGAGAGACGGAAGTCATGTTGAGAACACGTGTACGGTCTATTTTGACGTAAGCAGTTTGGGTGGAGATGTAATACAGGAAGAGTGGAAGAGAGTTCGTTAAGTGCAAGGAAAGCACGGAGTCGAGTGTACTGGAAGTACCAAAGAAGAGAAACAAGAGGTGGACAGATGAGTAACAGAATCGACACCGAGGGGAAACACACTCTCTTAAGACTTTAATTTCATATGAGTAATTGGCAAGTGTGAAAAGGTCATTGTTTGCATTGGTCGGAAGAATTACGGTTGAGGAATTGTCGATGAAATAGTGGAATACATTGATATATATTAAATTGTTATACCTTTTGAGCATTTTATACACCTAATCCGTCGTCATTAGTGACTGGGGGCTCGGAGCTAGGTAAATTTGTAATAGTCGACTTTCTACGGTGTTAAAAATAATAATGTCTGAGGCCCGTGATATAGTGTGTGTGTGTGTGTGTGTGTGTGTGTGTGTGTGTGTGTGTTATATCAGTGACAGTATTCAAGATTTAGTAGAATATTTCATATTGCATACAAAATAAACCGTACAGTGGTATATATAATTTAAAACCATAGTAATAAATTTCCCAAGAATACAAAGTGAAAATGGGAAAAAAGAACTTACGGTAGTGCGAATTAAATCCCAAAATAATCCAACAATTACAGACACAAGTTCTAATAATTTAAAGTTCTGAATACAACTCAGTACAAGTCCATAATAAATCCGAGCACTGAAGTCGATGACGTGTCTGTGATATCTTGTAGAGTGTTGATGTATCAGCAGTCTCTTGTTGAATCACAGAAATATAATTCCAGGTTTGAATGCAGTGTAAATTCCAGTGAATGTCTTGATCTAAGAATTTTATCAGAGCAATTTGTATTTCCAGAGGAAATAATCACTTGAATTCATTAATTTTAAGAAAAAGATATATATATATATATATATATATATATATATATATATATATATATATATATATATATATATATATATATATATATATATATATATATATAAACTAGGTGAGTTCCACTGACCCAGTATGGTGTACTGATGCATGTACAACGTAGGATAGGACTGATATTCCGAGGAACCCAACACGCTATCCTTAGCACCCTAAGACAAAAAAGGCGGAAATCCCCACCAAGCAGGGTATTTGTGCAAGAGGAATTGTAAGTTTTTCCCTGGTATACGGAGCTACCATCAATAGTTTTATTGCTGCCCAGTCGTGTTGTGCCCTTGTTCATTAATAGCGACACCATCAGGGAAAATCAATTGGTTACAAACTCACCTTTGTGCAACAGTATACAACTATGCGAGCTTTTTGATCAGATCGGAATTGTTAGTGCGTGAATTTATGTTTTTTTTTGGGGGGGACACCAGACAGATCCCCTCCCCCCATTTTCGACAAAAAAATATAAGTTTTTTTATGTGTATTTGTATCCCCAGCAGGTGTGAAAGTTTGTTTTCTTTTATAAAAAGAATTTAATTCAAAATTTGTTTATTTAGAAATTTTGAGTGGGGTATGTTTGTTCCCTAGTGTTATCTAAGGGGTGGTTCCTCCGACATAGGTTTTGTTCCTAATCGGAAAACTCTTTTCCCCATTTTTATCTTTTTCTCAGTGATCTTTGCCAGAGGTCGCCTATGTCTTGTGTGTATAAAAATGTGTTTTGTTATATTGTATAGTTTGCTATAAATTCTGTGCTAGGACGGCAGTGTATCGTATTTCCCCGGTAGTTGTTTTCTTATTTTTTTATTTTATTTTTGGTGTAGAGATCTGTATTTTGTAGACCAGAAGTTTTGGTCCGAGTTTGGGGATGAGATGAGGGTTGCAGTCCGCATTGGGGGTGACATCCTTTTTTATTGGTTGTCTTACCGAAATCTTCTAGTATCCCCCTACTCTGATCTCATTTTTTTTTTAATTTTGAATGTTGCTGAGAAAACGGTGCATTAAAACTTTGAGAAATTTTTTTAAAGCTAATGTCTTATATGAGTGATCATAGTGTGTCGTTTTCTCGTTAAACTTTAATATTGAAGTTGGCATAGTCCGAATAAGGAGCCGCATTTTATTTATTTGTATATGTTTCTCTTATCTGCGGAGCTACGCCTCTCCTTCTTATCTGGGATTTCAGAAATTTCGAAATAGTTTCTGACATTGAAGTTAGTCCCTTTGTTGTTCATTATATGTGTTAGTCCCCTTGTACTTGTATTGTTTGTCCATTTCCGCCGTGTGGGATTTTCTGTCGCTCTTCCGCAGGCCTTTCCACTTCGCGTGGCGCCTTGTGACTTAGCCCTGCGGCGTCTGTGCGTCATACTTCTCCCACAAGGCGTTCCCTGTACCTATTTTCCCCTTGAAAATTTGCTATTATAAAAAAAATAAAACAAATTATAAAAAATAAAATAAACATTAAATAAAAAAATAACAAGGTTATTTTTTTTAATTTTTATCACTTGGCCACAAGATAACATTGTCGTAATTATGTAATTTATTATTTGTAAAATTGTTTTATTGTCATACTTTGCATCCAAATATAAAATATTATTTATCTGATATTTATATTTTTTGTCCATTTCCATAATTAGTATTCATGTTGTTAGCGCAAACATTCCACATACATGAAGTGTGAGATCTTTTGTGACTATGCCTATATTAACTACTTTTACCATTTTAATGTTCTTGCCTGAAGAAATCAAAAGGGGTTAGGTGCATTTCGTTGTATTCTTCCATGGGCTTTTTCCGCGCATTCATCCTTAATCTTTCCCAGTACCGTTTTGTTGATACTGCTATATAGCGGACGATCTTGTGGACACCATCTGGTGTGTTAAATTCTCTTACCCGTGATGTCTCCCCAATGTTTCTGAGCAGCAGAGGGGGCGAATCCGACATTTTGTCCAATCGTCATTTTGCTTAATTATTACTTCTGCACTCAGCGGATCCGGTGTAGTCAGCGCTGGTAAAAAAAAAAAACGACGTCGGTCCATCTTACACGATGGTGACGTCATTTGGTTTAATTAATACCTTCTGCGCGCCGATCCCAGCGTCGTCAGCGTCCGGTAAGCACATCGACGACCGCGTCGATGTCATCGCCCCCTCTGCTGCTATGATCTTACAAACAGAGTGATCACTAACTCCTCCTCTTGTAGATCAATTAGGTTATTTGACTGATCGGTAATTCTAAAATTAATTCTCGTTAAAAACCGATCATGGCATCGCATATAGACCGGATTAATCGGACTCTCAACGATTAAAAATCCCGGAGGGGCTGTTGGTGAAAATGAATAAAGGATATATCCCTGTTGAGCCTGATTTGATTGCTTGGTATCCACCTGGTAACTCCCTTCGATAACATCACATACTAGATTGATTGCTATCACCGATGCGATATTTACGTTGTACGGGGCAATATGCCTACCACCATCTCCGTTATCGTATCTGAGGATAGTTGATGGGGGGGCGTCCGCGGGTGGATTCTTAGGCCATCCTAGTATGGTTCTTATTGAACTGTTATAAATATCAACCATATACCCAGGTGTGCTTATTTCAATCGTCGACGATAACGTCGGTTCATGAACCGTAATAGCGATTTTTGATTCTTTTCCTGTGATCGATTTTATCCTGCGTTGAAATTCCTTATTGATTTGTTCTATTTGGTATGACCCAGTTGGTATTGTAACCTCATTCCAGTCTGGGGTCCCATCGGGCTTATTTGTCCGTGCAAAAACCAGCGAGTTATTAGGTTGTTGTCCGTTAAATGCGTCCGCTCGGATATTAGGCCAACTGTGATATACTCGCAATTTTGCCAGCGCTATTTCCTTCACTGGAACCGGCGACGGGAAGTTCACACTGAATTCTGGCTTCGTTGACGTTATCGATATCATATTTGTTTGTACCGGAGTGGTGTTCTCCGCGATCCGCTGAAGTAATTGAGACCCTTCGGGGTTCAGCGACATTATTATTATTCGTTGTTTTTAGTGTCTAATTTCAACAACCAGGTGGTTCCGGCTTCCAGTTGAAAATCCTCGATTTTTGACATCGCGGAGCTATACAACTGGACCATCGTAGAGAATTCAACATCGGATACGAACAAATTATCAATCGATAATGAGATCAACCCGGATAATTTCGAGTACGCGTCGGATACTATTTGATGTTTTACTGTATACTCGTTGAGTTTTTTCTGAAAACACGATGATATCTTTTTAGTGATTGCGTTGGCGACTCCAGCAATTGTTGTCATCGCGGAGATAGCGATTGGAACAGCGATCGGGGCTATCGTGGTCACCGTGGATAAAATAACACCGGTACCGGCTACTATACCCGACACCGAGTACACGACCGCGTCGATGGCGGTTATTTTTCGGCGGTATTTTTTTATTTTTGCGCGGTATTGTTCGGAAAACGTTTTCAAATTCGCGGAGAATTCTTTTGCGGTATCGAATCGATATTGATGTGACGTCGGTGATACCTCTGATTCAATTACCCTGGTGGTCATTTTATTCTAAAAGAGCTAGTGTTTTTAATTACTTAGATTCGCTACAAATTCCACATACCATGTGATGTTTGCCCGGGCTAAATTTCCATCAACGGCATAAATTGTAAACTGTTCAGTTGCGTTCTTGTCTATAATTGTTGATATTGTATTGTTAAACCCAGATGAACTAGACGATAATATATTAAACTGCATCATTGAAACCAGTGTCAATCGATAAATGCCCTTAACAGTTGCGGTAGTATTTACTGTATTCTGTGTAGGAGTCCAATCGAATGATCCATGCCGAATTGTGTATACTGTGTTGATGATGTTCTCATGAGGGATTTTTATTTTTTCGAATTGCTCTGCTACTCTCGGTAGTCCGTCTTTAATCGCTTCAACATCAGTTCCGATTATTTCTATTCTCCGCAAATTCGCGTCTATATTATTCTTGTTCGCTGCAACCCTAGTAATGAGTATATCTATTTCCTGTATATGCGCGTCCACATTTTTTTTGTTCGCTGCAACCTTAGTAATGAGTGTATCTATTTCCCGTGTATGCGCGTCCACATCTTTTTTGTTCGCTGCAACCTTAGTAATGAGTGTATCTATTTCCCGTGTATGCGCGTCCACATCCTTTTTGTTCGCTGCAACCTTAGTAATGAGTGTATCTATTTCCCGTGTATGCGCGTCCACATCTTTTTTGTTCGCTGCAACATCAGTTTTGACTGTTTCTATTCTCCATTCATGCGCGTCTATATTATTCTTGTTCGCCACAATATCAGTTTTGATCGTTCCTATTCTCTGTTCATGCACGTCTATACCTTTTTTATTCGCTACAATATCAGTTTTGATCGTTTCTATTTCCCCTGTATGCGCGTCTATATTTCTTTTGTTCGCTGCAACATCAAGTTCGATTGTTTCTATTTGCCCTGTATGCGCGTCTATATTCCTTTTGTTCGCTGCAACATCAGTTTTGATTGTTTTTATTTCCTGTCCATACACGTCTATATTTCTTTTGCTCGTTGCAACATCAGTTTTGATCGTTCCTATTTCCCCTCTATACACGTCTACACCCCTTTTGTTCGCTTCAATATCAGCTCTGATTGTCATTATGTCCTGTGTATGCGCGTCTATATTCCTTTTGTTCGCTACAATATCAGTTTTGATTGTTTCTATTTTCCGTCCATGCGAGTCTACATTATTTATGATCGTTGCAACATTAGCGCCGATTATTTCTATTTCCCGTTCATGCGCGTCTACACTCCTTTTGTTTGTTGCAACATCAGTTTTGATTGTTTTTATTTCCTGTCCATACGCAGTGATATCATTTATAGTTGTTGTAATCTCATCCAGCTTGGTATTTTTTTTACCAAAGAATTTATCAAAGTTGTCATCGATCCTGTTAACATTTTTTCGCAACGTGTAAAATTGGCCCGACAGCGTTGCAAAATCCAAAATAGTATTCCTTATTGTTGTAATATTCGGTTCGGTTACCGTCGGGGTCCCGAAAAAACTAGCGGTAGTGAGCTGTATATCGGTGATAGATTTTTTCACCTCGGTGGCAGATTTTTTCACCTGCGCGTCGAGTTCGGTCACCGATCTATCCAACCTTATAAAACCGTCTTTGACTAATGTTACCGCCGATATATGTTCACCCGGTTTGAGTCGTCCGTCGCCGGTATACAACGCGATAGTGTCCTCGGCGGCATCACGCTGTCGTGTTAAAACATCATCCAGGGACACATTACTGGATTTCAATTTACCCTGGCGGTCTTGAAATACGACTATTTCACCTGGGTCAACACTGGTTAAATTCAACGTATCGGCGATTTCATCCTCGATTAGTTTTTTTATGTCATCGGTGGCGAGCGTTTCCGTGGATTCCTTCAGCGCCGAAACCGGTCGTCCCCAAATATCAATCATCGTTATTGTAAAAAAAAACGGCGTTTCTAATTAACCCGCCGGGCCTCTACGACCCCACTAGTGTATTCGTTTACAACTACATGAGGTGGTTTTCGCGATGATGAAATCGCCACGAGTACGTTTAATACCTCACGGCCGCATATCGGCGGGTCGCTTAACTGCTGTGTTGGCAACGTGGAATAAAACGCCCGGGCTGAACACGCCCGGATATACCGCATGAACTCGTTTGGCGGGGCTAACCCGTATGAATCAAAATAGACGATTGCACGCGGATCAATCGCGTATGCAACCCAATGAGTTCCCGCTCCGGAGGACCCATCGAGGTTAATTATGCCTGTTTCAATATTCCTTGGTGCCGCCGGTAATTGATCCCTCATAAAAACACCTCTGAAGTTTTTTATCGCTAGCGCGTTTGCGGCGTCTATTAAATCAAAATTAGACATGGGAGTCATTGACTCAGGAGTCATTGACTCCCGAGTCAATAAACGGTTCCCGGTAGTCTTAGACCCTTTCCCGAGTACCATGAATACGGGGTTCCCGGTAGTCTTAGACCCTTTCCGGCCACGGATCGTTTTTTTTTATAGCCTTTCCCGGTTGCCTTCTTCAATGCCATCCCCGCCGCGGTACCAACGGTTCCTAACGCCGCCGCCTTCGCCACTGCTGGTGCGGCCGCGGCAATCAACGCTGAAATCGCAGCTAACAACGGAAATATTCCGCCGGTCTTTTCCATGTTTTTAATCGCTGCGGCCGAGAAATCTACCTGAACACCCTTTTTATTCTTCATCGCATCATTGAAATGTTTTATTTGACGCGCCGTCAACGATATCTTATGATTACCACCCGCCATCTGTGACGGCTTCAGCGTTATTGTGGTCCCGCACTGTTTAGCCGACTTTGATCGTAATTTCTTGACTTGACCATCAGTCAACTCTACACTGACGACACTATACGACATTTTATTGTAAACGTGTTTGTGCTTTCAATTACATGTTTTCCACTGGTGCATCAACGATTCTCATTCGTCCACCAACGCCTTCTAGCAGCATTGATTTATCGCTGAGAATGACAGCAACCGCTCTATAATTAACACCAGCCGGGTCTATACGAGCTCGGAAGTGTATATCAACGACGGATTGTCTCGTTAAATCAAGATGTTCCAACGAAAAATAATAAATCGGATACAGCTTTTTAAAATCAAGTTGTGATATTTGCAAACCGGTGTCGACGTTTTGATCACGACCCATGTATGACAGCAATCGATGATACACACGTGCGACATGGTTGTCGCCGTAATTAAGCTGTATATCCTCGGATGGTTCCTGTTGTCCGTTTATTCTCAGCGAAACATCCCTGACTCCTAATTTATCAAATATCATATGGCTGCGTTCTTGACTGCCCAATCGTTCCCTATTCTGTAGCGCTATAAAAATATGACGCGGGGCTGAAACACCCTGTTTTGATGCCAGGTGCCATGTAAACGTATCGGCGACGTTATCCTCTTTAGCATCAGTTGTTACCGCTAGCCAACTCAACAACGATTTTCCTCCCTGTTCCATAAATGCTAACAATCGTGCTTCCGTGGTAACTGATGGAGTCAGCACCGGCATCCACAATGCCATTTTAGTTAAAATGACTTTACCGGCAGCGACGCCAGCAGCATGCCATATTGCATTGTTATCATCGCCCCTTCGCGTCAGCGCGATTGTATGCTTAGCCCCATAGATAACCCTCCTGACATTTCTGCAGAATCCAAATATGTGATGGAGTGGAATCGCGCATGAAAACTGTCGGCGTGGTCTTTGCAACATTGTTACTCGTGCTGCGAATCCCATATTGTAATTATCGTTAAGACTTTTTATAACAGTGAAATTAGCGTCTGGTCTTGCTCTGCGGTCTGGGTTATTTGCTTCAGCCTGTGGGTCAACTGCGGTATCTCTTTCCACCAGCACGTTAACGTATTGAAGATGATCAGCGTTATCGGTGGTGTCCTTCGCAAACATCATAGATGGGCCCGTCGATCTCGTATAATCGTCCGAGTATCTCGCTAACCCAATTATCGTCGTTGCAACATCAACCTCGCGTTCTATTGATTCAATTTCTCGCCCGTCAATAAGATATCTGGCGCTCTCAAATAACGCCATGATACCGTTGTTAACGAAGCCAACTCGAACACGATCGTTATCTGCGTATGGTGCATTATCGGCGGCATTTGTCACGAGTTCTCCCTCAATTTCGATAAACGCTTCACATGGCAGAAAGTATCTACTGGTATCTTGGACTTGAAGTTCAATTCGCGATCGTAGGTCGGGTTGCGCTGCATAATAAGAATAATATTGATAATCACGGACAGAATCATCCCTGCGCACTGGGGCATCCATATCAAACGCGGGATCAGCGGTTCGCGCAAACATTTTATTATTTATCATGTTGATGTTTTCAATTGCGATTTTCTTTGAATTCTGTTTAAGACCACTCCCCCGCTATTGTGTTCATGGGCGCGTTGGTGGATGACTGAGCCGCCAACGACTCTAGTTTTTCTTCCACGGCGTTATTTATTACTTTACTGACATTTGCAGGCATCACCGTCGTTGATGGCATCACCGGTGGTTTCTGTTTTTTTCTTGAAAATCTCTTGGATTTCACCAACGACATTAGTTTGTCCTTTGCTGCAGAAAGCGCCCTTCCGGCAACATCTCCAATGGCACTAATACCCTTATCACGAATAACATCAATAGCCTTCATTCCTAATTGTTTGGCTAACGGCGCTACTTTTGGAGCCATTCTTGTAAATAACCCCGCAATGGTGCTACCGAGACCATCTCCATAGTACGCGCGGTAAACAGGCAATCGCGAGTTTACCACGTAGACGAGTACTGGTTTATCGTGGTTGTAGTGTATGATCATCTTTATTATAAAAACACCGGTTTTTCAATTAGTGATTGTGATCACCAGTGATTGTGATCACCCCTTTCCCACCGCCGTGTGGAAAACCGGAATAAATTTTATCAAAATTTCCTGGGGTTTTTGCCCTCGATAAAAATCCGGTTTTTTCTTGATTTCTAGTCATTTTTGGTCGTTTTTTGTTGCCTATAGTCGTTTTTTTCTCGATTTTTCAGAAAAACATCGATTTTCTCTAAATGATTTCCTTGGGTTTTTGCCCTCAAAAAATGGCCAAAAACAGTCAAAAAATGGCCAAAAACAGTCAAAAAAATGGCCAAAAACGATAATTTTATAATTTTTTTAATCATCCACTAACTCGTCTATGAGCGTTCGATATGCATTAATGTCCATGATACCGCCTGCAAATAACCGCTTGCAAATATCAGCGGCCTCATTGATTATTTCCGGAGAGTTATTTCCGGCTCGTTTTCCTCCGATTAGTACCTCTAGCCGTGATATATCGCTGAGAACACTACCAGGACAGGTAACGCCGTAGGATTCTTTACCAACAGAGTATCCTTTTCCTTTTTTTGGTGTTCTACTCTTAACTTTCTCGAGGAATTCATCGTAATCGGGATCACCACGATGTGGTAATGCGTCTCTATGTTTACTCGCTAAATACACTATTCTTGCCCAGTTCTCCGTCGAGGTTATTTTTTTCTTGTAACCTTCATTGATATACTCATCTCGAAGGCTCTTAGTTGATGTTGTAACAACAAAATTAATTAATTCTTCATCGTCGTCGATGTCTCTAATTTGATCTATTGCGGACTTTTTAAGAACATTACGGGGTATATTCCCCTCTTTCTTTTTTTCTTCCGGTTTTTCTTTTTCTGGTGTTTCTTCCGGTATTTCTTCTTCTGGTTCTTTCGCAGTAGCACCTAATTCTTCCTCGTCGGCCATTGTAACATAAGGTTCTTGTGGTTCGGTTATAGCGAGTGGTGGTGGCCTCCGTGTTGTAGCAGCCGCTATTTTTGCAGGGAGTGTTTCTAAAGACCTTTTTGTTTGTTTTGTCTCTGCCGCTATCTTTTCAAGCGCATCGAGGACGGGTACAGTTGCCGCCGTAACATCTTTGGTCGCTTTACTTACCGGGGCAAAGAGTTGCTCGCTTCCAACAGTAAAATCGGTTTGTAGTTGCTGCCGCGTTTGAAGTTGTTCTCGGACCCTGTCTCGTAACGGTATGAACTTTTTAAGCGCCGCTAGCCGCTCTCTGGCTAGCCGAGTAGTAAGTGATTCGCCTACCATTATTGCAATTGCGAAGCAATTTCTAATTTCTCGCCGGAGTTTTCGTCTATAATCCTTCTAATGTTTTTGATCTTACTAGAAATCTCCCGGCGTCGTTCATAAACACGTCCGAGTTTTTTTCGTATTATTTCAACGGCAGTGAATAGTCCAATGAATGCATTTGCGTCATTGTGGTACAAGTTTTCATTGATCGTATGTTGTAATCGTTTTATAAAAAAGTACTCGCGGGCCAGGGTAAAACGCCCCCGTTTCGATTGTTCGTTAATAATCTCATAATCGGATAATATTTTTTCACTGTCGAGACCATCAGATAATTCAATTCCTTGATTTTTTAATTTTGAAATCTCGGCTAATATATTATTGATGTCTTCGATATTCATTATTCTTATAGAACATCTTGTTTTTAAATAAAAAAAAAATGAAACCCCGTGTATCAATCCCGAGGTGTTTAATAATTCGTTTTCTTCCGGAATGGACAATTTATTGTCATGGCGACTTCGTCAGCGCCATAGGCGCCGGTGACTTCGTATCTACATATGAAAATCGAATTCTATGCCCGGTCTTTTTTGAGATTGCTGTTTGATATACTCGTTCTGCTACTTTTCGTATTGAGGCGATACAAATGTCAAAGTATCTACTGGCTTCATTCATCGACTGAAATATTTTTTCCTCGTGAGTTGTTGTATCAAATGACTTTACGGGTTTTGCTTTCTTTGGGTATTTACCGGTTTGGCCTTTTTTGGTATTTTGACTCTGCGAGACAGCTTGCAAGTTTATAAGAGAATTATCAGTCTTATTATTATTAATATGATCAATCACAAGTCCATTTTCGATTAATCCGTTGAATACCTCAAATACCGCCCTATGAACATGGTACTTCTTCTTTCCGGCACCAAACACCAGATACCCCTGATTACTTACGGTACCAACCGGCTTCTTCAGTTTGCGGTTTCTAACAATGCCGTCGCGAGATGCCTCGTAATTGACGAGCACAGGATGCGGCTGAAATTCTTGGTCCATTTGTATAATAATACTATTTGTCTAATTTATTATTTGGTTTAATTATAAATCTTTCAACGTAGTCTTGGGGGGTTTTGATGACGAAGTCGGCGGTGGGGTCAATGACGGCGTTTTTAATTCGCTTGTCATAATAGCGTTTTAGTTCCCTGTATCGCTTTCCGCCACAATTGATACACAACTGCGATTTTCCTCTTACACCGACGTGGCAAACCAAGCACGGGAGGGGGCCAAGAGAACCATTACGAACGCTTTGTAAATGGTACCCGCAGAATTCACCTCTACATGATTTATTGCACGGGGTAGTCGACCCAATCATCAACCATTTACAGTGATTCATTATACTATATTCTTTCATTTAAATACTTGTTTTAATTATATGGATGAGTTCGAGAGATTAGCAGCAATTAAGCCCTGGAAAAATATTAAGTTCAATCTCGATAGAGTCCTCAAGGACGCACCAAAAGCGTTAATAAACGATAGAACCCTGTTGAGTAAAATACGCGATTGTATCAATGAATTCAAGCGTGATGGTGCATCTCATAGTTGGTCAACATTTCGAATTGATGGTGTTGTTGATGCTACCATGAACGACAACCGCGCAGCAACGATAATATCACAACTTGACGGTAAAAGGTATTTCTTCAGAGTAAAATTCATTGTCCGGGTGGAATCAGGTAATTGGATCATACGTGATAAATTTGAACCAGTTCTCAGCGACATGAAAACAGTCATTGTTAGCCGCGACTCCAAGCCGGGGCTGTTAACCGGAATTGACAGACCATACTATGAACGAGCGTATCCTGAAACAGCAGTTGTTTATGGAATATACCCGTTAAATAAGAAACCTGATATCGGAAAACTGAAACCAATGAAACAGTCAACGGGGATAAATTGTGTAGCAGAACGAGTAATAGAGCATTTTACAAATGCGTGTCGAGGAAACAAATTGACTGATTTACGACGTAGCAAAATCAACCAGTGGGAACTAACCGTAAAAGAGCGTGGAGCAACCATCAGCGACATAGCGAGATTAGAAACATCGCTGAGATTTCCAATAACCGTTACAACGATAACCGGTGAAGCATTATACGAATCAAAGTACAAATCAAATGGGGCCCCAATCAAAATTATTGATCATAACGAACACGCATGGACGCCCGCGATCACAATATTTCCACGGGATAGAACAGTAAAGTATATACCCGAAGAATTCCTGGGAGAACAATTCTCCAAGGACGGTTTTCTCGCGGAGAGGAAACTATTTGATGCTATTGCCTACTTGTGTAAAAACGACCCTGTATCAGTGTGGTTACTTCGCAGCGCTGAAAACGATGCGGATACCTTTGATCAGTTTGTAAGACCAAACGGTGAATTATATCGCACTGAAGCGTTTCACAACAGGATGAAAAAAACCGCCATGGAATTTGAGGAGCATGATGAACAACTGCTAACAAATTGTTTTACGATTCCATCGGTTGTAGCTCATGTTGCAGCAAGGAAAAATGCGTGGAGACCAACGCGCAAGGAATTTCTGCCGGATGTACAATCCAGTTGTTTGGAGTATTATCACGGTGGATTATGGAACACTGAATACAACCGCGACGCTATGATTTCCGTTGATATGGTTGCCTGTTATCCAGCGAGTTTTCTCGGGTATGGATCCGCCGCTAAGTACTTTAGACGATTTGGACACCCCAGACATGAAATGACTCGTGTTGCTATTAATGGACCACTGCCTGATTTTGATTTAACCGGATTCGCTCGCATAGTATCATTCGAATTCGCGGCAGGACTCCATCGCTGTTGTTATATTTGGATCGGTAGACACATGTCTGAAAAGAAGTGGCTGCCAATAGCGCTGCTACGGTATATGATTGATTGTAAAATGCTAATTTCGTTGATTGTCAGTGACGCGATTATATCATACCGGGCGCAGACTGAAGTCTGGTTACCAGAACCGGAGCGTCTAGATAGCATAATTGACGAGTCCAGAAAACACATTGATGCCGACGAGGAATATATCATCGAATGGTCCAGGAGGATATTCAACCAACGAAACTGCGAGGCAAAAGATCTCGGTAGAAGAATAATTGGTAAGTTCACACAAGGTGGAAAAAACTGCGACTACAAACGATATTGCTCACGGCTGATTATAGATGACGCAGAATATGATTTCGTAATCAAGGACGCAGTGGCAAAAAATAGATACGTGAACTGCAAAACAGCTTTCTTGTCCAATGGAACAAAGTTGGGTACAGTTGTTACCTACAGCGATGGAGACAGCCCGGCATATCCACATTTGAGGGCGTCTATGCTGGGTTACGCCGCTATCAATTTATTCTCGATGATTAATAGATTTCCCGACACCGCGGTTAGAGTAGCTGTTGATTCATTTTATATAGACGTAAAGTACAAGGGAAACTTAGCCGAGTTTACTAGTCCGGACGAGAGTTGGGGTATATGGAGAATTAAAAATGAAATACGACGCGATTATTCCCCGTCAGCAGATGTCACCGTTGAAAATAATTACTTACGCGGTGATAAATTGTCAGAATGGTCTAATGCACCACCGTGTTCTGATCCAATTTGTAGACATAAAACAGTTTATTTAAGCGGCTGTGGCGGGTCAGGAAAGACGACTCGGGCAATTGAATTATTTCGAACGCGGGCAAGTATAATCGTGCTTACACCGACCCATAGACTAGCGCGAGAGATAAAACAACGAAATGTTGACGCCGTTACTTATCACAGCTTTTTTCGATACAGCGGCGGTGAGTGGACTCCTGATCGAATGGGTGAAAAATTTATTCCTGGGGTTATCATTTGGGATGAGATATGTACTGTTTCGTTAGATGTTTTACAAATGTTTCTTGATTGGTTGGTGCTCGCGAATACAGCGGTGATCATGTGTGGCGACCATGGTCAACCACCACCATTTGTCGGCGAGGGTCCACATGATTGGTTAAAGGGTTTTGTGGACTATTATGAAGAAACCGATACTGATTACCGAGCACTTGATGAACAACTGCGCGGGGTTAAAAAATTAATCAGATTACAGCCGGATAGAATTCAGTGTGAAATAATCCGCGAGGTGATTCCGGAAACGCCGTTAAATGAATTCTGGGAAACATGGAGACCAAACGATTTGATTGTAGCGAGTAGAAAGATAGTCAGGGACACACTTCAGCGGAAGTTGTTTACGTTGCATAAGGAAAAGTTTCCAACGCGTCCAGTGCCGTTATGTTATAGACCCGCGGACACACGGCGGCAGAACATTGAAGTTGAAATCCCGGGCCGGACAGAAAAACAAATTCTCGTGCTGAATGATATTGTGCTCGTTGATATCAGCGTCGTCGAGGACGCGCTACGTGCTGATAAATCCCCGTGGACGCTAGGATACGCAACAACAATACATTCCTCGCAGGGACTAACCATCACGGACACAATTGTTTGGATGGTTGATAATCGCATCGAATGTCGAATCTAGTCTATCTTGCAGTGTCCCGAGTACGGAGGATAAATCAGCTTCGAAGAATTGTTATTGACGGAGTCAGTGACGGAGTCACCAACGACAACGACATCATCGATGCAAGCGTCATTGATAGAAAACTCTCGGGTTACCGCCAACAGGATAAAAAAAAACAGCGGCGTTTTGATATTGATGCCGAATTAATAATTGAGTTACGACAACAACAGAATAATCACTGCGCGAGTTGCAATTGTGTAATGCGCTGGCGTTATTCGGATAAAGACGCTCGCCAATTTACCGTGGACAGGATCGATAACAGTCTCGGTCATGTCAAAAACAATGTGAGGTTGACCTGTCTTGAGTGCAATAGACGCAACGGCGCTAGTTAAGACCACGCGGGGGTAATTGAGTATCGTCAGGTATCACTTGTAGTTGCTCGCGTGTAAATCCGCGCTGAGGAGCAGTTGAATCCAGTCCATAGATCGGTGGTCTATTAGTTGATCGTGTTATCGTTGATATGTTATGCGTGGTAACACTCCAGATAGGATCAGTAGCTCTTTTTTTACCGCCTTCAAGCTCTCCTGGTTCATACAGATATCTCACGGTGACATCGCCGAGAATCGGCTTGGAAACGCTATCTATTTTTGATTTTCCGGGTATATACTCGTATTTAATCGCGTCGCTGGGCTTCATGTTGATTGCTCGGGTAATCTCGTTATTTAACGCTGCAATTACGCCTGGCAACCTTTTAACCCATTCACGAGATCGTTTTTCTTGGATGAATTCCTTCGCGTATTGATATCCAAATAACCGTTCAGCAAGAGTCCGATTGAATCGTTCAACAATTGCCTGATCACGATGTAGCGCAGTATGACCTCGTCGTATCGCGACGCTATGATGTTTCAGCGTTGATAAAACAGCGCCGCGAAATTCACTACCAGGATCAACTTGTAATAGATTTGGCCAGCGCAGAGGACCTCTTCGATAAATTCTTTCAAACGCAGCGGCTACTTCAGTTGCTGACTTTGTTTTTAACGGCTCCGCTTGTTTGTATCGACTCGCAACATCAACTACGGTTAGCGCGTATTTGTAACCGTTGTCATGCGGCAAAAATAGTATATCAGCCTGATGAACTTCATTAGGTACGCTGACATCAAAGCGCGAAAAGTTGATTTGTTTAGGCGGTGGTAGATAGATTTGCCATATAGCCTGTTTGGATAACCAATTAGCCGCAGTGGCCTTTGTTACCTTTGCAGCGCTTGCAAGCTTACCAATTGCGGCCTTCCCCTTCCAGTATCCTCTCGGAGAATAATAGATGGATTCCATGTTGTTATTAATTACCAGCGCCCACCATTAATTTACCTTTCATAGCCGATTTTACCAACCATGAGGCCAATTTTTCCTTGAAGGATTTATCGGGAATAGCATTTAGCGCGTGAATTAATTTTACATCCGCGATATGACGCTGTTGCAGATCGCTACTTTTGTAAGCAACATCATGAGCATGACACGCCTTATCGATAGCGTTTATTGGGTACTCACCGGGTTTGGGCTGATTTTGATCATCGAGTCTGATATCTAATCGCGTTCCGGGGCCACAGTAGCTATATCCTGGGAGGTGTTTTTCTCCTGGATACTTTGCCCACGGGGTTCCGGGGAGTTTTGATAACTTGGCTGCAATATCACCTCCTCGCTTTTTTTTAAAACATCTCCGGGTCCAATAGAAATAAATCTAAATTTCTTTGTACCGCATTGTGCACACTTGCCAGTAAGCGCCGATCTGTTATTTTTTGTTGTAGCGGTTGTCATATCATTTGTGCCAGTACGTACTCTACACTTTACACAATATAGATCCATAATTTATGTATAGAGACATGAATATAATTGACTTTTCAGCGACTAAAACAAGAGAACCAGTTAAGCATGTTGCAGCGTTACCAAACTCGATCCGGATGATTATCATCGGACCATCTGGATCCGGCAAGACGCAATTGTTACTCAATTTAATAATGAGATGGATGAAGTGGGATAAGTTGTATTTGGTTGCTCCTAGCGTAGATGATCAACGATGCTACGAGGTGTTGAAAGATTTCAACGAGAATGCATCAGCGATCGCTAAAAAAAATGTCATCGAGTTTATTACGGATATCAATGATGCGCCAGGTATCGATGATATTGATGGCGACGTTAACAATCTAGTCGTGTACGATGATGTTATGTTAGACAATCAAAAAAACCCAGCTAGGATATTTTCCAGAGGCAGGCATAAAAACACTGACGTGATATATGTCACTGAACGATACACTCAGATTCCAAAAGTAATCAGAGACAACTGTAATATTCTTGCTGTATTCAACGGCGTTGATACACACACGCTACGAAATATTTGGCAGACATGGTGCGGCGGTGACATGGACTTTAATGTTTTTCGAAACTTTTTTAGTCATGCTCAGTCGACCCCACATGGATTTGTAACGATAAATTTACATGATCCTCGGACACGATATCGTATCGGACTTGACCAAATATTCGGTTAAATTGTAAATAACCACTTAGCAGCAGAGGGGGCGATGACATCGACGCGGTCGTCGATGTGCTTACCGGACGCTGACGACGCTGGGGATCGACGCGCAGAAGGTTTTAATTAAACCAAATGACGTCACCATCGTGTAAGATGGACCGACGTCGTTTTTTTTTTTACCAGCGCTGACTACACCGGATCCGCTGAGTGCAGAAGTAATAATTAAGGAAAATGACGATTGGACAAAATGTCGGATTCGCCCCCTCTGCTGCTTTCTGCAAACATCATTGACAATGATATGTATGAACAACGAGTCCTTATTCATGTGATTGTATTGCACTATGATCTTGTCATAGTAAATCTTGTACAAATAAAGCTTGGACATGTCTGTTACTGACTTACCAGCATAAATAGATTTTGCCAACTTCAGTTGGGTTTTGTTGCTGTGTATGGAAAATAGTCTGCCATCAAAGATTTAGCGTGACTCAAATGCTCGATACGCAATCAACCAGTAGAATTTGTCTAGCTCATTGTCCTGATCAATATAAAAATGGATTTCCATAGTTTCCGCTAATAGAACATTATTTGTGAGCTTGAGAAGTTCTTTGGAAACTCATTTGTGGCGACTGCACGGAGATCCGGAATATACAGCGTCATCATCATGAACGATTTCGAACTGATAAGGTGAGAACCACTCAAGAGGGATCGACATCACTCATGGGCAAGCAGATTAACCGATGTTTGTATAGGACTCACGGTACTAATTCAGTTCCCATAGTAAACCTATGCAAACCCCATGATATTAAAAATTCAATAACTTAAAAGTTTTGAGTGCTCGTGATCAAACCTATATTTGTCAGTATAGATGAAACCTGGATGTCAGCTTCTTTGTAGAGGAAAGGATATGAGCCGCGGAGTTTTCTGGACCTGCATGCGTTTGAAACATGTGTTTTTAATTCCGCACCAAAGAGTCAGGTGCAAATTTTAGTAATGAGTGTTCCAAACTCAAGACTGTTGAAGGACTGAAATTCCATCAATAAAATAATGTTTCTATTTTTTTTTCTCTCACTTACAACTAGGATAAGCTCTCAAAAGATTCTTTTTCCTACAAAATAACATACATTATTAACTAATCCTGGTCAGCCTAACCCATATAGACTCTATTTTAGGTTCACCCATTTCCAGGCTGGTTCCCATTTTTCCATACCATTAGTACCGTGTGTACTATATGTGTAGCCAATGGCGGAATTATCTTCGCCAGGCAGTGCCGAATGGAATATCTTGACAAGTATAAACTGAGTATTAGTAATCTTGTATGAGTTGTTCATGTACTACTAGGGATAGGTTCATTTATGGTGATCTCGGTGAAGTTGGAACTTTTGTCAGCTTTACCACCACATTAACAAGTAATCAAGGTTAAAGTTGGAACTTTTGTCAGCTTTACCACCACATTGACAAGTAATTGAAAAATGATCGTTGCCATTGTTTGCAAGGTTGTTCACGAATTTGTCCAGGCTGGAATTGAGAAGCTGCATTACGTCAGTAAAACCGAGCTGGTCAAGCCAAAACGTGATGTATTTTTTTTTACATATTCTTTAGGATGTTGCTTATTATTGCATTATTGAGTGGCCATCAGGAGAGTACATGTGATAAAGTGGAACTAACCCATTCGTATATATGTTCTTTATTTAATTTAAGCCTGCGCAAGTATTTAGTATTATGTTTAGATTGAATTCGATTGGAATTATTTAAATTATTTACTTGAAATACAAAGTGCTCATATATATCTTGTGATTATGAAACTATTTTTGGATTGTTGTGAATGAACTGAGGCATTCTGGATAATGTCATTATGATCCAGCAAGATTTTGGAACATCAGTACATTCAAAACTATCGGCAAATCAGCACATCCAAGAATTTAATTCATTTTGGAAAATCACTAGAATTCATTTTGAATACTCTATATTTTTTACTTGTAATAGAATTTTTATGATTATTTTGGGTTTATTTCTCAATGCTGCAGGTTCCATTTAAATTTTCATTTTATAACTTAGTGAATAAAATTATTTAGTGAAATCTCCTAAACTTGTTGGTTTTGCTTTTTCTTTTACTTAGTTTAAGACCATAAACTCGTAAGAGGTTCAATTCATAATGATTTTTCTGGGCTCTGCCATGATTGTACCATTTTCCAGTAATTCCATGCAATAAAGGTCATAGTACATGAGCGGTTGCTGTGTGCTAAATACATATATGGAATGTCTGCATGACATGCTTCGTTGGTATTATAGATAAAATTCGTTGTAAACCTTTCATAATGCAGTGGTATAAAATTAGGGTAGGCATGTCAGTTTTATGAACATGATATATATCTTGAAGAAAGGTAAGATAGTTTGTGTAGAATTGAAATAATAATACTTGAGAACTATATATATATATATATATATATATATATATATATATATATATATATATATATATATATATATATATATATATATATATATATTATAGAGTTGGGGATTTGTACCATGGGGGGGGGAATTGTTTGTGTCAGTAATGAGAAACAGCTGACAGAAAACACATTTTTTTTTCTTCTTTGACCTTAATAGGTCAAGCAAATAGATGCGACTGTAACTTTGTTTTCATTAACAAAATATTTCCTGGGATATCCTGATGCACCGTTGCTGTAAAGGCCTTCCAGACGTGCGTGGCATCTCACAGTCTTCATTCTAGAAGTGTCCTCAACTGTGCCCTGAAATATAAAATAGCTTAAATTTGTTATTCATATGCATTGCAAAGGTAAACAAAATCAAATCTTCTAAAACTAATAATAGTACTAAGAATAACGGAACAAATTAAAATATCACAATAACAATAATGGGTAAAGAATTACAATTATAATACACTAATGGCAAAGGCATAAATGCATGGTTGTACCATATAGTTAGTCATTTTGAAACGTGCTCATCCATTAACATATCTTGAAAACATTTAAAATAGACATTCAATATATATTTCATATTGTGACTTTGAAAGCTAAAGAAATGGACATATCATATTTTCCAGGACTGTCATTGTGGCAGCCATATAAGATTTAAGAGTAGCATAAATGTCATTGGAGATAAATTATATACATGTATTATGTGAAGACTTCTGTTTTGTAGTAGCTGTAATAGATTTAAAGATGGTTGTCTACACGAACATGTTGGATATGAGATCTTTAACATTTGAACTTTGGGCCAAAGATCACCATAAGAAGCATTTCATCGAAAACCAAATTTCAGTATAACTATCCATTCATTTAGATGGGGAGAAAAATAATAATGTCAAAAGAGCAGGTCTGGTTGCCAAAGCTGGGATACAAGTAGCATGTTTTCATTTAGGATGAAATACATAAAATGGTTTCTGTTGAAAATTATATCTCTATTTGACTTTCCTTTTAGAAAGAGTAATGATATAAAATTTTAAATATTGCTGACATAGTGGATGCAAGATCACAACCACTTTCATTTTTGACCAAGACGACATTATAGTTATGTAGTGATAATGCCATAGTGATAGTGTAGCCATGGTGACAAAAATCAATTCAAGAGTTTCCATAACAATAGTTTTTCTTTTAACATGGTCACATTGGTGGACATACTGGACATCAATCCATGTCCTAATAAATTAGCCCCAAAATTGCAGTGATAGTGATGGGTGGCTTAAAGCATACTGTTGATTAGAAGTATTGTATGTTTGGGGGTCTGATTTGTCGTAATAGTCCAGCCTGCACCAGTTCCATTTAGAATGAATGAGAACATGGGATTAATGTAAATGGAAAGATTAAATCTGAAAGAAGCAACAATAACAAATTTGTGCGAATGGATGCCGAATAGAGCATGCCACATGCATTATTGACAATTAGTATCAATTTTAGGCTTCAGCATGAGAAATGAACGAAATGATTAAGACATTAAATTAAATTTGTATCTATTTACCACTGCTGTCTAATCCCTGATAATAAAATAGGTACATGTATATGTAATAAAAAGTATTGATTGAAATGAAGTATGGGAGTAGGTAGTAAATTGTATACTATACTCTTGTTTTAACACACAGATCCTATTCCCAATAATAAAAAAGAAAGACACAAAATTCCCAATAAAAAGAAAGAGAAAGAAAGACACATAAAGGAGAGTAGTGAAGTGGGGCGATAGCGGGTCTAGGGGTCTTACCATTAAAAACAGGGTCCCGGCACTATGGGGTCTATGTAAATTTAACATGGGGAGCACAGGATATGGAATATAGGGTGTATGGGAATTTAACATGGGGAATGGGTCTGTTGAGGGTCAAGGGGAATTTAACATGGGGAAATTGAACATGGTTGGTCTGTATAGCGTCAAGGGAAATTGAACGTGGGAATAGATCGTGGGCCTGTATAGCGTCAAGGGGAATTGAACATGGAAATTTAACATGGTGGGCCTGTCTAGCAACAAGGGAAAATTAATATGGAAATATATTTTGGGCCTGTCTAGCGACAAGGGAAATTTATCATGGGAATATATTTATAGGTCTGTCTAGCGACAAGGGGAATTTAACATGGTGGGACTGATACACTAGTACAAGCCTGAGATTTATATATAAAGCATTACCAAGACCTGAAAGTTTGCTGGGGGTGCTCAAAAAGTTGCATAATTGTAATGATGCTATAAATAGCTATAATCAAGGAAAAGCTCAACGCCAAAATGGATGTGACTAAAAGACGCTAAAATGACGAAATTGTCCCAGAATTTAAAGGAGAATAAACATGTCCCCGAAAATTAAGTTACAATGGTTTAGACTAAAATGGATAAACCTAGAAACTACTAGCTATAATCAGCTGAAATTCCTATGAAATCTCACTATCTATGTATAGCTACAACTTGTTAGTTATTCCTTTGGAAAACCCCACTATCTTTTTATAGCCTCAGCTTGAGTGACGTTCCTGTTTATGAACTCTAGTATATATGTATAGCTACAACCTGTGGAAAACCCCCAAGTCCATATTTATAGCCTGAAAATGTCCAGCGTCAGTGACGTCACTGTACTGGACACTAGGGGATAAACGGCAGCAGTGTTGCAAGTGGCTGACCTGAATACGCGCTACTGTAGGTAGGTAGGTAGGTAGGTAGGTCGAATGTATTTGATAGGGATAAAGGGAGTTTTATAGGGACAAACAGAGACCAATACATACACACACACACACACGCACACCACAGAGGGAAGAAGAAAAAAACCAACAAATATACTATACACACACGGGAAGAAAAATATAAAAACAAATATACTATCCACACGGAAGGGAGGGAAAACAAATGCAAATATACTATCCATACAAACGTACGCGAATGCATACAAACCCCAAATATACTATCCACATAACGTCGCTAACGCGTACAAACCCCAAAGATACTATCCACACAACGTCGCTAACGCGTACAAACCCAAAATATACTATCAACACGAAAGGGAGGGAGGGAGGGAAAACAAACCCAAATATACTATCCATTCAAACGTACGCGAACGCATACAAACCCCAAACATACTATCCACACAACGTCGCTAACGCGTACAAACCCAAAACATACTATCCACACACGGGAGGAAGAAGAAAAAAAAACACAACCAAATATACTATCCACACAACGTACGCGAACACACATACAGACATACACACACACATACAGAGGGAAGAGGAAAAAAACAAACCCCAAATATACTATCAACACAGAAGGGAGATAATACAAACCCCTAATATACTATATACACATGGAAGAGGAAGAATACAAATCCCATACCTACTATCCACACAGTGGTGAGATGTAAAAACTAAACCCCATATCTACAATCCACTGAGAGGGAAAAAGAAACAAATAATCCAATATACACTATCCTTAAAGAGGGAAGAGGATAAAAGCCATAATATACTAACCACACAGAGGGAAGAAGAAAACCATTATACACTATCCACATGGAGTGAAGAAATAACCCTTTATATATACTATCAACATAGAGTGAAGAAAATAACCCATTATATTCCATCAACACAGAGTGAAGAAGAAAAAGTTTTTTGAAAGCACCTAAGCCCTCACCTGCAATGACCAACTGTGCCAAACACCTACACCCCACCCCCAACACTACAAAATCCATTTAACCCGTTATTTTATGGCATCAGTGTGTGATTTTAGGAAACATCAAGACACAAAATGATGGATGAATAGACTGACTATTGTTTACCGACTTGCATGCCTAAAGAGCGTGCGTGAAGGAAAACATCCTTCCATTTCAATTCTAACTAAAACATGATCCAGAGGGATAGAGAGAGGTGAAAGAGCATAATTTCATGAAGTGTGAGTAAAAACAAACCACGCTATCCTTATTATAGAATGTCAAGACCAAGAGACACTTACGTTTTCTTTCTGGTCTATTCTCTTGTAGAAGGTAGTATGAAATTTCACATCAGGCCAACGCATCGGCTCACATTGTCAATTTTTCAATTTCCGTGTCTTCACTGGCACAAGTTCTTCCTCATATTCAATTTCTTCTTCTTCTGAATCCCTCTCCTCTTTTTCGTCTTGTTTCTGTTTCTTCTCTTTTCTCTTAGGGCACTCTGAATCCCAGTGTCCTTTCTCACGACAACGATAATAGGTATCTTGACTTTTGTTTCTCTTTCTTAGACGATGCAGGTATTCTGGAGACAAATACCCATTAACCTTTGCAGATATAACAAACTTCATCAGCACTTCTACACTTTCGTATGACTCTCATCAAATGAACGAGCAAAAGAGTAAGTTTTCTTGCCACTTTCGCCTGTGAATTATGCTTTCGTATGACTTTTAGCAAATATTTGACCAGCAGGTCGATCTGTGCTGACTCTTCCATCTTCTTGATCGTTTGAGAGTGGAATGAATACTCTGACTCTAAGACACTCTCCCCATATACAGGGACCTGCTGCGTATGAAATCTAGTCAAATGTTATCTTGAAATAAGATGAAACGCTTTCATTGAGAAAGTAAAAGGCAATGACGTGCCGTGTCGCCTCACACAAGAGCTGAAGTGTTAGCTTGTTTCCTAATTTTTAAAATTTTCAATTTTATTTTTTATTATATGTACAAATTCTAAGTCATTAAAAAATTTGTTATATATTTTCCACTAACCTGGGCCCGACTTGCACCTATTACAAATTTTTAATTGAATATAAATTAAATTGTGATCTGATAGTTTAAAGTAAGTTATTTTTGCATGTATATAAGTCAAAGGATTGAAATGAGTTCCATAAAGTCTGTCTAGTCTGCTTGCCTGTCCATGTTTGTATTCATATGTATATTCACGTCTAACCAGATTTAGTTTCCTATAGATATCTTTTAATTTATGTTTGTTGATTAAATTTATCATTTCATTACTAAAAAGCTTATCGTTCGATGTTAGGTCAGTCTTTCTATCTACTTCATCGCATATCCAGTTAAAATCCCCCCATAATCAAATTTTCCATTGAGTAGTTTGCTAAGTAATTAGATAAATTTTCGATAAAAACTTCTTTATTGCCCCTCTTCGCTAGGAAGTATACATTTAAAATGTGCCAGCTGTGTATCTTTATATGTATCAATCGTCCCTTGAAAAGTTATCCTACCTCCATTTGCTCCCAGCTTAGACGCTGTTTATTTTTTTATTATTATTGCTACACCCCGTTTGTTGTCATTATTTGTACAATCGTTACATATAACCACTGAATTTAGTTTATCTTCTAAAATGTGATTTATTTCTAGCGCAATTCCGTTGTGTTTCCTGTAATAAAATCATATGAAAGTTAGTTTCTTTGCTGAGTTTTTCTGCTTTTTCTTTGTTTATCCCATTACTGTTGACAGGTGCAATTCGTGAGTTTATTCCCTCCATTTTGCTACACTTTACCAGGTGCCGCATCACTTCGATTGTATTTTATTTACGATTTATGTAGAATAAGTTTATGTAGATTCTGTAAAAGTTAGAATTATTTCTTCTTTTGAAGGGCTCTGGAATTGTTCCAGAGCCTCTTTTGATTTATATACTTCCTCTTCCGTGATTTCTTCGATTTCTGAATTGTAATTATTTTATGTATTTTTTTCGTCAGTTTCCAAATCCGTTTCGTTGTCCGTTTATATTTCCAAGTCGACTTCGTCTTCGTCTTCCATGTCCTTGTCGTTGTCCGTTTCATTTAATTTGTTTTTTTTTGCGTTTCTAGTTAAGAGCTTTTTCTTAAATGGTGGGATAATAGTCTGCTGTGTTTTGTTTATTATCAATTCGTTCTCGTACTCTTCCACATCAAGGGTGTGGTTTTTGGACGAAATGGTCAGTTTTCTTCTTTTTTTTTTGAGGCTGGTGTAGATGTGAGGGGTTTTAGCCCTATCAGATCAAGCAGCCCTTCTGCTATTTGTTGTAGTTTTGGATCTTCGGTTTCGTCATTTTCTTCAATATTTAAGAGATAGTAGGGATTTGTTGCTAGACTATCTTCTTCCTTTTCCAGGGATATTGACTTACGGGTTTTTTGGGGGGTATCAAAGTCCTGCAATTCAAGCTCTTTTGTTCCCATTGCTCCCGTTGTATCACTTTGAGTCTCTATGCTATTCGCATTGGTGGAATCTAGGTTTGACCGAATTGTTATTTGATAAGTCATATCAATATCGTGTGAATGTCCAATTTCTACCTCGTTTTGAGCTTCACTAGTCTCATTTGTTTGTTCCACATTAAGGGATGTTTGAACAGGTGTAGTCTCTATTGGGCTCTCTTGCTCGATGAAAGCCGAAGCAATTTCTGCTTGAGTGGGTCCTAATTTTGCTGTAGGAACTGCTGCAGCGTACGGACCTGGGACCAATGGTGCTTTGCAATCTCATGTTGCATGTCCTGTTTTTTTGCATGGAGGGCATGCCGTTTCTAATTTACACCCTCGATATCATGTTTTGAGAAGGAAGCCCAATACATAGAAGAATGTTAGTATATTTACTGAAGTTTCTTTGGGTATCGTGAGAATCCTTACTACTGTTTTCAATGTTTGGAATCCCCAAACCGTTGCTAGTTTATCAGATGTGACTGGTGTTTTGAATTTATGCTGTATCTTCTTAATCAGAATCTCATTGTCAATTGTAGAGGGAGACGGAGATGAAAACTTTTCTCACTTTGGGCTCTACCTCCCTTACAATTGATGGGGCATTTGCTATAGTAGGCATTAGGCCTTTGAGCTCTATCTCCTCAAATTCTAGCACTGGAGTGTCGTATTCTTTTGGATAGATCACATATTTGTTCTTACCAGCGTTCTGTATGCCATCTATTTTCTCAATCTCTATTCCCTTTAAATTTAAGGGCGGTTAGAATGTCCGACTGTCCAGGGCAATTATTCACTGCCCCAAAGTCCAAAAAGTGACACCCCTTATGGTGTTCCGCTATTAGCTACTCTTTTCCTATCTCTTTCTCTTTCTGTTTTTTTGGGGCACCAGACAGATTCCCCCCCCCCCTCCCACTTAGCCAAAGCTTATAAAAGGTTTATGTGTGTTTGTTTCCCCGAAAGGTGTGTTGCTTGTGTTGTTTTTAAAAGGTTTTTTAAAAACTTTGGTTTAGAAATTTTCAGTGGGGTATTTCTAAGTTTTCCTAGTGTGTTTATAGGGTTGATCATCCAAGAATGATTTCTATTATCCTGTCGGGGTCTCTTCCCTAGTTTGACTTGTCGACCTTGCTAGCATCACCTACGTCCCATGTTTGCTATATGTGTGTGCTATATGTTTTGAGTGCAATTTTTGTTTCCATGTTGGGACAGCAAAGTATGCCAAATCTAACCCAGTTGTCTTATCTTCTCCCGTGTTTATTCTTACACGGGGAGTGTTCTTTAAATTTTGAAATTTTGCGAGGAGTGTTCTTTATATGTATAATTTTAAAACCTTATTGGTTTACATGTGTGTATTAAATTTATCACTCTCTCATATAAAATTAAGATTCGACTGTGCTCGAGGTGAGGTTTATACTTTCTTTATTTTTGCATGTCTCCCATCTCGAGCAGGTCTCTCTTTTATTGGAAATTTATGCCAAATAGCCAGAAAAATCGATAGGATAGTTGTCTCCCTTTCGGGACGGTGTGTACAGTAACTATCTGTACTACTGTTAGTAATGAGAATTGAGAAATGAGAAATGCAGTGTAGGATAAGGTAATAAATATAACTGTAATTTTGCATAAATTGTATAAAAGGTCCAAGCCATAAGGGTTCCTTTTCCAAACTCTTTTATGGTCCTGTTCAATTCGCGTAGCGCCATGTGAGATAGCCCCATAATGTCCTGATCTGTACTTTTCCTTATGGTTGAAATTATCATTTTTTGTTTATTATTATTATAACTTGTCCACATGCTTTCATGGTTGTAACTATAAAGTTTGTTATTTTGTAAAGTGTGTTTTGTTGAAATTACCATCTAGATATAGTATATTTTGTTGTTTGTATGTGTCGTTTGTTTGTATTTGTGTTATAACTTTTTCTCTATTTTCTTTTGTTTGTGTGCAATGTATTAGTGAATATTTTTTATTAAAGGGGCCTTTTTTACACAGCGGACATTTAGGCGGTACTCTGACCATATGCCGTCTCGCTGCCGCCTCTCCCGTCAACCACGTATCATGCATGTATTTGAAGAAGAGGCTTTGAATTTTTAGGGAGCCTAGTTTCGACCAGTGCCCCCATGCTCTTTTCCAATTAATATACATATGTTCTCTTTCTATTTTGCATAATATTTTCCCCGTTATTTCCTCTCTTATCCACGTATAAGTCAGTTTCTCATCAATTTCCCATAGTTCGTTTCTATCTCTATATTTAAATAATAAATATTTAATACTTTTAAATTTCCTAGGGCTTTTGATCAATTTGATAAGATAATTGTTTTTATAGATATCGTTCCTATTCCTTAATATAAGACCAAACCAGTAAATATATATTCCCTCCCATGGTAATTTGGGGTCTGTATTTATTCTTTTAAACCTATTTAAAATGTTTGTTATTTTTAAAAGTATTGGGCTAAGTATTCCTATCGCCCCCTTTTCTTTGGCCCTATATAATGTTTCTTTATTAATGTAATGCATTTTAAAATTCCATATGTATTGAATAATCTGGTTATCTATATTATTTAATGTAAGGTTATTTATGTCAATAGACTTCATGATATAATTAAGATTAGCGTACATATATGTTTTTGCACTTGGGCTCGTTCCATGATGTATAGTGTCGTTAGTGCCCAGATATCAAAATTTTATTTTTTACTTTCATTTTCTATTTTCTTACAGTTTTCTTTTTCTTCATTTAATCCAAAGTACACACCTAGTGCCTTAACTGTATTTTTAAACAGATTTGCTGGTAAACGTGAGTGTTTACCTCGCCAATTACCTATTTGTAAGACTTCTGTTTTATCTTGATTAATTTGAGATCCTGATGCTTTGCGGAATTTTTCAAATTCCTTAATTAAGTGTTTAAAGGAATTTGGATCTTCTATAAAGTTTGTGCAATGATCTGCATGTTGCAGCATTTTTACATCATCTTTTAAATTTGGAACTTTTATACCAAGTATTTCTTTGTTGAGTTTTTATCCTGATGATTAGCATTTTAATTGCTATTACGTATAATAGCATAGATAGTGGGCATCCTTGCCTCACTGATCTTTCGATTTCGAATTTATCCGTCATGATCCCATTAACCTGTACTCTCGAGGTTATTTTATTGTACAATATTTTAGTCCCATTTCTGAAGTTTTCTCCGAAGCCGAATTTTTTTTAGAACCTTTTGTATTTAGTTATGCTCTAATCTGTCAAAAGCATTTTCTTGATCGAAAAGTACCATGGCAGCTTTTCTTTTATTTTCTTTTAGATATTCTATAATTGTTTTTTTTTTTGTTTTTTTTTTTTGGGGGGGGGGCACCAAACAGATGCCCCCCCCCCCATTCCCAAAAAAAGGAAAAGTTGTTATGTGGTCTGTATCCCCCGAAGGTGTGTATGTTTGTATTATTTATAATAGGATTTTGATCAAAAATTTGATTTTTTGAAATTTTTGATTGGGTTTTTATTGTCTAGTGTTATCTAAAGGGTTGTTGATCCAACACTGGGTTAGACCCCGGTGTCGAAATCCCTTCCCTTGTTTGTTTTGTGATCTATACCAGAGATCTCTAAGTCCCATCTGTGCTATATGTGTATGCTATGTGTTTGTGTGCTATATGTTTCTATGTTGGGACGTTTTCTATAGTCAAATTTCCCCAGTTGTCTTCTCGTATACTATTGGGCTAATAATTTTTTATTTCATTAGTTATTTAGATTTAGTTTTTGAGATTTGATAGAGAAAACGGTGTGATATTTTGGTTTTTATAAAGGAAACTTATTGTTTTAAATGAGTGATCATGTGCATCGTTTTCTCTCTAGTTCTTGTTTCCGAAGGAGAGGTTTGACCGGTGAAGGCTCCACAATTTTCTTTAATTTCTTAATGTTTCACCTTCAGCGGATTGTAGCTCTCTCCATTTTTTTTTAATAGAAAGTGTAATACGAAAGTTCCAAAAAGTTTTTATCTTGAGTATTTAGTATAGGTTATGTTAATATTGTTAGTTTTATTTCTTCTCTAAATGTTATTAACCCATGTTTCTGTTCTGTTTGTCCATTTCCTCTGCAGGGGTTTTTCTGTCACTACTTCGCAGGCCTGTTCACTTCACGTAGCGCCTTGTGACTTATCCCTGCGACGTCTATGCAACATACTTCTCCCATGCAGAGATTCCCTGTATCCGTTTACTTAAATGTTGAGAACTTTTGGGGAAAAAAAATAATATTTCCTTTTCTAAAGGAATAGTTGTAATTATATTCTTTTTTGAGATTTCAAGAGATATTTGGAATGAGATGGGGGTTGTGCCCCGGCGGCCTGACCCTTCCCTGTGAATTCTAACTAAGCCCCTCCACCCTCCCTCTCTTCAAACCCAGCAGAAACAATCCTAAGAAACTAAGATGAGTATGGTCAGATTTATTTCATTTTTAGTATTAAGTTTGTTAAATTCATCTAAGCTTCAAGTAAGAATTGTGCGTGTGATGGGGGCAGGGTCATGGCTCGCATATGCGTTACCGCTATGATTGTTTTAATGTTAAGAATATTATTTTGGATATTTCTCGTTTTAGGTCCGCATGTCTGATGTATATTGATAATTTTATCCATACCTTTTTTATTCTTTTCGGCAGAATCTTACTTAAAATTTTATAATCCATATTTAGTAGGGAGATGGGCCTCCAATTTTTAAGGTCTTCTCTGTCTTCCTTTCCTTTATATATTAAGGTTAAAACTCCCTCCCTCATCGTTTTGGACATTTTTTCATTTCTAAGTAAAATATTATGGTATAAACATTCAAGTATGGGCGACAACTCCTTTCTTTCTCTACCCTAAGTGCTAAATAAATCTCTAATCTTGACCCCTTGTAGTTGTGTTACTTTTCCTATTTATAGGTATTGTTAGTTTAAGTCTTTGATCAGGGTGAGTAGAGCTCACCTATATATTACAGTGAGCTTCACGGACTAGGTGGCTCTCTACTATTTTCTTGCTACGAAATAAAATAATACAAGATACAAGCAAATTATGTGAATTGAAAAGATATAGATAAAAAATTAAATTATTCACTGTAAAATACAAAAAGCCAATACAAAAAACCAAATAAAATACACAATAAAACGTGTAGACCAATTCCATATACCTATCGTGAGCTCCTTGCTCCTTTGCTACCTGTGGCTTGCTTGGGTGCCTTGGTTTAGCTTATAACTATTTTACATCCGATTTCGTCGTCTTGTGTGACAAAGTTTTTGTTCGTGGACGTAACAGGGTTTTGGTCGGGTACAGGTATTTTTTCTACTATTGATTTATATATGAGGAACAAGCCATTACTTTGTAGAGTAAAAGCAATATGACCTCGAATTGAACCGCTTTGTCGAAGGCAGTGCATGAGGTCGTAATTATGCGCACTACTTCTGTCCCTGGAGTGGTATAGTCCGTTACTTTACAAAACAAATAAGCAACGCAAAGTGTGCGTGTGTGCTCATTTGAAGTTCACATTTCATCAGAAACATTAAAGAAAGGAGACAGTTGTGAAAGATAGTTAGAAAATAGCACAAACAAAAGGCTAGCAAACGAATTGGATTCAAGTGTCGTACCTTTATAAAAAAATCACTTTTCTGCTACAACAATAATCCCATGAGCATCACCTCCCTTCTTCACTTTGCCCCCCCCCCCCCCAAAAAAAAAAAAAAAAGAGGCTGTGCAGATTAGAATTTCTTTTGACAGGATTGGAAATGTGAGGCATGCAGATAGTTATACTACATTGGGACTTGAGCCAACCAATCACAAAACAGATACTAGAAACACTCGGCGAATCAAAGGATCATTGTTTATTCCTGACCTGACCTTGTTCTCCTTTGTTCGGCAATGTTTTAATGCATGCATTTAAAATGAATCATTTTAAGATTATATTTGTACTTTATGTCCATATATATGTAGGTGATGTATGCGTCTTCATGGTAGGAATTATATTTAAAGCACCCTCTTTCACATTCTGTTACGATCTCACTATTAACAATACTAGTACTATGCTCATTTTGGTGAGTGTGTTCTGATAGGTTTCCTAAACTACTAGAAGCAATTACAGCAACCTGGGAAATAATTCTTTTACAGATATTTTGTTGGCCCTGAAAAGGGCCGTTGTGGTGCTGCACCGTGCACACGTTTTAGCTATTGCTGCTAGTGTACTTCGTTACAGCCTTCGTTCCCTCGCTAACAGCGTGTTTGGCAAGTTCCCCTGGCAGAATGAGACGGACAGAAGTCTGTATTTCTCTGCTGGTAATGGTAGAGCGTTTGTTGTAGTGCGCTAGCCTAGATGCCTCTGCGGCTATTCTCTCAAAGACATCGTTCACGAAGCTGTTCATGATTGACATAGCCTTGCTGGAGATGCCAGTGTCTGGATGCACCTGCTTCAAAACTTTGTAGATGTATATGCCATAGGATTCCCTTCGCCTTTTCTTCTTGTGCTTCTTATCCCCAGCTCGCGGAGATGTCGACTTCGTTATCGCCTTTTTGGCCCCTTTGCTCCCACTAGCTTGCTTTGGCGGCATTGTACTGGGCTGTGCTGTACTGTACTGTACTGTACTGTACTACTGAGAATGGTGCAACGCGATAGATTACTATTTATAACAAATTGGTGGGATCGAAATGGAGAAACGCGCGGACGTGAATGAAAACATGTGCCACAGGTGTACCAACCTTCTATGTTTTCAACTCGGTGTAAGTGTGCGACCTCAGTATTGTATTTCTTTATTGATATATTTTTTTCTCTTGAAATTTGAACATATTTTCCAACTTGTGTTAATCGTACGATAGGCGTAATGCATTTACAACTGAACTTACGTTAATGCATGATTTAGTCCTACATTGAAATATTCTTATGTTGCAGAGAAATAGAAAAAAGGTCAAGTAAGTAATTACAAGAGAATGTCATATCTAACTACGGGTGAGCCTCCACGTTTATATATGGACATTTTTTAAAATTTGTTTGTAAATGCTACTAAAAAGCACAGAAAAGAGAGAAAGAATAAAAAAGGGACGCAAAACACACACAAACAAAGATAGAAAGAGAAGAAGAATAACAGCAACAAAATCACAGGTCGGCATACAATTGTAATGTAGGTGGTAATGTTCTTATGATGAAGACTGGTGGGACTCCCTGGCACTAATTAGCACACGTATTGAATTTGGGAGGTATTAAACATTGACGGCAACATGGGTAGGGTTTACATGTAAGGAACAGTGATTCCTGTCACTTCACTACTTCTGTCCCTGGAGTGGTATAGTCCGTTACTTTACAAAACAAATAAGCAACGCAAAGTGTGCGTGTGTGCTCATTTGAAGTTCACATTTCATCAGAAACATTAAAGAAAGGAGACAGTTGTGAAAGATAGTTAGAAAATAGCACAAACAAAAGGCTAGCAAACGAATTGGATTCAAGTGTCGTACCTTTATAAAAAAATCACTTTTCTGCTACAACAATAATCCCATGAGCATCACCTCCCTTCTTCACTTTGCCCCCCCCCCCCCCAAAAAAAAAAAAAAAGAGGCTGTGCAGATTAGAATTTCTTTTGACAGGATTGGAAATGTGAGGCATGCAGATAGTTATACTACATTGGGACTTGAGCCAACCAATCACAAAACAGATACTAGAAACACTCGGCGAATCAAAGGATCATTGTTTATTCCTGACCTGACCTTGTTCTCCTTTGTTCGGCAATGTTTTAATGCATGCATTTAAAATGAATCATTTTAAGATTATATTTGTACTTTATGTCCATATATATGTAGGTGATGTATGCGTCTTCATGGTAGGAATTATATTTAAAGCACCCTCTTTCACATTCTGTTACGATCTCACTATTAACAATACTAGTACTATGCTCATTTTGGTGAGTGTGTTCTGATAGGTTTCCTAAACTACTAGAAGCAATTACAGCAACCTGGGAAATAATTCTTTTACAGATATTTTGTTGGCCCTGAAAAGGGCCGTTGTGGTGCTGCACCGTGCACACGTTTTAGCTATTGCTGCTAGTGTACTTCGTTACAGCCTTCGTTCCCTCGCTAACAGCGTGTTTGGCAAGTTCCCCTGGCAGAATGAGACGGACAGAAGTCTGTATTTCTCTGCTGGTAATGGTAGAGCGTTTGTTGTAGTGCGCTAGCCTAGATGCCTCTGCGGCTATTCTCTCAAAGACATCGTTCACGAAGCTGTTCATGATTGACATAGCCTTGCTGGAGATGCCAGTGTCTGGATGCACCTGCTTCAAAACTTTGTAGATGTATATGCCATAGGATTCCCTTCGCCTTTTCTTCTTGTGCTTCTTATCCCCAGCTCGCGGAGATGTCGACTTCGTTATCGCCTTTTTGGCCCCTTTGCTCCCACTAGCTTGCTTTGGCGGCATTGTACTGGGCTGTGCTGTACTGTACTGTACTGTACTGTACTACTGAGAATGGTGCAACGCGATAGATTACTATTTATAACAAATTGGTGGGATCGAAATGGAGAAACGCGCGGACGTGAATGAAAACATGTGCCACAGGTGTACCAACCTTCTATGTTTTCAACTCGGTGTAAGTGTGCGACCTCAGTATTGTATTTCTTTATTGATATATTTTTTTCTCTTGAAATTTGAACATATTTTCCAACTTGTGTTAATCGTACGATAGGCGTAATGCATTTACAACTGAACTTACGTTAATGCATGATTTAGTCCTACATTGAAATATTCTTATGTTGCAGAGAAATAGAAAAAAGGTCAAGTAAGTAATTACAAGAGAATGTCATATCTAACTACGGGTGAGCCTCCACGTTTATATATGGACATTTTTTAAAATTTGTTTGTAAATGCTACTAAAAAGCACAGAAAAGAGAGAAAGAATAAAAAAGGGACGCAAAACACACACAAACAAAGATAGAAAGAGAAGAAGAATAACAGCAACAAAATCACAGGTCGGCATACAATTGTAATGTAGGTGGTAATGTTCTTATGATGAAGACTGGTGGGACTCCCTGGCACTAATTAGCACACGTATTGAATTTGGGAGGTATTAAACATTGACGGCAACATGGGTAGGGTTTACATGTAAGGAACAGTGATTCCTGTCACTTCACTACTTCTGTCCCTGGAGTGGTATAGTCCGTTACTTTACAAAACAAATAAGCAACGCAAAGTGTGCGTGTGTGCTCATTTGAAGTTCACATTTCATCAGAAACATTAAAGAAAGGAGACAGTTGTGAAAGATAGTTAGAAAATAGCACAAACAAAAGGCTAGCAAACGAATTGGATTCAAGTGTCGTACCTTTATAAAAAAATCACTTTTCTGCTACAACAATAATCCCATGAGCATCACCTCCCTTCTTCACTTTGCCCCCCCCCCCCCCAAAAAAAAAAAAAAAAGAGGCTGTGCAGATTAGAATTTCTTTTGACAGGATTGGAAATGTGAGGCATGCAGATAGTTATACTACATTGGGACTTGAGCCAACCAATCACAAAACAGATACTAGAAACACTCGGCGAATCAAAGGATCATTGTTTATTCCTGACCTGACCTTGTTCTCCTTTGTTCGGCAATGTTTTAATGCATGCATTTAAAATGAATCATTTTAAGATTATATTTGTACTTTATGTCCATATATATGTAGGTGATGTATGCGTCTTCATGGTAGGAATTATATTTAAAGCACCCTCTTTCACATTCTGTTACGATCTCACTATTAACAATACTAGTACTATGCTCATTTTGGTGAGTGTGTTCTGATAGGTTTCCTAAACTACTAGAAGCAATTACAGCAACCTGGGAAATAATTCTTTTACAGATATTTTGTTGGCCCTGAAAAGGGCCGTTGTGGTGCTGCACCGTGCACACGTTTTAGCTATTGCTGCTAGTGTACTTCGTTACAGCCTTCGTTCCCTCGCTAACAGCGTGTTTGGCAAGTTCCCCTGGCAGAATGAGACGGACAGAAGTCTGTATTTCTCTGCTGGTAATGGTAGAGCGTTTGTTGTAGTGCGCTAGCCTAGATGCCTCTGCGGCTATTCTCTCAAAGACATCGTTCACGAAGCTGTTCATGATTGACATAGCCTTGCTGGAGATGCCAGTGTCTGGATGCACCTGCTTCAAAACTTTGTAGATGTATATGCCATAGGATTCCCTTCGCCTTTTCTTCTTGTGCTTCTTATCCCCAGCTCGCGGAGATGTCGACTTCGTTATCGCCTTTTTGGCCCCTTTGCTCCCACTAGCTTGCTTTGGCGGCATTGTACTGGGCTGTGCTGTACTGTACTGTACTGTACTGTACTACTGAGAATGGTGCAACGCGATAGATTACTATTTATAACAAATTGGTGGGATCGAAATGGAGAAACGCGCGGACGTGAATGAAAACATGTGCCACAGGTGTACCAACCTTCTATGTTTTCAACTCGGTGTAAGTGTGCGACCTCAGTATTGTATTTCTTTATTGATATATTTTTTTCTCTTGAAATTTGAACATATTTTCCAACTTGTGTTAATCGTACGATAGGCGTAATGCATTTACAACTGAACTTACGTTAATGCATGATTTAGTCCTACATTGAAATATTCTTATGTTGCAGAGAAATAGAAAAAAGGTCAAGTAAGTAATTACAAGAGAATGTCATATCTAACTACGGGTGAGCCTCCACGTTTATATATGGACATTTTTTAAAATTTGTTTGTAAATGCTACTAAAAAGCACAGAAAAGAGAGAAAGAATAAAAAAGGGACGCAAAACACACACAAACAAAGATAGAAAGAGAAGAAGAATAACAGCAACAAAATCACAGGTCGGCATACAATTGTAATGTAGGTGGTAATGTTCTTATGATGAAGACTGGTGGGACTCCCTGGCACTAATTAGCACACGTATTGAATTTGGGAGGTATTAAACATTGACGGCAACATGGGTAGGGTTTACATGTAAGGAACAGTGATTCCTGTCACTTCACTACTTCTGTCCCTGGAGTGGTATAGTCCGTTACTTTACAAAACAAATAAGCAACGCAAAGTGTGCGTGTGTGCTCATTTGAAGTTCACATTTCATCAGAAACATTAAAGAAAGGAGACAGTTGTGAAAGATAGTTAGAAAATAGCACAAACAAAAGGCTAGCAAACGAATTGGATTCAAGTGTCGTACCTTTATAAAAAAATCACTTTTCTGCTACAACAATAATCCCATGAGCATCACCTCCCTTCTTCACTTTGCCCCCCCCCCCCCCAAAAAAAAAAAAAAAGAGGCTGTGCAGATTAGAATTTCTTTTGACAGGATTGGAAATGTGAGGCATGCAGATAGTTATACTACATTGGGACTTGAGCCAACCAATCACAAAACAGATACTAGAAACACTCGGCGAATCAAAGGATCATTGTTTATTCCTGACCTGACCTTGTTCTCCTTTGTTCGGCAATGTTTTAATGCATGCATTTAAAATGAATCATTTTAAGATTATATTTGTACTTTATGTCCATATATATGTAGGTGATGTATGCGTCTTCATGGTAGGAATTATATTTAAAGCACCCTCTTTCACATTCTGTTACGATCTCACTATTAACAATACTAGTACTATGCTCATTTTGGTGAGTGTGTTCTGATAGGTTTCCTAAACTACTAGAAGCAATTACAGCAACCTGGGAAATAATTCTTTTACAGATATTTTGTTGGCCCTGAAAAGGGCCGTTGTGGTGCTGCACCGTGCACACGTTTTAGCTATTGCTGCTAGTGTACTTCGTTACAGCCTTCGTTCCCTCGCTAACAGCGTGTTTGGCAAGTTCCCCTGGCAGAATGAGACGGACAGAAGTCTGTATTTCTCTGCTGGTAATGGTAGAGCGTTTGTTGTAGTGCGCTAGCCTAGATGCCTCTGCGGCTATTCTCTCAAAGACATCGTTCACGAAGCTGTTCATGATTGACATAGCCTTGCTGGAGATGCCAGTGTCTGGATGCACCTGCTTCAAAACTTTGTAGATGTATATGCCATAGGATTCCCTTCGCCTTTTCTTCTTGTGCTTCTTATCCCCAGCTCGCGGAGATGTCGACTTCGTTATCGCCTTTTTGGCCCCTTTGCTCCCACTAGCTTGCTTTGGCGGCATTGTACTGGGCTGTGCTGTACTGTACTGTACTGTACTGTACTACTGAGAATGGTGCAACGCGATAGATTACTATTTATAACAAATTGGTGGGATCGAAATGGAGAAACGCGCGGACGTGAATGAAAACATGTGCCACAGGTGTACCAACCTTCTATGTTTTCAACTCGGTGTAAGTGTGCGACCTCAGTATTGTATTTCTTTATTGATATATTTTTTTCTCTTGAAATTTGAACATATTTTCCAACTTGTGTTAATCGTACGATAGGCGTAATGCATTTACAACTGAACTTACGTTAATGCATGATTTAGTCCTACATTGAAATATTCTTATGTTGCAGAGAAATAGAAAAAAGGTCAAGTAAGTAATTACAAGAGAATGTCATATCTAACTACGGGTGAGCCTCCACGTTTATATATGGACATTTTTTAAAATTTGTTTGTAAATGCTACTAAAAAGCACAGAAAAGAGAGAAAGAATAAAAAAGGGACGCAAAACACACACAAACAAAGATAGAAAGAGAAGAAGAATAACAGCAACAAAATCACAGGTCGGCATACAATTGTAATGTAGGTGGTAATGTTCTTATGATGAAGACTGGTGGGACTCCCTGGCACTAATTAGCACACGTATTGAATTTGGGAGGTATTAAACATTGACGGCAACATGGGTAGGGTTTACATGTAAGGAACAGTGATTCCTGTCACTTCACTACTTCTGTCCCTGGAGTGGTATAGTCCGTTACTTTACAAAACAAATAAGCAACGCAAAGTGTGCGTGTGTGCTCATTTGAAGTTCACATTTCATCAGAAACATTAAAGAAAGGAGACAGTTGTGAAAGATAGTTAGAAAATAGCACAAACAAAAGGCTAGCAAACGAATTGGATTCAAGTGTCGTACCTTTATAAAAAAATCACTTTTCTGCTACAACAATAATCCCATGAGCATCACCTCCCTTCTTCACTTTGCCCCCCCCCCCCCCAAAAAAAAAAAAAAAGAGGCTGTGCAGATTAGAATTTCTTTTGACAGGATTGGAAATGTGAGGCATGCAGATAGTTATACTACATTGGGACTTGAGCCAACCAATCACAAAACAGATACTAGAAACACTCGGCGAATCAAAGGATCATTGTTTATTCCTGACCTGACCTTGTTCTCCTTTGTTCGGCAATGTTTTAATGCATGCATTTAAAATGAATCATTTTAAGATTATATTTGTACTTTATGTCCATATATATGTAGGTGATGTATGCGTCTTCATGGTAGGAATTATATTTAAAGCACCCTCTTTCACATTCTGTTACGATCTCACTATTAACAATACTAGTACTATGCTCATTTTGGTGAGTGTGTTCTGATAGGTTTCCTAAACTACTAGAAGCAATTACAGCAACCTGGGAAATAATTCTTTTACAGATATTTTGTTGGCCCTGAAAAGGGCCGTTGTGGTGCTGCACCGTGCACACGTTTTAGCTATTGCTGCTAGTGTACTTCGTTACAGCCTTCGTTCCCTCGCTAACAGCGTGTTTGGCAAGTTCCCCTGGCAGAATGAGACGGACAGAAGTCTGTATTTCTCTGCTGGTAATGGTAGAGCGTTTGTTGTAGTGCGCTAGCCTAGATGCCTCTGCGGCTATTCTCTCAAAGACATCGTTCACGAAGCTGTTCATGATTGACATAGCCTTGCTGGAGATGCCAGTGTCTGGATGCACCTGCTTCAAAACTTTGTAGATGTATATGCCATAGGATTCCCTTCGCCTTTTCTTCTTGTGCTTCTTATCCCCAGCTCGCGGAGATGTCGACTTCGTTATCGCCTTTTTGGCCCCTTTGCTCCCACTAGCTTGCTTTGGCGGCATTGTACTGGGCTGTGCTGTACTGTACTGTACTGTACTGTACTACTGAGAATGGTGCAACGCGATAGATTACTATTTATAACAAATTGGTGGGATCGAAATGGAGAAACGCGCGGACGTGAATGAAAACATGTGCCACAGGTGTACCAACCTTCTATGTTTTCAACTCGGTGTAAGTGTGCGACCTCAGTATTGTATTTCTTTATTGATATATTTTTTTCTCTTGAAATTTGAACATATTTTCCAACTTGTGTTAATCGTACGATAGGCGTAATGCATTTACAACTGAACTTACGTTAATGCATGATTTAGTCCTACATTGAAATATTCTTATGTTGCAGAGAAATAGAAAAAAGGTCAAGTAAGTAATTACAAGAGAATGTCATATCTAACTACGGGTGAGCCTCCACGTTTATATATGGACATTTTTTAAAATTTGTTTGTAAATGCTACTAAAAAGCACAGAAAAGAGAGAAAGAATAAAAAAGGGACGCAAAACACACACAAACAAAGATAGAAAGAGAAGAAGAATAACAGCAACAAAATCACAGGTCGGCATACAATTGTAATGTAGGTGGTAATGTTCTTATGATGAAGACTGGTGGGACTCCCTGGCACTAATTAGCACACGTATTGAATTTGGGAGGTATTAAACATTGACGGCAACATGGGTAGGGTTTACATGTAAGGAACAGTGATTCCTGTCACTTCACTACTTCTGTCCCTGGAGTGGTATAGTCCGTTACTTTACAAAACAAATAAGCAACGCAAAGTGTGCGTGTGTGCTCATTTGAAGTTCACATTTCATCAGAAACATTAAAGAAAGGAGACAGTTGTGAAAGATAGTTAGAAAATAGCACAAACAAAAGGCTAGCAAACGAATTGGATTCAAGTGTCGTACCTTTATAAAAAAATCACTTTTCTGCTACAACAATAATCCCATGAGCATCACCTCCCTTCTTCACTTTGCCCCCCCCCCCCCCAAAAAAAAAAAAAAAGAGGCTGTGCAGATTAGAATTTCTTTTGACAGGATTGGAAATGTGAGGCATGCAGATAGTTATACTACATTGGGACTTGAGCCAACCAATCACAAAACAGATACTAGAAACACTCGGCGAATCAAAGGATCATTGTTTATTCCTGACCTGACCTTGTTCTCCTTTGTTCGGCAATGTTTTAATGCATGCATTTAAAATGAATCATTTTAAGATTATATTTGTACTTTATGTCCATATATATGTAGGTGATGTATGCGTCTTCATGGTAGGAATTATATTTAAAGCACCCTCTTTCACATTCTGTTACGATCTCACTATTAACAATACTAGTACTATGCTCATTTTGGTGAGTGTGTTCTGATAGGTTTCCTAAACTACTAGAAGCAATTACAGCAACCTGGGAAATAATTCTTTTACAGATATTTTGTTGGCCCTGAAAAGGGCCGTTGTGGTGCTGCACCGTGCACACGTTTTAGCTATTGCTGCTAGTGTACTTCGTTACAGCCTTCGTTCCCTCGCTAACAGCGTGTTTGGCAAGTTCCCCTGGCAGAATGAGACGGACAGAAGTCTGTATTTCTCTGCTGGTAATGGTAGAGCGTTTGTTGTAGTGCGCTAGCCTAGATGCCTCTGCGGCTATTCTCTCAAAGACATCGTTCACGAAGCTGTTCATGATTGACATAGCCTTGCTGGAGATGCCAGTGTCTGGATGCACCTGCTTCAAAACTTTGTAGATGTATATGCCATAGGATTCCCTTCGCCTTTTCTTCTTGTGCTTCTTATCCCCAGCTCGCGGAGATGTCGACTTCGTTATCGCCTTTTTGGCCCCTTTGCTCCCACTAGCTTGCTTTGGCGGCATTGTACTGGGCTGTGCTGTACTGTACTGTACTGTACTGTACTACTGAGAATGGTGCAACGCGATAGATTACTATTTATAACAAATTGGTGGGATCGAAATGGAGAAACGCGCGGACGTGAATGAAAACATGTGCCACAGGTGTACCAACCTTCTATGTTTTCAACTCGGTGTAAGTGTGCGACCTCAGTATTGTATTTCTTTATTGATATATTTTTTTCTCTTGAAATTTGAACATATTTTCCAACTTGTGTTAATCGTACGATAGGCGTAATGCATTTACAACTGAACTTACGTTAATGCATGATTTAGTCCTACATTGAAATATTCTTATGTTGCAGAGAAATAGAAAAAAGGTCAAGTAAGTAATTACAAGAGAATGTCATATCTAACTACGGGTGAGCCTCCACGTTTATATATGGACATTTTTTAAAATTTGTTTGTAAATGCTACTAAAAAGCACAGAAAAGAGAGAAAGAATAAAAAAGGGACGCAAAACACACACAAACAAAGATAGAAAGAGAAGAAGAATAACAGCAACAAAATCACAGGTCGGCATACAATTGTAATGTAGGTGGTAATGTTCTTATGATGAAGACTGGTGGGACTCCCTGGCACTAATTAGCACACGTATTGAATTTGGGAGGTATTAAACATTGACGGCAACATGGGTAGGGTTTACATGTAAGGAACAGTGATTCCTGTCACTTCACTACTTCTGTCCCTGGAGTGGTATAGTCCGTTACTTTACAAAACAAATAAGCAACGCAAAGTGTGCGTGTGTGCTCATTTGAAGTTCACATTTCATCAGAAACATTAAAGAAAGGAGACAGTTGTGAAAGATAGTTAGAAAATAGCACAAACAAAAGGCTAGCAAACGAATTGGATTCAAGTGTCGTACCTTTATAAAAAAATCACTTTTCTGCTACAACAATAATCCCATGAGCATCACCTCCCTTCTTCACTTTGCCCCCCCCCCCCCAAAAAAAAAAAAAAAGAGGCTGTGCAGATTAGAATTTCTTTTGACAGGATTGGAAATGTGAGGCATGCAGATAGTTATACTACATTGGGACTTGAGCCAACCAATCACAAAACAGATACTAGAAACACTCGGCGAATCAAAGGATCATTGTTTATTCCTGACCTGACCTTGTTCTCCTTTGTTCGGCAATGTTTTAATGCATGCATTTAAAATGAATCATTTTAAGATTATATTTGTACTTTATGTCCATATATATGTAGGTGATGTATGCGTCTTCATGGTAGGAATTATATTTAAAGCACCCTCTTTCACATTCTGTTACGATCTCACTATTAACAATACTAGTACTATGCTCATTTTGGTGAGTGTGTTCTGATAGGTTTCCTAAACTACTAGAAGCAATTACAGCAACCTGGGAAATAATTCTTTTACAGATATTTTGTTGGCCCTGAAAAGGGCCGTTGTGGTGCTGCACCGTGCACACGTTTTAGCTATTGCTGCTAGTGTACTTCGTTACAGCCTTCGTTCCCTCGCTAACAGCGTGTTTGGCAAGTTCCCCTGGCAGAATGAGACGGACAGAAGTCTGTATTTCTCTGCTGGTAATGGTAGAGCGTTTGTTGTAGTGCGCTAGCCTAGATGCCTCTGCGGCTATTCTCTCAAAGACATCGTTCACGAAGCTGTTCATGATTGACATAGCCTTGCTGGAGATGCCAGTGTCTGGATGCACCTGCTTCAAAACTTTGTAGATGTATATGCCATAGGATTCCCTTCGCCTTTTCTTCTTGTGCTTCTTATCCCCAGCTCGCGGAGATGTCGACTTCGTTATCGCCTTTTTGGCCCCTTTGCTCCCACTAGCTTGCTTTGGCGGCATTGTACTGGGCTGTGCTGTACTGTACTGTACTGTACTGTACTACTGAGAATGGTGCAACGCGATAGATTACTATTTATAACAAATTGGTGGGATCGAAATGGAGAAACGCGCGGACGTGAATGAAAACATGTGCCACAGGTGTACCAACCTTCTATGTTTTCAACTCGGTGTAAGTGTGCGACCTCAGTATTGTATTTCTTTATTGATATATTTTTTTCTCTTGAAATTTGAACATATTTTCCAACTTGTGTTAATCGTACGATAGGCGTAATGCATTTACAACTGAACTTACGTTAATGCATGATTTAGTCCTACATTGAAATATTCTTATGTTGCAGAGAAATAGAAAAAAGGTCAAGTAAGTAATTACAAGAGAATGTCATATCTAACTACGGGTGAGCCTCCACGTTTATATATGGACATTTTTTAAAATTTGTTTGTAAATGCTACTAAAAAGCACAGAAAAGAGAGAAAGAATAAAAAAGGGACGCAAAACACACACAAACAAAGATAGAAAGAGAAGAAGAATAACAGCAACAAAATCACAGGTCGGCATACAATTGTAATGTAGGTGGTAATGTTCTTATGATGAAGACTGGTGGGACTCCCTGGCACTAATTAGCACACGTATTGAATTTGGGAGGTATTAAACATTGACGGCAACATGGGTAGGGTTTACATGTAAGGAACAGTGATTCCTGTCACTTCACTACTTCTGTCCCTGGAGTGGTATAGTCCGTTACTTTACAAAACAAATAAGCAACGCAAAGTGTGCGTGTGTGCTCATTTGAAGTTCACATTTCATCAGAAACATTAAAGAAAGGAGACAGT